>OY829538.1:34768079-35368079 GCA_963691705.1 Viola odorata
CATTGTTCACTCATTATTGCTGTATTTTCGGTCACACTCTCTTCAATCAAATTATATTTTTCAGTTACAATTGGTTCAAAAGATTGAGAGGGTGGTGGCTGTTTTTGGTGAGTGCAATCTCCTTGGTGTGCTTGGCTCGGCTTGTGCTCTATGGTAATGGAAGTAGGAGCCTTCATGTTACTCGGACAACAATGGATCGAGCTACTATTTTGCTTCATCAAGAATTCTTGTTCTTCAACTGCACAAGCATGGAGCATCATGGATTGCAAGCTTGTAAACTCATAGAGTTCAAGTTGTCTTCTAATCGTTCTATTTAACCCACTTTCAAATAAATCCATGATCATGCCCTCCTCTTCTTGAAGATAAGTCTTAATGAGTAAATCAACAAACTCATGATAATATTCTATCACGGTTTTGGTTCCTTGTTGAAGGGAGGACAACTCGTCTTCTAAGAATTCTTGATAATATGATGACACAAAACATTGTCTCATGACACGTCTCATTTCAGCCCAAGTTGCAATCCTACCCCTTTCACCTTCATGGCTAGTAGAGTACCACCGATCATAAGCAATGTCATCAAATGTCTTTCTTGTAAGCAAGTCTAATTTTCTGTTTTTCCGAAAGTTGATGACATTCAAATGTTTTTACTAGTTGATATTCCCATTCAATAAAGTCGGCCGAAAAGGATGTTCCTTTAAAGATGGGAAGTTGAATTTGTCGATGGAGAGAAGTGGAGTTTTCTCGATGGTTGCGACCATTAGTAGAGGGGCCACGGCCAAGGCCTTGTTCGGAGGGACCTAGGCCATAGCTTGATTGACAAGAGATGTAGGAAGTCATTTTACCTGCAAAAATAAACAAACTAGATGTATGTATATATGTTAGTTGAAAACAAATCACTCCCTTACGTGTTTGCTCTCGTGTTTGAAACTCTCGTAAAGATTGTCCTCACTTATGTACTCAAGCCTCACAAGATTGTTTCGTGTCCTTTTGTCCAAATAATGTCCTCAAGCAGTGTCCCTGTTGTTTTCTTTTGTTCAATTATTGTTTTGAGCACATTAGAAATTCAAGAAGTGAAAAGCTGAAAGGAAAGGCTTGGAAAGTAAAGAAAAGGATGGTAGAACCAACCCTTGGACAGAAAAGTAAAGAGGTCGGCAAAGCCTCCCTTTGAGCAAGAAAGTAAAGTACAAGAAAGTAAATTACTTGAAGTAAATTGCTGAAATTTAAATGGCAGAATTTAAATAGCTGAATGGAAATGACTTGAATTGTAAGGAGAGGATGGTAGAACCGATCCTAGGACAGAAAAGTAAAAAGGGCGACAAGGCCTCCCTTTGAGCTTGAAAGTAAATGACTTGAATGGAAATAACGAAATTGAAATGAGCTTGAATGTAAATGACTTGGATGTAAATAACGGAATTGAAATGACTTGAATTTAAAGATTGCAACCGCCCATGTAGGTGGTATAGAATATAAATGAACGAATAATTGAAACAACACTTGGATTTTTTATTTTTTTTTATTTTATTTTTTTCAAAGTTCTCGTATTGTTTTTTCTTTTCTTTTCTTTTCTTTTTTTTTTATTTTTTTTTATTTTAGAGAACAAACGTATCCTGCATGTGAACAAGTGTTGTTTGAAAGAGATGTGTTCCAAATCAAGGAATGATTTCGGTTTGGGTTACAAAGGAATGACTTGGCTGTTTTGGATTGATTTTGTTTGAAGAATTGGAAGGATGGAAAGACTTGCACACGGACAGCTAGGTTCTAGCAAAGGTGGCGCACATTTGTAAGTGAATATTGAAGAATATATGCAAACACGTGCTAGGATTTTAGATCAAGAGAATATGTAAGGTTGTGTAAGAGAATATTCAGCTTTCTAGGAGTGGAATGTGGGTTGTGCACGGATGGGTAAGGGCTGGACTTTTGGCTTGTTTAATAGAAAGAAAGTAAGGCATGTGTTGGCTGCTCACATGTGAGGGAAATGAGGTGTTTGAATTCGTTTGTTTAATAGAAAAGGAGTGAGATATGTGCTGCCATTTATGACACAAAGCTGATTTGGAAGAATAGAATAACTGGGACAGCTTGGTGCAAACTTTCGATTTGGGCTCAAAGGAATAGCAAATGATGTCTAAAGATCACGAAATTTTACAGGAAGACTTTTAAGATGTAGAGATACAAGTTTTGTCAAGGAAGGAAGAGATAATTCCGTCTGGAAAGTACTTTAATCAGACCAACAATAAAGGTATGTTTTTCTCGGATGCGAATCTGTGCAACTTTTTGTTTGATCAGAATGAGTACTATTTTCATGGAATTTCAGGACGACCAAAACAAGGAAATTGTTAAGCACAGGACGAAGGTGTTTGACACAAAAATTCGGATTTTTGTAAGCTGTATTACTCACAAAACGAGACAGGAATATGGTGGATTTTCTGGACAGACTCGGAAAGAAGAAAGGCAACAGAAGGCAACTCGAAGCGGCTAGAGCTCCGCTACCACTTGATAAGATCCAACCTCCTTTGTAAGGGGAGTTTGAATCTATGTTTGAAGGAGGATCTAGCTTGGAGTTGTAACACAAGGCAGATTGGAAGATGGAAGGAAATATGATGGAAGATGGACTATAAGTGCAGCGGAAATAGATGATATGAGAAAGGATGAATGGAAAGGGTTGTGTTTGGATTGGAGTTGGATGGATTGATGATGGTACACTTGAATTGAACTCAGATTGAAAGCACAAAGAACACTTGATTATTATTTCAGAACACACTTGAATTACAAGAAAGGAAACAATCTTAAATCACTCAAATATCAGGATAAATGCCTTGGTGAAAAGGCTAGAGGAGGATTTCTCTCTAGCTTTTCACTTGGCCATTATATCTCCCTAATGACACTAGCTTGATGCTCTATATATAGGAAAGAACTACACATAAATTATCACAAGTGGGGAAGCATTACAGCTCTTAATGTCCCCTCTCTAAAGCAGTGGCAAAACGCTATACTGGAAAGTTCAGCACGTCGAAGCTGCTCGTTGAATCTGCGCGCTAAAATGTCGACGACCTTAACTTTTGATCCACCCGTCCGATTGGCCTGAAAACTTGTCCCAAATGAAAGCTAACATCTTGACGTTTCCATCAATGACTTTGTTTGCGCAAATTAGACGTCATTTTCTTGTCCATCGGATCATTATTCTTGGCCCTCTTGGATGGAGCTTTTGTTGCCGAGCTTTATTCTGCGATCCCCATGCTTAGCACTGGACAGTTGTGGCTGAGAACCCAATGCTTAGGTGGTGCTGGTACATAGAGAGAATGAGGTTAGGCGTGATCGTATCAGTACCCGTACCCGGATACCCGCCCATAATCATACCCGTCTTTGACCGGGTAGTATTCGCTTTGACTAGGTATGGTTCGGGTACGGGTAATACCCGAATTGATAATTTCGGTATGGCCGGGTATGATACCCGACTTATACCCGTTCGGGTATAACCTCATTTTTACCCGCGATCTCTTTTCTCCTTCTTCCCCTCTCCCTCTCTCTCTCCCTCGCCCCAATCATCTCTTCATCTCTGCATTTATCAATTCGGGTTGCCTTCCTCCTCGCGATCTCCACTCCCACTTGGCCGACGCCGTTTCAGATCCTCCGTCGTCGTCCATTTCCTTCGGTAAGATTCTGACTTGCCTAATAATGTTTTCATTTATTAGTTGCCAGATTATGAATAAATTAGGAATTTAGGGGTATTTGTGTCGAATAAGTTAGGTTTACGATGAGATTGCTGGGATGTTCTGCTCTTGTGATTTGTGTATTTTTCATTTCCGTGTCTCATCTCTCTGGTTCAAATAAATGAGGGCAGTTGAAAGATGGGGCTGAATCGGTTCTATTAATGGTGGAGGAGAGTTTTGTTGGTGAGTTTTGGGATTTTGATGAGTTGCCATTGATGAGTGGAGGAGTTGTTGATGAGCAAATGTCATGGGGATCCATTTGGTTGCCGATTTGTTATATGGGTCATGATGAAATGTTCAGTGATGTTGCTTGGGACGATGATATTTGGAAGGACAAACATATCTCCTATGGAGTCTCCTAACTTATGTTTATCAATGAAAAAAAGCAGTGCAGTTTGTGTTTATAAAATTGAGTTGTTTTATTTTATTACCCTGTTCATGAAATGTTTGGTTTGATACCCTGTTCGATTTTTTTGATTATGGACTTGAAAGGATACATGGCCATTGCACATGATAATAGCTAGGCATTGTTGTTGGGATATAAATGATCTACAATAAGCCCCTTTATTACAATGCTATCCAGATTTGTTAAGAGTAGGAGTCACCTAAAATGCCTCCTAGACATTACAAGAGTAGGATGACACTGACCTTTTGGAGAATGATGCAGTAGCTAGGCCTTTGAACAGAACAAGACCGTCATAGTTACCGTCATTTGTCTAAAGCTTAATTATTCCGATCAACAAGCTTGATTCAGCAGTTGTTCTTGGCTCAGTAGAACTTTGATCCAGTCTTTTTTGCTTCCTTTTAATCCAATTTGCCACAAAGTAGAGCTTGAATGACCCAACACTTCCCCTGATTTCTGGTCTCATTTTTCTTCCAGAGGCTTGCAAAATAGTATAGTTTATTGCTTGTGGACCCTCTAATGCATTTCCTCTTCATTTTTAACTGTTGGTGCTATGGAAAGGCTAGGTAATAAGATGGATTATCCTACAATTGTTTAGTTGTAGTAGTTATTGAATTGCAAACACTTCTCGAATAGCTAAGGAGAAGCAAGACCCTTGGAGTGTGGTCTTCTGGGTTGGAGAGGGGTAAAAATGAAACTATGGATACATTTACTTGGTGACATGGGGTTGAGATTGGAGGAGTAGTTATAGGAGTTATGGTTAAGAGGCTCCACCACTCTACACTTCACTCTAACCCATTTTCCCTAAGCTTCTGGAGTTCTGCATCTTGAGAGATTTGGCGAAGGTTCTTAGTGGGATTAGGAACTTAGATAACATTAGGTGATTGTTCTTTTCAGTAGGCCTTATGATAACCATGTGAAGAAGATTCCTGTGCTTTTTCCTACTATGCATACACTTCTGAAACTTGCAACTTTTATTATTTGATGTAGTTGTTTTAATTTTTACGGCACAATGATATTATTTGATGTGAGGCTGAACTTCAATATTGCTGAAGACGAGGGAGAGGAGGAGGATTGAAGATAGTAGTACTGTGTTTATTCAAGTTTTTATTTATTTGGGATTTTAAATTAGGTCTTGTTTTGGAGACTCTATATATATGTATTACTTGATTTGGTGACGACGAGTGCTGCTATTCATCTGAAAATAATGATGGTGTGATAGACAATAATTAGCTAATCCTGGCCAAAACTCTTCATGCTGCTTTGATCTTTCTTTCCCCTTTGGAACTCTAAAGTTCCATTATTATGGTGTACTTTGTCCCATTTCTCCACCTTTGCCTTCCACTATGATATATGGCACCCGCACTTGGCCAAAGAATCCATAATTCATAAATCCGGTAATAAAATTAGATTAAGGTAGCGAAAAAGAATCAAGTTAGATGAACTTTAAAAAAAAAATTATGTAAATTATGATGGAAGTTTATATAATTTTAATGTTTTAATGGAAATTATACCAAAAAGAAAAAAAACCAAAAGTAAAGGAAATTAAAAAAGAAAAATCAATTTTCTGTTCAAAATTCAAATAATCGATATCCCAAATCCATAGTTATCAAATCACAACTGATTTAATTGGCTTATTTCCTTAAACATGCATATTAACCAAATCATTACTTTATTTATATATTAATAAATCAACTTAATCAATAGCTAATTTTATTATTAAACCTAATTTATCTTTTCTCTTCATTGGAATTCAATTATTGTAGTGGAGAAATTAAATTAGGTCTTGTCCAGTTTACAACAATGTAAATTGTATGGTAAAAAACCGAGCCAAAACGATAAAAAATGAGAAAAACGGTAAAAAAAACGAGCCAAAATGAAAAAAAGAGCAAAAATGGTAAAAACGAGCTAAAACGGTAAAAAAAACGAACCAAAATGCTAAAAACGAGCTAAAATGAAAAAAACGAGCCAAAATGATAAAAAAAATTAGAAAAACGGTAAAAAATGAGCCAAAATAAAAAAAGCGAACCTAAATAGTGAAAAAAAATTTAATTATAAAAAAATAAAATAATTTAATGAATTGGATATCCATTACATACCCAATTGGGTATTGGATATATTAAAGAGGGTATGAATTAGGTATTTAACCATACCCGTCCATACCCGCCCAATTACCATCCCTACCAAATACCCCAAACCCAACCCGATTTATTTGGACCTAGTATAAACACTGACAATACCCAATTATCCATACAGAAAAATGGGAACTTGCCAGTGATTTAATCTCTTCTCCTCCATATTTTTCCGAAATCCCTAAACCTAATTTCTCATTCCCGAATTCTGAGTCTATCAATTTCACGAAGAACACGCTAATTTCTCGCGGAAAATACGACGAAGTTGAATTGAAGTCCATGTTTGGGCGTACTTGAAGGAAGTTGGGTCGGGCTCTTTCAATATTGGTCTAGGGTTTGTCTTCTAAGGTGTGGAATAGTGACAGGTATGGGAATCTTCTACCTCACTTTTATCTTTCTTATATGGTTTTGATTGTTGTTTTCTTTTCTCTGTCATGCGCTTTTTTTCTAGAAATCATGAAAGTAGAAGCTAGGAAAGGGTTGTTTATTAAATATATTGGTGATATTTTATTGTTTTTGTTGTTGTTGTTTTCATGTTAGTCGAATTGCAGCAATGGTGGTTTTTAAAGTGCACAATGGGGGGAATTTTTAAGAGTATTAGTTTATGGTCATATGTAGGGGGTACAGTACATGAGGAACCAATTGATCGAGATAAGATGTCATACATTACCCTTTTGGAATTGTGTGATAAGTTTGGATTAAAAAATGTGAAACATTTCTGGTATAATAAACCTACGATTTGTTTAGGGATGATAAATATACTTTAGTGATGATCTTAGATGACATGACCTTCATTCCAAATAAATTGGGTTGGGTTTGGGGTATTTGGTTTGCGTTTTTTTGTTCCAGACGGGGACGGGTCGGAGCATCATGGTCCGCGGAGGGAACTAATGGTGGGGTCGAGATGACGTGTTACTCGCCATGTCAGCATGTTGTGACGTGACATGCTAACGTGTCAGCTCAAGAAATCACATTTACCTCCCCAGACCTTTTTATTCTTGACAACCAACACTCTTTTATTTGAATTTTGGCCGAGAAACTAAACACCTACTGGATTTTCATGAGTTAACTTGGTGAGTAGAGGGCCCAAATTAATATAATCTTTTTAGTGTAGGGTCTCCACGTATCAAAAATCATAATTAATAACTAAAACATATACGAATTAGAAAGTTCTTTTATAGTTATTTGAATAATATACTGAAATCTAGTGAAGTAATAAACTATAATATTAGTAAGAGTTGATTTTTTAAGATGAGCAAATATTGATTAGCTTTCATTGAAGTTCTTTTTTGTGTTTACTACACCTACTTTAATTTATTTTTTAATTTTTTATTAATGTTTAATTGAATTTTATTAATTAAAATTAATATTTTAGTTTGTATAAAGGTACAGTAAATATAATAGATAAGTAGAATTAACAATAAATAGATAATTCATTAAATGCATTAATTGATGATTATTTATTTAATAATTGAAATTTTTGTATTTAAACATTATCTTCAAATGACACGTGTATACTCCATATTGTATTTTAAATCCTATGTGTCAAATTTGTATTAATTTTCTCTTTTTCACCAACTTTACATTATATACAGATAGATTAGACCCTTTAAATATTCATAAAAAATAAAAACTTCCGCTCAACTCAAGAAATCACATTTACCTCCCCAGACCTTTTTATTCTAGACAACCAACACCCTTTTGTTCGAATTTTAGCCGAGAAACTAAACACCTACTGGACTTTCATATATAATAATTTAATGAATTTATTGATAAACTGATAGTTATGAGACTAAAAAAAGCATTATGCTAAAATTTATTAATTAATTTTCAGTTTTTATAAACTAACGATTTTATTATGAATTGTATTTTTTAAAAGTTAGAAATACTCAAAGTAACCGGTAATAATCGTATACAAGTCATGTAGTCTATTGTGCATCAATCTCCGCGCCGCCACCATTTGTTGTGCATTTGATCTCCACTTCACTACTAATCGTTGCGCATAAACACCTACTTTATCCACAAGATTAAACACAAACATAAACATTAAAGAACAAAAGACAACACACAATATTCTTTATAGTGATTCGACAACTTTCAAGGCCTACATCCACTCTTCTCCATCAATTACATCAACGTAACTCCTTATGATCACATACGAATCCGTACAATCTAATTCACCTCGAACACGACAATCATAACATATTGTCGGTTCTCACACACACTCGCAATAAAAACTCACAAATGATAATTTCAACATATTATCATATGCTACACATCAAGACCTCGCACTATAAACCTACAATCACAATAAACCTCTCAATAGAGGCGGACAAAAGCTGACAAACTTCCTACACCCAATCTCTGTTCATAGAGATTGCCGGACTTGCTAAATAGAAAAACTTACACAACTAAAAAAACCCTAAGTTATTTCCTTTACAATCACACCCTAATATTTCCTATCTAGACTACACAATCTATTCCCTTTCATAAAATAATTAATTCAAGACACACAAAAATGAGAGCCATTAGATTAATGACTAAATTTGTACGGGAATATATTAAAGGTCTTGGAAAAAGAAATCAAAGGAAGTAAAATGTGATTTCTCAAGGGAGAGAAAGTTCTTAGTTTTCGCGAATAGTTTTGAAAAAGTATACTCCCTCCGGTCTCGAAACAATGTCGTTTTAGTTTTTGCTTTTACTGTTTCGGCAAGTATCTTAAAACGGCCGGTAGACTCACTATTTGAGACAATTTTGCCCCTAATTTTTTCTGGGAAGTACGTTAAGGATTAACGTACGTTCACAAAAAAATTTGAATTTTTTTAGGGTCAAATAGTGCCTCATCCGACCTCCTCGATATGCGTTCCCTACTGAATATTGGGATGCGAGGAAGACATTCTTTTGAGACTGGAGGGAGTATTATTTAATGTTGTTAAACTCAAGATTTGAAACTATAATTGAAATGGATAGGTAAAATTGAAAATGTAAAATCGTATGTGTTTAAAAATCGTAGTGAAGTGTATATTTTGTTAGACATCTAATCTAATACTAAAATTTTCCAACACACAGAAACATAAATTCACATATTTTTACTTTTATTTTAAAAGATGACAATGAATACCATAATTCAAGGGGTAATTCTTGCAAGAAAAGTCCAAATATCTTGAAAAGACTTGAGTTGCTCAATCATATCATTTTATTGGAAAGTAAGATAAATAAGTAAACTCGTAGAATCGCGAGATTTCATCAATTTTAAGAGTTGATTCTAATTTTTAGGGAAATCTTACACCAATAAAATTTTACAAGAGAATTAGCACGTTTTGTAAAGTTAGATTTGTGAAATCGTAAAATTTTAAGCTGTAAACTCAAGATTTTAAGAATCTAACATATTATTACCCTAATTGAATCGAAGCCTACGGTATATATATTTTTCTAAAAAAGGGAGTAAAAATCTATGTGATGGATCAAAAAAGTTAACAATAATAGGAAGTTTGAAAAAAAATAAAAAAATAAAAAAATAAAAGGAAGCTAACGGCGTGGTTCTGGAATGTTCTACTGCATTCTCAAATCATCGAAGAGCAAACTGCAAAGTAATAGAAACCCACCACCATCAACCAGACTACCACCCCTAACCCTTCCCCGTCTTGCTTATTTTAGATACTATTAAAGAACAAATCGTTTCTTTCGACGAAAACCTAAAGATCACAACTTTATACGAAGTGTAAAAGAATCAACCAAAGCAGTCAAAAGTGAAGAAGAGAGAGAGAGAAGAGCAGCAGAAAGGAACCATGGGTGTGGATTACTATAAGGTGTTAGGAGTTGATAGAAGCGCCAGTGATGACGACTTGAAGAAGGCTTATCGGAAGCTCGCCATGAAGTGGCATCCTGATAAGAATCCGACTAACAAAAAAGAAGCTGAAGCTAAGTTTAAGCAAATCTCTGAAGCTTATGAGGTTTGTAGTTTTTGCTTCAATCTCAACTTACGCCGACAGAAACATACTTACTTATACAATATCAATTGCTTCTAATTCTCATATTTTTCATCTGGGCTTCGATTGTTTTTGTTCATTGTTGGATGAAGTTGTCATCTTTTCTGCAATTTTTTATGTTCTGTATGTTGGATTTCTTTGTGTGTTACTGTCGGCCTGCGGATTTACTTCTACAGTTTCAATTCTTAATTGGATTTATCAGCAAATTAGTTGATGTTCCCGTCTGGGTGTGTTGGTATCTAATTCTTAGATAGCTCAGGATCAAAAAATCCATGCTGAAATTTGATTAGATTCCGTTGTTGAAATTCAGTTTTTTTTGTGTGTTGTGTAGGTTCTCAGTGATTCGCAGAAAAGAGCAGTGTATGATCAATATGGGGAAGAGGGGCTGAAGGGTCAGGTACCTCCTCCTGGTGCTGGTGGCGGTGCTGGCCCTGGTGGAGCTACCTTCTTCTCCACAGGAGATGGGCCTCGATTCAACCCCCGGAGTGCCGATGATATTTTTGCCGAGTTCTTTGGGTTTTCAAGCCCATTTGGAGGTGGAGGCATGAGAGGATCAAGGTTCTCACCATTTGGCGATGATACGTTTGCATCTTATGGTGATGCAGGGGGAGGTGGAGGAGCACCAATGTATCAAAATGTTGTCAGGAAAGCTGCTCCAATCGAGAATAAGCTGCCTTGTAGTCTCGAAGAACTCTACAAGGGAACTACCAAGAGAATGAAAATATCTAGGGAGATTTCTGATGCCAGCGGGTAAGTGCCATGTAGTTCTTCCATTTTTGCGAAATTCACTGTTATCTTTGATTGATCAAATTCAGTTGTGTTGTTAATCAATAGGGTAATATTGCTGTATTGGTTCAGGTTAGAAGTAAGAACGCTCGTAGTTTCTAGGATTTGACCTGCTGCCTAGGGTTATGAAAGCGTGAAATTGCTTGTTGATAGGGCAATGCTTACATTTATATTACTTTGGGTGCAGCAAAACAATGCAAGTAGAGGAGATACTTACAATTGAGATTAAGCCTGGCTGGAAGAAAGGCACAAAGATTACCTTCCCAGATAGAGGGAATGAGCAGCCAAATATTATACCTTCTGATCTTGTATTCATTGTCGATGAAAAACCACATCCAATATTTACTCGCGATGGAAACGATTTGGTTGTCACGCAAAAGATTTCGCTAGCTGAAGCCTTGACAAGTTACACCGTCAATCTCACCACCTTAGATGGAAGGAATTTGAACATTCCAATCAACAGTGTGATTCATCCGACCTATGAGGAGATTGTTCCAAGGGAAGGCATGCCGATGCAGAAAGAGCCAACAAGGAGAGGGAACTTGAGAATCAAGTTCAATATCAAATTTCCAACAAGATTAACTGCAGAGCAGAAAGCAGGACTCAGAAAGCTGTTGGGAGCCTGAGATTAGTAGTGTTTGGTTGCCATGCATCTTGGATGTTGTTTGATACTCCTTCACTCAGAAAAGCAAATGGGGGAAAATATGCATTGAAAGCACTGAACAAAATTACCTCCTTGCAAGAGAAGGAGGCACGCTTTTGTGAATACACATAATATAAGTGATCATCTTAAATGCATTCTGTATGTATTCTCAGATTACTTGTGCTACAGTTATAGTTTTTTCATTTAGAATTTTTGGGATGGAAATGGTATGTATTCTCTCTTTTTTTTATGATAAGTCCTTGTACGTACTCATCAAGCTGATCCACATTGAATATGGATTGGATCATATTTTTGTTTCCATCCTGATCCGTGCTCTACATATTCGAGATGGATTCTTGTAGCTGGTACAATACTATGTGCATAAACACGAATGCAGAAATCCAGACAGACTATGCTATGCTGGATTCGGAATTATTGCTGGAAATGAGGATGATCGTAGTGGCAGCGGCAGCGGCAGCTTATTTAGAATTGGTAGCTCCAGATATCTGTTATTTGGCTCTTTCTCCAGCACTGTAATTTTACTGGCGCTAGGCGGTATGCAAATATATACTCTAGCTAAAAGCGCAATTATTTTCGGTTTGGAAGAAATTTGATTGGAGAATCAGGATTTCGGATTTCCCCGCGTTTTTAAACCATTTGTAAAAAGCTAATTACAGTATTGAATCGTATCATTGGTTTTAAGATCGCGTGTTATTATGATCAATGATAATTTTTCTAACAGCTATAGTTGCTTTTTTTTATAGAGAAAATACACCAGATTTTTGATATTTTATAAAAAGTTTGATTGGGTCTTTAACGTTAGGGATTTTATTGAACCTAAAAATACGTTTAGGGTTCAATTAATTTTTTGTAAAACATTGGAGACCATGTGATGTATTTTCTTTTTTTTTATAAAACAAATACTAAAAGATGCACATTATCTTATATAATGTACAATTTTTTATTTTGATGACAAGCTAATGTACAAACATTATAAAATAATGGTATGCAATGCTTTAGGTTTTTTTTCGATTTTTTCTTTAATCTCTTCAATTGTTTTTGTTAATATGGATTCTCTATCATATTTGTTACATTTGTTCTCTAACTCTTAGTTTTTTCTTCTTCATGTTTATCGTATTTTTTTCAATTTTTGAATCATCAAACAAGTTAAAAGTGCAGCTTCGAGAAAATTATAGGTTTCAAAATTGCAAATTCTAAGAACAAAGGTACTCAAATGGAAAATTCTGAAAATTATAGAATTTTTTTTAGATACTTTACCATATTTTATTGTATAAATATTTTTCAGAACAAAATATCTGAGGTGAATAAAAATAAATAATGGAAAGAATTAATCAAATAAAAAAGGAAACTAACATTGGTTTATTAAAATAACCAATAGCATCTACAATAAGCAACCATCCAATGTGTTTTTATATAACGTACGTGGTTGCCTGTCGTTAGCACCAAAAATGGTTGTAAAAGTGAATATAGAAATAGGTAAAAGAGTACAACTTATCACGGTCCACAAGGACTTGCAGATTGTGGTAAGAGGATCGTTCTCTGAGATCTGTAGGATTCTGTAGCTCTGAATTGACTTCCTCGTCACTGGAATTGGATTTGTTTCTGTAACTCAAAGTAACTAAACTATAAATTGGCAATCGAAAGTGATCTTGGTCAAGATTGAGTCTTGGCCTAGGGTGGTTGTTTTAGGGTCTAAACTTAGAATGGAGAAATTCCTAGTAAGGGCGAGTTCGTGAGCATTGATTCGCATACTTCGATCCTTGATTCAGGGATGTTCAACCTCTCCCTTCATAATACTGCTATAGATTGAGAGGTATTCCTTTCCAATTCTACTTTCCTCCTCTTGAAATCACTTGGCGGGAATTCCCTTTCCTAATGATCATAATCAAGGGACACCTTGCTGGCTAAAGAATTTATCCACTTGATTGCTGGCTTGAGTCACATGCGCTTCTACAATGTCACAGGGAAAGACAACATCTAATTCATGTTACCCTCCGATCAGGGCCCTAGGGCATCAACCTGGTCTGAATTATATCCTCCAACTCTTACTAGCCTCAGCGAGGCTAGCTGCTTACTGGAACCTCTAGTTTCGACTCCTCCCTTTTGAGGCTGGCTGCAAATTCACCAATGGGCTCAAGGATGATCAGGTCTTGAACACAACAGGAATCAATTTGTTGTAATGAAGGTTGGAGAGATTATGGAAAGAGATGGTTTGTGAAGTGCGCTTTGATCTCACGAAGATGGGATTTAACTCACTCGGCCCTTACCAAGAATGGGGGGGTTTAGTTGCTAGACATATTAATTAAAGAAGAAAAACGAATAATTGACGAACATGAACTGAATTAAATCTGCAATATTCAAAGTGAATTATCGCAGAACAAGTTTTTTACAGCCCAGAAGTTGGAAGGAAGATCCCGTGATCGGCAAACTTCCCTAACCTTTAACTAAGGCTAGAGTCCCCACCTCTCACGGTTCTTTCAAAATCCAAACTTCAAAATTACAAGATAAAGATAAAACTAAATTGTTCAAATTCTAAAATAATGAAATAAAATAAAATAAGAGATAGATTGTTTGTTCAAATGTGAAATCGGATCAATATCCGAGAGTCCTTCTTGCAAACGCTTCTGCCATCAAGACTGGCTCCAGTTGTCGTCCCGATCCATAGCGCATCTTCCTTGACTCCATAACCAGCACATCTCTAGCTTGGCAATCTTGGCCAAGCATGCGGCCAAGATTGCCCGATTATCTGGTATAAGCTCCAAAGTTGATTTTCCATGAAATTGCCACTTCTTCGAACATCTGCACAATTAGGGAAATTTGGCACAATTTAAATAGTTTCACCACTCAATATGACAAGAATTAATTGGTAAAAATATACGAATTTAATGGCCAATCAAATCTCCCCACACTTAAACGATGCTTGCCCCCAAGCATGACTGACTCAAAACAAATAAAAGACTCACAAAACAAAATCAAAACCAATACCTGTACTCGACAATTCACCTCTCAGGTTCCTAGATTTTCAAATGTATCAGTTTCCAGATCCCACTTCCTTGTTACTAGGGCCTGCTCAATACCCCAAGTATCCTAGATCCACATAATTAAAAATTCTAGGCACTCTTTGACAGAATCATACAAACAAGACAAACAACCACTTCTTTCCTTTACTTTTTCCTACTCTTGACTACTGTTCTTATTCCTTGAATTTTTTTTCGAGTCTTTACAAAATTAATGGGAGTGAAATGTTCAAAGTTTCTTGATTATCAATGCTTAATGAGGCAGAAGTATCAAGACAAAAAATTTCCATATATATATAATTTTTTTTTCATTTTCATCTCCTTCATAAGTTATCTGGTCATTCTAACTTGTTGAGGAAAGAATGCCCGAGCAATATGCAACATTTAAAGACTCACTTTCTTCATTTACACATGGCAGTTTTGTGTCATCAGGAATTTTTCAAGAGAAAACTATGGTGAACAGTCCAGATATGCAGATTTTGGTGTTAAGCACTAGAACTTTTAATTATGTATACCTAGGATACTCAAGAGTACTAGGATTACGTACCCTTTAAGCATTGAAGATGTTAACCCAATTTCCTACCCTAGTAATATGGTCTGGGGTCAATGGCGACTGATACATTTTCAAATCTAGGTGGGAAGCAAACATGGTGTCAAGACAGGTGTAGTTCAGATCAGCACAACAAAACATGAAATCTTAGCTAAAACACACAAAAATTGAAAACAAAAAGTCATGCACAAGACTCTTACCAGACTGTCTTGGCCTACTGTCTTGGCCAAGACTCCTAAAAAAGAAAATTTACTTAACAAAAAGACACAAAAAGCATGTAAGAACAAGTATATACAGTCACAAACACACAAAAAAACATGCACAAAAACTCTCCCCACACTTGAAAGACACATTGTCCTAAATGTGAAAAAGAGTTGACCCAAAAACAGAAAAGATGAAAGAAGAAAAATAAAAAACTGAAAATAAAAGAAAAGAAAAGACACAACCTGGGGGCATACTAAGTGGCAGGATTGGATCCTGCTGCAGATGGTGCAGTGGCCTGAGCTGGTTTTGGCAAATCATCAGAGGATTCATCTGTCGACTCTAGTTCAAAATGCTCATCCACTTTGTGATGCAGACTGGCCATGGCTTCGTCTAAGGCATACAGGATGGTGTGGTGATGGCTAAGAGAGTGTTCAATCCTCTTAAATTTGGACTCCTGGGTGTCAAGGAGCTGCTAGATCTGTTTCTTGGCCTCTATCTGCTGGTCGTGGAAGAAGTTCTGGTTGTCCACTAAAGTCTGAAGCATAGCCCGATGATGATCTAGGAGTTTCTGGATCCACTCTGGCAGAACAGGCTCCTCTTCCTCATGGGGGTCTGATGCATGATCTTGACCAAGATCAGCTGCTGGGTCTGCCTCATCTTCTGGGAGTTTAATAGGTCTGAGCTTGAAATCTCCATTATTCTTCTTCCCATGGATATGGTCCTCGACTGGTGTAAAACCTACATTGAAACAAACAAAGCCTTTTTCCAAGTGGAAGTGACCCATCTGGTCAAAAGCCTTAAGGTCCATAAGTTTTACACCATAGCTCTCATGCAAATTGGCAGAACCCAAATCTAGACCCCTAGCAGATTGGGCAAGATGGGAAATTAAGTTTCCCATGATGAGTTTTGGCACAGGTTCACATGCTTGGACTTGCCTAACAATCCAATAGCCTAAAATAACCATTTTCTTATGCAACATACACCACAGGAGGAACGTTTCCAGTTTGGAAATGTTACCAGAAATAGCATTTTTTTCGTTCAGATTAAATGACAGAATCCTTTGGAGAATCCTCAAAGTAGGATCTCGAATCTGATGGGCTTTGGCATTCTTTTCAAGTTTAATGTTCTGGTCTCCTATGAGTTCCTTATAGGTTGTTGTTTTGTCCCAGTTAGAGGGATAGTCAGTCAAAGAATTCATATATGCATCAGATTTAAGGCCATCAACATCCACAAAGCCAAGCATAACATTAAAAGCATCAACAGAGACATGTGACTAGACGTTGCACAATCTAAAATTGACCACATCAGCAACATGCAAATCAGGATTACCCATACCAGTAGCATACAAGACATCCTGGTCTAACCAAAAGGAGGTATGAAATTCAAGGCATAACTCAGAGTAAGCAGGCATATCAAGCAACAAAAAGGGTTCCCAACCCAAGCTAATAATGAAATTTCTGGTCCTATTGCCAACACCCAATGCATCCAAAAAGGAAAAATCAAGTTTCACAAAAGGAACAATTTCACAAGGATGCTTTATAATCAATCTGGCCTTGAGGTTTGGTGTGTCAAACCTCAAGAAACCATTAAGTGTGTGCAGTGGGGGTACCTTAACAGGCTTGGCCACAAACTTGGTCAAGACTGGTGCTTCTGCCTCTTGCTCTTTCTAAGTTTGCTCCTCTACCTCTTCCTCAAGGATTGGGTCCTTTTCCTTGGCTTTCGTCGTGGCTGACCTGGTCCTTTTGGATGGGAGAGACTGCTCCTTCTCCACCTCCTTCTTCCTCTTCTTATCACCCTTCTTTTCAGTATCTTCCCTCGCTTATGACGTGAGAGGAGAATCTCGGGCCAAGAATTTTGCCACGACCTTCTTATGGGCGATTTGCTTCACTTTGTACCCTTTTCTTGGAGGCAGGGCATTCGTCAGCCTTAGGGGGTTCTTCTTCTAGCTCTTTCTTCACCGACTTTGCTTTCGCTGCAGCCTCTTTCAATACTCTCCTTGTCATCAATCTTTCCCCTCTTTCCTCAGTGGTCTGACTCGATTTCTTGATTTTTTTAGCCAGCGGCACTTCGTCAGAATCTGTATCACTAAATAGAACGTTAGAGTCAGTCCCTTTCCTAACCCTAGATTCGACCTTAGCCAATTTCTTCTGCTTCTCTCGTTCGTCTGCGAGGGAAAGTCTTCTTCTTGTTGCAGGGGCACTGCTGGTCGCGTCGGCTGGGTTTTCCTCTTAGGGTGTGCAGAAAACCACGTCGGGGGTGGACCCGGTGGTTTTTGGTGTTTTTGCGGTTGAAGAAGGGTTGGTGCGTTCTTTTTGTGGAATAACGAGGGGTTTTGGTGAGCTCTCTAGGTCGCTAGTCATGGAGAGAATGGTTCTTGCTATTTTGAGGTAAAAATCTAGATTTCTGGGATTGGCTTGTTGGTGATCGGAGGCGGTGGTGTAGGCGGAGGATAGATATGTGGGAGTTTGCTCTGATTTTGGTGAGGGAGTAGGGGTTTTCTTAGAGGCTTTTGCTCTGGTTTTAACTATCTTGTATGGTTAGTGGAGGTAATGGAGCTGAGACGTGGTGAGATGAGTGGTTAGTGGCATTAATGGTGGGTTTAACGGTCATGGGAAGCTAAAGGGTTGGAAGTTTAAGTGTGGTTAGGACATAAATTCCTTTAATTGAATTTCCTAGGAAATTCAAATTTCAGGAGTTTGGCGCTGCACGACACTTATGGTCGTCCATCTGTGCCACGCGTCCCACGTGTTCCCTTTTAACTTTCCAGAGCTAGGGCCTTAGTTGGAAACTCTGCCCATCAACTGTTATAATCTCCCCACACTTGTTCCTTGGAACAAAATACCTGAAACACACATAACCAAGCCACTGTCTCAAAAGTGAGCAACAATTTATTCACAAAATTAAAGAAATGATAAAAAATAAAATAAAAATCATGGGTTGCCTCCTATGTAGCGCCCTTAGTTATAGTCCTAGGCTTGACCCTTCTCACATTGCTTAATCAGTTTGTGGGTGGTATGCCTACCACCTGACTTTCCACTTCGGTTGGAATTCCTTCAAAAAATGGTTTTAGTCGTTGTCCATTGACCTTGAAAATGACTCCTGTTTTTTCATTCTTGATATCAACTGCACCATGTGGGTAAATATTAGTAACAATATATGGTCATTCCCACTTAGTTTTCAATTTACTAGGAAACAATTTAAATTTAGAATTATATAAAAGGACTCTCTCCCCTGTTTGGAGATGTTTTTCAATAATTATTTTGTCGTGATACGCTTTCATCCTGGTCTTGGTGATCAAGTGATTATCGTACGCTTGGTTCCTCAACTCCTCCAGCTCGTGGATTTGGAGTTTTCTTTCTTCTCCAGCCTTGTCATATGCCAGGTTTCATTTCCTTATTGCCCAATAAGCCTTATGTTGCATACCCACAGGCAAATGGCAAGTCTTCCTATACACTAGTTTGTATAGGGTCATCCCTATAGACGTTTTGTAAGTTGTCCTGTACGCCCATAAAGCATCATCTAAACACTGGCTCCAGTCCCATCGATCTAGGCCAACTGTCTTAGCCAAGATCGACTTGACTTCCCTGTTTGAGACCTCCACTTGGCCATTTGTCTCAGGATGATAGGTTGTCGAAACCCTATGCGTGATGCCATACTTCTTGAAAAGTGAGTCAATAATCCTATTGCAAAAATGAGTCCCGCGATCGCTAATGATTCCCCTAGGAACACCAAATCTATTCAAAATGTTAGATTTGAAAAATGCAATAACAATTTTAGCAACATTGTTCCTAGTAGCCTTTGCCTCTATCCATTTCGAAACATAATCTACTGCCAACAGAATATATTGATTCCCAAATGAACTAGGAAATGGCCCATAAAATCAATCCCCCATAAATCAAATATTTCGCAATTAAATATAAAGGTCATGGGCATTTGATTCCTAGAGCTTATGCTACCTATTTTCTGACAGTCTGGACATGTTTTGCAAAATGCATAGCTATCATGAAAAATTGTGGGCCAGTAAAATCCTGATTCGAGGATTTTTAGAGCTGCTCTTCTTGCTCCAAAATGCCCACCACATGCATATGAGTGGCAGAATTTTAAAACATATGGGACTTCAATTTCAGGAATGCACCTCCTAAGCAACTGGTCTGATCCTATCTTCCAAAGATACGGATCATCCCAAACGAAATACTTACTGTCATGCTTGATCTTTACCTTTTCTTGGCTGGTTAGGTCTCCATGATGTTTACCTGTGGCTAGGAAGTTGACAAGATCTGCATACCATAGTCTGAATTCCTTGATCATGTATAGGTGTTCATCGGGGAACTCGTCCTTAACTGGTTCTAAATCGGTTTTGACAAAGCATCTACTTAGGTGGTCTGCAACTAGATTCTCCCTCCCTTTCTTGTCTTTAATTTCCAAATTGTATTCCTGCAAAAAAGAATCCAACGGATCAGTCTCGGCTTAGATTCAGGTTTAGCTAAGAGATATCTCAAGGCCCCATGGTCAGAAAATACAATAACTTTTGTCCCTAACAAGTATGATCTGAACTTGTCAAGGGCAACAATTATTGCGAATAATTCCTTTTCAGTTGTGGTGTAGTTCTTCTGTGCTTCATCCATCATCTTTGAGGCGTAGTAGATCACATGTGGATCTCTACCCTTTTTCTGGCCTAGAACTGCACTGACTGCTGAGTTGCTCGCATCACACATCAGCTCGAAAGGCAGGCTCTAATCTAGTGCCTGGATTATTGGTGCCGATATCAATCTTTCTTTTATCTCATCAAAAACTTTCTGGCATGATTCATCAAAGACGAATTCAACTTCCTTTTGTAGTAATTTGCACATAGGTTCCGTAATCTTTGAAAAATCCTTAATAAACCTACGATAAAATCCTGCGTGGCCAAGGAAACTTCTAACCTCACGCAAGCATGAGGGGTAAGGCAAACTCTTAATGACATCAATTTTAGCATGATCAACCTCAATTCCCTTTTTAGACACGACATGACCTAAGACAATACCTTGGTCTACCATAAAATGACATTTTTCAAAATTCAGTACCAAACACTTATCCACGTATCTTTTCAAAATATTTTTCAAATTAAATAAGCATTCATCGAAATTGTCACCATAAACGGTGAAGTCATCCATGAATACTTCAATACTCCTCTGCATATTCCGAAAAGATACTTACCATGCACCTTTGAAAGGTGGCTGGTGCGTTGCATAATCCAAAAGGCATTCGCCTATATGCAAAGGTCCCGAATGGTCAGGTGAATGTCGTCTTCTCCTGATCCTCGGGTGCAACCGGGATTTGATGAAACCCTGAATAACTGTCCAAAAAATAGTAGTGGGACTTACCAGTCAACCTCTCCACCATTTCGTCAATAAATGGCAGAGGGAAGTGATCCTTCCTTGTGACTGATTAAGCTTCCTGTAGTCGATACAGACCCTCCATCCGTTTTGGATTCTGGTTGTTCTTTTTATCCCGTCCTCTCCTTCTGTCACGGTGATTCCTGTCTTCTTTGGTACCACCTGCACAGGAGAGATCCATGAGCTATCAGAAATTGGATAAATTACTCCAACATCAAGTAATTTAATAATTTCCTTTTTAACAACTTCCATCATTGGAGGGTTTAATCTCCTATGGGGTTGTCTAACTGTTTTCTTATCCTCTTCCACATGTATTTTGTGGGTACAGATGGCTGAGGATATGCCCTTTATGTCTGCTAGAGTCCATCCCATCGCATCCTTGTGTTGTTTGAGAACGTCGATCAATCTGCGTTCTTCATCGCTGGAAAGCTTGGTTGAGATTATCACTGGTAAGGTGTTATCTTAGCCAAGATAGGCATATTTGAGATGGTCTGATAAGGCCTTCAGCTCCAATTCTGGTGCTTGTTCAATGGAAGGTCGAAGCTTAGACTCTGAGGTTTGTAGAGTTTGACAAAACGAGGCTTCTGTTTGTGGTCCAACTTTGTTGAGTTCTGACACGGTTTTCTTAAGATCGTTTAGGTCGCCGATTCTATCTTCCAATTCTTCCAATTTCCTGTCCAAAATACTCCTGCTCAAGACATAATCAAGAGGGTCATTAGTGCAAACATCAATCATTTCTTCAGCGATGGGTCCTCAAGAAACCATCGTTTTGTTTTCTTGTAATTCCTTCTCTGTCATGGCTTTCAAGAAAAGTAGCGTCGCAATTTTCTTCACCATAATGACAATCGCCGCTCTTTGTTCGGTTTCTGTAGCCTCTGAATTTTATTCGGGTGACCACGCCAGTTGGACCAGAATGGGTCAGGTTAACTACAAAGTCGGTTGGGTTTCAGCTAACAAGTTCATTGTGAGTCACCCTCCAAGATCTTCATTGGGTTAAACCGAAATTTGGTCCCTGCAGTCTAATTGATTGACTTATTTCAGCCCTATGTTTTTAAAAAATAGTATTACATCCTCCCACTGTAGTTTTATGTTGGATTTCAGCCCTCACCCTAACGCCATCCAATTTTTCCGTCCGTTTGCGTACGTGTCATTGATTGCTGACGTGTCACCGTCCGTTTGCGTACGTGTCATTGATTGCTGACGTGTCACGCCATGTAGGCAAAAGCCAAACGGGTCGCAAAATGCCAAATTTTGCATGAAATAGGACTTGAACCCACGACCTCATGGTTTCTTGTGCACTACCAACTGAGCTAGACTAATTGATTGTTAACATTTTAATAAAATCTGACTATTACCTCCTATATTTTTCAACAAGCACCAGCAAAAGAGCTGAAGTGGGGCTCGAACCCACGACATCATGGTTAAGAGCCTTACGCTCTACCAACTGAGTTAGATGGCTTCTGTGTTAACACTTTAATAAAATCTGACTATTACCTCCCATGTTTTCAACAATAACAGCAGTACAAATATTTTTACTAATAAAATCTAACTATTAAATTAATGGAATAAATAATTTATGGGTGGGCTATTAGTACTTCTAATTATTAGTTATAATCAATTTGTCCATTAAAATTTAAATATATAAAATAAATGCGAATAAATAATTGCAGTACTAATAGCCCACCCATAACTAAATTTATATATAATAAATATATGAACAAAACATAT
The DNA here is from genome assembly GCA_963691705.1 of Viola odorata. Classification (NCBI taxonomy): domain Eukaryota; kingdom Viridiplantae; phylum Streptophyta; class Magnoliopsida; order Malpighiales; family Violaceae; genus Viola; species Viola odorata. The sequence goes on from OY829538.1 coordinate 34,790,635, forward strand.
ATATCTTATTTGAAAACTTAAATATTAATAATTTTATAATAAAATTTAAATATTTAACAACATAATAATTAATAATTTAAAACAACCTCGGGTCGAGAGATGATCATATTGTTGGTGTTATTATTGAAAAAGATGGGAGATAATAGTCAGAGTTTATTAAATTAACAAAGAAGTTGTCCAACTCAGTTGGTAGAGCGCATGGCTTTGAACCATGACGTTGTGGGTTCGAGCCCCACTTTTGCTCTTTTGCTGGTGTTCTTGTTGAAGGATGGCGTTAGAGTGATGGGTGAGGGCTGAAATCCAACATAAAACTACAGTGAAAGGATGTAATACTACTTTTTAAAAACAAATGGCTGAAATAAGTCAATCAATTAGACTGCAGGGACCAAATTTCGATTTAACCCATCTTCATTCGTGCAAAACTTATTCGCCAATCGCAACTTACAGAATGGGATCCGATACCAGTCACTCTTGCCAGTCCGGGACACTACTACTTCACCTGCGGATGGATGACTGATCCATGAACTCGGATGATAAGAGGTACACGTCACAAGACCACGCCGGCCAGTTCCACTAAAGATGTAATAGTTAATGCTTCACTATTTCACTACATGATATCACATATGCACAGTTGCTACAACACCTATAGATAGATACATGGAAGTTTCTTACACGGTAGAGGCCAGCTAAATACCAAGATAAGATTACAAAGCTACCAAATGTCTCCCCTGCACTAATTAGATCTCTACTTTCCTATGGTTATTCCTCTAATCACTGTAATCTGAAGATGTAGATCCAGTACCATCATCTGGGCCCCCAATTGGTTCACCATGTCCATGCCTAATTTCATCCGCGTCCGACTCCTCATTCATATATTCCTCAACATCCAAGTCTGCTTCCTCGTTATCTACGTCGTCATAATCATCTTCGTTTGCATCAATATTATTATAATCACTTCCCTCTAGCATGTCATTAGACTTGCCACTAAAACCACCGGCATAACCATCAACTACCAAATTATCGTATTCATCTCCTGTTCCTTGGCCATTCTCATCCTCAAACTCAGATCTGTCTGAGCTACTGGCATGTCCAGCAGGCTCTGCTAGAAACCTTGATGGATCACCACTCCACTCATCCCTCATTAACCCCCGTGATGAATTTGCATAAAGTGATTCCTTGGGGACTGCCTCTTTGGGATCAACCTCAGCTGCTCTCTTGACCAATTTCTGCCTGCTCCTAACACTGCGACGTCCACGCTTACGACCTGATCGCCCTCGCGATTTCCCTTTCCATGTCAGTACCTGCCCTAATCTGTCAGTGTTAGTCGTGGTGCTTCTCTTGCCAGATTCTATCATAGAACTAACCCTCTTTCGCGATTTGCCACCACGGGTACGGCCTTGAGCTCTGCCACGATTCCCTCGAGCACGACCACGACCTACTGCAGATAATTCAATCCCTACTTCAACCCAGTTGTCCTCTTGTAACAATCCGGTTTGGTGGGGAGTCTCTCTGGTTTCAGCATGATAGTTGTTCCTTGTGACAGCATACTTCAGTGGAGGCTTTTAAGAATCAAAGGAAAAAAGTGTCAAACAGCAAATGGAAAGACAGATTTAGCATCAAACAAAAAATCGATCTATCCTTGTAAGGCCCTCAATTTTGTTTTAAAGCTATTCTACTTTGTTTCTCTAGGAGACATCAAGATAAGAATTCTACACTCCTTGTTGAATTATGAGCTTTGGCGTGGGATTAAATCACTACTAGCATCTGATTTGTAGTTCATGAAAATGTATATCAACTCACTGGGATGACACCAAATATTACCCAGAAGTTAAACATGTATTTGATTCATTTCTCTCAATTGAAATACACCACCGCATCTTATTTGGGATTAAACTAGCAACACAGAGAAGGATTACTCACAAATGAGTCCCCAGCGCTCTTGTCCTTCTGAGACTCGATCTTCTGATTTACCATGTAGGAGATGGATGCATCAAACTCCATAAGCCGTAGAGCTAGAGCAGCTGTTGTATGTGGTAACCATGGAAGTGTGGGAGCTGCTTCTTTGCTCTCGAGTGACCCGGAAAAACCCAAAAGTTCACTGGTGGTTTCATAATTAGATGACATATAATCCCTCTTAATACCACTTTCCAACAATGTCAGAACCTGGAGATGCAATATACATAGTACACGTGAACAAGTTCCCAAGTTTTTTTTTTTTTTTTTTTGAAAAATTGAACAGAAAATGGGATCATTTTGCTTAGATGCTTATGAAAATTAGAACAAAACTACTCTTGACGTAAAATCTGTAACATAAGTAGTAATCAGATATATCAGGAGAACAAGAAACTAAACTAGCCTTTGCTGCTGAGTACACTAATGACATGTCACAGTTTCATCTCTGGCAATACACTTTAAAAAGTCCATATAAATTGTTTTGTTCGTGCTTGTTTTATTGACAATAAATAAAAGGAAAAAAAATGAACAATCCCACTTCATTATATTGAGATGATACAAAATGACAAATTTTTACTTCATTGTTATAATCTAAAACACTAAACTCTTATATAGGACCTTAGGAAAAACCAAATTAACATGTGAAACAGATTCTGACACCTTATAAATCCATAAATATCCTGGAACAACGTAATTTTTGTTAACATGTCAAAACCAAACAAAAAAAATATGTCAAGTAGGAGGGAGAGGATTCAAGATTCTAATTTTTTCATTTATATATGAGTTTTAAACTTTCTTTTAGGTAGGAGGAGAAAATCAAATGATTAACTTTCTAGCTTTCATGCAAAATGAGTGAGAGTGTTTTCTTCTTCATTTTCCCCTTTTACTGTTGATATGTAAATGAATGTGAAGATGATTGTCCGTTTTTATTATAATAGACAGGAAGCAAATAACGCGAAATCAATGGACAAATAGTACATGGTATTTGAATTTTGAACTACATCAGGAGATGTTTTTTGAGGTACTACGTACACAATGTTATAGGAAAGCTAGCATGTTTTTTCAAAATTCAAACGGAAAGGCTTCATGGATTAAGAAAAATGAAAAAAAAAAAACTAATCACTTGAACATTGCTTTCATTTTTAGTTATCGTTGTAAATCAATGGACAAAAGAAGGACATGAACTTTTTTGAGTAATATGGGCAATACTATAGCTAAAAGCTATAGCATTTCTTGAAATTCAAAGGAGAAAAACTTGATGAATAAGAAAAGGTAAAACAGTGTTCGACAGAGTGTTGAAATTTTTTATTTCATAAATTCTATCCTCAATTTGACACCTCATATATGGTATCAGGTGATGATAAAAGATTTATGCAGTTTGATGTAATTCCATTAATCCTTCACAATGGAGAGAATTGGTTTCTTTCTGCTTTTAGTATTCTACCCACCCATGTTTAATTTGATTTCTTGTTATGCCTTCCAGTTGAACTTGATTCCAAGTAGATATGATGAATAAAGTATTAAAAAGTAAGACGCACATGTCAATGGAAAAGGTGAACTAGCAAACTGTATGCCCCCCTGGTTGTGGTTGCAAACATGAATATGTTTGGTAAACACATTATGGTAGCCCTCAACCACAATTTAGTCCATTAGCTGTATTTTGGATAGTCATGTCAAGTGCTGCTTTTAAAAAATTACTATTTTTTTAAAATGATGACACTTAAATTTCATTTTCCTCATTTATTTTATAATTCAAACCATCACCAAATCATTAACATGTAAGTCTTCTCATATACTTTTATTTGCATTTTTCCCTTAGTAGTTTGTTGAAAAAATAATTAATTATTCTATTCATTTTATGTGTAATCTTAATTAAAATGTTTTGGTATGAAATATAACTATCCCACACAAAATAGTAAACAGCGTCTTATACCTTTTTTTATCATTTTATATTTTAACAGCATTTTACTAAATAGTTTAACTAAACACTTTAATAACTTTTGCAAACATCAATTTTATCAATTGCACAACAACGCAATGCATGGCACAGCAATACAATACTGGGGTTAAAGAGACCCTTATATTGATGAGCAACAATTCAGTAGTAAAACAAGGCCAATGTATACCTGAAGTAAGTCTTCAGCTGATGATGAGGACTGCAGCTTCAGACCCCATGATTTCCGATAATTGTTGGTCCAAACAGGGTGAAGAGCTTCTGGCAGAAACGAGACCTGCCAACCCACAGATTTACAGCATAGATGGTAAGTTGCATTTTAAACAAAAAAGAAATAAAGAGAAGGAAATTTGCAATCTTAGTAAGAGAAATAATTAATGCAGCAAAAACATCAAAGGAGCTTATACCTCAATCAAAGCTAACTGCCATCTAAGTATTCTGATCCTTAGTGGAGAAGTTAAGCCACAAAAAGTATAGTCAGAGTCCATTTTTAGTTTCCGCTCGCAGTAAACCACATGTTCAGAAAAACTCAAGGCACCCACGGAAGCACCATATGTCTTATGGCACGAAGAACAGTGATTATCTTCATAAAAATAAATGTCACGGCAATCATCACAAACACTGAGCAGTTCTCGGCATCTCTTTTTCCCATACTTACTGCCGCATAATACCAAAGAATTAGAGCTCTCTTTCCACATCCACTTCTCAAAATCTCGATATCTCTTCACAGCAAGACTTCTCTCAGATTCATTCCTTCCAATTTCAATAGCAAAAGATGTTGAAGTCTCAGACGCACCAGCATCTGAAACACTGCTGCTTGGGCTATCAATAGCAGAGCTGGAATCGGGGCCAGCCACCATTACAGGAGCTTCAGTTTTAACAGAATCTGAGACTCTTCTTTGCTGGTGCATGTTAAGTCCTACCCTGTTCTTCCTCACAGTTTCCTTAAAGGTCATCTCAACCTTTTGCAACATTGTCTGCAAATGGAATTCTCTAAACCCTCGCACATCCAAAGATGCCAATAGAGCATCAAAAACCTGAAAAACAACTATGAAAATTGTCAACAAACAAAGCATGAGGAAAGATATGCATGTAGGAAGTTGTACAGCATATTAAATCCACTAGCCACGCTTTCAGGGTCACAAAAGTTGTCAATGTCTAGATCAAGTAACTTTTATATTGTATTAGATCTGTGCAAGACAAAATATCACATATAGCGGACACCAGTTACCTATGATACCACAGACACTTAAGAGCAAGGAGCATGCCATGGCTGCTCAACAGTCAATATGAATTATTCGTTCATATATATTAAAGTTTAAGTAATGAACTTCAAGTTTACATTCCACAAGCACATCAGGTGCATGTGTGCCAACAACACCAACTCAATAAGCCACATTTCATACTACATAGGCATATGAAGATAAAGAAGTAATTCAAGATCCTACCTCTTCGGAATCAATCAGTCTCCAGCGACCATCATGTAACTCAACAAAGATCCTGCCACTGCCAGGATCATTGTGAGATGCAGATGCAATAAACTGCCAGTACCGATTGCGCCTGCGATCCTGACCAAGAGGCAATGATCTGTACACGTACATCTCTTCTGCCTTTTGACCAACCAAAGATTTTAGCTGTGAGCGTGACCTTTCAGCAATAAGTCCTGGATGCTGATATGGAGCATGTTCTGGACCAGCAGAGAAATCTTGCATTTGCAGGTTGCTTTCAGAAGGCAAATTATTAATATAATTCAAGTCATTCTGCATGTCACATGCTTGTTCTTTCTGAACAGAAACTTTCACTGACATCTCATTGCTTTTGTCATCAGTAGTCATCAATGGGCTTTGCTTACTCTCTGCTGCAGAAAGTGCATGGCTAGGTTCCATCTTATTCCCAAGAAATGGAGGAAAATGCATCTTCATTACATACTCCTCTTTCATACGACGCTTGTCAAGTTGTGTGTCTGCCCACATTTGCTTCTTTAGAGCATTTGCTGCTTCTAGACGTTCCTGAAAAAGTTTTTATATGAGATCAGAGACAAATAATCAAGCATGATTTTAGAATTAGCCAGAAGAAACAAACAAAACGATACCTCGAGAACAACACGAATTGAGTTCCCCTCAATTGCCACACCAATCAGAGCCACAAGAGCGTTAAGACGCTCTTCAACACTCAGATCAGAGTACTCCGCCTCCATAAGTCCCTGAAGCCACGATTCACCAGGATTGCTTTCATCAATATCCATAGCTTCTTCCCCAAGTTTATCACATATTCCAGAAACATTTACAGATTGATCATTGGAAGCACCAACACCTTCTAACTGAGAAATGCCTTCAGAATTCAGTGAAGGCACATCCTCGCCACCATTCTCAAGGCCAACTTCTGGAGTTTTGGTAACACCATCATCCTCCCTTCCATTTCTTTGGACAGTTATGTTAAATTTATTTGCTTCCGGGGAATTGTGAGCCTCCTTCTTAGGGTTTAACTCTGCACCTAAATCATCAATCTCAGGATCTTCCGCCACATCGCTTCCAGAATCATCATCTCTCTCCGCATCATCAGCATCATCTCCATCTACAAAACCACTTTTAAAGATTCGAATCCTCTCTCCGGCAGCAGAAAGTATTGCCTCAGCATCAGCTGGATCCTTTCTATAGGCAGTGCGTACACAATATGTTGATGGAGCAGTTCTCTCAAAAAGTTTAGAATCCCTAGACAAAGCAGCAGCTATCGACGCTTCTGGTGTTTTACTTGTTGTGAGATCCCGCAGTCCAGATTTCTTTAATCAAAACATAACATACAAGACAGTTAAAATAAGAAATAACAAATGAGAATTTTCACAAAGGAAACGGCAAATACATTTAGTGTCGTGAACTACCTGAATCTTGTCAGCAACTTCTAAAATTGTCAGACCATGGTTTCCCTCAAGAGAGAGAACATGGAATGCTGCATATTTAACAGTACCAGGGGTAAGGCGATGCCTAGATCTCCGTGGATTAGAAAATCCTCTCTCTTGCATTATTGCAAAAGCATTTTCAACAGCTGCTCCATTGCGTAAATTCATAACCACATCTTCACCCCCATTAACCTGAATTTGACACTACAAAAACTTAAATAACTAGAAAACAGATAAAGGGGAAAAAAGAAGTCGCAATGGAAGAAGTGGCGTCATGTTGGAATATCTGTAAGAAAAATAAAATTTGTTTCCAATTTTGTTCACAACTTCCCATTCTTGAGTGGAGAAATCAGCTTCCTCATGCTTTACAATTTCTCCAACTCATTACTAGAGCAAATCATGCCACAATGAAAATGAAACATTAGAATTTATTAGACATGCCTGGCTTATTTTAAAATATTAATAGATATTCATGAGGCATGTTACGGTTCAATTACCAGAATGGAACCATAACAAAGGAAACTATCAATCCAGGAAAAACTGAAACCTCAGATATTAGCAGGTAGAATCAGAGAAGAGAAAACTAGAAGAGGAAGAAGAAAGAAAACCAGAAGAGAGGCAGATGAGAAAGAGAGGAATAAGAGAAGATTTATGTTTGAGGTAATTTTCTTGCCAATAAACATTTCACAGAGAAAGGAAATAGTTATACAAATAGCAAGATTTTATTTGAACCTACATGTCCCATTCTAAACAAGGAACAATCTTACTTATATGACAAATCAGTTCAGAAACCTGATTCGATGACAACCAGTTCACAGCCTCTGAACAAAACACAAGGAACACAGTATTGACGAATCTATATCTATATAAATATAAAAAAGATGTGGTGGAAACTTGAATAAAGGCTTGAGAGGAAGCCACATAGGATCCATGAAATCCTCTTAATTTGACATGTGTCATCACTTGAGCTTTCATGTTTTGACATTTGGCAATATCAAATATTAATTATGTTTTCTAATTCTCAAATTTGAAGAGTTTTTTCTCCATTAATATGATTTATTTACATTATTATTTTACATCAATTTATTTATTTTTAATGAAAATTTGTCTTCTAACCTATAGATTTTGAAGAGATGTGAGTTACGGAATGTGTAAAGTCTCATATTAGCTATATAAACACTTCATCTTGAGATTTCACATCAACCACTCCATTTACTAGAACCGAAGCACAATTGGAATAACCATTGCATTTTGATGCTTCATGCTACAAAGACACAAGTATCATCGTAAATTCGTAATATTTTACTAGAAAATGTTCTTCAAAATCAAGTCATTTGTACGCTTCTTTCAAGCTCTCCATGCAAGAATTCCTAGATATTTTTCGTAATTTGTGATAATTTTGTAATGAGTAGTTTGTATATTCTAAGAACTAAAAAGAAATTTTGCAACATATTGTATTCGGGCAACACGAGTTTGACGCTAGTTAATCTTAAAATCTTCAACTGCTTATTTAATAAAAACTGTTAGAAGGCAATATTCTTCTTGGGATATAATGTGCAAAACACCTGGAGGTCTACTATCAGCCATAACCACCATCCCAAGCATGTATAACTCAAAACATAAATCAATCAAAATATAGGTTTTTCCATATTGCACATTCCCAAGTATAATTACCCAGCATCATTGATGAACAAGCAACCCAGCATTCAGAAAGTGAAAAAATGATATGCTAGTCAAAATCAAATTATCTAAACAAGAGCATTCTATGGATGTGACCATTCTGAGAGCAATCATATAATCAATTTTGAGACTGATCCAGAAACAATAAAAAAATATTAAAGAAAAAAGAAAACAGGCCAAAAATTGTCAACCTATTATCAACCAATAAATATTAAACTGGATAAAAAATAACACAACAATTTCCACATTGAAAAAGAAAAGGAAAAACACAAATGAAAAGAGAAGCACCTCATTATCATCACGAAGATATGCCTGCTCAATATTCCTTTTCTTTAGTTGTGGTCCAAATCCTGCAGAAAGACCAAATTGTCGCAGTATTTCTGGCCATGTTAATGGATTTAAGTGGCACTGCCAACTACGTATATCAAACCCCCATGCATACGCCTGCACAAAACCAACAATTGTTTAGGATGATGGAGAAGGAACCTGGCAGATAAGAGGTGCTATTGTAACAAACAACCATGGAAGACTTACCCCCTCGACAATCTGTGGATGTCCACCTCCAGGATTAGCAGCGCCATTCTGATTTGCCCCGAAACCAGTTGCAGGTGTCCTTGCTACATCTTCAATATCCTTAATGATTGATCTCAAGAGAGCGATATGTACTTCACCCAAAAGCCTGGGATCCTGAAAGTTCAGAGAAGGAAACGCATAGTCACAAATTAGTACCGCAAAATATAAGACAACCCTAGCTCCAAAAATATCTCTAGCAGAAGAAAGAAATTTCAAGAAACTTACATAATCATGAAAAGCTTGAATAAACTCATCCAGAGTAAAAGGCCATAGTCCAAGAACATCCACGAAAGTAATCAAGAACCGCCATACCTATTAATTCACAATTTGTCACAAATCATTTGAAATGGAAGAGAAAATAACAACATTGAGACGGAGCATTATGTATCTGAAAAAATTCCATGAAATGATGGATGCTAGGCCCAGGAAGCACCTTCTCCAACAATTTGAGATGGCGGACAGTAGAATATATTAAAGTTCACGTGAATGCAATTTACTTGCAACAAATAATTTCATTTAGACAAAAAAAGGGTAAGATAACTACAACACCACAAAAGATGAATGTTTTCAGATTACATGGTCCTAAGTAAAGTATTGTTCCCTAGAAGAAAGAAGTAGAGTATGAGAGAGACGAGGGAGAGAGAGAAGGGAATTAGTTTTTGTATTAATTCTCACGACAAATTCTATTATAGGACTTCCTCTTTATAATTGACCAATGGAGTGAATAGAAATATGGCCCTAACAACTAGGCCTGACACCACATAAGCTAATTAAACTAACTAAAATATTGGGCTCACAACATAAATCAATGCAAGGAAATAAACTATGAACTACATGCTTACCATAAGGAGGTTCCCAACATTCTCCTCAGAATCTTTCCAAGGTTGAATAGAAAAAGGCTTCTTCAACAGCAGAGATTTGGGAGGGAACACAGTTAGCTTATCTACACAAAATATAAAGACAAGTTGTAAGTCAATCACTAACAAAGTAGATCAAACTTAAGTATCCACCTCCTAATGCCCAAGGATAAAGTTTCACTCCTTCAAGAACTAACATGGAAATGAGAAAAAACTATTGTTGACCGACAGTGTGGTCTATGGTTCCCTGGCCATGGACCAGGGAGCCTACCCTCACCTAAGCTTTCCAAAACAAACGGAAAAAAGGAAAGCTCTAATTGCTCTTTTTAGGAGCATTCTGCTGTTAGGTAAGAACTAACAAACCTCTAAACACATCTAGATTCTGCAAAGTTTCATAGTCAAGTGAAGTCATTGAAGGCAATCCCTTGCTAGAGGCAGCAAGCTCCATGAGTTCCAAGCGCTCATCTTCAAGGAGCTCCATAGATTCCTTGGCAATTCTGCGTGCAATTGCTCTCTCAGTAGCAGCCTTTTGCCTTGCCACCTCCTTTTCTCTTCTCAACTCTTCTTTTTGCCTCATTTTCTCAGTCTGTGAAAGAAGGAAACGATCATCATTATTTCACATGAAGAGTCATAAAGAGTTTTTTCTACTATGGTTCCAAAACCTACTCTGATAGTTTCCTTCTGCAAAAACTTTTCCCTCCGCTCCAGTTCGCGCCTTTGTTCCCTCTGGTACCTCTCCTCCTCGCGCTGCTTTTCACGCAATAACCTTTCTTCTTCCCTCCTCCTTTCACGGTCTTGCCTTTCCACATCTTTCTTTAGTTGCTCCTCTCTCTAAATATAAAACAAAATTTACATAATACTATTGGGATAAACTCGGGAAAAGAAGTAGAGGAATGGCTGGCAAGTCTCAGACCTTTCGCCTCAGAATGTCTTGCTTTTCTAGCTCTTTTCGGATCCTTTTCTCATGGGCCTGAACTTCACGTGCTATTCTTGCTTCCTCGCTCTGCAAGTAGTTATTAACAGTAATTGGTACCAGCTACAAGTAAGAGGTATGGAATTCTACACAGTTAATACCTTGCGCTTTCGGTCCATGCGCAAGACATCCTCATCATGGGCACCCCTTCTGTCAGTTGGTAGAAATGGATTGTCCAAGGAAGTACTTGGATGAGCACTGAACTCAGAATCAGTACCGATGTTAGTGAAGGAGCTTTTTCGTGGTACAGTTTCATACTCCAGTGCAGCAGATGGCAAAAGATGGCCTTGTCTGACTTCTTGAGGCACAAGACTTAAACTAGGCACTTGACTTGGAAAACCATATGCAGAGGGTCCTTGTTCGTTTGCAAGTATAACTGGGCGCACCGAAGATAATGTCTTGGCCGAAGGGCCTTCCACGGGGGAGCTGTATTGGTAGGATGGAGCACCTCTTTCATATGCATCTGATCTAACAGTAGGCTGCTGGGGAATGAACTGGTACTCATGCAGAGCCCTTGTAGTACTCTGAGGACAAAATACATGAACCTATAAATTATTTTCCAGTTGGAAAGAGAACCATTCTAGATTGCACCCAGAATCAGTCCGAGCCACAGAATTAATGACTTGTGGGTACCACAAAAATGCCAGAAACACTATTATTAAAATATTCAGACAAGGATTATACTGAACAAGAAGTAGAAAGGTTAAGTCCAGGAAGAAATGAAGCAGGTCAGCAGAAAACATAAAGACCAGCTATTTGAAAGCAAGTACAGTTCATTAAATTATATTTTTCTTCTTTCATGTATGCAATTTAACTTAAAAAATAGATCAAGAATTAGTAAGCATTGCCATTCATTTCAACTTTTGATTCACAATAGGGACATCCAAATAATGCAATGGATCAAAATTAGGCAACTACACTAGGTAGAAACAAAATTAGTGGCCAATTTGCAACTGATCTTTGATTTGAAACTCTACAAATACTTACCCTATGCACATACATGCTAAACTATCAACCACTTACTTCTATAAGCAAATAGGCCCAGTTAAGTTTACGTACATTGGCAAAGTATTGAGTATTCAACTCAAGAAGCAAATTTGTACTGGGTATATGTATGTAAACTACCTCTATCTATTTGCAAATTCTGTTATGCCCACTCTAGTCTAATCCAACCTAAAGCTGTAAAGTATATTGCAAACAAACAGGCAACATACCACTGATGAAGCAGTTCCACAAAAGATGGAGACAAAAATAACAATATCCACCCAATTAGCATCATTCATAGCACTGCAGAGGAAAATAATGCAGCCTAACCTTTATCGGCTTCACATCAGATCGCTCATATAGGTCTGCATCAAAGGTCTGAGAGAGCTTCTGCTGCCCCACAGTAGCTGAACCTATTAACACATAAGAAATCTGAATAAGAATTCAACCAATTTAGTGTGATGTCACAATGATGGTACTAATGGTTGGGCATACTATAGCAAATGAAATTCAGCGCGTTTAAAAGCAGTAATGATTTCTGTCAAGTATGAAACAAGAAAATTCAAAATTTGGATGAACATAAAAGGATCCCTTAAAATGCATATAAGAACAATCTACAGCTTATGCCAGGATAGCCATGTCTGCTAATACCATCATCCATGCAACAGATGCTCTTTCTTTTGTGAAAATGAAGAGTTACATTCTATTCTTGTCAGGAGAGGAGGACACACAAAACTTCAGTTACCCTTCAAGAATGGACTCCTAGCCTATACCCATAATACACTTGGGTTGGGTTCCTGCAGCATTGCTCACTAGTCCATCTGCTCTTTAAAATGTAACCAGGCAGTGCTAATGCCCTCCCATAGACCCTTTAAACACTCATCTAGACAAAAACAAGGAGTGACTGCATTACCCCACTTCTTTTCATGAGCGTCTTTATCTTCTCCACACACTGACATCTCCAACAGGGTTCCCATCATCTACAGTTACTTAGAGCTAAAATTCCACGGAAATACCATCACATGAATCCCTAATCCACATTAATATTTTTGATACAAGATCAATTGCATAACACAACATTTATTCAAAAGCAACATTGCACTCAGTTAAGCATGGCTACTGCATCACTCTTTGAAAAGTATCCTTTCAGTTCCATGGAAACAGAACAGAGCCCAGCCCACTAAGATACAGAAACATATTGGATGCCAACATTCCTTCAGAAGAGTTATAGAGGACCTCCACTGAAGACTCAACCTATGACCTCCTACTACCGACCAATATAGGAATGGATAGTGAGAGGATGTCATACTATATGGCCCTCAATTCAAAACTACCAAACATGCATACAATCTTTTTTTCTTCTATGTTTACTTCCTATTAGCCCAACAGACCAAGCGGTACACCAGCATTTGCTACTTTTCCTAAATTCTCTGACTCCTCCATGTGTACTCCAAATGCTAACAAATGGTGTAACCAAAAACACAGTGCAAAAAGCTAACAACGGTGCCATACTATGCCACTATCTCTTGTGATAAAATTATCGGCCTACTTAAGAAACAAAATTCTTACTGAGACACACTTCAAGTAAACTATGGTGCTATTTCTTACCCCCAATCATACCAACTTCATCATACCCTAAGCAGTTCAAAAACTTCTAGAACAATCATGGTTGATTTGGTATTAAAAATGTTCAAACCAAAGATTAAAACAATTCCAGCTCATAGATCTTTGTACATAAAAACACTGGTCGTTGAGCCCTTACACTTCATAAACAATCTAACATCTTATCACCTCTGCTTAAGAAAGCTAAAATTCAATAGTCAAATCTCCAACCAGCCAACAGGTTTTAGAACCCCTATGTAGATGCATTGTGAATGTGTATTAAAGTGCACTAATGAACTCAAGTGGCTACTAGTTCCAATTCACAACTACGGAACTCAAAAAGGGAGAGATGTAAACACCAAGAATCATGAAAAACAATTACCTATAGGTGCACCAAATGCATCTGGTGGTAGGGGGTCAAACTCCATCCCAAGAACTGGACCATCCTCCCTTAGCCGCTCCCCCAATTGTGCTTCCATGAACGTGATTGCTCTAAGCTCCGCTATAGACTGCTGCGGCTCATAATACCTCTTGATTGCCTGCACATCACTGCTAAGCCTTGGAACAGCCACACCAGGTGTCCTCCCTACAATTTTCCTCGGATCCATCCCATGCCCAAATGGACTCAATGGCATGGCAGACACTGAAAAATGCTCACTTCCCACCTCAGCCGCTACCATCAACATCTCCTCCCCACCCAGCACAGGTGAATCCTTTTGCGCACGCTTCCCTGGCTGGAGCTTCCTGTCCTTTAGCCGCCGGTGACAAAACCACATTTGCAGCTGCCTATCAGACAGCCCCAACTGTACTGAAAGCTCTGCTCTTACCGCCTCCGATGGGTATGCCTCCACTACACAGAAAACACAGGTTCACACCAAATCCAAATAAGCTACAAATAGCGGAAGATGCAAATTATAAATTTCAAAATAATAGTTATATGAAAGATGTACGCAAACTAACCATAACAGAAAATAGTCGGAAAATGAAAATAATCAGAATAAACCAAAAATATATACAAATATATACATATACATATATAGAAATTACTAGCTAAAATAACAAGCAAAACTAACTTTATATAAAATGATGGTGGGAGAAAGAAAACGAACACAGCAAATTATATATACCACAAAATTCCGTTGAAAAAAAAAAACAAACGAAAAAAATCAGAATAACAAATTGCATGGCATTTGCAGAGGAACCTAAGGAGAAGAGCGCAGTACCAGAATAGGTCTTCTCGAGTATTTCCAGTTGAGAGGCAGTTTTCATTTTCCTCTTAGACTTAGTTTCTCCTTCTGGGGTCTTCTTCTTGTCTCCTTCGGAAGCACACCCACCGCCATCGCCACCAGTAGCACAATCCATGGCAACTAAAAATAAACCAAGGCTCAAAACTGTAGAAAAATCAAACCTAAGGGCCTTGAACACCAGCTCTAGCCCCGACCCCCAAAAGAAAAAGCGAGATCCAGGTCATAAATTAGGTGATTGATCAAGAAGAGAAAAGGAGAATGAGTTGGGCATGATCTTGGGAGGAGGAATAAGAAAATGATGATGAAGAGGAGGGAGGGGGGTGATGAGAATGAGGAAGAAGAAGAAAGATGTGTCGTATCGGGTGCGTGTGATTGAGATGTGATGGGGTGAGGCTTGGGGAATAACAACAGCAACAGCAACAACAACAACAATAATAAATACAAATACAAATCCACTATTAACATAAATGGAAAGAGATTGGTTTTTGCTTTTGCACAAGAAATTAAGATGAGGATGAGGATGAGGATGAGGATGACGATGACGATGAGGATCAAAATAATTGTGGCGTTCTTTGCTGCTGCTGCTTCTGCTGCCAACAAATGAAGCAACAGCTGTTGTCTTCACACCAAGACTAATCCCATTTCTTGTTTTCATTTTGGTTTTTATTGATTTGTTTTAAAAATAAAAAAGGGAAGGGGAGAAAATGTAAAGATGGGTGGGAGTAGTAATTAATTATATTGGGGTTTGTGTTAAGTGTGTTGGAATTTGATAAAAATTGGAATTTTGTTTTTTTTAATCAGAGTAGATGATAGGTTTGGTACTTGTCAGAGTTTGATTACTTTTTTCCTCAAAATCAAAATCAAAATCAAAAGAAGAGTGAGAAAATGAGCTCTGTGGGAGAGAGAAGGGATTGATTCATTTCGGCGCTCTCAGTGGGTTTATCATTTTTCTGTATTATGTGTGGTTGGCTCTTCTTCTTTTCCTTTTTGATTTTTAATTTCTCATTTTAGAATTTGCTTCGGTTTTTTACTCATCGTATTAATTGTATCTTTTTTGACACGTTGCTTCGTTTCTTCTTCAATTTATCAATCTCATATTATTTTTATTTCATTTTAGTTTTCATCTCGACCACCTCAGCTTATTTCGTCAAAACTTTAGCCCAGATGGATTTCAAATTTCACTATCCTACCGTCTCGCGTGCCAACGATTTAAAAAAATAGTCACTTGAATTAGGTCCCCAAGATTCAAATCGTCACACTCTTCTATGCTCTGCCTCTCAACCTCTCCTTCAAGTTCCACCCCTAGCGATGACCACCGCACTAATTAGCTTTATCACCTAATAACCACCGCACCGTTCATCTTCACTAGCTAACGACCATCGCACCACCCCTCGTCGCTCTCCGACTTTCTCCATGTCCTCATCATCTTCTTCTCTAAGCTTGTTGTCATCCTCAGACACCATTGGCTCCCTCTTGGACAAGGTATGTTTTTATTTTTAGCAAAGGACAAGGTATGTTTAATCATTATCTCTATGCACTTTCTCTAATTATAAATTATGGTAGTAACTTGGCTTTTAAAAAAAAATATATATATATATATATATAGTTAGTCGGCTATATAATTATTTATTAAATTGACTTCCGCAAATTACCCAAATTTTATAATAATTAAATTACATAATATTTTAAGATGTAACGCCGAAAAGATGGTTTAATCTTTCATCATTCATATTGATCTTGTAACTTATGATTAATTATTTTATAACTTTTGTTATATAATTTTCTAGCAATGAATCTAAACACTTGTTATATATAAAAAAAAAGTTATTTTGTGAAAAGATATGCTTGAACAATTATCTTTTTTTTATAAGCGGAGGTGAAATTCGAATTTGAGTCTAATTTTCTACTAGTACATGTTCGAAAAATGAAAGACCGAGACACGTAAACGCTGTCCTAAAGGGATTTATTCCCCCATGATATAATGATCTCTTCTAATTCATAATTAGGTACCAGAACAACAAGAAAAAAAATGATAATAACCTAGGAGTAGAATGATAGTAATATTTTGTGTATTAAAGTGTGTAAATGCATGTAAATGAAGGTTGTATTTATAGGCTAACATCTCATAGTCAATGAAAATAATTTCATCATTTAACAATAGGTTAATCATATTAATTTTACTATTGCAAGCCTTAGCTTGACAATCACAATGTATTGATACATATGTGTTACACCCAATAGAATTCTTACATGCTCTAAAATTTCATCCCAAAAATTATTAACATCACTAGGGGAGTTTTTTCTCATCAAATTACATCACTAGTGTGAATTTTATCTCATCTGAAAATAAAATTTAATTATCAATATTGTATTAGAATACGGTGGAAACTCTAACTATATATGATACCACAATTCATAGTACCCCTCAAATATTTCATTAAAGAGTACTGAAAAAATTTGACATAAAAATGCCTAATTCTTAAGAAATTTCTCAACACTTAATAAATTTACATAAACTGAAATAATGTTTTCACAAAAATATATATGGAATAACACCATCAATGTGTTCACATATATTCCATCATATAAAAAGAGTTACTCTCTCCTTTAAATTATAAAATTAAAACTAATTCTCAATTTTTTTCATAAACAATAATAATAACAATATTCAATTAGATAAAAATTTAATACATTTGTACCTCTTATGGTATCGAATATAATCAAATTATCTACAAATAATTTAAAGAAAATATATGGACTGATGCCACTAAAGTTTTCATAAATATTAATTGTTTAGAGTAAGTGAATTTTGAAATTTTACTAAATTAAATATTATTCATCGCTCATGTCAATATCTGAAAATTGGTACCTACTTGACACAATTATGAAGTCACCACCTTATTTTTTAAGAAAAACTAAGGAAAACCAATGAAAATACTAAACTAATCTAAGCCAAAAGATGAGTTCGAGGTTTAATTGCGTGCAGGGAAGGTGTTAGGTATCCCACATCACCCGTAAAAAAATTAGTTACCGCTTAATTATCATTAGGTCCTATTGGTAATTTAGAGGGAAAGTTTAGGAAGCTAAATGTCATCTCATCCAAATAAAGAAATGACTATTCCATTTAGTTTGCAATAGGAATGGAACGGGAAAAAAAACTTGGGTATGTCTTAGAGTCGTTAAATCTCTCAAGATCATGTACCAATACAAGAGACGAAAAGGAAGAGGTGCACTATGATTCATGCATCCTATTAAAATTCTCATTTGTCAACAAAACTTTGTCAAAGCCATCTAGCTTTTGTCCCTCACAAAATGGTATATTGAATAGGTGAGAACCCAACTTTTTTTGGATAGAAAATTCAAATAAAAGAGAAGAAACATAGAGGCCATGATTTTGGCGTAAGGTTGCTTTCCATGGGGTCTAAAAATCCCTTAAGGTTAAGCTCGAATCAAGCACAAAAAAAATATCCAAGCTATGTGTCTTGATTCGTTGTTTTGTCAATAATTTTAGCAAAAGGAGCTTGGGTTTTAATAATTACAAAGTTGAATTTTTTACTAAAAAAAAAGGCCAAGTTGATGAATCTATACAGGAAAAACTTACATATTTCATGCAATTTCTAGCCTATTTTTCTTTACTTCCTACCTCTCCTCCTGATAACAATCATTTGATTTGTGCATGTAAATTATTATCCAAGTATTTATTCAGATTACTGAGCTTACCTAGTCATTTCAACAAACAGATTATGTGCATCTCCTATAATAAATATTTAACGATTCATTTAGGCATTTTTATAAACACCCAACGCGCATAGCAATAAAAATCAGCCACAACAACAAATTAAGTTAAGGCAACCCATTAATTTCAAAAAATTAATTCCTAAGATTGTGTGTAAATATACGTGACAAATAAAGTTTTCAATTCAAAACATTAAACCACAAATAGTAGCTTAGGAGTGGTGGTTGACTACCCACATATCACACGAAAAGTACTACCGAGAAAAGTATAGACTTGGGTAACTTTGGTTTGGTCTTCTTAGAGTAAGGTTCGTGTTGTGCAGCTAGTAGTATGTCGTACCACTCCCTGATTTATTCACTTAAAATCTTGTTTGAACCGTGAGACTTGCGTATTTTTTTGTACCACCTGCACAATTAATTGGTCTACATATATATATATATATTCATTCGTACATGGACTTAAGAAATTATCTTCTCTCTTTTTTTAATTAAATTTCTATATTTATGGATCATTTGTCAAAAAACTATCATTGACTACCCAATTCTCATGTGCTTAAATTTGTATTTGATTGTTAATGCACCAATCAATATAGCAATCAATTCTATCTTTATAGACTGTTTAAATTAGGAATATTGCAAAAAATGGTACCTGTCAAATAATTAAATGAAAGATTTCATACCTCGGCTGTTTTTTGCGTTTAAAAAATACATGTACAATAACAAAACGTCACATTTGGTACCTCAACCTCACGCCGTCCAACAATCACCGTTAACTGTCCTACGTGGCACGCAACGTCGGATGCCACATCGAATACGGCTGGCGTGGCGTACCACGTCATAACCTCACTCACTCTCTCTCTCCTTTTCTTTTTCTTTTTCTTTTTCTTTTTCTTTTTCTTTTCTTTCTTTCTTTCTTCTTTCTTTTTTCTTCTTTCTTTTTTCTTTCTCTCTTCTTCTTCCCCAACACCTAATTCCTCAACCTCTCAATCAAAAAATACCAACCCATCTCCCCCTTGCTCCTCCACTACATTCTCCCCCTCCCTTCCGACCCCGCCGTGCTCCACTACTAATCTCTTGAAAATGAGATGCCAAAGCAGATAAGCGAGAAAGGTGGAGGGATGGATGATGAGGAGATGCTTGGGCCCAAACCCAATCCTTTTACCTTAGTTAAAAAGGCTGCTAAGAGGAAGCCTATGGATTGTAATTTAGGTCTGCAAAAAAGATTGAGGTGGGGAATTGATGCAAGTCTTATGCAAGATGGGCCAAGTTTGGAGATTTCAAAATGCAATTAGGGAGTGAATGAGGCCCGCTTGGAGGAATGAGGCCTGGATTTAAATTACCCATGTCCAATTCTTGAAATAAATAACTTGGAGGAGTTCAACAACCCTGCTATTTTGAGAGGTCCTAGAGAGCGAATTTGACTCAAGAATTTGGCAAGGAATAAAGAGAGACCACGAAGGTATGTTGTAGAAGATGCAGATGACGGGCCGTTTACAGTGGGAAGTTGTTCGGTTAGACTAGAGGAGTTTGAGGATGATGTTCAGGAGGTAGTTATGGGTGGTACTATTGTGGAAGAAAGTTTGGATTTGGCTGAGACGGCTTGCTTAAAGCCACCAGGGTCACTATGAGTGCAATTTCTTGGAATTGTTACGATTTTGGGCAATCCTTGACAGTCCATGCTCTTAAGGAGCTTAATTAAATATTGCCCCTCCATAATTTTTATTATGGAGGCAAAACAGAAGAAAAACTGTATGGAGAGGAAAATGAAGGATTTTGGTTTTACAGGGGTTGAGTATTTCGATCCAGTAGGAGCTTCTTGAGGTCTAGCTTTATGGTGGAAAACGGAGGTTAGTTTATAGATTATAAGCAGCTCTAAAAATGTTATTGATGTTTGGGTGGAAGATCTTAATGTGAGCCTGGCGTTTGTAATGCCTTTATGGGGAGCCTAGCAGAAACTTGAGGGAAGATTTTTTTGGCAAACCTGGGAAATTCTATTACTGATAGGGTGGTCCTTGGCTTATGATTGGTGATTTTAACTCTATCTTGCTTCCTTCTGACAAGAAATAAGGAGAAGTTTTTGCTGGAACCAATCGAAAGGAATGAGATTTTGTAGAAGGGTTGGGTCTTCTAAAAGTGGAAGGTAATGGGGGAGCTTTTATGTGGACTAATCGGCAAGCTAATGATTGTAATATTTTTTAGAAATTGGACCGATGCTTTTGTAACCTTGAGTGGAGATGTTTATGGGAAAATGCGGTGTTATCTTATGCTATGCGAATTGGATCAGATCACTGGCCTCTTATTCTAGAATTGGAAGTCAGGTTGAAGAAGAAGAGGGTTTTTAGATTGAGTCAAAGTGGACAGAAGAAGATGAATGCAGGGATGCTGTCAAGGGTGGGTGCATAAGGGAGGCACAAGACAATTTAGAGCAGTGAGTTGTATAAGAATTGTAGAAAGCAACTCACTTCTGGAGTAAAAGGAAAGGGGAAAAGGTGAGGGAGAGGATTCAAGATATTATTAAAGAGGATTTGAGAAGCATCCAAGATGAAGTATACTACTCAGAGAATGAGTCCTTACTCTCAGGTGAACTAGAGAGGATTTTGCTGCAAGAAGAGAATTTTTGGCATCAAAGAAGCAGGGTTAAGTGGTTGCTTTATGGAGACAAAAATACTTCATTCTTTCATGCTACAACTGTATAAAGACGCGGAAGGAATAGAATTTCTAAGTTCCAGAATGTAGATGGGGATTGGCTAGAGGAAGATGAGGATATTAGTATTTGGGATGACGCTTGGATCGCGGGTTTGCGCAATTTTAAAGTGGGATCCTCTAAACCACCTAGGTACCAACCAATTCTGGTCTCGCCGCTCATTGATTCTAGGGTGAATAAATGGCGGAACAATATGCTAATGTCATTGTTTAGTGAGGGAGAGATGGAACTGAATCTTCATTCATTTGGAGCTGAAACTACATATTAAAGAGCAATTTCTGGTGAAAGAGTGCAGAAGCAGTCCTTATCCCAGGCCTGGGATAAGGCGAGTTAGATGTGCCCCGTTTTGACCTGGGACAAAGGAGATCCGAATTTGTCAAACGCGAGCCAACTGTCTTTCTCTTCTAGAAGATTTCTTTCTGCTGAAGTCCAATTCCAGCTAGAAGTCTTCATTGGCAGGGCTATCTCCTATTGTTTAGGAGATATA
The DNA here is from genome assembly GCA_963691705.1 of Viola odorata. NCBI lineage: Eukaryota > Viridiplantae > Streptophyta > Magnoliopsida > Malpighiales > Violaceae > Viola > Viola odorata. The sequence goes on from OY829538.1 coordinate 34,812,280, forward strand.
AAAAATTTCTTTTAATTAGATATTAATTATTTAAAGTCTTTTATTAAGAAGAAAACACTTAGGGATTATTATTTAGGAAAAGGAGGTTGCGCCTCTGCACACTGCTTCTTCTTTTCCAAAACAGATTTCTTCTTCTTCTCCGCTGAAAAACAGCAGCCACAGCAGGAGCTTGAAAAAGTTGTTTGCTATTTTCTTTCTCTTTAATTAATTAAATTCCAGTTTATGCTTTCATCTATTTTATTTATTTGATAAGATTAGGACTTCTGGGGAAGCGGGGTAGAGATTATGGCCATCTGGAGCCACTGTAGAGGCAGTCCGTCGTACCTGCAAAGCGCCGGAGGGGGGGCCCCGTCGTAGACACTCCGATGCTTAAGTTAGTATGGCTGTGAAATTTGGCAGAGATTTGGGTAGTGATCTTAGTCTTACCTTTCATTTAGAAATGAGTAGTATTTATAGGCAAAAGACAGGATGTTACCCCCGGGGGTGAGCGTTATCGGAAGAAGATAACGCCTAAGATGACGTCAACATGCGTCAGCTGGATAGGATATCACCGACGAGGTATCGCCAGTGAGATGTTGTCAAGGCTGTCTGGGATGGGAAGATGCCGCGTGCGTAAACGGCTGCCGCATGGGTTCCCCCCTGTTGATGTTGACCATCCCAGGATTCCTCGACTAACGTGGGCAATAGTCGGGTGGCTATCGCCAGTCAAGGTCTACATTCCTGGCCTTGACTTGTGGTGAAAAGACAAATGTACCCTCGGTGTTTCATCAATTGTTATCATAAGCCCAACTGAAAACGAGCCCGAGTGTTTACCAAGGGCTTCATTTCTCGGCTTCTAGAGGAGTGTTACTTTCTTTGCACCGCGGCAGATTCGTGAGGGTCTTCGGGTTTCCCTGACTCTTTTGTTAGTACCTTTGTACTAGATACACGATAGCGAAGCAGGTAATGTAAACTGATCACATGCGATAACTATTGGCCACAGAGAGGATGTCGGCCAAATTGACAGTGATGAGGTTGCAGCGATAACGATGGTTATAAACCAGAACCGATAACGCCAGCGATATATCCAAATTGATAACGCTGGTGTTTTCCACGTCATGCTCTACATGATCGATATCAGCAAGGTAGGGCGTTAAGGCGTTATCCCATCATAGCTCCGAATACCGTTCTGAAGGCGATATTTCATTGTTTTTCATATCGGGGTGTCGTTGATGTCGCTTTGCCTATCAAGGCTCGTTGGATCCAGCCTTGCTGTAAGCCGCCTACAACACCGACACGGTCTTACGTTCTTCTGGATTTCGATCTGTTCTCTACTTGAGTATCTCGGGCGTCCACCAAGGGTTCCACTGTAGCCTATCTCTCCGGCTCCTGCAGGATAACGGGACAACCCAATTTTCGAGGGGTATGCCCTGGTGAGCAGCTACTACTTTGGATCTATAAATGCGATCCTTTTTTCGGTGCAGATTCTTCACATTCTCTCTGTTTCTTATTTACCATTTCTCCATGGACGATCTTACTAGAAACTTTCTGATTTCCAAAGCCCTAACCCTCAAAAATCTCACTGAGGGTGACGTCAGCTTCCTAGAGAACATGCTGACGAAGACTGGTGAAGATATGCTGGAGCTTTGGGGAATGATGACCCCCATTCAGTCCAGGATCGGGGCTGCTTCCATGGAGGACTTCAATCCCATTGGGAATGTCTCCAAGTTGGCCATTGCAGCCTGCCGCATCGAGGTGACCATTGCCATGCTACAGCAGAGGAAGGATCTACTGAACTGCTGCCTGAAGAGCACGAGGAGCACCTCTTCTGAGCTGACCTCTGTGGTGGAGGCCTTGAGAGATATCCCCGCTCTGCTGGTGGATGATGACAACGATGCCGGGTCTCGAGCTTGAGTGCTTACCGCTCCGCTTTCTTTATGGTTTTTCCTTTGTAGGTATTATGTATGCGGACATATGTTTAGGCCGTTAGGCCGTAATAAAGCTTCTTTCCGTTATTAGGCTTGCAATTTTTTTCCTTTTTTAGGGTGTTAGCCTTCTCTTCGGCTAAGGGTTGTGCCAGCCCAACCGAAAATGAGTCTGCCATTGGTCAGACTTCTGCAGCATTTATTCTTCTTTATCTGCCAGGTGGCGACGGTTGTTCTGGCAAATTGTTCTGCACTAATCATGCGCCGCTTCTTCAGTATTAACTGATTGGGCGATTTTTCGGTGTTTCTTGATTATCAAGAAATCCCAACAGGAGTGATCAAAGGATTTGATTCTGCCATTATGGTTGATCTTCTCGAGATGCATTAAATTATCCTCTTCTCACTCGTGGAAAAATTTGAAGAGTCTCACCACTCTAACTATTTATGGGGAGTTCTTCTTCTTTTCCCTATTCACCTTCTTCTTTGTACTTTCCTGTTGCTACTGATTTTCATTTCTCATGGTTGACTCATACGATCAGGTCTCCGATGAGCGAGAATCTCGTGCGACCCCTCCGACTACACCGGATTCTGACAATCCTCCTTCGCCGCCGTGGCTGAAGAGGCGATTGTCTTGCCGCGGAGGTCGGAAGAGGTCGAAAAAGAGATCAAATTCTAAGACCACTGGCTGGTTTTCTTCTTTTTCAGCCCTCCGGCTTGTAAGGGCAAAGAATTGTTTCCTCCTGCTGACTGGTTTGAAGAGGAGATTCCTCCAGGCGATACCGTTGTAAGGGCGGCATCTTCCGCTGTGAAGGGGGAGTCCAAACCGTTAATGTCGAGTCTGGAGCGAAAGGCTGACAAAAATCCTCCTCTTGCTGATGAGGAGCTTCCGTCCTCAGATGAGGAATACTTGCAACTGATTGTCAGTAACTACCCCCTCTAAAAGATATAAATGCTTAGACATAAATATCCTTCTAAAGTTTTTCATACGTGCCACTTTTGCTTTAGGGCGTGTCCCATTTTTACAGGCTGTTCAATTTTCGAACTCAACCTTTAAAAGGGAGCAACTGCTTTCTTTTAATATTCTTTGCTTGCGCTTTGAAATTGCTTTGAAATTTTCTCCTTCTCTCTCTAAGTTTTTGCTTCATAGGAAGTCACAACCACCGTTCGCCGGCGCCGACGGTTTTGCTCACCGCCTTCTGTTCAAGGTATTTTACTTCTTCTTCTTTAGATTTTCTTCTTGTTGATTCATTATGAGCACGTCTAGGATACCCAAGGGTACTCAGTGGCCTCTGGCCGCAAATAGGTCTTCGAAGGGTCTCCAGCGGCCTATAGATTTAGAAATTGAGAGAACACCTAGTGTTTTTATTGATGAAACGGTATTGGAGGCAGTGTTGGAGGAAAACAGTATCTTTTTCCCTCCTAGTTACTCCGTCAAAATTCCTGATGCTGGTCATCGGCTTCATGACCCTCTATCGGGGAGCGATAGGATGGTATATTTTAATATGTTCCTTTACGGTTTTTGCTTTCCCATTCACGAAGCGGTTAAAGGATTATTGCTCCTGGTGTGGGATTCATGCCTTCATTCGTGTTTGCGAGTTGCGGGGTATCTTTATCCCGTCTGTCAATTTATTCCACAAGTTCTTTAGTTTCAAGTGTCGTAACTGTGTGGTAGATATCACCCCGAGGTGGAATGACGCGTTAGTACAGTCATTCTGGTAGAAATTCCAGGGCTTTGAAGAGACTGTGGCTGATTGGAAAGGCGGTTTCTTCATCGTGAAAGTGCCTTTCCACCCCTGGCCTAGGGGTTTCAATCGGTGTCTTGATGATTCTATTTGGACAAACCCGTCAGTAGTGTCCAAGGAAGAACTTCGGCAAACAAATATGCTGCTGGAACTGAGCTCGTCCTTTCGCATTCGAGAGTTTTCCTTGTACATGCTTATAGAGGAGTGTACTATAAGTAAGTTTCTTTTCTCCCGTTATCGCTTCGGCTTATTCACTATTCTGATATGTCTTGTTGACAGGCGACGCTGGAAATCAACCGTAGAACGATAAGGACGTTCCTCTGAATGTAAAGCCGCTTTAATCACTGCCGCCATCTCCTCCGCCTGAGAGGTCCAGTCACCCTGCAGCTCCACCGAAGATAAAAAGAATCAAGACAGTTGCTAGGCGCGATATTTCCAACCGGGCCTCTCGCTTCCTCGAGAGGTGGTTACCTATTCGGAACAGAGGAGTGACTCCGTGTCATCCCAAGACTGAAGTGGCTGACAGTGGTAGCGAGGACATGGATACCGACTCTAGGCTTCGTCATGCTTCCGCGGCTCAGCGGAAGAAGTTGAGAATGGGAAATAGCAACCCAGTCATTGAGGCTGCTTTAAAGAAGGTTAACGAAACCCCTGTTGTTGGGGCTGACTCTCTTAGTGGTGCGAGTACTTCCAAAACGGTGACAGCGGCTGAGGCATCAACCTACGTTCCTCCTGAAACTTCTGAGGTTTCGCCAGCGGTCAACCTTCCTCCTTCAGTTGCCGCTCCCGACTCTCCTATTTCCTCCTTCATTCCTGATGTCGCTGCACCAAACCTTGAGCCTGCCGCTACCCCTGATCCTCTGCCAAATGGCCTTCCGCCATTATTCTGTACTTCTATCCCAGGAGTCGGCGGTTCCGCCGAAAATTACTCTCCTCCTTTTACCGCCAATCTTTCCTCTCAAGGTCCTCAAGGAGCCACTTCCTATCGCCTGGATTTGTCCACCTTTGGCACTAGCGGACTTCGCGCACTAGGAATATCGGACCCACTATCGCGAAGTGAGCCGGTAGGCTCTATAGTAAGTGCGATATTTGGCTCTCCTGAAGATAGGGAGGAGATGTCAGAGCTTCCTCTGGAGGTTCATCACGAACGCGCTCTGAATGACGTGCTGGCTAGCTTCCGCATGCTGAATTACTTTCTCGATATCCATGGCGACAAGGTTAGAGGTTCCTCTGCCAAGGTGGCGTAGTTGACGCAACTCCAGAGTGATACCCGAGCAGAGCTCAACGACTGTCGTGCTGAATTGGTGGCTGCTGATAGAAGAAAATCTCTCCTTCGTGAAGAGATATCGGCCCACGACGCGGATTTGGCGAAGGTACCCACTGAGATATTACGGTGGAAAGACAAGGCAGTATGAGCCTTCGCCGCCGGATTCCCAGACTATTACTGCAGTGAGGCTTTCGATCCTGCCAAGATAGCTGATTATGCCTTTGAGAAATTGAAGGATATAGATGTCGGGGGCAATAAAGGAGTTGTTCCGTGATTAGCGTAAGGCAGCGCTTGAGAGTGTTTTATTTTTCTTCAAACATGGGTTTCATTTGGCTTGTAATAATTGATAACGCTTGCATAATAACGACTGTCATTCCACTCCAGATAACAATTAATTTGCCTCTTAGCGTTATCTTGATGGTTACGTCATCATGCTTGTCCTCTTTTTGATAAAGTGATTCTGCTTTTCGGAGCATTTAATGCTCAGGATCCCCTCATTAATGTGAGCAAGGGATTAGGATGGTTCAGAGACACGTGTCTGCTCATCAGGACGCTAGGGCTAGCGTGATTTGATAGGATCAAAGCGGCTTCTCGCTTTTCTAAGGTTGTACTCATTGCTCATGCCTGTCACGCGCGTGACGACTGTTCCAGCAGTCGTTTCACTTGGCCCCTTAGGGTTATAAAACTCAACACTTATTTCTTTTTCCCACTTTCGATAATCTGTTTTCTCTGTATCTTCTTGAATTGTCTTACATTTCTGCTTTTCATCTCCTGGGTACTTCGATTTCCTTCTCAAAAAGGTACTTCTTTATTTCCCTTTGCTGTCTTCTTCATCTTTTTGTTTTCTTTTTCCACAATGGGTAAAAGAGAAACTCGTGCTTCTGGGTCTAAATTGATTGATGAGGAAAAATTAGATAATATAGCCAGCACTATTACTTCTCAAACCATCCTTCATAAACATTTAACCGATCACGGTGCTAACATCCCTGAGGGCTTCAAGGTCTCTGTTGCCCCTGAGTCTCTATGCTTGAACAGCGTTCTGACTGACAAATGCAGAGTCTTGTATGCCTAGATGTTTCGCTACGGTTTTCGGTTTCCGGTTGACCCTTTTATCCAAGAGTTGCTTACTTCTCTTGATCTGAGCCCTGTTCAATTAGCTCCAAATGCCTATTGTGACGTTTATGCATTTCTAGAACTCTGTAAGTACAAGGGAATTACCTCTCCTTCCCTTGCATTACTCAAGTCTTTGTTTCAAATGTATAACCGTCAGGGTGTGATTGCAATACCACCCCGTTATGATGATGATTTCCTTAAGAACTTCACCTGGAAACTTCTTCATTTAGAGTCTTCCATCGAAAAATGGAAAGAGCATTTTTTTATTGTCGAGACTCCCGAGCTTCCGGATCCATGGTGGTGGCTGGTTTCAACCAAGGCGTAAAGGACAGTGCTTGGCGCCGGGAGGCTCTTAACGAGACAGAGCAAAACTGGTTTGATAAGTTACTCAAACTAGAAATCAGCGTTCACACTTGCCTTCTAGCCTGCGGGGCCGATATCCGCACCTGCGTTAAACGTGAGTATCACCTCATTTTTTGATTTTCAGTATTGGTGCTAATGCTAACGCTGTCTTGTGCTTTTGTAGCGACTGATCCGAAATACATTCCCCAGAGTGTTAGGAGGCGCTTAAAAAGGCTTCGACAAAGAGAGGAGGTTGAGCAAACGGCCGTGGTTGTCGATATCGTCACCACTTCAGTTGTTCCACCTGTTACTATTTCGATTCCTCCCCAAACATCTTCTACTTCGGTTGACGGGAAACAGACACCATTCTTGTTGGTATTCCTGTCATATCAATTGCTGCTCTTCCTGTTCAGCCAACCGCTTCTAAGGCTTCCGCGAAGGGAAAAAGGAAAAGGAAAACAAGGAGCGTTGCCACCCTCCCGCCTTCTTTGGACGCGACCGCCTCTTCGGAAGCACCTATCGCTGAGACGGTAACTGCAATGCTCTACGATATCTCTTGCACTATTTTTTAATGCCTTTCTGCATTTTCTTTTGTTTTTCATTTCTAGTGATTGGTTTTCTTCATAGGATACTTCCGGTGCCTCTACCCATACGCTACCGCTGGGCAATATGGATTTGAGGCATATCCTTGGCCAATCAAGGAAGAGGCAGAGGCCCGATGGAGAAGGCACGAGCCTGTCATCGAGTCAAGTTGACGTCGGGGAGAGGCCTCAAACCGTCCTTGACTCTTCAGCACCTCCCCCGGACCAGGCCACTAGCATTTTTGGGAACATGGCCGCTCCTGAGCCTTTTGAGACTTCTCCACCTTCGTTTGGTTCGGAGGTTCCTCGTTTTTCTTCTAACTTGGTATACAATGACGACCTGTCAGGCTTCTCCTCCTATCAACCCCATGACACTTTCGACCCCCAGGGGGTTCCTCTACTAACCAGCCTCCCTCTCCTGCCGCCGTGGTCTTTGTTCCTTCTGATGCTTCCATGCTTAAACGCTTTGGGGAGGGAACGGTAGTGTCCAACCTCTTGGCCGATGTAAGCTCAATTAACGCTGCTGGGCCCATTACTCATCAAGTGGACCTGACTACGCTGTGTAGTTCAGGAATCGCGGCCGTTGGGGGAGATAACTCCGCTGTCACTACTTCATTCTTGGCTGCCCATATGCTAACATCTCCCGAAGAACGAAGCACTTTTGCCGCTGAGGGAGATAGAGAGCAAGTTGACTTGTTGCGTTCTAACCTTTTTACCGGTCTCCTCCGGTTTCATCATTATACAGATCGCGTGTAGCAAAAGACCTTTGCTCTTGCCGCTTCGCGGATAAACTTTCAAAGGAGCAAGAAGAGAAGCAGAGATTGCTGGAAGAGCGAGAAGGATGTATAAAGGCCATGGAAGCGGCCAAAGAGGAGGCAAAAGAGGCGAAGCAACAGTTGGCCGCTTCTAACGCCGCTCTGTTAGCTGAACAGTCGAAAAGTATCGCTCTTGAGGGAGAGAAAACAGCCCTGGCGGAAGAGAGGGCAGCCTTGGAAGGAGAGAAGGCGGCACTTGAGAAAGAGACATCAGCCAAGTGTCAGTGGTATATTGAAAGGACTGCTGCCATCATGGCTGACTGCTTTGTGGAGATTCATGGGGAAGAATTTTACAAAGGTGACGCCGTTTCTGACGCCTTTTTGTGAAATTCTGCTGATCTTAATGACGAGGGCTTTCGCTTAGCTAGATCGAATGGATACCAAGGGCAGGATAGTTCAGGAAACCAGTTGTAGGCAGGGTATTATCACCCCTTCTTTTTGCGAGGATTAAGCGTTATCCTCTTTTTGTTCTTCTTTTGTATATTTTTGCAACCCATCGTGGGTATTTAAACAATAACACATCTATGGTATTGTGATGGGTGCCGAGACCGTCAAAATATATTAAAGTACAATTTACCATGCAAGTATATAATTGAATTGCAGCAAGTGGTAAAAGGATCGTTCCTCAGAGATTCGGTGGATTAAAAGCAATTCTTTATATTAAATTAAAGGGGTGGTAAATACCAATATGGGTTGTTGGTTGGTTGCATATAAATTAGATTAACAGAAATAAACAAAACAGGATACGCAGTGGGTGATATTAATCAGTTGATAACGGCTTCCCAGTAAGGATTTCTTGTAGCTCATGATTCGATTAAGTTGATCATAGATGCAAAAGTGGTAAACACTAGACTTATAGGAAGGCTATAGAGATCAGGTATTGGTCACCTAGATCTCCTACTTTCCTCCTACACAAGACTTCCAAAGAGACACTCTATTGGAAGTCCCTAATCATCCTAACAATCCTAAGAGACACTCTATAGGATTTAATCAGGGCAATTGATAGACGCAGGGAAAGACCTAACCCCCGGCCTGGGATAGAGAATCGTGTCTATCCTATAAACCAGATCTGATTCTTCTTCTAGCTGTCACCAGCTAGTTGCCTTCGTATTTCTCTTGGCAATGTAGACTCCAAAGCCGCCAGAAAAGACTGTAATCATCCAAACCTTATGTGAAGCTGATCAGACTTTACTAAGAACAGGGACAAACTGTCATGTAAACAAGAAGAACAAGAATACAAGTATAGTGTGTGTGAAGTGCTATTTGATCTCACAACCTAGGAATCATGGCTTCGAATCCTTACTAAGAAGAAGGCGTTTAGCCTATAATAGACATAACAATGATAATAATAAAGAAACAATCATAAACTGAATCCGAATTATATTAAAGAGGGGAGAATAAGTTTAAGCTATAACAATGGTAGAAAATTCGAGAGAGCAGAGATACTTTTCTTCTTCTCAGCAGCAGCTTTAAATACCAAAAACCTATCTCTCGTTTGAAATTCAAAAGACGAAGAGAAGATAGATTTCTAAATATGCGGGATTGTTTGTTTAAATACAAAAAGAGGGGATCGATTAGTTCTAATCGATCAAGGAGTTCTAATCACAGCTGAACTTCTTTTCTTCCTGAAGACTCCAGCTGGTATACTTAAATTTCGCTCACGGCCCATGGATAAATCTTGCGGCCCAGCTAGCTTTTTAAGTCAGTTGACTCTGGTCAATGCATCCAAATCTTCGTCTTATCCCAGGTCTGGGATTCTATCTTTCTTTGCTAAGCAAAACTGCTCTGATGGATGCTCTTTTGGCTCCTATTGGTAATTTCTGCTTCTCAGCAATGTCTCTGTAGGAAAGGAGTGAAAGAGCAACAATTAGCAGTATCATCATCCCAAAACTGAGGTAAAAGGATGATGAAAAGATGACAGTTTAGCGATTTATCAAATCCCCCACACTATCTTATGCTTGCCCCCAAGCATTTCTAACCTAACACAAGACTCAACAAAACAAAACACGTATGAACAAAGATCAATCAGTATCGACTTCAGAGCACCCGGTTCATCACATAAGATCCACAGATACTTAAGCTCAAAGCTCCATACAATATTACCAAGGCTTGACCAAGACTCGAAACTCACCTGATCTGATATAGTCCCATAATCGAGTGCTTAACAATCAATCCCTGCAGTTGAAGACACATAGAACAATTCTCATTTCCTTCTACCACCCCCTTCACATTGACTGGATAGATTTTCAGCCTACCCCCTAGGCATTTCCTAATTTCTTTTCTTAAATTTGATCAGCTGAAGTTTCTTAGTTACCCTGGCTTAAATTAGGCCTGGGTACCAAGACATTCTATTTTCCTTTTTTAGAGCTGATTGTAGTTCCTTGGATATTCTTGCTTAAATTAGGCATGAATACCAAAGCAGCAACATAAAATTTTTATTCAACAAATTTTTTATTCATAGCTGCTAAGCTTCTAAAAATGTTTTCAGGGGTAGGCCTATAGAGATAGTCAATGTGTTGAAGGCAGCAGGGTAAAGAATGCTAGTTCTACATGATTTCTCTCACAAAATTCAATCATCAAGCCCAAGTATCATGACCCTATGTAGATTAAGTGAGTTTCACAAGTATTGGAAAAATTATACCTTGGTAATAAAACATGGACTTATGAACTCAAGCATCTTTTGTTTCCTATGTGATGCAATGCATACGCTGAATTTGATTATCAAGATCTTTGTTCGGACTCACAAAATGTATCTAAAAACATGCATGAGAATTCAAAATAAAACGTGCTCAAGACAGGCAGACACGACACTAAAGTAATAATTGAAAACAGACGCTATTTACTGACTCTGACAAACAATCAGAACAGATCATCAACACAAAAAGTCTCCCCCACACTAGATGACACTTTGTCCTCGAAGTGTGAGAAAGGAAAAGACTCAACGTTAACTAAAATAAAAGAAATAAAAAGGAAAGAAAATACCCGGGGCAATCATGGGTTGGGTGGGAAGGTGCTTTGCATGAATTTCTCCAGTAGCTGCTGTTGAATAGCAGTTGAATGCTTATGGTCCTCAATCAGCTTCTGGACCTGGGATCCAAGCTGCTCAACAGTCTTCTGCAGTTGATCCTGGCGGGCCATCATTGTGGTCATCATGGTTGCCATGCTTTGTTTCTCTCCCCCAGACCTGGGAATCAGGTTTTGTGGTGGCTGCGATCCCTGGTCTGATGTAGAGGGTAGTTTCTGCGCTGGAATTGTTTTCCCTGCCACAAAGTCTTTTTCAAAAATGAAGATCCCTTGATTCTTCTTTGAATAGATGTGGTCTTCAATGGGAGTGAATCCTGTGTTACTGCGCAGAACACGATTTTCATCCAGGTGAAAGTATCCCATGGCATCTAAAGCTCTCAAATCTAAAATGCGCAAGTCAGATGATTTATATAAATCACAAGTAGACACATCAAGACCTCTATGTTTGACAGCAAAGGCAGTGATTAAGGATCCCATTGGCATCTTATTCTTAACAGATTTAAATTGCTTGCAAAGCCAATATCCTAAGTTCAATTTATGCTGGTTGACCATACACCAAAGAAAGAACAATTCCTGCTTAGAAATCACACCAGTAATACCAGATTTTCCAGAAAAATTAATTGCTAAAAATCTGTGAATGATCCTAAGAGATAAATCTGGAATGGCATGTGCCTTGGCATGGCTATCATCAAAACGGGCAGTAGGATCCTTAGTGATTTGTTTCCATGCCTCTTGCTTATCAAACACAGGAAAATCAGGATAATCAGTCAAGCAATTTACATACCAGTCAGCAGCCAATTCTTCCTTAGACACAAAACCAATAAATTCATTAAGTTCATCCATGGTATAGTGGGCATATTTGTTCATTAATCTGAAGTTGACCTCTTTAACACCTACTTTCTTCTTAGTATTCATCCAAAAGGATGCATAAAATTCTAGTGTGAGATCAAAGAAAGTAGGGTGCTCAAGGAAAAACAAGGGCTCCCATCCTATATTCTGGATATACTTAGTAATGGGGTCTATCAGGTCAAGGTCATCAAGCAATTGGTAATCACATCGTGCACATGCAATAACCTCATCCTTAACTCTAACAGCTAGACGTTCCATAGATTCAAAATCATCAAAATTAAGCCAACCCTTGAGATTCTCAAGGGCTGGTACCTGTTTTGAAGATCGTCCTCCTTTTGCTCTGGACTTGATTCTCACATGGCCCTTCTGTTCCATCAGGGCTGGCTGCTGAGAAGATATCCCAGGCTTTTGTACCTTGGTGAGGGGTATGTGGATGTTTTTCTGTTCAGGCCTGGTGTTGGATGCATGTGCAAGGGTCTTGGTCCTCTTTGGCTTGGCCTGACTGCCACTGGCTTCCTCATCAGGCCTGATGGAAGCTTCTTTCTCCTGGACCTCTTGGATTTGATTCGCTGGCTGTTTCCTCTTCTCTCCCACACTGATCTTCTTTGGGGTTGGCTCTTTAAGGACTTGGCTTTGCTTCCCTTTTCTCAGGCGAGATAGGGGGATCTCATCAGATTCTTCATCGCTCTCCTCCACGACTTCTGCTGGCTTGATTTTATATGTGGGATCAGAAGCGGTTTCTTCCCCGGAGCTAGTGGAGTTATGCTCTGGCGATTCACCCGTCTGATCAACGGCTGGCTCAGCTTGGTCTGCTCCTTCTTGAATCGATTCCTCTACCTGACCTGATGGTTGTCGTTGTGGAATCTCGAGAACAGGCTCCTCAAGCTGCTCTGGGATTCGCTCTTGAGGTACCTCGTCGATCCCTGGAGAAGATGGCGGTGGCGACTGTTCTTGAGGACCAGGTGAGGCAATAGGTGTGGGGTTTTCGGGTTGTGGCGGTGGGGTTGCATCTCTGGCCGGAGGAGGAGATGGCGGTGCGGCTGGAGGAGGTGAAATCTGGGCTTCTTCTACCACTGGTCTACTTGAACTCTCGATCAGTGGTGACGGAGGAGGAGTATCGATTATCACCGCTTTGGGTTTGGTTTTGGGCTTTGATTTGGCTGCCCGTTTGGTTGGTTTTCTTGGAGTGGCTTTGGAATCTTTTCCAGCTCTAGTAAGAACCATGGTGAGATTATGCGAATTTGGTCTGGGATTGATGAAAAAGTAGAGAAGAAAAAAGAAAGATGATGGTGAATTTGCTAGATTAGGGTTTTGCTTTATGGGAAAATTAGGGAGGAGTTTTAGTTTAGTTGGGATGATGATCGATTTTAGGATAGAGGAAGAGTTTTGGTTTGGGTGGACAACGGTCATATTAATTAAATAATATTACCGTTGGAAAAATAATGATGGGATATTTTTCTCTCTGGTCTGCTTTTTACTTTATTTTGCGAGTTCCCAGACTTATCTTTCTAGGACTCTTTTCCCTGCCCTGGGATAAGAGTACTTCTACCCACTCAAAAATCTGCTTCCTAAAAATCTCTTATCCCCGACCTGGGATAAGATCAACGTCAGCTGTAACTGCCTCCTGATTTTCCTGATAAAAGAAATCAAACGAAATTCCATCAGTTCCTTAATCTTTTATTCAAACTAAATAAATGATAAGATTTAAAATGGTGCAAAAGCATGGGTTGCCTCCCATCTAGCGTCCTTCTTTTATGTCTTGAACTAGACATGGAATTTATCATTTATCCAAACAAGGGTGGACTTGAACTTGCTCCACCGTGTGGCTCTGAAATCCTTCATAGTAAGGTTTAAGCCTCTGGCCATTAACTTTGAACGTCATTCCCTTCTTCGTATCCTGTATATCAATAGCACCATAAGGGTAAATGTTAACAACAATATATGGACCCATCCATCTAGATTTTAATTTCCCTGTAAAGAGTCTAAATCTAGAATTAAATAGTAACACTTTCTGGCCCACATGAAAGTTTTTATCCTTAATGATACTGTCATGGTATTTCTTAGTTTTTGCTTTTACGAGTTGGGAGTTTTCATATGCATCTCTGCGCATCTCTTCCAATTCTTGGAGTTGGAGTTTCCTTGCTGCTGCATCTCTTTTTAGCTCCAAGTTACACTGCTTTATCGCCCAAAAGGACTTGTGTTCTAGTTCGACTGGAAGGTGGCAAGCTTTGCCATATACTAGATTGTAAGGAGTTGTGCCTATGGGAGTCTTAAATGCCGTCCTGTATGCCCAAAGAGCGTCGTCTAATCTTTGACTCCAGTCCTTTCTGTTTGGATTGACTGTCTTTGCTAGGATGGCCTTCACGTCTCTGTTTGAGACTTCTGCTTGCCCATTGGTCTGGGGGTGGTATGCTGTGGACACCCTATGATTGACCTGATATTTTGCAAGTAAGGCAGTAATTACCTTATTGCAAAAGTGGGTCCCTCTGTCACTGATTAATACCTTGGGTACTCCAAACCTGTTAAGAATGTGAGACTTTAGAAACAAAACCACTGTTTTGGCATCATCGGCTGCAGTGGCTTTGGCCTCAACCCACTTAGATAAGTAATCAACAGCTAGTATAATATATTGATTTCCTCCAGACCTGGGAAAAGGACCCATAAAGTCGATTCCCCAGACGTCAAATACTTCACAAGAAAAGATGGGGTTCAAAGGCATTTCATTTCTAGCAGATATATTGCCAACTTTTTGGCAGCTAGGACAGTTCATACAGAAAAGATGGCAATCTTTAAAGAGTGTTGGCCAATAGAAGCCACATTCAAGAATTTTTAATGCTGTTCTTTTGGGTCCGTAATGACCTCCACATGCTTCTGTATGGCAGAATCTCAAAATAGATTCAAATTCATTTTGGAGAACACATCTCCTCAGAATCTGATCTTTTCCGATGTTCCACATGTAGGGTTCATCCCATACATAAAATTTAGAATCTCTTCTTACCTTTTCCCTTTCTCTGTATGTCATGTCCTGGTCAAATTTACCTGAATGCAGGAAATTGGCTATATCCGCATACCATGGTCTTTCCACCAGGGCAAGTATAAGGCTCTCGTCGGGTCCATCTCCCAGGGCAAAGAAAAGGGCTTCGTCTGGAAATTCCTCTTTTACTGGTTCATGGTCTGGTTTCACGAGTAATCTGCTCAAGTGATCTGCTACTAGATTCTCCTTGCCACTTTTATCTTTAATTTCTAGGTGGAACTCCTGAAGCAGTAAAATCCATCTGATCAACCTCGGTTTGGCTTCCTTTTTGACTAGCAAATAGCGTAACGCTGCATGATCAGAGTAAACAACAACTTTAGTTCCTAATAAGTATGCACGGAATTTATCTAAAGCAAAAATTATGGCAAATAATTCTTTCTCTGTGGTTGTATAATTTTTTTGTGCATCGTCAAGCATGCGAGACGCATAATAGATAACGTGTGGATCACGTCCTTCTTTTTGTCCTAAAACAGCACCAACAGAATTATTAGAAGCATCGCACATAATTTCAAATGGTAAATTCCAGTTTGGAGCTTTAATGATGGGGGCTGTTGTTAACTTCTTCTGCAATGTGTCAAAAGCAGCCTCACAATCAGAGTCAAATTTAAACTCTGTCTCCTTCTGTAGCAACCTGCAAAGTGGGGCAGCGACTTTCGAAAAATCTTTAATAAATCTTCTATAAAAGCCTGCATGACCTAAGAAGGAGCGAACTTCACGCACGTTAGTAGGATATGGCAAAGAGTCAATAACATCTATTTTAGCCTTATCTACTTCTATTCCTTTTTGAGAAACTATATGGCCTAAAATCAGACCCTGATTAACCATGAAATGACACTTCTCATAGTTTAAAACAAGGTTTGTTTCTAGGCAGCGTTTTAGAATTCTCTCAAGATTTTCTAGACATTCATCAAAAGAATCGCCATAAACAGTAAAATCATCCATAAAAACTTCAATTCCTTTTTCTATGAATTCAGAGAAAATACTCATCATACACCTTTGGAAAGTTGCAGGTGCATTGCACAATCCAAAGGGCATGCGTTTATACGCAAAAGTTCCAAATGGACATGTAAAAGTAGTTTTGTCTTGATCCTCAGAAGCGACGGGTATTTGGTGAAAACCAGAATACCCGTCAAGGCAACAATAGTGAGACTTACCTGACAGTCGTTCAAGCATTTGATCGATGAAAGGGATAGGAAAATGATCTTTCCTTGTCGCTGAATTGAGTCTCCTGTAATCGATGCATACTCGCCATCCATTTTGTACTCGAGTTGGCACTAATTGTCCTTCAGCATTTTCTACTACTGTCATCCCTGTCTTCTTTGGGACTACCTGTACTGGACTAACCCAAGTGCTATCAGATATGGGATATATCACTCCAGCACTTAAAAGTTTTAATACTTCCTGTTTGACGACGTCCATCATAGGAGGATTAAGTCTCCTTTGTGGTTGCCTCACTGTTTTGCAGTCTTCTTCCAGGTGGATCTTGTGTGTGCATATAGCAGGTGAAATTCCTTTTATGTCAGCTATAGTCCATCCTATAGCTTCTCTGTTGTCCTTCAAGACTCTCAGGAGTCTTTCCTCTTCTAGCTGAGATAGTTTGTTTGAGACTATCACCGGCAGTCCTTCTCCCTGGCCTAAGAAACAGTACTTCAAGTGACTGGGAAGTGGCTTCAATATCAGGTCTGGGGCCTGTAAAACAGAAGGGACTAAAAAATTATTAGTCACAGGTAAATCTATAACTTTCAGATTTACTTCTATTAATTTGGCTGCATCCAGCTCATATACTGCTTCCTCAATCTCTTCCCTGACTTCCACTTTGCTTTCTAGTTCCTCGAGTTTAAAGTAATCAATGCTTCTTGTGAGAACATACTCAAGGGGATCTGCATTGTCAATTTCATAAATATCTTCATCATCCAAATCAATGACATTAATAAAATTTAGACAATGTAAATCCTCTGGATATCGCATAGCATCGTACATGTTAAAGGAAATTATTTCTCCCATGAATTCTAAAGTTAAACAGCCACCAAAGACATCAATTTTAGCTCGAGCAGTCCTTAAGAAAGGTCTGCCCAATAATATCTCAGTAGATTTAGTAGTTTGTTCGTTACCCATGTCAACTATATAGAAGTCTGCAGGGAAAACAAAGTCATTGACTTGTACTAAAACATCTTCCACAACACCTACAGGGTAAATTATAGATCGATCTGCTAATTGAATAACAAGCCTTGTTTCTTTCAATTCTCCAATGTTCAAACTATTAAAAATTGTCAAAGATAACACATTTATGCCTGCTCCCAAGTCACATAAAGCCTTCTCGATCTTCTGTTCTCCAATTTGGCAAGGTATCACGAATGTCCCTCCGTCCTTACATTTGTTTGGTAGCTTCTTTTGGAAGACGGCTGAAACATTCTCTCTATCCCTGCAAGTCTCCTCTTATTAGTACAAAGCTCCTTTAAGAATTTTGCATATTTTGGAACCTGTGCTATCATATCTAATAAAGGAACGTTAACTGCTACCTTTCGAAATAGATCCAAAATTGCTTTTTCTTCCTTAACCTTCTTGGTCTTTTCAGACCTGTCAGGGAAAGGAAGGCGAATTACCTGGTCCTTCTTGATGGTAGCTGCTTCAGGAGTAGGAGTTGTATGTACTGGAGTTTCTGGAGTTACCTCAACTTCTGCTTCAATTTGGTCTGATATAGGTGTATCCGAATTCTTCGTTCCCAGCCCTGGGGTCTCTGTGCCACTTCTCAACGTCATAGCTGAGACGTTGTGTTTTGGGTTATCAACTGTTGATGCTGGTAACCTGGCTCCCTGCTCATTGCTGTTTATATTCAATTGTGTAATTTGTTTCTCAACGTTTGAAAGAGACGCTTGTGTCGCTTTCATAAACTGGCTAAGAGTTTCCTTTATTCCATCCACTGTTGTTGCAAGTGGCTGTTGGGGAATGGGATTTTGGGGAGCATTGGGTCTGGGCACGAAATTTTGTAAGTTCATGGGAGGAGGAGGCATTTGATTTGGGTAGGATTGGTTCTGACTATAGTTTGGCTGAACTATGGTGTTGGAATTCGTATTTTCCTTCCAACCTGGGTTGTTATTGTATTGATTAGGGTTAAATCTTGGCTTGTGAGGTGGGAACCTTCCATATTGTTGGTTGTATTGATTTGCTGCACTGACTTCTTCGGGTGTTCCAGTAACTAGCAAGCATTGATCCGAAGAATGTCCTTGCTGGCAGCATAAACCGCATGAGATAGGTTGAATCTGTTGTACCTGAACCTGTTGACCTGCTTGGAGATTATCTAAACGGTTAGAAATCTCATTAAATTTTTGCTCAAAGAAAGATACATTACCTGTACTCGTGCCTCTATCTGCTGGTCCATTTTGGTAGCAATTTTCAGCCAGTGTCTGGAGTAGATTGTTGGCTTTTGTCAAAGTGCAATCCTGGAGAGCACCTCCTGCTGCTCCATCTAACATCACCTTGTCTCTATGGATCATACCATCGTAGAAGTACTGGATCAAATTTTGATCCGAGACTCCATGATTCGGACAGATCTCTTGTAGGTCTTTATAACGTTGGTAATACTCTCCAAAATCTTCGCTCGGATCCTGATGAATTGATACGATGTTCTTTCTGGCATTCCCAGCCTTGGTGGAAGACCAATATTTATTGAGAAACACGGTCAACATTTGGGGCCATGTTGTGATAGAGTTGTGCTGCAAACTTAGAAACCAGTTCCTAGCCTTGTCCTCAAGAGTCCAAGGAAAAGCTCTAAGTTTGGCTCTGTTGATATCCACTCTAGGTGGTTTGAGGGTTTCACATTCCCAATGGAGGCTTTGGAGGTGTTTAAACGGGTTCTCACTTGGCAGGCCATAGAATTTCTTAAGGTTGTGAATAGTATTGGGTTTTAAATTCCAATCATTTTCAGCTGGTGGGTACTGGATACAGAAATAGGTATCTGGTGGTGGTCCATCATTGTGATACTGCCTAAGAGTCTGTTCAGGTGGCGGTGGTGGTGGTGGAACATTTTCCTCTCGATCTGGATTGGGGTTTTCCATTTCTGGTTGGTCGGGGATAGGGTTGTTTCTAGGTAATGATGACGAACCTTCTCCCTGGTCTGGGATAGGGTTGTTTGAATGCGATTGCTCAGAGCTGACTTCTGATTCAGACCTCTGTCTCTTGGTTATCTTCCGATATTGCGTTTCCTTACGTGTAATTTCTGGATTGTATTCGGTTAATGGCTCACCGGAAGACCTGGTCATAAACAAACAAAGAAATTAATTTAATACCGTTGAATCCCCGGCAACGGCGCCAAAATTTGATGGGTGCCGAGACCGTCAAAATATATTAAAGTACAATTTACCATGCAAGTATATAATTGAATTGCAGCAAGTGGTAAAAGGATCGTTCCTCAGAGATTCGGTGGATTAAAAGCAATTCTTTATATTAAATTAAAGGGGTGGTAAATACCAATATGGGTTGTTGGTTGGTTGCATATAAATTAGATTAACAGAAATAAACAAAACAGGATACGCAGTGGGTGATATTAATCAGTTGATAACGGCTTCCCAGTAAGGATTTCTTGTAGCTCATGATTCGATTAAGTTGATCATAGATGCAAAAGTGGTAAACACTAGACTTATAGGAAGGCTATAGAGATCAGGTATTGGTCACCTAGATCTCCTACTTTCCTCCTACACAAGACTTCCAAAGAGACACTCTATTGGAAGTCCCTAATCATCCTAACAATCCTAAGAGACACTCTATAGGATTTAATCAGGGCAATTGATAGACGCAGGGAAAGACCTAACCCCCGGCCTGGGATAGAGAATCGTGTCTATCCTATAAACCAGATCTGATTCTTCTTCTAGCTGTCACCAGCTAGTTGCCTTCGTATTTCTCTTGGCAATGTAGACTCCAAAGCCGCCAGAAAAGACTGTAATCATCCAAACCTTATGTGAAGCTGATCAGACTTTACTAAGAACAGGGACAAACTGTCATGTAAACAAGAAGAACAAGAATACAAGTATAGTGTGTGTGAAGTGCTATTTGATCTCACAACCTAGGAATCATGGCTTCGAATCCTTACTAAGAAGAAGGCGTTTAGCCTATAATAGACATAACAATGATAATAATAAAGAAACAATCATAAACTGAATCCGAATTATATTAAAGAGGGGAGAATAAGTTTAAGCTATAACAATGGTAGAAAATTCGAGAGAGCAGAGATACTTTTCTTCTTCTCAGCAGCAGCTTTAAATACCAAAAACCTATCTCTCGTTTGAAATTCAAAAGACGAAGAGAAGATAGATTTCTAAATATGCGGGATTGTTTGTTTAAATACAAAAAGAGGGGATCGATTAGTTCTAATCGATCAAGGAGTTCTAATCACAGCTGAACTTCTTTTCTTCCTGAAGACTCCAGCTGGTATACTTAAATTTCGCTCACGGCCCATGGATAAATCTTGCGGCCCAGCTAGCTTTTTAAGTCAGTTGACTCTGGTCAATGCATCCAAATCTTCGTCTTATCCCAGGTCTGGGATTCTATCTTTCTTTGCTAAGCAAAACTGCTCTGATGGATGCTCTTTTGGCTCCTATTGGTAATTTCTGCTTCTCAGCAATGTCTCTGTAGGAAAGGAGTGAAAGAGCAACAATTAGCAGTATCATCATCCCAAAACTGAGGTAAAAGGATGATGAAAAGATGACAGTTTAGCGATTTATCATATTGATTTTCTTTTCTGTATTTCTTTTTCTTCGAATTTCTCGTAGCACGACCGTCGCGCCATTATCATCCTGCTTATACTGACGGGCTTTGCCAGTTTCAATTTAACCACTGTTCAGAGATGAAACTCCTTAAAAAAGAAGTCTCTTTCCCACGATCAAAAGAGATGACGAATAGGGTCTTTAGGCCCTATTCCTCGAATCATGTAAAAATCAGCGCGATTGGCCTCACGTCCCTTTTATTGACGGGTTGTGCGACCCTGCTATCGCCGCGAGCGTCACCATCTTTGTCAGTCAGAGATATCCTGCACACTCTCGATTAATATTTGTTAGTAACAGATATGCGATACCAGACACGGGCTACCCGTAGGAGTCAATCCGCTGCCGTTCTAGGGTACAGGTATCGCTCATTATCGCTTTCTCAACCAGCTCACTTCACCAGGGATTCCGCATCTGGTTACTCGCTGAGATTTCGTGATTCTTCGTGTTTCCACGTTACCACGATCGGTCGGAAAGTGCCTCTTCTTAGTGAGCCGTCTGGTCAGGACAGGCCATCACAAGGTTAGGGCTTTTCACTTTCAGGCGTTGTCCTCGCATCCCAAAATTGTGCCCTCGCTTAGTGAGCCGTCTATATTAGCCCGGTCACAAGGATAGGATTTTCACTTCCAAGATGGAGTTACTATTTCCCTGGGGTGTGCCTCTCCTTAACGAGCCGTCTCCACGAGAACGGTTGGCATAAGGATTGAGCTTTTCACTCCCAGGGATACCGGGGCGTGCCTCATCTTAGTGGGTCGCCTATATTAGCGCGGTTTACCAAAAGGAAATGACTTTTCACCTCCGGGGGCGTCGGGACGTGCCTCGTCTTGTGGCCCACACGTGGCTACCACAAGGATAGGACTTTTCACTCCCAACACTAAATATTAGGTGTGCCAGGGTGTGCCCTCACTTAGTGAGCCATTTGATCAGGACCGACCATCACAAGGATAGGACTTTTCACTCCTGGCAACCTCTTTTTTGTTTTTCTTTCATCGTCTGCACACACACACAACCGCAAAACACAAGAAAGCTCACTATTTGAGCGTTAGCATGGGTTAGGGCTAGCGTTAATGAAAGGTGCAGAGATAAATCAAAATCTAGCATGATATAATTTTAATCGAGCAATATTCCAGGAGTTAGGTAAGGGGGTACCGTCGAGTGTCTCCAGATGATACGCTCCTCTCCCCACAATACGGGTAACGCGGTATGGCCCTTCCCAATTCGGGCTGAGCTTCCCCTGGTGTTGACCGGTTGCTCGCTGGTCCAGAGTACCAGGTCACCTTCTTTCAGCAGCCGTTCTTTGACGCGCCTATTGTGATAACGCGCCATCTTTTGTTTATAGTGCAACATTTTCAGAAGAGCTTCCTCTTGCAATTCCGGCAGCGCGTCAAGGTTAGCTCGTAACCTTTCCTCATTCAGCTCTTCTCTAAAATATGCCACTCATAAGCTCATAGTACCAATCTCCACGGGCGTGACGCCCTCAGTACTGAAAGCCAGTGCGAATGGTGTCTCTCCTGTACTGGTTTTCGTGGTCATATGGTATGCCCACATCACATACGGCAGCTCATCTGCCCACTTCTTTTTGGATCCTTCTAGGTTCTTCTTAACACCGTTAAGGATGGTCCTATTCGTCACCTCTGCCTGACCATTGGTCTGCGGATGAGCCACAGAAGAGAACCTTTGCTCGATTCCGAACTCCACGCATTGGTCTCTGAAGAATTGGCTGGTGAATTACGTTCTGTTATCGCTGACTAGCACACGGGGTACGCCGAATCGCATGATAACTTGATGTTTGAAGAAACGTCAGATTTTCTCTGTCGTGATGTTGGCAACCGCCTCAGCTTTCGCCCATTTGGTAAAGTAGTCTACCGCCACGACCACAAACTTTAATTGAGACCTCGCCTTTGGAAACGGTCCTAGGATATCAATTCCCCATTTCGCAAAAGGATAAGGAGCGATGACGTCATAAATTTGTGTAGCGGGTTGTCGAGGAATCTTGGAGAATTCCTGACACTTTTGGCAAGTTCGCACGTAATTATGGCAGTCTTTTTGGATAGTAGGCCAGTAGAACCCCGATCTAAAGACCTGTGCAGCCAGGGTGCCGCCGGACGCGTGCATACCGCAAATTCCTTCGTGGATTTCGCAGAGGGTATGAAGGCCTTTTTGTTCCGTTATGCACCTGGCAACCGGGTGAGAGAAACATCTTCGCATCAATTAACCGTTAAAGTACGTGCACCGTGCCGCTTGCTTTAACACTTTCTTCTTCTCAGCGTAATATGCTGGTAGATCATCATGTTTCAAGTATTTTATGACGGGGATTCTCCAGTCAATTTCACTTTCTTCTACGCAGAGCGTCGCCTGTTCTTCCATAAAGGAAGGTACGGGTATCTCTCGGTAGTACACCCCTTTTGGTATGGACGCGTCCGGGTTTGCCGTGAGTTTGGCGAGGTTATCCGCCTCAGCGTTATCCTCTCGAGGAATGTGCTCGAAGCTGACTTGTTTGCCGCTTTTCTTTATTTCTATCAACTCGAGTTTCACTTTGGCAAGGTATTTCACCATGATGGGCTCCTTAGCTTGAGAGTGTCCCAGAACTTGGTCTATTATCAGCTTGGAGTCTCCACAGATTTTCAATCGCAGGTCTCCGAACCTCCCTGAGTCATGTATTCCTTTTATGGAAAAGTTTTTCCCTATTCTGAGCCCAGCTAATAGCGCTTCGTATTCTGCAGCGTTATTGGACAACGGATTCAGATGGAATATCGCACATGGATGCCGTGAGACACACTCATGAAGATCCCAGCCCCGGCAAGCTCTTGATTTTTGGCGCCGTCCACGTAGATGACCCACAGGGAAAGGGAGGTCCAACTCCTCTTTTTCTTTTTTAGTTAACTCCGTCATTGGATCTGGCGTAAAGGTTCATTCCGCGATAAAGTCCGCCAGAATTTGAGCCTTCATAGACGGTTGGGATCTGTAGTGCAACCCATATTGTTCAAGCTCGATGGCCCAAATCAGCATTCTCCCCGAGGATTCGGGCTTCCGAAATATCCTTTTTAAAGGTTTATCCGTAAGCACGATGACGGTATGAGCTTGAAAATATCGACCCATTTTCCGCGTGGCTTGTATCAATGCAAACGCTATTTTCTCAATACGGGCATATCTCAGCTCGGCGTCTTTCAAGATGTGACTTACGAAGTATACAAGGCGGTGTGTGTGATTGTCATCTCGCACAAGGACTGCGCTGACCACTTCGTCAGCAACCCCGAGGTAAACATACAGGATATCGCCAGGCTCCGGTCTTGTTAACACCAAGTCAGACGATAGGTAGGCCTTCAGGCCTGTAAACGCCTCTTCGCATTCTGTTGTCCATCCGAAGACAGCTTTTTTGCGTATAACTTTGAAAAAGGGGAGGCACCTCTCGCCTTGCTTAGAAATAAACCGTCCCAGAGCGATAACACGCCCTATTAGCTTCTGTATCTCTTTTACAGTTCGAGGGGATATCATATCTTGGATGGCTTTGATTTTTGAAGGGTTGGGTTGGATACCCTTTTGACTAACCACGTAACCCAAAAATTTACCTGTTTGAAAGGCAAACATGCACTTTCGAGGGTTCAACTTCATTTGGTATCGCTTCATTACTTCGAAGACTTCCGCCAGATCAGATAGGTGGTCCTTGAAGCTTCGGCTTTTGACCAGTATGTCATCGACATACGCCTCTACGTTTCGCCCAATCTATTTTTCGAAGACTTTCGCTATTCGCTGAAAGGTGGCTCCAGTGTTTTTCAACCCAAAAGTCGCCGTGTAACAATAAGTGGCCTTCAGAGTGATAAAAGCAGTTTTCTCTTCATCCTCATTGGCCATGGGGATTTGGTGATACCCCGAGTTGACGTCTAGCGAGCTCAAATAAGCATACCCGACA
Organism: Viola odorata; assembly: GCA_963691705.1. Lineage (NCBI taxonomy): Eukaryota > Viridiplantae > Streptophyta > Magnoliopsida > Malpighiales > Violaceae > Viola > Viola odorata. The sequence goes on from OY829538.1 coordinate 34,836,617, forward strand.
ACCTGGTCAACTAGCTGGTCAATCCGAGGAAGTGGGTAACAATCTTTAGGACAGGCGTCATTCAAATCTGTGAAGTCAATGCACATACGCCACTCTCCGTTGGGCTTGGGAACCAGGACGGGGTTAGCCAACCATGTAGGATATTGCACTTCCCGAATAAAACCCGCATCGAGAAGCTTTGCTACTTCTTTATCGACAGCAACCATTTTTTCTGTAGAGAAGGCACGCAATTTCTGCTGAACTGGTTTTGCGTCAGGGTTGACATTAAGTCGATGCTCTGCTACCTCCCGTGAGATACCGGGCATGTCGGTCGGTTTCCATGCAAACTCTCCTTTGCATTTGTTTAATAACTGAGTTAACTGAAAATTTTACTCCGGGCTGAGGTTATTGCTAACCAGGAATATGACCCCGTCGACCCCGTTAACTGGAACATGAATCATTTTGTCTACGGGCTGAGTGCGTTTCTCATCATTTTGTTCATATGGATCCACCGTCACGCACACGTACCTATCGCAACTCTTCTGAGTCATGAGCAGGTAGCATTCAGCCGCTAACTTCTGATTACCCCGGATTGAGACCACACCATCCCAAGAAGGATATTTCAACCTTAGATGTTTTTGTGATATCGCCGCTCCAAAACGGTTGAGGAATGGCCGCCCCAATATGGCGTTATAAGGCAGGTTTAGGTCCACCACCAAGAATAGAAGCTCATCTGACCGCTTTGAGGTATCTTCCTTAAAATATACCGGCAAGGTGGTTACTCCAGTCACTGGGATGGGGACTCCGTCTACTCCGATAATGGGTTTTTTGCAGGGCGTAAGCTCGTTATCAGGACGCTTCATGAGATTGTAAGCTTCTAGTGAGAATAGGTTCACGACACTTCCATTGTCAACAAGAGTCCTTCTAACTCCATGGTTGGCGATAATGGGCGTAACTACTAACGCATCATTGTGTCGATATACCACGCCCTTCTCGTCCTCTTCAGAAAAGGATAATACCATGCGATCCAAGGCGTTTATCGCCTCACTTTTGATTGACGCGCCCGCTCGCTTCCGCTTATCCCCTGCCGCGGGTGTCAGCTGTGCGGACTCATCCAGATAAGGTGTGCCTCTAGCGATGATGTTAATGATGGGGACGTCTTCGTCATCAACCGTGAGCGTTTCCCTATCCCTTCCTACATGACCAAAGTCGTTGCCTAGGGCACGGGAAGGTGCCGGTCTGTCGTCGCTTACTCTGTTTATCGGGTTACTCTTAGCCTCTTATCGTATTTTGACGGCGAATTCTCCCAGATATCCTTCTTCAACCAGACGCTCTATCATCAATTTGAGCTCTCTACACACTTCCGTAGAGTATCCCTTGGCTTTGTGAAATTTGCAGTAAGTATTTTCTCTTCTTCCCAAGGTTACCCTCGGTCTCACAGGGGCGGGATAATGGATGGGCAGGTTCCGCTATTCCGCTATCGCTAGTATTTCTGCCCTGGGCAAGATGAGGGAAGGAAGGTCTGAGTCATAAACTCATCCTTTAGGGGGATCTCCCTGCCGCTGCGCTGAGGAGTCACCAGACTTTCCTTTTGAGGAGTTACGTCTTCGCCGATTAGAGGTCTTGGGAATGTGATCCTTTCGCTGAGCGTAATCATCGATGAAACGATCTTCAGAAGTAGTAGGAATAGGAGCGTTAGGAATGGAAGCATGGCTGGCGGCATGTTTCGAATCCTGTCCCTATTCTCTTCCTCTTCCATCCTTGCATAGTTGTGGGCTTTCAGCCTCAACGCATCTAAGGTTGCTGGAGGGTCCACCATTAAAGCATCTCTGAGTTTTCCGTAGCAACAGTTTCGCTTTAAGGCTTCTATGGCGAAATCAACTGTTACACCTAGCGTGAGCGACATCTCGGTGTCGAAATAATGAAGGAAACTCCTCAAGGATTCCTGAGGTTTTCTGTGTAGGTCGAACAAGGCGGCTGCAGACTTCCTGATGGGGACTGCGGTACTGAATCGACTCCTGAATTTAGATTCTAGCAGTGAGAAACTGTCAATAGATCCACCAGGAAGACCCTCGAACCATAAGCGCGCAACCCCCGACAGGGTCATTACAAATATCTGACACAACGCGGCATCATTGTGGGTCTGAAATTGCACAAAGTTTTTCACCTTGTTAAGGTGGAAAATGGGATCTCTGGTACCATCATAAGATTCTGAGGGGAGTTTCACATGTCGGCTGACTCTGTGACGCCTTATGCGTGGGCTGAAAGGGTGGCCAGAAGTATCATCAAGAATTTCACGCGCACATCAAGGTGGGGATACCTCCAAATGACGCCTGCGATTCCGCGGATCTCTAGCATGATCTCGCCTTGGAGACGGGCTGCGACTCCTTGGTGAGCGAGTTCGATGTCTCCTACTGCTGGATCTTTCACTCCCTCCAGGAGATATGTCTCTATCATTTTCATCCTTCCTACCATCCCAACGACCTCTGTCCTCGTCACGCCATTGCCGTTCCTCTTGGGAAATAGGAAGTAAAGGCGCTTGTGGCACGTACGGCTCCACTGTTATATGAGCAAATTGTACAAGACTGACTGACGCGTTCAATACAGGCAGCGTCAGAGAGACATTCGCATGCAATGGGGACGACAATAGTCGTTCTGTGATGATAGATGGAGTAAAAATAAACTAAGACGGAACGCCTGATCCAGAAGCACTAGGCGTGAATCTGGTAGCCAATTCCGTTAAGTGGTCCAGTTGAGCACGAAGGGCTGAAATCGAGTCCGCGAAAGGGTTGTTTACACTGTCTATCACGGATCCCCTTGAATGGGGAGTAGAATGACTAGGCCCCACTATCAGGGATAAAGGAGTATACACCTGGGACACAAATGTTCCCGTCGTCTGTTCAAAGGAGAGATCCAACATTCCTGGGGGAATTTCTTGTACCGTGGTAGAAGCATCAGAATTGGCGAAAGGGAAAAGTCGCCTACGAGTAGAAAATGGAAGGCTAGAGGACTGAGACAACGACGGATCTGAATCAGAAGCCATAATCTTCCGATTTTCAGAAGAACAGAGCTTGGCTATTAAGGACGCTCACTTAATTAAAGCCAAAGCTCTCAACGAGAGCACCAATTTGATAAGATTAGAACTTCTTTGGAAGCGGGGTAGAGATTATGGCCGTCTGGAGCCACTGTAGAGGCAGTCCGGCGTACCTGCAAAGCGCCGGAGGGGGGCCCCCGGCGTAGACACTCCGATGCTTAAGTTAGTATGGCTGTGAAATTTGGCAGAGATTTGGGTAGTGATCTTAGTCTTACCTTTGATCTAGAAATGAGTAGTATTTATAGGCAAAAGAAATGATGTTACCCCCGGGGGTGAGCGTCAGCATGCGTCAGCTGGATAGGATATCGCCGACGAGGTATCGCCAGTGAGATGTTGTCGAGGCTGTCTGGGATGGGAAGATGCCGCGTGGGTTCCCCCCCGCTGATGTCGACCATCCCAGGATTCCTCGGCTAACGCGGGGGATAGCCGGGTGGCTATCGCCAGTCAAGGTCTACAGTGGTCTGGCCTTGACTTGCGGTGAAAAGACAAATGTACCCTCGGTGTTTCTTCAATTGTTATCATTATTTATTTCTTATAATGATTGGCTAAACTCTTTTATTCCTTGTGAGGATTCATCGCCATGCTTAATTGATTGTGAGGTCTAAACGCAATTATTAAATCCCATCTTGCATCTTGTTTTAATTAAATGTCAATTTATGCATACTTCTATTGAAGCTTGATCAACTACACTAGGATTTGCATGATTACTGTCTTCTCTTGATACCTTGGAGTCTACACTGTAGAAAGAGATACGAAGGCAACCAACTAATCGACGGATCAGATTGGAAAACAATTAGAGTCTAGTTTATTTGGTTATTTTATTAGACATGGGAAGGTCTCTTACGGTAGAATTATTTGGTTATTTTATTAGACCTAATAGAATAACTTCTTTAGGCCATAAGATATATTAAGGACTTTAATGGGTGAGAACCTTTAAGAATCTCGAATAGGTAGAGAGTAGGAGATCTAGGTGAGAACCTGATCTCTATAGCCGCCTGTAAGTCTGGTTTTGAAAATACTTGAATCGATGATCAATTAATTTAATGCATGAGCTTATTGGAATCCTCTCTAGGAATTTCTCACCTCTGTTTTCACACACATCACACATTTATTGCTCTATGTTACTTATATTTCTTAATTATTCACAACAACGTCAATATTGGTATTTACCACTCGTTACATTCCTAGTCGTTTACAAAGAATTTTAATTGCCACCGAATCCCTGAGGACGAACCTTTTACCACTTGCTACTGTTTTAAAACTACATGTGCATGGTAGATTGTATTTATTTTATTTTGACGGTTTCGACAACTATCAAATTTTAGCGCCGTTGTCGGGGATTCATCGATAATAATTGATTTTTCTTTATGTATGACCAGGTCCTCTAATTCAGAATTGCTTCCATACAACTCAGAAATTACAAGAAGAGAAACACAGTACAGAAAGCAAACGAAAAACCTGAGGGCTGTTCCTGAAGAACAGCAACCAGAAAATAGCTTCCAGACACCGCAACGGGCCCTTATCCCAGACCTGGGAGAAAGACCATCCGAGGTTAGAAACAACCCGCTTTTCAAACCAGCAATGGAAGACCACCAAAATGACCAGCCACCCTCCCCCCCCCCCCCCCCCCCCCCCCCCCCTCCCCCCTCTCCTGAGAAAACCTTTAGGCAATGAAACAATGAAGGACCACAACCAGACACACATGTTTGTGTCCAATACCCTCCCGTAGAACACGATTGGATCCTAAAATCAAACATGATCCATAACTTGAAAAAATTCTACGGCTTGCCTAGTGAAAACCCTTTCAAACACTTGCAGTTGGGAATGTGACACTCACAAGCCACCCTAAGTTGACATCAACCGAGCTAAACTTCGAGCCTTCCATGGACCCTAGAAGATAAGGCTAGGAATTGGTTCCTAAGCCTACCACACAACTCCATCAACATATGGCAGCAGATATTGAGCACCTTTCTCAACAAATATTGGTCCTCTAGCAAGGCAGGAAACGCTAGGAAGAACATTGTGTCCATCATACAGGACCCTAATGAGAGCTTTGGGGAGTTTTATCAAAGGTTCAAGGACCTACAAGAAGTCTACCCAAACCATGGAGTTTCAGAACACAATGCAGTGCAATATTTCTATGACGGCTTATACATTAGGGAAAAACTGATGGTGGATGGAGCTGCTGGAGGCGCGCTACAGGACTGCACTCTCACGAGAGCAAAAAAATTATTAAGGAAGTTATATAAGAATTATTATGAGTAGAAGACATTGTCTCTTTTAAACTTTGAAACTTAACTAAGCTCTAAATATATGTTATCATCATAATGTATATATATCATAATCTTATCATCTTATTGTTAGTATTGTTCAAAAATATATTATTGTAAATTATAATAGCTATTTATATAGTTAATTGTTAATATGTATTATTAATACTTATTAATAACCATTTATATAGTTAATATATATTATTAATATTTATTATCTAAAAGATATTGTCTTCATAATAACTATTAAAAACAAAAAAATAGAAAAAATTAATAATTTTTCCTTTTAAGCTCTAAATATATGTTATCATCATAATACGTATACATCATAATCTTATCATCATATTGTTAATATTGTTCAAAAATATATTATTGTAAATTATAATAGCTATGTATATAGTTAATTGTTAATATGTATTATTAATACTTATTAATAGCCATTAATATAGTTAATATATATTATTAATACTTATTATCTAAAAGACATTGTCTCCATAATAACTATTTAGAACCAAAAAATAGAAAATTTTAAGTGATCTAATTTTATTTTCATATGAAGCATAATTATTTTCATAAATTTTTCATGTGTATATGTTAGGCTCGATATGAAGCACGATACTTCTTGACTAGATATTTGTTAAATATATTTATTATATTTAAATATATTAATACTCATTATTTATTAATATTTAGTCACTTTAAATGACCCAAAATCGGACCAAACCGGACCGTGAACACCCCTAGTTATGAGGTGACATGTCACGTCAGCTGTGTCGCGCCCCGAAAATTACAAATTCGCGAGTGTGCAACGAAATTTGGGACCTTACAATGCTCAGCGTAAACAGACGCCTCGCAACATGCAATGAAGTCGCCACCCTAATTTGGTCGTTAGGTTTTAGGGAACCCTAATCGTCATGGCATAGGAAATATAATAAGTAAAAAAACTAAAGGCACAAAAAAGGGGTCTGGACCCCAGACGAAAGGTTCGGGGTCGTATTATGGTCTCGGGAAGGTGTTAGGCACCCGAGTCACATCCGAAAACGGTTACCGGTTGATGAGAGAGGTGTTTTTTAAAAGTGTTTGATAAAATGCGTTTTATTTTGAAAAGGGGGCCCTCAGAGGAATCGTCACTTTAGCCTTTTTCACAATCGAGACCGTTCAAAAATAATAAAAAAGATCTTTCGGACGGGGTTACCGTTTATCCAGATCAGTCTATTATTCTTGACCGTAACGTGATGGGACTGAATTTTCTGTAAGACTGAATGAGCGCCCTCTTATTTCATCATCGGGCCATGCATGATTAGATTGATTGCTATGTGAATCTATCATGGATTGCTAACAGAGTACCAATTTTAAATGATTGGTTTTGAAGTGGAAAACTGATGTGGGATCGAAAGTCCCCATGTACATGCAGTCAATATATGCGAGAATTTAAAATCACATGAATATGGCATTTGGAGCGACTCTTTAAACACATTGTTCATGTGGGTTGATTTTAATTCTAACAGTTCTATATATCATGCGTATGATTGATATTGACGAAAAAGCGCTGAATAAATAAAAGGGATTGAAAGGCGTACTTTCGAGCGAAGCTTGAAATTAAAACCTACAAGGTGAAAGTATTAGTGATAGCTTGAGAAGGAAGTAAACAATTTTATGAGTGCGAAAATTTAAATGACAGTTGATTGCACACGAGAAATGATGAATTTCGCGTATACGAAAGTGAGCTGCTGAGTTTGATAAAAATGATGACAGTTGTTTGTATGCGAAAAATGATGGATTTTTCGCATACGAGAATTTAAATGCGGAGCTGATTTGCGTGCGAAAAATGGTTGATTTTACGCATACGGAATTTAAATGTTGGGTTGATCGTATGTGAAAAATGATTGATTTTACACATACGAGAATTTAAATGCTATGGTGATTGCATGCGAAAAATGATTGATTTTCCGCATACGAGAATTTGAAAGCTACGTGATTGCATGTGAAAAATGATTGATTTTAAGCATACGAGAATTTAAAAGCTACGTGATTGCATGCGAAAAATGATTGATTTTTAAGCATACGAGAATTTAAAAGCTACGTGATTGCATGCGAAAAATGATTTATTTAACGCATACGAAAATTAAATGCTGAGTTGATTGCATGCGAGAAATGATGAATTTAACGCATACGAAAATTAAATGCTGACTTGACGAAAAATTAAAGAGTTGATGATTTTTGGTGCCTGCGAAATCGATGTTAATAATCGTTCGAAGATAATTAAAATAATGAATAAAAGTAAAACAAATGAACATGCATTTAAATTTAAACAAGTAAATAAATAATTAATTAAACATGACATATGACATAAATTAAATATTGTATACAAGCTATCAATTAAATATGGCATACGAGCTATTAATTAAATAAACACGAGAAAAGAACTCGAACAGTTGACGAAACTTTTAATGGGCTGGGCCCATGTGCATGCTGAATTTTAATTTAAAATGGGCTAGGAATAAATCCTAGGCCCATGACTAAAATGGAAATGATGGGCTTGACCCATATTTATTTTTAAACAAGAAAGAAGGGGCGGGCTTGGCAAGCCCGTGTCCCTTCTCCTTTATGAACAGTAGCCATGCTACTGTTCATCTTCTTCCTTGCGCCGGCCTACTGCCGGCCACAAGGAAGACCGCCGGCCACCCCAAACACCGGAAACAGACGCACAGAACGCGGCCGGACTGAGGGGCGAGCAAAACCCGATAAGAATTTATCAATTCCATCCACAAACAATGAGCAATTTGGCACTTGAATATACGTATGCATTAAACCCGAAAATTCACTATTAATTACACAAGGCAGCATGCGTCTAAATTGAAGCAAGCAAAACGTTCATTACTTGAAAACTAAGTGCTTAAAACTGATTTGAGCAATTTATTGATTGATTAAGGGGGAGAACGAAAATTTAAAGAGAGAGGCTAGAGAGAGAAAGCTTGAAAAAAACTTACAGTGCTTGCTTCCTTTTGCTGGGACTGATGTTGAGGATGAAGGGGTGTCTTGATGCCTGTCTTTTGAAGGGTGAAGGGCAGGGTATTTATAGGAGGAGGCTGGACGAATGTGTGGTGAATTTGGCGCGCGTGGTCGAGGGTGACGAGGCGGATCACGGCGAGTGAGAGTGGCTGGGCATGGTGACGTCCTCTCTTCTGGAAGCAATGACGTAGCTTGATTCTAGAACCATGACGAGGGTCGTTCGAATTTGGAAGAGAAAATAGCTTGCTCAAGCTTGCTGGACATAAAAGAGAATGGATGCATGCCTTAATTCCATGACCGTTGGATGGTTGACTAAGGATTTAGTCAACCAATCCAACGGTTGATTAAAAGGAAGGAATAAAAAAATGCTTTAGTAATTAATATGGGCTCGATCTATTTTCACGAACAAACATTCTGAATTTTCGAGCCGAAAGTGCTAGCGCGTAGAGAAAAATACGGCGGGTTTGACCGTATACAGCGAATAATGAAAATTTTCCGTTTAACGTATTTATTTTCTCGTTCAAAGACGTGAAACGCGCGAACGGAAAAATAAAAACGTTACGCCGAAAATTACACGAAACGCTGTAGACCGTTACGACCGGAAAAAAATCTAGCAACTAGTTGATGGAAAACATTTTAAAGTCGAGCTATTGTCCGAGCAGACTTACTCGGGTCCAATAAAAGCTCGAATAAAAATAATAATAAAATAATAAAAATACTAAATATGCGCGAAAATACTAAAAACCCTAAAATTCATGTGATGACCTAAAACGAAGAAAAAACTAGCAAACGGCTGTCGGATAGTGAAAAATGTGATTTTTAAGGCTAAAAATAATAATGATAATAATAACGAAAATACTTGACGAAAAATTAAAAACGCGATTTCGAAAGCTGACGATGCTAACGACGATGCTAAAATGCAACGAAACACTTAAAAATGCTAGCGATAGTAAACTAACTACAGATGACTGTAAATTAAGTAAAAATGACAGTAAATTAAATAAATGACAGAAATGCTAAAATTGATTAAAAATGGCGTCAAAATTCGGGTATCAACAGTTGCCCCCTCTTTACTGGCTTATCGAAGGATTTGATAAGCAGTAAAGACAGTTGCCCCTATATATCCGAATTTTGGCGACACAGCAGGCCTTACCTCAAGCTTACAGTGATGATGTCGCTTTTGGGGGAGATAGTTGATTGGCGTCGCTCTGGGAAGAGAAAATTGGTGTTGCTCTGGGATGAGAAAAATGGGTGCTGTCACTGGGGATAAAAAAGGGGTGTCCACGGAACTGCCGATGTTGCTCGTGGATGTCGCTCCGGGAGGAGATAGTTGGTTGATGTCACTCTGGGAGGAGGTAATCGTTGATGTCACTCTGGGAGGAGATAGGTTCGTCGATGTCACTCTGGGAGGAGATAGTTGGTTGTTGTCACTCTAGGAGGAGGTATGCTTTAAATTCTAGTCTGGGCGAGGCTATCGCATTGCTAGATGCTGGTATGAAAAATGAGGTTGCATGTCCGTGCGAGGCTATCGCTCTTCGGACGCTGATGTGGAAATGTGAAGGAAGGTCCGTGCGAGGCTATCGCTCTCCGGATGTTGACATGGCAATGTGAATGAATGTCCGTGCGAGGCTATCACTCTTCGAATGTTGGTGCTGAAAATGTAGTTACACGACCGTGCGAGGCTATCGCTCTCCGGACGCTGATGCTGAAAGTATAGTCACTCAAGGAGGAGTTATTTAAATATGCAAAAAAGCAGTCGCTCAAGGAGGAGTATTTTTAGATAGACAGAAAAGTAGTCGCTCATGGAGGAGTAATAATTATGCAGAAATGTAGAATTATGTAAATGAGAGTTGTAACGTACCTTCGCTCAGATGTTGATTTGATATTTGGGGTGATTGTTTATGAATTTTCAAGATATGGTGTGGTGACGTGACCTGACACAACGTTAACAAATGACATGTGCGGACGTGACCAGACACAACATTAACAAACGCGATGTGGGGACGTGACCCTTCAACGCTTAACAGACAACATGTGCGGACGTGACCAGACATGACATTACAACACGATGTGAGGACGTGACCCTTTACAACGCTTAACAGATAATATGTGCGGACGTGACCAGACATGACATTTTAAATGATGAGGTGTATGTGAGGACGTGACCTATCACAACACTAAACAGACAAGATGTGGGGGCGTGACCAATCACAACTTTTTAATGACAAGGTTGCATGTGAGGACGTGACCTATCACAACCTTAACAGATGACAAGATGTGGGGACGTGACCAATCACAACTTTTTAAATGACAAGGTGTATGTGAGGACGTGACCTATCACAACACTAAACAGACAAGATGTGGGGACGTGACCAATCACAACTTTTTAAATGACAAGGTGCATGTGAGGACGTGACCTATCACAACACTAAACAGATGAGATGTGGGGACGTGACCAATCACAACTTTTTAAATGACAAGGTGCATGTGAGGACGTGACCTATCACAACACTAAACAGACAAGATGTGGGGACGTGACCAATCACAACTTTTTACTGACCCGATGTGTATGTGAGGACGTGACCTATCACAACACTAAACAGACAAGGTGTGGGGACGTGACCAATCACAACTTTTTAAATGACAAGGTGTATGTGAGGACGTGACCTATCACAACACTAAACAGATGAGATGTGGGGACGTGACCAATCACAACTTTTTAAATGACAAGGTGCATGTGAGGACGTGACCTATCACAACACTAAACAGACAAGATGTGGGGACGTGACCAATCACAACTTTTTAAATGACAAGGTGCATGTGAGGACGTGACCTATCACAACACTAAACAGATGAGATGTGGGGACGTGACCAATCACAACTTTTTAAATGACAAGGTGCATGTGAGGACGTGACCTATCACAACACTAAACAGACAAGATGTGGGGACGTGACCAATCACAACTTTTTAAATGACAAGGTGTATGTGAGGACGTGACCTATCACAACACTAAACAGATGGTGTAAAAGGGAAAGCAAGTCTCACCTTGAACTTACCGTATGAACTAAGATGGAGAGCGGTCGACCGTGAGGGAACGTGATCTGCCGTACGAAGTTGATTTGGGCGTCAGGGAGCGTGATCCACAACACGAAGTTGATTTGGGAGTGCTAACGTACTCCATTTGATTGGATTTTGATGGAAATCCAAGATGGCGAGGGCTTTACAAAGATGTTGTCAACGAAGACCCATGGTTGAGGAGTGGTAACGTTCTCCATTTGATGTTGATTGGACTTTGATGAAAATCCAAGTTGGCGAGGGCTTTACAATGATGTTGTCATCGAAGACCCATGGTTGAGGAGTGGTAACGTTCTTCATTCGATGTTGATTGGATTTTGATGAAAATCCAAGATGGCGAGGGCTTTACAACGATGTCATCTTCGAAGACCCATGGTTGAGGTTTCACTGGAGCATATCTGTATCCTGCAAATTGAAAGGAAGCAAACACGAAGTAGCAACAGATGGAAAATGAAAGAGCAATTGACCTATGTGAGAAATATCAACTATTCCTACATTTAACCCATGGCTTGCCCCCAAGTTTTTTATTTATTTTTTATTTTTTATTTTTTTTATTTGGAATGAAAATGATTTCTTTGTTTAAGAAAATAAATTCAAGCCTTTTTTCTCCTTTTGGATAAAAATGTTCGTTCATTTTTCGTTATAGGAACATGATTGATTTAATTCTAGATAGCGTCTACGTCTTGTTCAAGAAATAACGACCTCAAGGATAAGACTTTCCCACAACTTGCAGCCGTAAGCAATCCTTACCTGATATTAGTGTTTGCACTCACGCTCTGAAATAAGGTTAAGTATTTTTACGCTCATAAAGATGCAATTAACATGATACATAATTTACAGTTCGCAATGTCAATCCGAGTGAATAGACTTAGAATGAAGATGCACATGCATGGGCGTTCTAATAATCGAGGGGACTTTTACGGAAAAAGAATGAAAGGACATGAAAAGTCCGGAAAGGAGCTTGTTTTGGAAGAGATTGCTTTGCTAGGGAGTTGGAAGGCTTTTGATGAGTGATGCTTTGCTGATTGGCCCTGATGAGGGCGAGGTGTGCGATTTCTTTCGCTTTTTGCTGGGGATGCTTTCTGGACAGAGTGCGTGAGCTCTGGAATCCTTTCTGGGGGTGCTTTTTTGTTCGGCCAGGGGCCCTGTTCTTGAATCTTCCTTGGGGAGTGTCGTCGCTGCTCTTTTGCGACTCACTACTTAAGTTGGCCTTGGGCCCTTTTTCTTCTCGGGCCCTCACTAGGGAGGCTTGCTTTGAGGTTTCTCGAGTTGGCCTTGGGCCTCTTTTGCTCGAGTTCACTGGGGAAGGTTGCTTTGAGATTTCTCGAGTTGGCCTTGGGCCTTTTTGGCTCGAGCTTACTGGGGAAAGTTTTCTTCGAGATTTCTCGAATTGAGTTGTCCCCGGGCTGTGCTTGCTTTGTCTCGTCGATTGTTTATATTATTCGAAGGTCTCTGAGCATTTTCTTTCTTTTCTTTTCTTTTCCCTTTTCCCCTCTCTCTTTTCTTTTCTTCTTTTTTTCTTTTTTCTTTTTCTTTTTTTTTCTTTTTTTTTCTTTTCTTTTTCTCTCTTTTCTTTTTCTCTCTCTTTTCTTTCCGCTTTTTTTATTTATTTATTTATTTCCCCCCTTTTTGATTTGATTTGAAATGCAACAGAGCGGAGCAAGCACAACCTTCGTCTTGATCTCTTCCCCTTTTGTCTTGAGGCCTCGGCCCTCGTCGTTGCTGCTCCTTCGGTGATAGTCCTTAGCGATCTCCTGGTGACCTTTTTCGTCTCCTTCGTCATGAACTTGAACTTGGCGTGCTTTTACTTCCGGCTGGCAATTTTAGTCGAAACTGCCCTTTGGCTCCCGGGGTATGAGTGATATTGACGGTTTGGGGAGTGATGACATATATGGTGGAAAGAGGGAAGAAACGAAAAAAGTGGAGAAAATCGTAAAAGTCCCATGTCATTTTATAGCTATCCCATGTCTAATTGCGCATGTACCCTGGATATTATGCGAACTCAACTAGTACCTAGTTAGGCACTTACACTCATGAAAGAAACAAGGCATGAAGGCCCAAAATACTCACAGGGATATATTTTGTGATTGCTTACGTCTAGACGTGCCATGGATATAAGAGCTAACAGACAAAATCATGTATGTTTCATATAATTTCTAATGAACGCACAAGTCATCTGTGTCGTGACAAAGTGATGAATATGCTTGAAAAAAAATGTTCAAAATGTGGGATTTTCAAGCCAAGCGACTATGCCTTTATTTCTGTTTTTTTTTTGTTTTTTTTTTTTGCAAAAACTAAAACCTTAGCAGACATGACGCACACACTTTTGCAACAACATAAATTGTGGCAATTTAAAAATCGTGGAAACGTAAATTGCAAAAATGAAAATTGCAAAAATGTAAAAGGACAACTTCCCTGAAAAATGAGCTTTGACATTTTTCAACGCCTTTTCTTGGTCGTCACTCCATTTGCTTGCCCCCATGTTTACAAGTCTTATTGCACCTGAAATGCAAAACCACGGAAATGTAAATTGCGAGACCATAATTTTTAGAAACGTAAATTGCGACAAGGGGAAATTGTAAACATGAAGGACAACTTCCTTGAAAAATGAGCTTTGACATTTTTCAACGCCTTTCTTTGGTTGTCACTTCATTCGCTTGCCCCCATGTTTACAAGTCTCGCTGCACCTGAAATGAAGAGACGGTTAAATAATAAATTCATAGGGAAAAGGTATCCCAAGATGTTGAATTTAATAATAATGAAAGATAGAATAATTGAAAAGAACACGTGGGTCGCCTCCCACGAAGCGCCCTTGTTTAAAGTCGTAGGCTCGACTATGGCGTGCGTTTGAGTCTTGTGTTTTTGGATCACCATTCTTTGGAACTTCGTTGCTTGCCTCCAAGACTTCTCCTGATGAGGGACTATCTCCTTTTCCGCCCTTTCTCTCAAATGGACCGATTTGCGTGGAATCCCGGCCTCATTCTTAGTTGTGGTGATACTTTCTTTATCGGTAAAGACATAGGGTTTATCAAAACCAACTGAATCGACGTTCATCCTGAAACGCGAACAGTACAAGACGCTCGAAGAGAGGGTTAAATATATTTATTTATTTTTAAACCGAAGGGGAACGCAAGTTCCTATAAAAGACAACAGAACATGCATACATATTACAAGGAGATATCAGGAATCGTGGTGGCGGTCTAATTACGCAGAGGCCCCCCCCCAGACTTTTTCGTGCAAAATGACCGAGCCCTATATCATCCTTCCACTACCCAAAGCATGATTTGGAATAGGGTTGATGGTCATGCTAGACCCTTCGAAAGAGATGCCTTTGTTCTTGATCAAGTGATTAACCTTTCCTCTAAGGGCAGAGCAGTCTTCTATGGCGTGGCCTTGAGCTCCGGCGTGGTACGTGCATCTAGCAATAGGGTTGTACCACTTCGGGTAAGGAGGCTGTATAGGCTGAATCGGGATTGGCGCAATTTGCCCGACTGCCAAGAGATGCTCGTAAATTTCCTCTAAGGGAATGGGTAGAGGTGGTAGCGGTTCCCTGTTCCAATGGGCGTGTTGGTTCTTTTGTGGGATTTGTGGTGGAGGCGATGGGGAAGGTTGCCGGCCACTAGGTCTCGGGGAGACAAAGATGACATCTTCCTTCATGATAGGTGCTCCTTTAAGCGTTTCTTCTGGTGTGGAAGTGGTGATCCTCCCGGACTTAATTCCTTGTTCAACTCTCTCAGCTACCATGACTATGTCAGAAAAGTTATTCGATGGATTGGATATAAGATAGGTGTAGTAGGGAGCTTTGAAAGTGTTTATGAAAATTGACGAGAGTTCTTTGTCATTTAGCGGAGGAGAAATTCTAGATGCTAGCCCTCTCCACCTCTGAGCGTAAGTCTTTACCGATTCGTCGGTCCTCTTCTCTAGATCTTGTAGGTCAGAACGGTCTGGTGCAACTTCCAAGTTGAATTTGTATTGCCTGTAGAAGACATCGGACAGGTCTCTCCATGTCCTGATCCTGGCTCTGTCTAGACCCATATACCACGTTAGGGCGTGCTTGGTCAAGCTTTCTCGGAAGAGATGAATCAACAACGGCTCGTTGTGGACCACCTCTGCCATCTTGTTGCAGTATGCTCTGAGATGGGTCTTTGGGCACTCTATCCCAGTATATTTTTCGAAGTCAGGGATTTTGTACTTCGGTGGTATGACGATCCCGGGGACCATACACATGTCGGCGGGGCCGGTAGGGTCAAATGGACCAGCCCCTTCAATCGTTCGGAGTCTTTCCTCGAGCAGATTCAGTCGGTCATTTTTCGGTTGCTCTGCCCCGATGGGGTTAGAACTGAAGGGTAGCGTCAGTCCTGATGAGAACTGCGGTTGTGCTGGGTTGAAAGTGAGGAGCTGAGTTCCCACAGGTCCGGGAACCGTGCTCGGAGGAATAGGAGGGAGATACAGGTTCTCTGGGTGGGCCTGGCTCTGGCTGGGGTCCACAGTAGGGTTGATTGAAAGGTGCTGAAGCGACGGGGAGATCTCTTCACCCGTCTTAACTGGAGGACTTGCAGCGTTGGATACAGTGAAGGGACTAACCCATCTCCAATGGCCCACGGGGCCGGAAAGTGGCGGGAGTACCAAGGGTCCTGCGAGGGTGAGCGAAGAGGAAGGTTCGTTTGTTTGAGGGGGATCGAAACCCGGTGGAAATTCGGTGACAGCTTCATCTCTTTCTTTTTCGGCCCTGGCGGCTCTTTCCGTAGTGGTCCTAACTTGCTCCTCTAACTTAGCGATTCTAGCTGTCAGTGCTTCATCGGTCTTAGATGGTTCAACCATTTTTCGTTTTTGAAGTCTAGTCAGAGGGAGCCTGTGCGGAGTAGCTTGCTTCCGAGGAGCTATTGTGAACCTGAAAAAGGAAAAAACACAAAAAGAGTGAGTATAAATGAAGATACACAGGTAATGCGCAATCCCGAGGTCTCCACATTTGCTCATTCACTTTCCGACTGTACTTTCATTTGATATTTTCAGGGCGGTCGCGGAGGCGAGATATGCTGGTCGTTGACGAGATACGAAGGAAGCCTCTATACATTCCAATGATATGACGCAAATCTGAGATGCTAACGGCGAAACCCAAATCAGCAGGGGCAACCAATGCCGTCATGCTAGGGGGATCTCTTTTCACATTATGCTTTCAACGATGCAGGGCCTGATGCCTAGTGAACCCAACCAAGGGGAGGGACGTCGATCTATGCTATGAAATCGGAATTTCTTGTGATAAACCATGAGCGAGCGCTACTCGGCTATATATATTTTTTTTGGATGCTTGGTCTGATTTTTCTGGTTTTTTTAGTGAAATGATTGTGTTTATCTCGGAGGGATTTTCTCTTTCTTTTTGCGATGGTCTTTTGAGTTGTATTTGGATGGATAGTTGATAGAGAAAAGATGAGGCGATTTTAATAAATATCCAAAAGAGTACGACTTTATTAAAAGCGTTTACAAAAGTATGGTAAACTTGCCAACTATCTAAGTTCATCAAAAATGGCTAAGATAGATGAAATTAGGGGTCCTAGCTAAAATAAATGGTTTGCTGATATCCGAGCCTTTCCCTAAAGGTGTCAATCCTGGGCGTCAGAGTTCTCTTTGCCGAAGGTACTCCATTGAAGCCAACTCCCCTTTTTGCATCCCTATCTCAGCCTCTAAAGCGGCAATTCGGCTTTGTAGTGTCTGATCGTTGAAACTTCGTTCCCCGAAAATATCAAGTGAAAGTAGTGTAGGTGCCGACATTCAAATGAGCAAAACGGGTCCTGTGGGACAAAAATAAAATTTTAAATACAAAGTAACCTGCACGTGTGAGAAATCCGCAGTTCGTATAATAGAACAATCACGTCAATATGCCAACAAGACAAATAGAGCCACGACAAACAGTTATAATCATGATGCACGTGCTGGGGCTCTTATTCCGACACCTCTAACTGGCTTGAACGGTTCCCGGATGATACCATGAAAAGGTCCCTAAAGTGTCGTCTGGCGTCCCCGATTCCTTACGAAATCGAGTAATCCTTTCAACTGGCTTTAGGGGTTCATCCGAGTTGGGATTGGTGAACACTACCTAGGACATGTGTCCTAGGGCGTCACTACTACCCTCCTATTTTGGTATTGGTCCCCTGGGTGTAGGGCGCTATGATATGCATATGGTAATTGATAAAGCAAATAAATGAACAGACCAGCAATTGATCAAAGCAAATAAATAAACACATAAACACCTCTCTAAAAGACAAAACCGGCTCCGACCCGACACTCCCTAGTGAAGTCGCCAAACTGTCGCGCCCCGAAAATTAAAAATTCGCGAGTGTGCAACGAAATTTGGGACCTTACAATGCTCAGCGTAAACAGACGCCTCGCAACATGCAATGAAGTCGCCACCCTAATTTGGTCGCTAGGTTTTAGGGAACCCTAATCGTCATGGCATAGGAAATATAATAAGTAAAAAAACTAAAGGCACAAAAAAGGGGTCTGGACCCCAGACGAAAGGTTCGGGGTCGTATTATGGTCTCGGGAAGGTGTTAGGCACCCGAGTCACATCCAAAAACGGTTACCGGTTGATGAGAGAGGTGTTTTTTAAAAGTGTTTGATAAAATGCGTTTTATTTTGAAAAGGGGGCCCTCAGAGGAATCGTCACTTTAGCCTTTTTCACAATCGGGACCGTTCAAAAATAATAAAAAAGATCTTTCGGACGGGGTTACCGTTTATCCAGATCAGTCTATTATTCTTGACCGTAACGTGATGGGACTGAATTTTCTGTAAGACTGAATGAGCGCCCTCTTATTTCATCATCGGGCCATGCATGATTAGATTGATTGCTATGTGAATCTATCATGGATTGCTAACAGAGTACCAATTTTAAATGATTGGTTTTGAAGTGGAAAACTGATGTGGGATCGAAAGTCCCCATGTACATGCAGTCAATATATGCGAGAATTTAAAATCACATGAATATGGCATTTGGAGCGACTCTTTAAACACATTGTTCATGTGGGTTGATTTTAATTCTAACAGTTCTATATATCATGCGTATGATTGATATTGACGAAAAAGCGCTGAATAAATAAAAGGGATTGAAAGGCGTACTTTCGAGCGAAGCTTGAAATTAAAACCTACAAGGTGAAAGTATTAGTGATAGCTTGAGAAGGAAGTAAACAATTTTATGAGTGCGAAAATTTAAATGACAGTTGATTGCACACGAGAAATGATGAATTTCGCGTATACGAAAGTGAGCTGCTGAGTTTGATAAAAATGATGACAGTTGTTTGTATGCGAAAAATGATGGATTTTTCGCATACGAGAATTTAAATGCGGAGCTGATTTGCGTGCGAAAAATGGTTGATTTTACGCATACGGAATTTAAATGTTGGGTTGATCGTATGTGAAAAATGATTGATTTTACACATACGAGAATTTAAATGCTATGGTGATTGCATGCGAAAAATGATTGATTTTCCGCATACGAGAATTTGAAAGCTACGTGATTGCATGTGAAAAATGATTGATTTTAAGCATACGAGAATTTAAAAGCTACGTGATTGCATGCGAAAAATGATTGATTTTTAAGCATACGAGAATTTAAAAGCTACGTGATTGCATGCGAAAAATGATTTATTTAACGCATACGAAAATTAAATGCTGAGTTGATTGCATGCGAGAAATGATGAATTTAACGCATACGAAAATTAAATGCTGACTTGACGAAAAATTAAAGAGTTGATGATTTTTGGTGCCTGCGAAATCGATGTTAATAATCGTTCGAAGATAATTAAAATAATGAATAAAAGTAAAACAAATGAACATGCATTTAAATTTAAACAAGTAAATAAATAATTAATTAAACATGACATATGACATAAATTAAATATTGTATACAAGCTATCAATTAAATATGGCATACGAGCTATTAATTAAATAAACACGAGAAAAGAACTCGAACAGTTGACGAAACTTTTAATGGGCTGGGCCCATGTGCATGCTGAATTTTAATTTAAAATGGGCTAGGAATAAATCCTAGGCCCATGACTAAAATGGAAATGATGGGCTTGACCCATATTTATTTTTAAACAAGAAAGAAGGGGCGGGCTTGGCAAGCCCGTGTCCCTTCTCCTTTATGAACAGTAGCCATGCTACTGTTCATCTTCTTCCTTGCGCCGGCCTACTGCCGGCCACAAGGAAGACCGCCGGCCACCCCAAACACCGGAAACAGACGCACAGAACGCGGCCGGACTGAGGGGCGAGCAAAACCCGATAAGAATTTATCAATTCCATCCACAAACAATGAGCAATTTGGCACTTGAATATACGTATGCATTAAACCCGAAAATTCACTATTAATTACACAAGGCAGCATGCGTCTAAATTGAAGCAAGCAAAACGTTCATTACTTGAAAACTAAGTGCTTAAAACTGATTTGAGCAATTTATTGATTGATTAAGGGGGAGAACGAAAATTTAAAGAGAGAGGCTAGAGAGAGAAAGCTTGAAAAAAACTTACAGTGCTTGCTTCCTTTTGCTGGGACTGATGTTGAGGATGAAGGGGTGTCTTGATGCCTGTCTTTTGAAGGGTGAAGGGCAGGGTATTTATAGGAGGAGGCTGGACGAATGTGTGGTGAATTTGGCGCGCGTGGTCGAGGGTGACGAGGCGGATCACGGCGAGTGAGAGTGGCTGGGCATGGTGACGTCCTCTCTTCTGGAAGCAATGACGTAGCTTGATTCTAGAACCATGACGAGGGTCGTTCGAATTTGGAAGAGAAAATAGCTTGCTCAAGCTTGCTGGACAGAAAAGAGAATGGATGCATGCCTTAATTCCATGACCGTTGGATGGTTGACTAAGGATTTAGTCAACCAATCCAACGGTTGATTAAAAGGAAGGAATAAAAAAATGCTTTAGTAATTAATATGGGCTCGATCTATTTTCACGAACAAACATTCTGAATTTTCGAGCCGAAAGTGCTAGCGCGTAGAGAAAAATATGGCGGGTTTGACCGTATACAGCGAATAATGAAAATTTTCCGTTTAACGTATTTATTTTCTCGTTCAAAGACGTGAAACGCGCGAACGGAAAAATAAAAATGTTACGCCGAAAATTACACGAAACGTTGTAGACCGTTACGACCGGAAAAAAATCTAGCAACTAGTTGATGGAAAACATTTTAAAGTCGAGCTATTGTCCAAGCAGACTTACTCGGGTCCAATAAAAGCTCGAATAAAAATAATAATAAAATAATAAAAATACTAAAAATGCGCGAAAATACTAAAAACCCTAAAATTCATGTGATGACCTAAAACGAAGAAAAAACTAGCAAACGGCTGTCGGATAGTAAAAAATGTGATTTTTAAGGCTAAAAATAATAATGATAATAATAACGAAAATACTTGACGAAAAATTAAAAACGCGATTTCGAAAGCTGACGATGCTAACGACGATGCTAAAATGCAACGAAACACTTAAAAATGCTAGCGATAGTAAACTAACTACAGATGACTGTAAATTAAGTAAAAATGACAGTAAATTAAATAAATGACAGAAATGCTAAAATTGATTAAAAATGACGTCAAAATTCGGATATCAACAAGCTGCATCCTACGTGGCACGCCACGTTGGACAGTTAATGGTGATTATTGGACGGCGTGAGAGTGAGGTACCAAATGTGACGTTGTTTTATTGTACAAGTATTTTTTAAACACAGAATACAACCGAGGTATGAAATTTTTCATTTAATTATTTGACAGGTACCATTTTTTACAATATCCCGTAGAATTAATAAAGGTATCTTGAGGATATGTTATCTTTTCTCTTTCTAGTTTTTCCTAAGTATTTTTTATCCTTTACGTGAGAACTTTGGTTCTCTCTCTCAATTCCCGTTTTCATTTCTTTTTCTTTTATGCCTATATATTTTAAACTGAGTATTTTATTCACCATTTATTGTCCGCCCAACTACAATCTGCTAGTGCTTTTAGTGTATTTATTTTGGCCTTAATGGAAGACCCGGTGGAGGCTATTGTGGAAAAGACACAAGATCTGAGTTGTGAGGATGATTCAGTGGTGTTGGAAGAAAATCCAGAGGATGCTGTTAAAATTAAAGAGGAGGTTTTGGTGGTTAAAGTCCTCATTGAAGGATGGATCAATCACAGAGCAGTCAAAGCAACGATAAAGATCGCTTGGTATTTATCTAGAGGATTGGAGATTCATGATCCGAAAGGGGATGTGTACATGGTGATTTTTAAACATGAGTCAGATAAGAAGAATGTGCTGAGTTTGGGTTCATGGACCATTATGGGAAATCATCAGATTCTAAAGGAGTGGCCTCTTGAAAAATCATTTCGAGGTCTGGATTTTGGTTCTTCCCACTTCTGGGTACAGATCCATGATCTACCCTTTGGATTATGTACCAAGGAGAATCCAAGAAGGCTGGGCAAAACTCTAGGACTAGTTCAAGAGATCGACTTTACTCAAGATGGAAGTTTCAGCTGCACGGGTTACCTACGGGTAAGGGTGGAGACGAGGATTGATAGGCCTTCAAAAACTTGTATCAAATGGAAGAAAGATGGTGTTGAGGTAAGTCTGAAATATGAAAGACTCCCACAAAACTTTTGCTACAACTGTAGGCTTCTAGATCATATGGCCATCGCTTGCAGAAGTCTTGGAGAAAGATTGGGAGTATGGAGATCAGATGAGGCTTGAAAAGAGTGGCAACCATGAAGTTAGAAAGAAGTCTTCTCCACCGAAAAAGAGGGAAGCATGTAAGATTCACGTACAAGAGGAGGGAGTGAAGGAGAAGGAAGCACACAGTAATGGGGATGATATAGTTTTGGCGGATCTAAGCGGTGTTTGTAGAAAGCAAGTGGAACAAGGGTCCCACAATGTCAGAAAAGAGGAAGAGGAAATGTTGGGTGTGTGAGCAAATAAGAGATTTTCAGAGGAGTTAGTAGCAAATCTCTTGAAAATGAGATGCCAAAGCAGATAAGCGAGAAAGGGGGAGGGATGGATGATGAGGAGATGCTTAGGCCCAAGCCCAATCCTTTTACCTTTGTTAAAAAGGCTGCTAAGAGGAAGCCTATGGAATGTAAGTTAGGTTTGCAAAAAAGATTGAGGTGGAGAATTGATGCTAGTCTTATGCAAGATGGGCGAAGTTTGGAGATTTCAAAATGCAATTAGGGAGTGAATGAGGCCCGCTTGGAGGAATGAGGCCTGGATTTAAATTACCCGTGTCCAGTTCTTGAAATAAATAACCTGGAGGAGCTCAACAACCCTGCTATTTTGAGAGGTCCTAGAGAGCGAATTCGACTCAAGAATTTGGCAAGGAATAAAGAGAAACCGCGAAGGTATGTTGTAGAAGATGCAGATGGCGGGCCGTTTACAGTGGGAAGTTGTTCGGTTAGACTAGAGGAGTTTGAGGATGATGTTCAGGAGGTAGTTATGGGTGGTACTGCTGTGGAAGAAAGTTTGGATTTGGCTGAGACGGCTTGCTTAAAGCCACCAGGGTCACTATGAGTGCAATTTCTTAGAATTGTTATAGTTTTGGGCAATCCTTGACAGTCCATGCTCTTAAGGAGCTTAATTAAATATTGCCCCTCCATAATTTTTATTATGGAGACAAAACAGAAGAAAAGCTATATGGAGAGGAAAATGAAGGATTTTGGTTTTACAGGGGCTGAGTATTTCGATCCAGTAGGAGCTTCTTGAGGTCTAGCTTTATGGTGGAAAGCGGAGGTTAGTTTATAGATTATAAGCAGCTCTAAAAATGTTATTGATGTTTGGGTGGAAGATCTTAATGTGAGCCCTAGATGGCGTTTGTAATGCCTTTATAAGGAGCCTAGCAGAAACTTGAGGGAAGATTTTTTTGGCAAACCTGGGAAATTCTATTACTGACAGGGTGGTCCTTGGCTTATGATTGGTGATTTTAACTCTATCTTGCTTCCGTCTGACAAGAAATGAGGAGAATTTTTTTGCTGGAACCAATCGAAAGGAATGAGATTTTGTAGAAGGGTTGGGTCTTCTAAAAGTGGAAGGTAATGGGGGAGCTTTTACGTGTATTAATCGGCAAGCTAATGATTGCAATATTTTTTAGAAATTGGACAGATACTTTTGTAACCTTGAGTGGAGATGTTTATGGGCAAATGCGGTGTTATCTTATGCTATGCGAATTGGATAAGATCACAGGCCTCTTATTCTAGAATTGGAAGTCAGGTTGAAGAAGAAGAGGGTTTTTAGATTGAGACAAAGTGGATAGAGGAAGATGAATGCAGGGATGCTGTCAAGGGTGGGTGCATAAGGGAGGCACAAGACAATTTAGAGCAGTGAGTTGTATAAGAATTGTAGAAAGCAACTCACTTCTTGGAGTAAAAGGAAAGGGAAAAAGGTGAGGAGAGGATTCAGGATATTATTAGAGAGGATTTGAGAAGCATCTAAGATGAAGTTTACTACTCAGAGAATGAGTCCTTACTCTCAGGTGAACTAGAGAGTATTTTTCTGCAAGAAGAGAAGTTTTGGCATCAAAGAAGCAGGGTTAAGTGGTTGCTTTATGGAGACAAAAATACTTCCTTCTTTCATGCTACAACTGTACAAAGACGCGGAAGGAATAAAATTTCTAAGTTGCAGAATGTAGATGGGGATTGGCTAGAGGAAGAGAAGGATATTAGTATTTGGGATGACGCTTGGATCTCGGGTTTGCGCAATTTTAAAGTGGGATTCTCTAAACCACCTAGGTACCAACCAATTCTGGTCTCGTCGCTCATTGATTCTAGGGTGAATAAATGGCGGAACAATATGCTAAGGTCATTGTTTAGTGAGGGAGAGATGGTTGAAATTCTAAAAATTCATATTGGTGGAAATAGGGTAGAAGACATAATGGTGTGGCATTATGACAATTGCGGTGTGTATAGTACAGAATCAAGATAAAAGTACCTTTCTTCCAAGACGAATAAGGCTGATCCACAACTTTTTTTTTTCATTTATAGGAAAGTATGGAAGAATATATGGAGATTGAATGTTCCTCCAAAACTAAAAAACTTCCTCTGAAGAATTCTTAAGAATGTTCTGCCTTGTAAGAGAAATCTCATCAAGCGCAAAGTGGTGCAAAATGACAAATGTGAGATTTGCTAGATGGGGGTGGAGAATATTAGGCATGTGCTTTTTTTTTTCTTTCTGTAATCACACACCTGCCGTATGGTTTCATAGTCCTTGGGGGCTGCGAGTTTTTGAGGTGGGCATCAATTCCTTTAAGGAATGGTGGTCCAATCTTATGGTTGGCTATATTTCACAATTCCTTTAAGGAATGGTGGTCCAATCTTATGGTTGGCTATATTTCAGGGCCGCAAGATGTAGATAATCTTTCCAGGTTAATTTATTTTTTGTGGTGCATCTGGAAACATAAGAATGACTATTACTTTGAAAAATCCCCTATTAATCTTAATATTATTTTTAGGAATTTTGAGAAGGAGATTTCTAACTTGGATATAGATTTGCTTCTAGTTTCTTTGTCCTCTTGTTGAAAGCCTTTTTAACATCAATGTCTTTCTTCTAGATTGAGGTAGTGGTCGATTCCTTCGGGTATTGTCAAATTCAATTATGATGCATCTTTTGTGGAGGGTTAGAATTTTGCAAGGATAAGAGTGGTTTGTTGAAATAAAAAGGGGAGGCGCTAGACAGTGTGGCATAGGTATTCGGTTATTGTTGGTGAAGTTTTGGCGTTTATGGAGGCCGTCAACCTGACACTATCCAGGAATTACGATAATTTTATTGTCCAGACGGACTCCTTGGTTCTTGTCAGATGCTTTCATTTGGAATCTACTCAAGTCCCTTAGGAAATCCGACGGCTTGTTGAGCAAGTGAAGAGTAAGACAAGGCTTTTGAATAAGATATTTTTTTGCTAATATTAGTAGAAATGCAAATTTAGTGGCTGATTTAGAAACAATACCCCCATCATTGGATTTTTAATCCTCCTAATATGCTCTCCTCTCTTATTGATAGGGATTTTATAATCTGTAATATTACTTCTTATTGATATTCAGTCTCTTTGATAAAAAAAAACGTACCTTTGAATTTATATCCACACCATTCTTTCTTAATTAAAAATACCATTAATAACAAATACAATTAACAGTATAAATACTTAATATTTGTACCTGCTGATGCGAATCAAGGTTCATCGCACGCAAGGACCGTGTCATTGCCACATATAGGCCCGATGACTCAAGCCAAAGGCAAATGGATTCAAGGAACACTCTCGGCGCTTCTTCGTAAGGAGTTTGAGAGCGAGATGTTGATCAAAGAGGCTATCTTAAGGGAGAAAACACCAAGGTTTGTGATGGTGCTAACCTCACTTGGCGAGCCAAGCAACGCCAACCCGAGCACATAGGCTTACATGGGCATTTTGTATCAACATGGGCCTTTTGAAACTTTTTCCCATGTCGAAGGATGACTAAGCTCAAGCGGGGTACAAAGACGCGCATCGCTACATATGTCTGAGCCACGCATGGACCAGGGTGTGGGCCTAGGCGCATACGCACATGGCAAACCTTGGCTTGGCCACAACATGGGCCAAGTCGGACTTCTAGTAGTATTAGAACTTATATTATTTATTTAATTAAAACTTTCTTGTTTTGTTTAATTAGAACTTCTATTTCGAGTAGGAAAAGGTTTAGTATTTCTTATAAATAACCTTATAGGCTTGTCCTATAAACTTACAATTATTTTGAGAATTTATCATGAGAGAGTTTTCTCTATTTGTTCATGCGTGCGCCTTGATTAATTAAAAGTTCTGAAGCTTTTAATTCGTTAAGTAAAATCCAAAATTCCAATTTCATCAATTCGTTCATCTAGGAAGAAATTCACTTAGCTGAATTTAGGTCTAGTTGTGTACTGAGAACCTCACTTAAAATCGACTAGGTAAAAAACTTAAGGTTGTTTGGTTTAGGTTTGTACTCGTTGAGTCATATTTTCGCACATTGAAATCTACCTTTGAACAATGATCAAGTCATTGAAGATCCAATGGTGCTAGAATCGTATCAGTTGGTAGAGGAGTGATTGAGCACTAAAATGTCTTATTTTTATCATCATTTTACGTCTATTTTAGGATGATGATACTGCTAATTCTTGGGTTTTTCACTCCTTTCTTGCAGAACATGTTGTTGAAGAGCAATTCATTCATTTGGAGCTGAAAATACCTGATAAAGAGCAATTTCTGGTGAAAGAGTGCAGAAGCAGTCCTTATCCCAGGCCTGGGATAAGGCGAGTTAGATGTGACCAGTTTTGACCTGGGACAAGGAGATC
Organism: Viola odorata; assembly: GCA_963691705.1. NCBI lineage: Eukaryota > Viridiplantae > Streptophyta > Magnoliopsida > Malpighiales > Violaceae > Viola > Viola odorata. Next base: position 34,863,351 of record OY829538.1, read on the forward strand.
CGAATTTGTCAAACGCGAGCTAGCTGTCTTTCTCTTCTAGAAGATTTCTTTCTGCTGAAGTCCAATTCCAGCTAGAAGTCTTCATTGGCAGGGCTATCTCCTATTGTTTAGGAGATATAAACAATTTCTTTTAATTAGATAATAATTATTTAAAGTCTTTTATTAAGAAGAAAACACTTAGGGATTATTATTTAGGAAAAGGAGGCTGCGCCTCTGCACACTGCTTCTTCTTTTCCAAAAAAAATTTCTTCTTCTTCTCCACTGAAAAACAACAGCCATAGCAAGAGCTTGAAAACGCTGTTTGCTATTTTCTTTCTCTTTAATTAATTAAATTCCAGTTTATGCTTTCATCTATTTTATTTATTTATTTCTTATGATGATCGGCTAAACTCTTTTATTCCTTGTGAGGATTCATCGCCATGCTTAATTGATTGTGAGGTCTAAACGCAATTATTAAATCCCATCTTGCATCTTTAATTGTTTTAATTAAATGTCAATTTATGCATACTTCTATTGAAGCTTGATCAACTACACTAGGATTTGCATGATTACTATCTTCTCTTGATACCTTGGAGTCTACACTATAGAAAGAGATACGAAGGCAACCAACTAATCAACGGATCAGATTGGAAAACAATTAGAGTCTAGTTTACAGGAGTAGAAACTTCTCTCCTGAACCTGGGAAGGTCTCTTACGGTAGAATTATTTGGTTATTTTATTAGACCTAATAGAATAACTTCTTTAGGCCATAAGATATATCAAAGACCTTAATAGGTGAGAACCTTTAAGAATCTCGAATAGGTAGAGAGTAGGAGATCTAGGTGAGAACCTGATCTCTATAGCCGCCTGTAAGTCTGGTTTTGAAAATACTTGAATCGATGACCAATTAATTTAATGCATGAGCTTATTGGAATCCTCATTGGGAATTTGTCACCTCTGATTTCACACACAACACCCATTTATTGCTCTCTATTACTTATATTTCTTAATTATTCACAACAACGTCAATATTGGTATTTACCACCCGTTACATTCCTAATCGTTTACAAAGAATTTTAATTGCCACCGAATCCATGAGGACGAACCTTTTACCACTTGCTACTGTTTTAAAACTACATGTGCATGGTAGATTGTATTTATTTTATTTTGACGGTTTCGGCAACCATCAAGGAGCAAAGGCGTTCAAAGTTTGGTAACTATCCTTTTAATTTTACAAGTTTTCTTTGTCAAAATCTGTTTCTTTTACCCCCTTTTATAACCGATTTCCTTGTGTGCTTGTTTGCAGTCTTATTTTGTTAGAGTCGGCTAGGTCTAGCCATTGTGCGTTTTCAACAAAAAAATGGTGTGTGCAATTTGTTTGTTCTTCTTAATTTTATTCTGCAATAAAGAGTCTAAAAAACACAAAAAGAGTCTTAAGTTTAGCTTAGCTAAAAAGTCTAAGAAAAAAAAGTTATATCTAGCAAAATTCAAAAAGATGAAGAAGAATTTGCGCTTCAGAGAATAGAGAAAAGCAAAAGAGTTACACAGACTTTCGTTTCTCTTGGTGCTAACACACTATAAACTGTAAGATTTCAGGTCATTGGTGTGGATTCCAATAGAGGGTGTTCGTCTCAGCAAGGCAACATCAATTGATTCGATTCAAGCTTGAGTGGTTGAATTTCACCTTCAAAATCAAGGTTTTGGTTTTGTTCATTTAACTGATTTTGTCTTCCTGGTGTAAGGTACACGATTAGATTTCTTATTTATTGTATGATTTATTCGTTTGCATGGTTCTTGGATTAGGTTTCTATTTTCAATCTTCCGTTGCAATTATGATTGAAACCTAACAGTGGTAGCAGAGTCTCTTGCATTCGATTATTTTGTATGATTGATATATGAAATCAATGTTTATTTATATGTATGTTTCAACCATTTGTGTATTCGGCCTTATGTGATTATGTTTTGGTATATACATATGATGTATAGCCGAAATCGATAAATTGTGTATATATATGATAGATATTGCCAAAAATTGATTGATATACATGTGATGTGTAATTTTGACATTAAATAAAAAAGAGTAAAAATATAAAATTCAGAATTTATAAAACCCGATTTGATCTCACAACAGTAGAATCATGGCCCTAGAGTCTTTACCAAGAATAAAGGATTTAGCCTATTAAAGACGTAATAAAATCGATGGAAGAAATATGCATAAATTGATTAAAACTCAAAAGAAGAGTAAAATAAAGTATGCAGCCAAAAATAGTAGTAGAACATAAACGAGGAATAAGAGACTCCCGTTCTTCTTTGTTCTGCTCTCTTAATAGACCAGAAAATCCTAATTGTTCTCATCTTCTAAGGAAACTAGATAAAACATAAATAACATTGTATTTATCTCCTAAAAATATAATAAGAGTCTAACTCTATCGAGAAAGCCTAATGGAAGTCTAATTATTTTGGAAATAACTACACAAATGCTAGAGAGAGCTGTAAAAATGCGTCCTCAATAAAGCGGCCCAAGCCCATCTCTTTATTTTTGACCATTCTGAACTGTCCTGGGCCTAGTGAAGCAAGTCTGGATGACTCTTCCCCAGGTTTGGGGAAGAGGCTGGTTCGTGGCTACTGGGCTCTTTTCATCCTTCACTATCTTTTTGCTTTAATTAGTGGTTTTTCTATTCCTTTTCTTCTTTTTGATTCTTTTATATGGTTTCTGCGAAAAGGAAGGGAAAACGTCTACTATTAGTAGTATCATCATCCAAAACAGTCAAAATGGATGATGAATAATCATAAAATAAGCACTCAATCAAATCCTCTATACTAACCTAATGCTTACCCTCAAGCATTTAAAACAAAAATATACAAACATCCAAGCCCATATTTCTCATTCATCCATATCACCACTAGAGTCACCTAGACATTTCATTCTTCAAACCCATTCTAAAGTATTAAGGATTGATCAATGTTATAAACACATTAATCCTAATAAAAATCATGGTATATAGTTATGCATTTTAGACTAAGATTGAGGAGTGAATACCAAGTTAAGACATGATCTAAAAAGACTGCTAATTCCCTTTAAGTCTACACACAACTCAAGCTCCTTGAACTATCCATTTCTAACAAGTTTTGGTTGAATTTTTGAAGTTTTATTGGGCTTTTGGCCACTGGTTTTTAGAAAGCTTTCTGTTTTTATTTCTCGAGTAGTGTTTGTTCTTTTTGGGCACTCCAACTCCCAGAACTTTCACTTTTTTCTCTTCTTTTTATTTTTTCTTTCTAATTAGAGCAGTGTTTGTTCTTTTTTGGCACTCCAACTCCCAGAACTGTCACTTTCGCTCTTTTTCAAAATTTTCAGCACACAAAATTTGTTCAATTATTACTAGATTTAACACAGCTTAGAGGGATATTAGATAGACGATTATTTAGGCAAAACAGGGCACTCTAATCCTACAATCATGCTTCAAATGCATACCCAGATTATCATGATGTTAAAAGGATAAAGAGTGTTCAAAAAGTGATCATGTTATGTCAATTGACTCCCTAATATTAGAGCATGGGATTAAGGAAATCAGTGTCTTGTGGTGTTTCTAATGATAAAACCTATGGGTGGATTCAAGTTCTGGGTCTGATTGACACACAACACAAGCATAAAAATCCTACCTAAAAACATACAAAAAAAAATCATGCAAAAATTTTGTTTTAAAACTGACATTTTTTTTTTAGAAAAACAGACTAAAAAATTGACACTTTCAAACACATAAACAATCAAGTAAACAATCACAAAATTCCTAAAAATTCCTCCCCCACACTTAAAGGACACATTGTCCCTAATGTGTGAGTTTGGGAAAAAAGGAAAATAGAAAAAGGCTAAAACAGACACAAATAAAATAGTAAAATAAAAGACAGAATTGAAAAGATGGAACTTGGGGGCAGTGTAGGTTGTGAGAGGGGGTGGTGGATTGTCCAAGAGTTTCTCTATCAACTTTATGTTGAGGGCATTTGTATGTTTCTGCTCGTACTGGACTCTTTCCTAGACCTAGGAAAGGGTCACGTTGGCTTCCCTGTTTGTTCTCCTCCTCTACTCTTGTCAAAGAAAAATTAAACCTTCCATCAGTGTTGTTTCTAGAGAATAATAGTCTTATTCAAGCAAATAAATTAACTAAAAATTAAAAACAAAATGAATGGGTTGCCTCCCATATAGCGTCCCTTTTTATTATCTTGGACTCGACATTTCTTCCTTAGTTTTCAGTGGTTTGATGGGCTGCGCATTGCCCCACAAATGGAAGGGTAGATCCCCTTTATGCCAACTATCCTCCATTCAACAACTTCCTTGTACTCCTTCATTGCTCTCACAAGCTCTTCTTCCTCTAATTATGTAAGCTTGCTAGAAATTATCACTAGCAGGCTCTTTCCCAGACCTGGGAAAGAGTACTTCAGGTGATTTGGCAAAATTTTCAACTCCAAATCTGGGTCCTGCAAAACTGAAGGGAGAGGTTAGTTATGAGTCTCTAGCAGTTCAAGAGTGTTAGGAACATCATAAAAAAAATTAAAAATATCTAGCTCAAAAACTGTCTCTTTGATTTCTTCACTGATTTCCACTTTTTTCTCCAATTCCTCCAATTTTGACTGATTAATGCTTCTGCTAAGAACAAAGTCCAGAGGGCTAGTAGCATTTGAGTCATGAATATCATCATCATCAGGATCAATAACATCTATGAAATTAACATTATGAATGTCATCTGGAAATCTCATGGCGTCATACATATTAAATGTAATAATTTCACCACTACATTCAAGTGTTAAACATCCTCCAAATACATCAATCTTCGCCCTTGCTATCCTCAACAAGGGTTTGCCTAGCAGTATCTCTGTAGATTTTATTGAATGATCTTTATCCATATCAACAACATAGAAGTTAGGAATATCATCATCATCATCATCAGGATCAACAACATCTATGAAATTAACATCATCAGGATCAACAACATCAATGAAATTAACATTATGAATGTCAGTTGGAAAAATAAAGTCATTAACCTGAACTAACACATCCTCAATGACACCAACATGGTATATAATTGATCTATCAGCTAATTGAATTACAACCCTTGTTTCTTTCAATTCACCAATATTCAGAGTCTTAAAAACAGTCAGTGACATGACATTTATTCCAGCGCCTATGTTGCACAACGCCTTCTCTATGATTTGGTCCCCAATCTTGTAAGGAATGACAAAAGTTCCTCCATCCTTGCACTTGTTAGGTACCTTTTCCTGAAAAATAGCTGAAACATTCTCGTTTAGATTGATTCTCTCTACACCTACAAGCTTCTTTTATTAGTGCACAGTTCCGTAAGAAATTTAGCATACTTCGGTATTTGAGTTACTGCATCAATCAAAGGAATATTAATAGCTACTTTGTGAAAAGTTTCCAAAATCTCCCTCTCTTCCCTTTCCTTCTTGGTCTTTTCAGACCTTATTGGAAAGGGTAAAGGGATTACCTATTCCTTCTGTACTAGTGGTTCTGGAATGGGATCAACCTGGGCTGGTTTTTCAGGTACCACTTCTGCTTCAGGTTCGAATTCTGCTAGCAGTGGAACTACTTCTGGCCTCTTTCCCAGGTCTGGGGAAGAATCAAGTCTGTCTGGAATTTCTGCTCCACTTCTTAATGTCATGGGGAAATAGTTTAAAACACCCATGTACTATTCGCGAAAACCAGAAACTTCCCCTGATCTTCAAAACATCTCATACGCCTCCCTTGAACTACTTTTCTATAGCAATTAACCTCATTTTGACATGTTGACTGGCTATTTTCGGTTTTATGTACCAAAAAAAAAACAAAAATTAAGTTTGATTTCAAATTGGATTTTTTCCGTCTCCTTTTCATTTTTTTTATTCTGAGTCTTGATTTCCAAAAATATTGAGCATCTTCCTTTTGATCGAGAATTGATTAAAGTGTTGACTATCTTTTCTTTTTAATCATCTTTGTTCTTTTATTTGATTTGGCAACATCCTCTCAATTGAAATTAAGAAACAAACCATCTCTCCTCCTTCTCCTCCTCGACGACAAGTGCAAAGAAGCCACTTTCGTTCTCCTTCACCCACCAGCAATGTTGGTTCCAAAAGAAATCACACAGAATCCACAATCACCACTTTCGTTCTCCTTCACCCACTACCACCTCCCTCCTCTTTCACCACTACTTCACCTTCGATCAGATCCAGCACCATCTCGTCACCATCTCATCACCTAACAACCACCAACCTCTACCACCACCAGACTGACCAAAGATGAAGTTGTCAGGGCGTAGGGACCAGAACTGACACTGTCAATGGTTCCATGCTTCAAATCCATGGATTTGAGATGTGTAGATCTAGATCTAGATCTAGATCTGGTATGTGTAGATCTAGATTTGGTAGGTGTAGATCTAGATATAAGAAGTGAGATTTGTTGTTAAAATTGGAGGAGATGAGTTTTATTTTCTAGATAAAAAAAGATGATGAAGATCTCGGTATGGTATGATTGGCCATAGAGATATCGAGTTTAAGGTAGTGGCCATGGAGATTGGCTTAGGAATGAAGAAGAAAGGAAGGTTACCAGACTTTTTTCAGGGATTTTAGAAAAAACCAAGATAAAAGAAGAGAGTAATAGAAAAGAAAAGAAAATAAGAAAAAATGCATGTTGTATAATAGCTTAATTTTAACTTTTTTTTGGGTATATAAAACAGGGAATAACCAGTCAAATGGTAGTCAACTGGTCAAAATGGGGTTAATTGCTTCATAAAAGTAGTTCAAGGGAGGCATGTTTGACGTTTTGAAGGTCAGGGGAGGTTTCTGGTTTTCTCGAATAGTACAAGGGGTGTTTTAAACTATTACCCCTAATGTCATAGAACTGACATTATGCAGAGTTGCGGGTATCGGTTGAAAGGACGATCTTTCTGGATTGATATTTTCTTTTTCAGCTTTTAGTTCTCCTATCAGCCTTTGGATGTTTGCGAAACACAATTGGGTTGTTTGAGCAAATTGATTGAACATGTCCCAAAAAGATATATCGGTTGTTTGTTGAGTTGGTTGAAATAACTGCTACTGGACAGAAGGTATGAGCATGGGATCTTGCAGGTGGTACTGATGTTGTTATTGTGGAGTCCAATGGAAGTTTGGGGGAAACTCCCATTCTTAATTGTAGTTGTGGGCATTCGCCCAAGGGTGTGATTGGAAGCCATGCGGTCCATATGTGAATTGTTGCATTTGATCTGTAACAGAGGAAACATGAGAAGCTAGTGTATTAATTTTATTATCTATTGAACTTAACCATACCTCTATTACACTAGCCATCTGAGTGCAGATGTGCTCTCTCCCTTTTTCAGCAAACAAACTCTCTCCTAGGTCTAGGAGAGAGTCAAGTCTCTGTGATTATGAAGAACTATCCTTTGGATCTGTTTCTTCGGATTCTGCACTCTATTTTTTTTATTGCTCACTTTATGTACTGCGTTTCTATTCTTGATATCTCTGGATTGTATGGAATTAATTCCGAACTAGAGGATCTGGTCATAAAACAAAGAAATCAAAATTAGTACCGATGAAATCCCCGACAACGGCGCCAAAATTTGATGGTTGCCGAATCCGTCAAAAATAAAGTAATACAATTCACCATGCAATAATCAATTAAGACTGTAGAAAGTGGTAAAAGGATCATTCCATAGAGATTTCAGGACAACTCTAACTTCTAAAAATGACCAATTTCATGACAATGGTTAATACCAATAATCGCGGGGGGGAGGGGGGGGGGGGGGGGGGGGGGGGAGTCTTTACTGGGAATCTGTCATCAACTGAGTTCAATTAATCATCAATATCCAAATTGATACAAATATATTCAAAACCAAATTTCATAGGAAGGCTATAGAAGTCAGGTTCACTTAGACTTCCTACTCTCCTCCTACTCAAGATTTGTAAAGGGGGCACTCTTAATAAGAATCCCTAACCTCTTTAACAACCCTAAGGTTCACTTATAGGATTTAATTAAGTGGTTGATTAAATGTAGGGAGAGACCTTTCCCCAGACCTGGGAGAGAGTTGCCTCCACTCCTATATATCGGATTTTACTCTTTGTTCTAATTGACTCGCAAGCCAATCAGTCGCTTGCAGATTCCTATCAACAATGTAGCATCCAAGGTTTCTAAGAAACGCTGTAACTGTTCATATGAATATCTAAGTTGATCAAGCTTAAACCAAACATGAATAATTTTCACATTAAATAAAAAAGAGTAAAAATATGAAATTCAGAATTTATAAAACCCGATTTGATATCACAATAGTAGAATCATAGCCCTAGAGTCTTTACCAAGAATAAAGGATTTAACATATTAAAGACATAATAAAATCGATGGAAGAAATATGCATAAATTGATTAAAACTCAAAAGAAGGGTAAAACAAAGTATGAAGACAAAAATAGTAGTAGAACGTAAACGAGGAAGAAAAGACTCCCGTTCTACTCTATTCTGCTCTCTAAATAGACCAAAAATTCCTAATTGTTCTCATCTCCTAAGGAAACTAGATAAAAACATAAATAAAGTTGTGATTATCTCCTAAAAATATAATAAGAGTCTAACTCTATCTAGAAATCCTAATTGAAGTCTAATTCTTTTGGAAATAACTGCACAAATGATGGAGAGAGCTGTAAAAACACGTCCTCAATAAAATGGCCCAAACCCATGTCTTTATTTTTGACCATTCTGAATTGTCCTGGGCCTAGTAAAGCAAATATGGATGACTCTTCCCTAGGTTTGGGGAAGAGGCTGGTTCATGGCTACTGGCTCTTTTCATCCTTCACCATCTTTTTGCTTTAATGAGTGGCTTTTTTATTCCTTTTCTTCTTTCTGGTTCTTTTTATATGGTTTCTACAAAAAGGAAGGGAAAACGCCTACTATCAGCAGTATCATCATCCACAACAGTCAAAATGGATGATAAATAATCATAAAATTAGCACTCAATTAGTGTCACTCGCAAACAGTTGGTATCTATCGTTCAAAAGGATGACGAGAACCTTTCTCAGTAGTACGAGCATTTAACAAAAATGCAGACCCTCTACCCATCACACAATCTTGCTGACCATGCCTTAATCTAGTACTTTTACGAAGGATTGAAACCGACCGACAAGGCCTTGCTAGACCCTGCTAGTAGAGGTTCCCTTTGTGCTCTCACACCGGCCGCTACCAAAACTACCATTGAAGTGATGGCAAAGAATATCATGCCTTCTAAGAGGGGTACCATTACTAACTAGGACGTCCTTGTTGCTGCCATGGAAAACTAGCTCACCACTATTACCGACGTGCTCTAGAATATGGCATCTGGACAGCGTGTCCTGATCAAGGCGTGTGGTTTCTGTAACTTTGTTGATCACCCTACAAACGCTTGCCCTTACATTCTAGATGAGATCCAAGTTAATTCCGTTGGTAACTACAACAAATGAGATCCGAATCTCAGTTGGTCAAACAATCTACAACAATCAGGGCCTAGTCAGCCGCAACAACAAAATCAGTTTTCCAACTAGACACAACCAACATTCAACTTACAGAACTTTAAGCCACGACCGAACTACCCCAACAACCAGCAGTATCCATACCAAGCCCCCTCAGGGTCAGATTCCTCCGGCACCACAGGTTGACGAGGTAAGTAGGCTCAATAGTGTTATTTTGGATATGCAAAAACATTTGAGTGTTATGGTTGCAGAAATGAAGGAGCTGAAGAATCGTGGACGACTGCCACCCTAACCAGAAGTTAACCCGAAGCATGGTACCTATGCTATGTCACTTCGTAGAGGCACTCAACTGCCCTCGCGTGCCCATCCACAATAAGGCCCTGCCGCTGAACTACCTGAACCCGAACCAACTCCGATAGATCTCAAAGCTGACTCCGAGGAGGAGACACAAATTCGTTCTCCCAGGGGCTCCCCAAAGAAAGATGCTAAGAAGCCTGAATTTACAGAGGAGTATATTCTTAAAATTCTCGTAGTGAAATCCAAAGAGGATAAGGAGGATCGAGAGATTTTTGACATGTTTAGTAAAGTTCAGATTAACATCCCTTTGTTGCAGGCTATCAAGAACGTTCCTTGTTACGCTAAATTCTTGAAATCTTTATGCACTAACAAATATAAAATGTTAGGTACAAAAAAGATTAGCGTGGGTGTTAACGTCTCAGCTGTGATCCAACGGAAGCTACTGCCTAAGTGCAAGGACCAAGGGATGTTCTCCTTCCCATGTAAAATTGGCACTATTGACATTGTTAGAGCTATGTGTGATTCAGGTGTAGGTATCAACGTCATGCTCTTGACGATATACAATAGTCTCGGTCTTGAGCCTCTCAAGAACACCCGGGTTGTCATTCAAGTGGTTGACCGTTCTGTCATCCACCCTGAGGGTGTTATGGAGGATGTTTTAGTGTAGGTTGGAAACTTCGTATACCCAGCAGACTTCTATGTGATCGACATGGAGGATGAAAAATCCGTAAATGCCTCAGACATGCTTCTCGGACGACCCTATCTCAAGACCGCAAGAGCCAAAATTGATGTCTATGATGCAACGATTTCTCTAGAGTTCGATGGCGAGATCATAAAATTTAACATTCTTGATACCATGCGTTACCCCACTGAGTTTTCTAGTGTTAATTTTGTTGATATTATTGACCATGTTATCCATGAAGTTTCTGACCTATATTCTTTTGACCCTTTATAGTTAGCCCTTGACAGGAGTATTACACCTACTGCACTGGATGACTTGAGCTCGATGCTTGTAACCCCACCGAAGTTGCATGAAGTCGTTGCCACTTTAGAAGAGCACTCTATCATCCCATCTCCACCTGTAATTTCTCCTCTACCCACTGAGCACGCTAAACTTTTCCCTTCCATTGTGTAAGCCCCTAATCTGGAGCTGAAGATCTTGCCCTCGCACCTCAAGTATGCCTAGCTTGGCGACGATGACTCTCTCCCAGTGATTGTATCCAACAAGCTCGACTCTACCGAAGAACAGGAGCTAGTAACCTTACTGAAGGACTTCAAGCAAGCCAAATGGACCATTGCCGACATCAAGGGACTTTTGCCGGCCCTATGCACTCATCACGTCCATCTAGAGGATGCTAGCAAGTCTGTCCGTCAGCCTCGACGCCGATTGAATCCACCTATGATGGAGGTTGTGAAGAAGGAGATACTTAAGCTGCTAGATGCAGGTGTCATCTACCCCATCTCCAATAGCACTTGGGTGAGTCCCGTCCAAGTCATGCCGAAGAAGACCGACGTCACCATCACCACCGGCCAGAATGGTGAACCGATCCCCACACAGATTTAGAATGGATAGTGTGTTTGCATTGATTACCGTAGGTTGAATGTAGCCACAAGGAAGGATCACTTCCCTCTCCTGTTCATTGACCAAATGCTTGAGTGTCTTGCGAGTAAGACGCACTATTGTTGCTTGGATGGGTACTCCGGTTTCCACCAGGTTCCAGTAGCCCTTGAGGACCAGGAAAATACCACTTTCATGTGCCCCTTCGGTACCTTTGCCTACAGGCGAATGTCGTTCGGTCTTTGTAATGCCCTAGTCACTTTTCAGCGCTGCATGGTTAGTATCTTCTCGGAGTTGGTGGAAACAACATCTAGGTATTTATGGATGATTTTACTATTTACGGTCATGAATGTTTGGCCAATCTAAAGAAATTTTTACAATGTTGTGTCGAGACTAACCTTGTGTTGAATTTTGAGAACTGTTACTTTATGGTCAATGAATGAGAGAGGGAATATCTTTCGGGTACTAAAGTTATTGTTTATTCTGATCATACAACTCTTGGCTGTTGTTTTTTCTTTGGATAAGTTTCGTCAACATCTTTTGGGTACTAAAGTTATTGTTTATTCTGATCATACAACTCTTAGGTGCCTTTTGACGAAGGTCAACGCCAAGCCTCGACTCATACGATGGATCCTTCTGCTCTAAGAGTTCAACATCAACATAAAGGACAAGAAGGGGACCGAAAATTTAGTTGCTGATCACCTCAGCCGACTGCCGCTAAACGAAGACGAGGAAGCAACTCCCATCCAGGATACCTTTCCACACGAATATTTATGTCTAGGCCATACTGCTCAGTTTCCTTGGTTTTCTGACATTGCTAATTTTTACGCTATTGGTTCTTTTCCTACAGACTCCACGACCTTTGAGTGACATCGAATCTGGAAGCAGGCTAAATATTATGTTTGGGACAACCCATACCTTTGGAAGCATTGCTCAGACTAGCTCATAAGGCGTTGTGTGACCCTTGACGAGGTGCCCTCCATCCTTAAGTTCTACCATTCCACGACTGAAGGAGGCCACTTTGGAGCCAAGAAGACAACCCTGAAAGTTCTGGAGGCTGGATTCGTTTGGCCCTCACTTTTCAAGGACAACCACATATTTTGTGCAGCATGCCCTCGCTGTCAGATGACAGGTAACATTGGTGCTCAGAATCAGATGCCCATCACTAGTATTATTGGTTGTGAAATCTTTGACATCTAGGGCATTGATTTCATAGGCCCCTTCCTAACTCATTTGGTAACACTCATATTTTACTTGCGATTGATTATGTCTCCAAATGGGTCGAGGCCAAGGCAACCAAGACTGATGATTCTAAGGTTGTTGTAGACTTCCTTCGTACTCATATCTTCAATAGGTTTGGAACTCCAAGAGCCCTCATCAGTGACTGATAGCACGTTTCATGCTCTTGGCTTTACCCTCATTTCTAGCCCTTTCGGGGGCTCGAGGTTGCGATTTGACCCTCATTTCAATCTTATTTGCAGATTAGCATCAAGGAAGGGAAAAGGCCGAAAAGAAGCTATTTTAGAGCATTTCTGAGGAATTCCATTTTCCAGGCCTAGAAGAAAGAACGTTGTCAAGACCTCGACACGAACCAGACCAGTGCGCTGTCTCAGGGCCTCGACAGTTCTGAGCCTTCTTCCAAAGAGCATCTTCTGAGATCCGCACGGAATCCCAGGCGCTTCCAGAAGATACCAGACGTGCCAGGAATCCCAGAATATTCCTTTTGCAAGGACGTGTGCTGTCACACCCTCATTGATCCTTCCTCTCCCCTTAACTGTTTTTGTCTCCTAGCTAGGCTTAAGCTATATAAGCATAGTTTTAGGGTTTTGTAAGGACGGCTGTTCCAAGGGATAATTTCTTACATTAATTTTAGTGCTTATTTTCTGGGAATCATCTCCTCTTCCAAGAGCAGCCATTGTCAACAACTTTCCTCTTTGATTATTAATTAATCTATCGGTTTACTCCACTCCCTTTTTACTTTCCTTGTTTTATCATTGTATGATTATATATACCTACTATTTATACTATAGTATGAGTAGCTAAATACCCCTTTCTTGGTGAAGGGTGTTCCACGGGTTGTAGGGTTCGGCAAAGAGGTCTAATGCATGCTTAACATATTCTCTTGTGACACATGACTGTTTATCGATTTCATTACATGCTTGTCTAGAAATGTTAAGAGCTTGATCATCTTTTAGTATTTCTGCATGAGTAACGTCATATTCCAGGGTTATAACTGACGCGAAGCCCTGGAGTTAGAGCAGGCACCTAGGGGAGGCAACGCGAGAGGCCTCACCTAGGGGTAAACAGTTATCTAGGGTATGCGATATGAGTCTGACAAGCTGAGCTATAGCGCCCTAGATCTGTCTTACCTCTCCTTCATGGGCGTTCTGAATTTAGCCTCCCTACTTCGAGCCGTGACAGGCCGAACGGTCAAGGCTACCTTTTGATGACAAGGAAGGTAGCTGAGAGGATGGCTGAACGTCAAGGTCACCTCATATGTAGAAACGGGGGGTGACTTTTATCTACGAAGGTAAGCAAGGGATGCGGTGTGGAAACGCAGTCCCTATAGCAGATCTGCACATGAGTCTGGAAAACTTCTGCGCCAATGACTAGCCGACCTAGAAAACAACCCAAGGGAGCACCTTTCGCTAAGATCTCGTCTCATTTGATTAATATCCTTTTCATTACTTTTTCCCGCATTCGATCTGTTTACATCTCTTGCTATGGATTACACTTTACGTTTCTTGCCCTGGATTATGATTTACTTTCGTGCCCTAGATAAGTACTTTCTAATTCTGTTTTGTTAGCTCCCCTACTCTGCGTTGATTAATTTATTAATCAACATAAACCCCCCCCCCCCCCCCCCCCCCCCCTGTTATTGTTACTTTGGTTAGATTTGTTGCATATTGCCTTGTCATACTAGTTCACTAGCAAATTAGTCCTTCAATCTCTGTGGTTCGACCCTGACTTGCTCTATACACATTACTTTGTGCATTTAGGCATCAGGATAAATTTAAGTATATTTGAGTGACGATCAAATTTTGGCGCCGTTGCCGGGGATTGAGCGGTACTGATTTTGTTTTGTTTTTCTTGTATGACCAGGAGATCTGCTCCCGATCTACCTCCTCTAGACCTCGAGTTGACCAGAACGGAAAGAGGACTTCGTAAGCAAGCTCAAGGGACTTCTGCTCATCGTAGAGTAATCTGTCATCCTGCCCTCGACGGTTTCCCTTCTAATCTGGCCGACCAGGAACATCAGCTTTTCTTAGACCTGACCTTTCTCCATCGTGACCCCGAAAACCCCATACCAGATCACTTTAATTTTCCAGCAATGGATGACTTAGCCAACAATGACAACCGTAACAACCGTGAAAACCACGAAGATCCACCACCCCTAGACCAGCAAACCATCGACAATTTCCATGCAACCCCCGATGTGGCCAGTAGCTGCATTGACTGGCCCAATGTCCCTAATGACTGGACTCTGAAGTCCGCCGTGCTTCATCATCTGCCTACTTTTTGAGGGGTAGCCAAGGAAAATGCTCTTCGCCATCTCCAACAGCTCCACTCCATTTGCGAGGCCATGAAACCCGCCAATGTCAGTATTGAGCAAGCCAAGCTTCGCGCATTCCAGTGGTCTCTCAAAGATGACGCCCTAGATTGGTATTATGACCTTCCTGCAAGATCTATTCGTTCTTGGGCGGACATGTCAAAAATCTTCACTGAGAAGTATTACCCGACTTCAATCTCAAATACCACTCGCAAGCAACTCGTCTCCATTGTTCAGAAAAAAGAAGAGACTCTAGCCCAGTACTATGAGAGATTTCAGAAAATGCAATTGAGTTGCCCAACCCACAATCTTACCGAGCACGCTCTGGTTCAATATTTTTGTGAAGGCCTCAAGGCTCAGGATAAAGCGCTGCTTAACGCAGCCGCCAATGGATCCTTGACTGCTCTAACTCCAAGAGCCGCACGAGCAACGATAGAGCTCATGGCCAAGAACACCTCTGACGACCTTGCCAACAATCCAGGCCAGGATGTCCAAGTAGCTGCCCTTCAGAACCAGATATCTTCTCTTACAGGAATGTTCCAAAACTTCATAACAACACAACCCACACCTGTCAAGGCATGCCAGATATGCAATTTCGTGGATCACCCCACTGATGCATGTCCTCATATTCCGGAGGAAATACAAGTGAATGCTGCTGGCCAATTTATTCCAGTCTCTTACACTCAGACTTACAACCAAGGCTGGAAGCAACCAAACCAAGGATGGGTCCCAAACACTCAGCTTTCGGGACCTAGCCATCAACAACATCAGAACCCCTATGGAAATCCCCCTCCTAATATGCCAAATTTCAGACCTCGACCCACATTTCATCAGAACCAATATCAACGCCAACCTCCTCAGGATCAGACCTTCGTCCATCCTCCAGACCAGAATTTTTTCCAGCCCCCGACTGCTGAAATACCTAAGAATCCCGAGCAGCAGAAAGAAATAGATGAACTTAAAAAGCAAATGAGTGCCCTGACTGCCACATTGCAAGAGTTAACAAATCATGGCAGAGTGCCACCTCAGACAGAAGTAAATCCCAAGCACAATGTCTGTGCATTAACTTTGCGAAGTGGCACGACCTTGAAAGCACCTACTTCTCCAGCCCCTGAAGTTGAAAACTCTCCAGAGACCGAGATTCGACCTAAACCTAGACCAAAGCTCCCTAAAGTACCCAGATCTGTCAAAGTCATGGAGGATAGAATCCGCTCCCCCAGAGGTTCACCAAGGAACGACCCTAACCCACCTGAATTTACACAGGAATACATTCATAAGATTCTCGAGCCCCCGTTCCCTCACAGATTGGTCAAGACCAAGAAAGATAAGGAGGACCGCGATATCTTTGAAATGTTCAGTAAAGTGGTTGTAAACATCCCTCTTCTCCAGGCCGTGAAAAACGTCCCTCGCTATGCCAAATTTCTAAAGCAATTATGCACGAACAAAAACAAGTTCGCCGAAGTTAACAAGATCAGCGTAGGGGCCAGTGCATTTGCACATATCCAGCGTCGGATCCCTCCGAAATGCAAAGACCAGGGCATGTTCATAATCCCTTGCCGAATCGGAACAGTTGATATTGGCAAGGCCATGTGTGACCTCGGAGCGGGAATCAATGTTATGCCCTTGGTAATCTATCACAGTCTAGGCCTCGAGCCTCTCATGCCTACAGACCTCGCCATCCAACTTGCTGACCGCTCTATCATCTACCCCGAGGGGATCATCAAGGATGTCTTGGTCCAAGTAGGAGAATTCTTGTTCCCCGTAGATTTTTATGTGATTGCAATGGAGAACGAGGACTCTACCAAGTCCACAGATGTTCTTCTAGGCCGCCCATTTCTGGCCACAGCCTGAGCAAAAATCGATGTTCATGATGCCACCATCTCCCTCGAATTTGATGGAGAGATCATCAAATTCAATATGCTAGAAGCCATGCGATACCCCTCTGAATTTTCTAGTGTGAATTATGTTGATATTGTTGATCCCATTGTAGGGGAAATTGATGATATATATTCTACTGACCCCTTGCAATTTGCCCTTGACAGGAGTCTGACGCCAGCTCTTCTAGATGTCATGGCCTCGACACTTCCTATTCCTTCTGAATTACACTCAGTCGTCGCTGCCCTAGAGGAATGCGCTGTTGCTCAGCATGAATCTCCGAATCAGTCTCCTGAATATCCAGGCCATGCTAAGTTATTTCCTTCTATTGATCAGGCTCCAACCCTAGATCTGAAGCCACTGCCTACTCACTTGAAATATGCTTATCTAGGCCCCGATAACTCTTTACCTGTCATTATCTCCAACAAGCTCGAAGACCTCGAGGAGTCCAAGCTCATTTCCTTGCTAAGGAACTTCAGGCAAGCCATAGGATGGACCATTGCGGACATTAAGGGCTTGTCTCCAGCATTATGCACTCATCACATCCACCTAGAAGACGCAAGCAAGACCATTCGCCAGCCCCAGAGACGACTTAATCCGCCTATGATGGAAGTGGTGAAGAAAGAGATTCTCAAGTTGTTGGATGCGGGAGTTATCTACCCCATCTCAGATAGCCTTTGGGTCAGCCCTATCCAAGTTCTGCCCAAGAAAACAGGCATAACTATCACCATCGGTCAGGCTGGAGAATCCATTCCTACCCGGATCCAGAATGGGTGGAGAGTGTGTATCGACTACCGCCGGCTAAATTCCGCTACCAGGAAAGATCATTTTCCACTGCCCTTCATCGATCAGATGCTGGAACGCCTGGCCGGTAAAACCCATTATTGCTGTCTAGACGGTTACTCCAGATTCCATCAGATCCCAGTTGCTCCTGAAGACCAGGAAAAGACAACCTTCACCTGCCCTTTCGGGACCTTCGCGTATAGACGCATGTCCTTCGGTCTATGCAACGCCCCTGCCACTTTCCAGCGTTGTATGGTCAGCATTTTCTCTGAATTAGTTGAAGATAGAATCGAAGTCTTCATGGATGACTTCACCGTCTATGGAAACTCATTTGAAGAATGCATGAACAATCTGAAAGGTGCCTAGAGCGCTGCATTGAGACGAATCTTGTCCTGAATTTCGAAAAATGCCACTTTATGGTGGATCGAGCCCTGGTGCTTGGTCATGTTATCTCGACCAAGGGAATTGAAGTTGACAAAGCCAAGATAGAAGTAATAGAATCCCTGCCCTACCCATCTTGTGTCCGCGATGTGAGATCTTTTCTAGGCCATGCCGGTTTCTACCGAAGGTTCATTAAGGATTTTTCGAAGATTGCCCAACCCATGTGTAAATTGCTCCAGAAGGACGTTTCCTTCGATTTTAGCGAGGCCTGCAGAACCGCTTTTGAACTTCTCAAGAACAAACTTATCTCGGCCTCGATTATTCGAGCCCCCGACTGGACACTACCTTTCGAGGTCATGTGTGATGCCAGTAATCAGGCCCTAGGCGCCGTTTTGGGTCAGAAGAAGGATAAAGAGACCCATGTCATCTATTATGCTTCCAAGTTGCTAGACCCATCCCAGTAGAACTACACCACCACTGAGAAAGAACTTCTGGCCGTAGTCTACGTCCTAGACAAGTTCAGACAATATCTGCTAGGAACTCAGGTCCTCATCTACTCTGACCATTCTGCCCTTCGGTGTTTGTTGACCAAAGCCGATGCCAAACCTCGACTTATCCGTTGGATTTTACTTCTGCAAGAATTCAATATAGCTATCAAAGACAAGGTCGGAAGAGAAAACCTTGTGGCCGATCACTTGAGTAGACTTCCAACCCAAGAAGATAATTCGCTTGTGCCAATCAGAGATACTTTTCCAGACGAGCACTTATGTCTAGTCCAAACTGTTTATTCCCCATGGTTTTCCGATATTGCAAACTTTTGTGCTACAGGCACTTACCCAGCCGATTCCACTTCCTCTGAATGCACCAGAATCAGAAGACAAGCAAAATACTACATATGGGACAGTCCCTACCTATGGAAGCACTGTTCGGACCAGATCATCCGTAGATGTGTAACCATGGACGAGGTGCCCTCGATCCTTAAATTCTGCCACTCAGAAGAAGGCCATTTCGCGGCCAAGAAAACTGCCCTGAAAGTTCTGGAAGCTGGGCTGTACTGGCCCACCATTTTCAAGGATAGTTACATGTTCTGCGCCTCATGCCCCCGATGTCAGGCCACTGGAAATATCGGGGCCATTAATCAGATGCCCTTGACAAACATTATCGCCTGCGAGATCTTTGATATCTGGGGTATAGACTTCATGGGCCCTTTTCCCAATTCCTTTGGCAACATCTACATCCTTCTGGTCGTCGATTATGTCTCTAAATGGGTCGAGGCCAAGGCTAGTCGAACGGACTATTCCAAGGTGGTTGTGAACTTCCTCCGTACCAATATCTTCAATCGGTTTGGTACACCTAGAGCGCTGATCAGCGATAGGGGTGCCCACTTTTGCAACCGTGTTGTGTCCTCTCTTTTGACAAAGTATGGAGTCCACCATAGAACATCCACTGCTTATCATCCTCAGACTAACGGACAAGCCGAGGTCTCGAACCGTGAGATCAAGTCCATTCTTGAAAAGACCGTTAACCAGTCCAGAAAGGATTGGAGTTTGAAATTGGGTGACGCTCTCTAGGCCTATCGAACAGCTTTCAAGACCCCGATAGGGATGACCCCTTACAGGCTTGTTTATGGAAAGCCATGCCATCTCCCGGTGGAGATAGAGCACAAGGCTTTCTGGGCTATCCGAAAGGTAAACACAGATCTAGGCCTCGCTGACCAACATAGGCGCTTGTAAATTCAAGAGCTAGAAGAGTTAAGGGATGATGCTTATGAGAACGCCCTGCTCTATAAAGGCAAGACAAAAGCATATCATGACCGACATCTTCGTCCCAAAACGTTCTCAGTTGGACAACAAGTCTTGTTGTACAACTCACGACTGCGACTCTTCGCTGGGAAGCTGAAATCCAAATGGTCGGGACCTTTCGTGGTCACGACAATCTACACCCATGGGGCAGTTGAAATCCAGAACCCTGTTACAGGAGTCATCTTCAAAGTCAGTGGGCAAAGACTGAAGCCCTTCTATGAAGGTTTCCAGCCCTCGGTTGTTGAGGAGGCTATGGTGGAGGACCCACCTGTCCAGACCTAGAGTATCAAAGCACGTCGAGGTCCCGACGAGTAACTGGACCACGTTGGAGGCATTTGATATGCCAGCCGTATCCTTTCTCTCTCCCTTATCTTCTCTGCCACCTTTTGGATTCTCTGATTTTTGTTGATTTTATTTCCATGTTTTATTCCTTGTATATATCTCTTACCTTTTTCCCTTTCCCTATGATTTTATTCCTTTTTATTAGCATTAACTCACCTTTATTCTCTCTTTTTGTCCGTATCTTAAATGTACCAACTGCCATTTTGAAATTTAAAAGTTGCTATCCTTTTTGGGCAGTTGGGATACGCGTGGGTCATCGTGCTCCACGCCTAGGGTCCCACGTCGCCTGTCAAGCCGCAGAAAACGCAGACCTCATCAATGAAAAAGCTGCACCATTTATTGCCAGCTGTGATTTCCACTCTCTCTCCCACGCTCCCACATATTTTCACTCATATCACTTTCAACCCTATCACTTTCACCTCTCTCCCTCACCAAACACGCAACCCTATCCTCTCTTCACTCTCACCTCCATTACTGCTATCTTTCTCACTACACTCACCATCAATGGCACCTAAGACTAAAAAGCCAGCCCGCAAAAATGCTGCCGGACCTAAGCCGGTGGACACTTCGAGCCCAGTTCCTTCCAGATCTAGATCTCAGTCAGCTACACCAAACTCGGCTTCATACAAAACAGCCACACCACCGTCTGTCAAACCGCGACCCCTTCCCTCTCCTACGACGGTCTAACCCACAACCGTGGAGCAGATCAGAGAGTTTACCCCGGTGGAGGACGATATAGAAGTCACAGGCTCCGTTCCTCCGACCATGACAACCACTCGAGGCGGCCGTATGGTGAAACTCCCTCCTGGATCGTCCATGGCCAAGCCCAAGCCCAAAAAGCCATCTACATCATCCAAGCAGTCGCCCTTAGACGCTGTCGTTGATCGTTTCATATCTCCTCAGTCTGCCTTAACGGTGGAAGAGGTCCTCCAGGATATCCTAATCTCTGACGAGGAAGCCGAGGTCATGGAAGCCCAAACTGACGCTGATATTGGCCAGGAGGATGAGGTTATGGAAGAGGGAACTGGGGAAAGTGGAGAAGTAGAGGGAGACGAAGAGGAGGAAGATCTTGAGGCCCAGAAAGCAGCCGCGGCAAGATCGGCGGCGAAGAAGGGGAAGTCCAAAGCTGCAGTCAATACACCGGTGAGTCTCAAAAGGAAGCTTTCAGCCACCACTGCCGGCAAGCCCTCAAGCTCCAAGAAGTTTCGGGCCCCCGAAACAGATGAGGATATCGAGGTCGAGACCCCAACGCCTTCATCTATCCCCAGATCCGGCTCACACCAGGTGACTTCTGACCTTTCTTCACCCCATGAATGGATTGTCTTTAATGATAAGCCTTCTCTTGACAAGTTGGCTTTGCTGAATTCCAAGGGCGTTAGCTCATGTGCGCGCCTGGATTTTGAATTTCTTGCTAAGATGGGCATTGAGTCCAGGATCAGAGATTATGTGACCAACATTGGTTGGGAATCTCTATTCTATTTGGAGCACCCGACTTATGTCGAGCTTTCCCTTGAATTTTTTACTACTTTTTGGGTAGATGGCACTTTTAGGCCCAAGGGTAAGGTCGGTCCAAATTCCTCTACCCCTGGTTTGATCAATTTTAGGCTAGCCACCAAATGGGAGCATCTGACATTGGGTGAATTTAATTGCTGGTTAGGTTTCGTTAAAAATAATGAATTGAATACCCCACGGTATAAAAATACTTTAACTGTTATCCCTTCTGTTTTTGATGCTACTGCTGCTTTTCGGGAGCTAACCAATAAGCCGCCTAATGTTCAATTTGATGCTAAGGGTAGTAAAGCCCATGAAATTGTTGACCCTGCATTGCGTATCCTACACCGGTATCTAGCCCTCACCTTTTCCGCAAGATTTGGTCCCTCGGGACAGATATCTGTGCAGGAACTTTTCTTTTTATGGTGCATGAAGCACAAATGAAGGGTCAATCTAGGTTTTTGGGTAGCTTTGAGTGTCTTGCATGTATTAAATGGTGGCCGTGGGCCTATTTTTGGATCCCTTATCTCCCTATTTGCTGTGAAAATGCGTAATATTGACCTGGCTGCTAGTAACCTTTCCGAGCCCCTGGCATTCAAGGATTTGGATATCCGAACCTTGGATGTCATGGGCCATTTATGTCTCTCACGTGGTGTGTTGAGCTTTTATCCAGGTTGTGCCCCAACAGCGGAGAAGGTTTTCGGGACCAAGAATGGCGGTATCTTTGACTATCCAGATCTTTCGGACCCCCGCACCAATGCCATTCCCCCAGCCCCCGAAAAGCAAGTGCCTCAAACAGAAGCAGCTCGACAAGGCCAGCATACTGCATCAGGAAGACAGCCTCCGACTCATCTCATTGTCTATGACCCGACCCAGACGAGGCTTCTCCAGCTTATCTTGCGGGAACTTTAAGCTTTGACGGCTGAAGTTGCCCGGAGAAATTTGCCACCCCAGTAACCCTCCCCCGAACAATTTCATCTCTCCAGCCCCCGAAAGGGGCACTGAACAATTTACTGTTTTTGTTTTGTACTGTGATTATATTTCTTGAACTCCTTTTTATACTCCCCCCGCATTGAGGACAATGCGCGGCCTAAGTGTGGGGAGGGAGTTATTTATTGCCTGTGTGTTTGCATGTTTATTTTTACATTTGCTGCATGATTGCATGATCTTCGGATTTTATTTTTAGCCATGCTAGGAAAATTTTTAAACCCTCATTTTTGGCATGTGTTTTTCAGCTTTCGATGCATAGAAAAAAGCATGACATCCATAGCACCTACGCCTGAACATGCATTTTTAGACCTGCTAGCCCTTATATCTATATCTAAGCCATGACGCTAGTAGTCATAATTTGATCCCGTGAGCATATTTGAACTTCATGCCTTTTATATTTTTGAGAAAAATGCTTAGCTAAGCGCAGTCTAAGTTTGCATGATATCCCTGGGTATAGTCACTGTTAGGACATGGGAAAGCTTAGAAATGACAGAAAACTTCGCATCAATGTCTCTTTACTTCTTTTCTCCCATCTCTCTCTCTTTTCTTTTCGAGCCCCCGACATTCCCCTTCTTTTCATACTCTTTCCTAACCATTCGCCTTTTCTTGATCTTTTTCCTTGGCAGGTGAGGTAGGAATTGTTGAGGGTAACGTCGAGGGCTAGACACCTAAAGTGAGCAGGTGAGTTTAAGTGTGGGGAAGGAAGATAAAAGCAAAAGACTTTAGAGCAAAAAGCAGGAGTCTAGGGCAAGATAAGAGAGTTTCAAGCCCTAGACCATTCATACAATTCGAGCCCTCTGAAACATTCAAGTGTGGGGAAGCGAAAAAGAAGTCACCATCGATGCTGGAACCAAATCAAGGGCCATCTCCTCTACTCCAAAAAAAAAAAAAAAATTCTGAAAATAAGAGGAGAAAGACACCTAGCGTCAAAGAAAAATCCGCATCCGAAGCTTCAATTCGAACAGCTTTCAAGGCCCCGAAAGAAGATCCTTGTCTAGCCCCCGAATCACTTCGTGCCCTCGATGAAAGCTGCCTCGCCTTTCGCTTTTTCCCAGCCAAGGGATCCAACCAGGTTTTGCCTGGTTCTTTCTTTTCTTTCCTTCTTTTCTCCCCTCATTTCTTTTCTGTTCATCTCCTACTCCCCTCTTTCACCTTTCTAACTCCTTCGACCCCATTTCTTTCTTCTTGCTGATGCGATGTTTTCCCGATTGTTGATTGCGCATGCATGTGTTCTACAGTACACAGATTGATGTGCAAACCATGCCTGTGTTGTGTTAATTGCATTCATGAGTGCTAGCCTAAACACATATTTTATTCTGAGTATGAGTGTAAATACGCATCTTTGTGAGGACTGCTGGTGACTAGGCTAGATATGGAAAAGTCTGGTTGATAGGGTCGTTATTCTATCAGTCTGATGCAGGTGTTTTCTAGGTCTGGATGTGTTCTGGTTGGGTGTAGTTTGTAGGATGGTATGCCAATTCTAGGTGTTGGAAGTTGATTATGTATGTTTAGGAATGAGGTGTTTTCCAATTTTGTTTATGCTCGAGGGCGAGCATAGGGGCAGTGTGGGGATGTTTGATAGCACGTTTCATGCTCTCGGTTTTACCCTCCTTTCTAGCCCTTTCGGGGGCTCGAGGTTGCGATTTGACCCTCATTTCAATCTTATTTGCAGATTAGCATCAAGGAAGGGAAAAGGCCGAAAAGAAGCTATTTTAGAGCATTTCTGAGGAATTCCATTTTCCAGGCCTAGAAGAAAGAACGTTGTCAAGACCTCGACGCGAACCAGACCAGTGCGCTGTCTCAAGGCCTCGACAGTTCTGAGCCTTCTTCCAAAAAGCATCTTCTGAGATCCGCACGGAATCCCAGGCGCTTCCAGAAGATACCAGACGTGCCAGGAATCCCAGAATATTCCTTTTGCAAGGACGTGTGCTGTCACGCCCTCATTGATCCTTCCTCTCCCCTTAGCTGTTTTTGTCTCTTAGCTAGGCTTAGGCTATATAAGCATAGTTTTAGGGTTTTGTAAGGACGGTTGTTCCAAGGGATAATTTCTTACATTAATTTCAGTGCTTATTTTCTGGGAATCATCTCCTCTTCTAAGAGCAGCCATTGTCAACAACTTTCCTCTTTGATTATTAATTAATCTATCGGTTTACTCTACTCCCTTTTTACTTTCCTTGTTCTATCATTGTATGATTATATATACCTACTGTTTATACTATAGTATGAGTAGCTAAATACCCCTTTCTTGGTGAAGGGTGTTCCACGGGTTGTAGGGTTCGGCTAAGAGGTCTAATGCATGCTTAACATATTCTCTTGTGACACATGACTGTTTATCGATTTCATTACATGCTTGTCTAGAAATGTTAAGAGCTTGATCATCTTTTAGTATTTCTGCATGAGTAACGTCATATTCCAGGGTTATAACTGACGCGAAACCCTGGAGTTAGAGTAGGCACCTAGGGGAGGCAGCGCGAGAGGCCTCACCTAGGGGTAAACAGTTATCTAGGGTATGCGATACGAGTCTGACAAGCTGAGCTATAGCGCCCTAGATCTGTCTTACCTCTCCTTCATGGGCGTTCTGAATTTAGCCTCCCTACTTCGAGCCGTGACAGGTCGAACGGTCAAGGCTACCTTTTGATGACAAGGAAGGTAGCTGGGAGGATGGCTGAATGTCAAGGTCACCTCATATGTGGAAACGGGGGGTGACTTTTATCTACGAAGGTAAGCAGGGGATGTGGTGTGGAAACGCGGTCCCTATACCAGATCTGCACATGAGTCTGGAAAACTTCTGCGCCAATGACTAGCCGACCTAGAAAACAACCCAAGGGAGCACCTTTCGCTAAGATCTCGTCTCATTTGATTAATATCCTTTTCATTACTTTTTCCCGCATTCGATCTGTTTACATCTCTTGCTCTAGATTACACTTTACGTTTCTTGCCCTAGATTACGATTTACTTTCGTGCCCTAGATAAGTACTTTCCAATTCTGTTTTGTTAGCTCCCCTACTCTGCGTTGATTAATTTATTAATCAACATAAACCCTCCTGTTATTGTTACTTTGGTTAGATTTGTTGCATATTGCCTTGTCATACTAGTTCACTAGCAAATTAGTCCTTCAATCTCTGTGGTTCGACCCTGACTTGCTCTATACACATTACTTTGTGCATTTAGGCATCAGGATAAATTTAAGTATATTTGAGTGACGATCAGTGACCCCGCTACACATTTTTGCAGCCGCATCGTAGCTAACCTCCTCACCAAGTATGGTGTTACTCATCGAGTGTCCACGACTTACCATCCCCAAACTAACAGTCAGATAGAGGTGTCCAACCACGAAATCAAGTCCATTCTAGAGAAGACCGTCAATCAATCCCGGAAGGACTAGAGTTTGAAGTTGGACGACATAGCTGATTGCAAATTCAAAAGTTAGAAGAACTACGTGACTATGCGTATGAGAATACATTGATCTACAAGGGCAAGACCAAAGCCCATCACGATAAGTTGCTCTCTAATAAATCTTTTACTGTTGGATAGAAAGTTTTACTATACAATTCTCGTCTTAGACTTTTTGCAGGCAAACTTAAGTCCAAGTGGATTGGTCCGTACCAAGTTACCGCTGTCTACGATCATGGCGCCGTTGAGATCCAGAGTTTGGACACCAGAGTTATCTTCAAGGTTAACGGTCACCGTCTGAAGCCTTTTTACGAAGGGTTCAAACCTTTTACGACCGAAGGGATGGAGGTGACCGAACCACCTATTCTAGAGTAACCCGTATCACTACTGTCAAGGCCTTGATCATAACTAAGGCACTTCGTGGGAGACAACCCACCTTTCTTTCCCTTTTCCTTATATTTTTGTTTGATTTTATTTCCCTTTTGATTCTCCCGTTTGATTTTCCTTTCTTTATTTTTCATTTCCCTTTTTTTCAAACTTTCTTCTTTTTATATTTTTTCCATTTTTATTTAATTCTTGATTATCTCCTTTCTTGGATTTTCTCTAGTTTTTTTTTCCTTTTTAATTCTTTCCTCTTCCTCTAGGCATTAGTTTATTTCCCCTTCTGTCCCACCCTTTTCTAATCCTTTTCTAATTCGAACTCTAATCTCCTTTATTTGACAGGGATTGCTTGCAGTTGGGATTTGATTACAATTGGGATTCAAGCTGGACCACACCACTCGCCCCACGCGCGCTTGATGCCAATGGATATTATCTCTGTACCATAAAAGGGAGCTCTCTCCTTCCTTTTTCATTATTCTCCTTTACTCCCCTCTCTACTACTTTTTGCTTTTTTCTTTCCCTTCATCTTCTCCAGCATGCTCCCACCTCTGCCACGTCTCCTCCCTTCCCAACAATGGCCAGATCCAAACATGCAGCTTCCCGAGCCATACGACCAGCCAGGGAACACCGTTCCTCCAACGCTGCTCCATCCTCATCACCTGCAACCTCTACCCCTATCTCGGCCGCAACCATGCCCCTTGCCAGCCCTTGACTTCTCCCCCATACATTCTCTTGCCTTCGGGCACCAATGTGTACTTTGCTTCCGGGTGAACACTTTTCTTTTCTTTTTCAGTTTTTTATTTTTTCAGTTTCTTTTTGCCCTTGTGTAAGTCCCTTCTCCGTATCGCGGACGATGCGCTGCCTAAGTATGAGGGAGGGACACTTGTGTGTTTTATTTTATTTGTTTGCTTGTTTGTGTTTAATTTTTTGGGCAATTTTTCGGTCATTTTAGATTTTTTTAGGATTGATTTTCTATAAATATTCTTTTGCTATGCTAGCACTACCCTACTATTTTCAATTCCCCTAGAAAAGAACACACTATGTTGATCCACTCCACATAGGATTTTATGCTCATGGATAATCACTGCCTGCCTACTCTTATGACCACATCAAGACCTAGTCGCTTGTAGTCACCTGCATACCCTTGTGAGCACTTTGAGTTTTCATGCCAATATTTCTTCATGTGTGATAATGCATAACTAGCTACTAGTTAGGATTGCATAATATTCAGGGTATAGGTACCATTAGACATGGGATAGCAGTAAAATGACATTGGACTTTGTAAATTTTTGTTTATCTCTTGCCATATTCCATCAGCATGCCCTTGCCGCTCATCACCATTCCCCACTTTCTCTCCACCCATTAGCTATTAGAGCCCTTTTTCTTCATGACTTCTCCTTAGTAGGTGGACGATATTTGTTACTGGTTGTTGCTGGGGTAGAAGATAAAAAAGACTTGAAATGGCCTTAGTGTGGGGGTGTTCCACACCCATACGCTTAGTGACAAGGCCTCGGTGAGGAAGCTAGAAAGATAAGTCGAAGGATTGAACACAAAAGAAGAAATGAAAAAGGTTTGTACTTGCCCTGCTACTCCTTATATTGTATAAATCTCTCTCACTAAAAAATAAAAATAAAAAATAAAAATAAAAGAGAGATAAAGAACATAAAAGTAGAGGCAAGCACACAAGAATAGAAAAGAGTCGCCTGAGCCAAATCCAAAGTAGTTACCCCTCAGCAGAAGAAGAGCCGAGTGTCAAGCCCTTGCTGCCGCCAGCTGACGGATACCATTCGCCGAACTCCTTTCTTCCTTGCTAAGGACCCCTTCCGCCCTTGAGCCGACTCTCCTTTCTCCTTTCTTTTTCTTCTCTTTCTTCTATTTATCTCCGTCCCCCATCTCTTTCATACCCACACATACCCCTTTTCTTGTAAATTCCTTTGGATTATTAGAATGCCCATGCATGTGAACTTTCACTCGGATTGACATTGCAAATCTGACCCTTGCGCTACATTTATTTGCATTCTTATGAGTGTTAAATGCCTAGCCCTGGTTCTGAGAGTGAGTGCATACACTTTATCTTGTGAGGACTACTTGCAACTTGTTTGGTATGGGAAAGTCTTATCCTTGGGGTTGTTATTCCTCGAGTTTGGTGCAGATGCTTCCTAAGCAAGAGTTGTGTACTGTTTGGATGAAGTATGTGTGATTGGTTGATTTTTCCTAGTGCATGGATTGGTTGTGTGTTTTGGACAAGGGGCTATTTTTAATTTTAATGCTTGAGGGCGAGCATTGGGGCAGTGTGGGGGAATTTGATAGTGTGTATTTTATACATATTTTTATCTCCTTTTTCTAGTCTACTTTTGATTTTGATGCTACTGTTTTGCTCTTATTTTCTTTCTTTTTGCAGATCTGGACTTTGAGAAAGGAAATCTCAAAAATACACACAATCTATCAGATTCTGACGGATGTTAAGTATCAAGGCCTCGCAGCTGCTTGTTAGCAAAAGCTAAGAAATCATACGGCAAAAGGAAGTCAAATGGGAAAAGGAAATCTATCGGATCTGATAGATTTCCCTTTCTCCTTCCATGCCCCAGCTTTGTAGAAACTCATCTGATGCCGAGGAGCTCATAGTAGAGAAGGAAACATCCGAGAAAAGAAATCTACCGGACCTGGTAGGTTTCCCTTTTGTTTCCATCCGTGCTCCCAATACTGCAACACGGAAATAGGAAACTATTAAACGAAGAAATCCGGCAGATCTTCCCCATTTAATTCCCCAGCTCAGCAGAAGAAACATTTGAGGAAATTACTCTTATTAGACTTAGGATTTTATTCTTCATTCCTTATAAGTACTTTAGTTAATTAGGGGTTTGGGGAGTTCCCTCCTCTCTCGGATTTTACTCATATACTCTTCCGCCTTCGGTGCCTTTTCCAACCTTGTAATAAACTGGAGCTTTAGCTCCGGCCGGTATTAATTACTATTTTCCAGTATTTTTGTCTCTTCTCTTTTTATGCAATTTAATAACTTTGTTTATTTAATCTCTAGTATGAGTAGCTAAATCCCTTATTCTTAGTAAGGATCATCCAAGGTTGCTAGGACGGTTGTGAAGTCAAATTGAGTTTAATAAATTCCCAAGTTTGTATTTGTTCGTTTATCACTTTCTTGTCAATTTATCTAGGAACGATTAGAGGTTCGACCAACTAATAATTGAACCTAGGTAATTACAGTCATATTTGTAGTAATAACTAACGTGAGGCTACATAGTAAAGTGGGCAACTAGATCAGAAGTAATCGGGTTGCTGGTCTCATATGACTAGGGTAATCAATCAATTAGGGTAGTGCCTCGAACGTACTGAGTGTTTTGCCCTATGTGTGTCTTTCCTCTTCTTAATGGGCCTCTGAGTATTGTCTCCATAAACGCACCTTGGAGGACGGTAGAGCGTCAAGGTTATCCCATAAATGTACCTTTGGGTAACTTCTCTTACGAAGAAAAGTAGGGGACCTAAACATACCTGGACCCCATAGCACACCTACAAACTAGGAATAGAACATCCTTGCACCAATGACCAGCCAACCACAATGCAATCGGAGATAGATCTCTACTAGGAACCTCTTCTCCTCTGATTACATATCTATTTGTGTTTTGTTTATTTATGTTTTCTTAGTTATTAATCAAACAATCCCTCAAAACCCCCCATTGGTTAATGTTTAGTTTGGTACCTCTAGTTATACACAAATTTAAGTGTCTTGTCCTTGGTCACTGAGTTTGACCCTGTTACCATTATACGCAATTTATTTTGTGCATTGGGCAATAGTTTTTTTTAAATTTTTGATGGCTTCGACAACCGGTCAAGGGTATCCTAAAGAAACTAAAGGATACTACTTCAACAATCCACATGAGAACAAAGTGTTTGTTGCTCGAAATGAAGTTTTTCTAGAGAAAGAGTATATCTCTAATAGAATCAGTGGGACTAAAGTAAATCTCGAAGAAGTTCGAGACTCATAAATGACATTTCAATGCCTGAGGAGCCTACTCAAGATCAATAAGAAGTTGTTGCATCTAAAGAAGTTCGACGTAGATCTAGTAGGACTAGACAAGGGTCTGGGAGATATGAATTTCTCATTATTGCAGGAGAAGAGGTTTTGATTGTGGATCAAAATAAGCCTACATCCTATCAAGAGGCTATGTCTAGTTCAGACTCTAAGAAATGGTTTGAAGCCATAAATTCTGAAATGCAATCCATGTATGAAAATCAAGTATGGACTTTGATTGACCCACTTGATGGGATAAAAACCATTAGGTGTAAGTGGGTTTTCAAGAAGAAGAAAAATATGGATGGCAAAGTGCATACCTTTAAAGCAAGGTTGGTTGCAAAAGGTTTCAAGCAAACTCATAGTATTGACTATGATGAAACCTTCTCACTAATTGCTATGATAAAATTTATTAGAATTCTTCTTGCCATTGCTACATACTATGATTATGAAATATGGCAAATGGATGTCAAAGCAACATTTCCTAATAGAAATTTGCTTGAGGATGTGTACATGACACAACCTGAGGGTTTTGTTCATTCTGAGAATACTAATATGGTATGCAAGCTTCAAAGATACATTTATGGATTGAAGCAGGCTTCTCGAAGTTGGAATCTTAATTTTGATGAAGCAATCAAAGAGTTTGGATTCATCAAGAATGAATATGAACCCTGTGTCTACAAGAGAATTAGTGGGAGTGTAGTTGTGTTCTTAATCCTTTATGTTGATGACATCTAACTTATTGGAAATGACATTACTACCTTACAGAGGGTCAAGACTTGGTTAGGAAAGTGTTTTTCAATGAAAGACTTAGGCAAAGCAACCTATATCCTTGGGATAAAGATTTATAGAGATAGATCTAAAAGGCTGGTCGGGTTAAGTCAGAGTACTTACATAGACAAAGTACTAAATAGGTTCAGTATGGGAGAATCCAAGAGAGGATTTTTGGCAATGTCTCATGGCATTAATCTCAACCAGACTCAATGTCCTGGGAAAAATGATGAGCGAGAGCGCATAAGTAAGATCCCTTATGCATCAGTTATCAGATCTATCATGTATGCTATGATATGTACTCGATCAGATGTCTCATACGCCTTAAGCATGACTATCAGATACCAGTCGAATCTAGGTGAGAATCATTGGACAACAGTTAAGGGCATTCTTAAGTACTTGAGAAGAACTAAAGATGTATTCTTTATGTATGGTGGGTTGGAAGATGAGCTTGTTGTAAATAGTTTCACAGATGCTAGCTTCCAAACTGACCATGATGATTCAAGATCACAATCAGGATTTGTTTTCCTTCTGAATAGAGGTGTTGTGAGTTAGAAAAGTTTAAAGCAAGAAACTGTGGTAGATTCTACAACTGAAGTTGAGTATGTAGCAGCATCAGATGCAGATAAGGAGGTTGTTTGGATCAAGAAGTTTGTTGGTGATCTAGGCGTTGTTCCTAATATTGCTACTCTAATGGAAATTTATTGTGATAATAATGGTGTCATTGCTTAAGCAAAGGAACCTAAATCACATTAATGGTCTAAACATATACTCAGACGTTACTATCTCATTCGAGAGATTATTGGCAGAGGTGATGTCAAGATATGCAAAGTGTCGACATACGATAATATTGCTAATCCTCTTACAACGCCTCTTCCATAGGAAAAGAATGAGCATCATGTTAGGTTTATGGGTATTGGATACTTGTATGATTAGACCTCATACACGTGGAAGATTATTAATGTAATTGTTTGATTCGATGTTTTGGATTATTGTCATAATTTAATTTTATTATCTTTATTATAATGTTTACATGTTCACTTATAATAAATTATTACTAGTATAGTTTTGATTGATAATCATAAGATGATTATGGTGTATGGAGATACAAATCAAAATCATAAGTACTTTTGTGGACACAGAGTACTGGACAGACCCACTAAGAAATTACTACATGGGTTGATGTCATAAGTAATTATC
This sequence comes from Viola odorata, assembly GCA_963691705.1. Lineage (NCBI taxonomy): Eukaryota > Viridiplantae > Streptophyta > Magnoliopsida > Malpighiales > Violaceae > Viola > Viola odorata. The sequence goes on from OY829538.1 coordinate 34,895,640, forward strand.
ATAGTAGATGTGTTATTGAATCCTCATACCTGAGATCATCATAGATTCCTACATAAGAAATAACATGCTTTAACTTAATCAAACATTGTCTTTAACCGGACAGTTATAAAGATTAAGATTGGAAATGTATGATCAAGATGGGATTTGTCCCTATGTTTGGAGAGATGTCTCTAGGGCCCTCGATAAGTAAGACTGAGAAATGCATGGCCGTGCTTAAATGAATTGATAAAGTGATCAATGTCATTTGTTTTATTAGTTTACTTGGAGATCGAGTGTAAATGATTGAACTAATTAAGGGTGACAAGAACCATGCCTTATGTTCAATCAAGATATTGTGTGACAAAAAGGATTATATCATATAACTATGAGAGGTTGAGTCGAATCAATCGACCTTCATTTAACTTGGGTAGTCATATCGTCTTGCTAGAGGTCGCTTATGACTTGAAGACAAAATGTGTTGTCCTACTGTCAATGTTAGATGAACCTACAAGGTCACACATTAGAATGAGCTGAAGACAAATGTGTTGACTCTTTTGACATTGGTGTAAGTTTTAGGGCAAGTGGGAGATCGTTAGTCTAATGCTCGAAAAACTAACCAATTGGATCAAAAGAAAATATAGTAATTATTTAAGGAGTTAAATAAATACTAGATGTGATTTTATTGAGATTTTATTAAGATATTATTTGATAATATCTGATATATACTATATAGGGATTTTTGGTAATATAATATATATTAAGATATATATTTAAATAACTACTTACAAGTGAAACCCTATATATTGAAACCCATATATATATATATATATATATATATATGATAAAAACCCATAAGAGAAATATAACATTAGAAACGCATAGAATAGAGTAAAGCAAAAGAATTACACAAACTTTCTTTTCTCTTAGTGATAGCACACTATCAATTGTCAGATTTCAGTTCATTGGTATGGATTCCAATAGAGGGTGTTCGTCTCAGCAAGACAACATCTATTGATTCGATTCAAGCTTGAGTGGCTTAATTTCACCTTTAGAATAAAGGTTTCGGGTTTGTTTGTTTAACTGATTTTGTCTTCCCGATGTAAGGTACACGATTAAATTTTTTGTTTATCATATGATCTATTCGTTTGCATGGCTCTTGGATTAGGTTTCTATTTTCAGTCTTCCACTGCAATTGTGATTGAAACCTAATAGTGATCAGAATCAAAATCGTGAGAAAATTGAGTGATTGTGAGGTGGTGAGCTTAATAGAGAGGTGTGTAAACATGAGTGGAAACATGTAAGGGAGTGCAAGGTTTAGTAAAATTTTACGTTGTTTGTTCGTGTTGTGAATTTCCAAGAATTAGCTATGTCAGACAAGGAGTTCCAAGACCCTTAAGTCAATGCCGAAGTGTTAACTCTTCTTAAAAACCTAAACACTAGGTTTGATGAGTTTGACTAGTGGAAAAAGACGGTGAGGGCCAAGGTTCCCATGGATGGTGTGCTAATTAGACGTCTAGCTCAGACTACGAGCATTAAGGACGCTTCTAGTGCCTATTTTTATGGGATACCACCATTGGAAGGTCAGGACTGAGTTTCAGTCGAAGAAGATAAAGGTGCACGAAGGCACGCACGTAGGCCATGGGCTGTAGAAGTGGACCCTAGGTGTGCCACCTAGCTTGAAGCTCACCTGCGCGCTAAGGTGCCCGAGCCGCAAGCGCCCTATGTGCGATGGTCCGAGGAGGAGGCCTTTGATGAATTTGCCTATGAGCGTGGGCCTAGGCGAGGGTGACATGATGATTATCGGTCGTGATACAATAAGAATAGAGTTGATGCTAGTTTGAATAGCATTAAGATAAAGATTCCCGCTTTTGAGGGTAAGGATGATTTGGATGCCTATATTGCTTGGGAGAGAAAAGTTGAGTTGATCTATGAGTGCCACAATTATTCCGAGGATAAAAAAATAAAGTTAGCTTCCGTTGAGTTCTCGGGTTATGCTATTCATTAGTGGAATGAATTGATCAACACAAGGAGGCGAGTTGGTGCAGGTCCAATTAGAATATGGGTTGAGATGAAAGGTTTGATGAAAAGTAGGTTCGTCTCACCTTATTTTCACCATGATCTTCCCCAAAGATTACAAGTCTTGACTCAAGGGAGCAAGAGAGTGGGAGAATACTATAACGAGATGGAGATTGCATTGGCACGAACTAATATCCTTGAGGACACCGAGGCTACTATGGCACGTTTCCTCAATGGGTTTAATAAAAAGATCGCTAATTCCTTAGAGTTGACGATTTATACTACACATGAGTCAATGCTCTATTTAGTGATCAAAATTGAGAAGCAAAAGAGGTCGAGGGCTACATCTTCTACGTCTACTCCATCTAGTGCAAGATCAGCTCCATGAAAGTCTACGCCTTGGAAGAAAGACACCAAGGGCGCACCTAGAGTTTTGCCATTCTCTTATAGCAATAAGGGTGCTATGAGTTCATCTCAAGCTAAGCTGAACAATACTTATTCATCTTCTACTACACCTTCTACCAAAGTCCCTACAAAGGACACTGTGTGTTTCAAGTGTACCGGTAGGGGGCATAGGCAACTAGAATGCCCAAACAAAAGAGTATTGCTAATTCAAGACAATGATGAACTCGAAAGTGAAGATGATCATGGGGTTGAGGAACCCGGATATGATCAAGAGGAAGAGAGAAACTCAGACGAAGGAGAGTTAATGATGCCCGAAGTTACTCATGCGTTAGTTATGAGGCGCAATCTAAGCGTGCAAGTCAAACAAGATTTGAGTGTTGAGGAACAAAGAGAGAACTTATTCCACACTCGATGCCTTATTGACAAAAGCATGTGTTAGTTGATCATTGACAAGTGCTAGCATATTGCTAGCACACAAGCTTAGTCTACCAACAATTAAACATCCTAAACCTTACTTGCTTCAATTGATGATCGAGAGTGGAGAGTTGAAGGTGACGAGGTAAGTAATGGTTCCATTTTCTATTGAGAGCTACAAGGATGAGATCTTGTGTGATATGGTTCTAATGTAATCGAGCCATATTTTACTTGGGCAACCTTGGCAATTCGGTAGGGAGGCTAATCACAAAAGGAAGGAAAAATTGCTACAAGTTGGTTAAGGATGGATGAAAGTTCACTTTGGCTCCTTTGTCCCCTCTTCAAGTTTTCGAGGACCAAAAATAGCTTGCTAAGGCATATGCCAAATTTGACATTGTGAGGAAATTAGAAAATAAAGAGAGGAGGGTTGAGTGTCGAAAAGAAAGAGAGTGAAAGTGAGAAAAATAATTCGCATGAAAAGAATGAGCACGTGAAGAGAGCTAGTGAGAAAAAGAACTTGCATGAAAGAGTGAGCATACAAAGAGTGGTAAAAACACACATGAAAAGAGTGAGCTTGCAAATTTAGTTGGCATTGAAGAGAAAAAAGAGCTGTGTGAAGAGAGAAAATAAATTGAGTGTATATGACAAAGGGAGAGAGTTAAGACAAGCATTGTACATGCAAAAAGTGACCGAAGGTGCAAGTAGGCCTTCGTTGTTTTTGGAAATCTTGCCTAAGAGCTTCTAATCCTAACCCTCTTAATTATTCTTCTAGTGCTATTTATTCTCTTTTGAAGGAATACAAGGATTTTTTCCCCAAAGAGATGCCACACAGTTTACCACCAATCCGAGGGATTGAGCATCAAATCAATTTTGTACCCGGTTCGACTATCCCTAACCGACCGGCCTATAGGAGCAATCCCGAAGAGACAAAGGAGATTAAAAGATAAGTAGATGAGTTGCTTAGTAGGGGCTATTTTTGAGAGAGCCTTTCTACTTGCGCGGTGTCGGTTATCTTAGTGCTAAAGAAAGATAGGACATGGCGCATGTATTACTGAGCGGTCAACAAAATTACTGTAAAGTATCGCCACCCTATTCCTAGACTTAATGATATGCTTGATGATTTAAGTGGTAGTAAAATATTTTCTAAAATTGATTTAATGAGTGACTATCATCCCATTCGCATGAAAGAAGGTGATGAATGGAAAATGACATTTAAAATAAAATATGGGCTTTATGAATGGATGGTTCTGCCATTTGGATTAACTAATGCACCTAGTACTTTCATGAGATTAATGAATCATGTCTTGTGTAATTTTATTGGTAAATTTGTTGTTGTGTATTTCGTTGACATCTTAATAGATAGCAAATCACTAGAAGAGCATGTTACACAATTAAAACTTATTTTTGATACACTTCGTGCGCAACAATTGTATGCTAAGCTTGCTAAGTGTTCCTTTGGCTTGGAGCAAGTTGGTTTTCTTGGATTTATTGTGAGTGTAGATGGTGTGAAAGTTGATGAAGAGAAGATCAATGCAATCAAAGAGTGGCCTACCCAAAATGCGCAAGTGATGTGAGATCATTCCATGGCTTGGCTAGTTTTTATAAGCACTTTGTGAAGGACTTTAGCACCATTGCCATCCATTTGAATGAGCTAATAAAAAATAATGTAGTATTTAGTTGGGGACAAGAGTAAGAGGAAACGTTCCAAACGCTTAAGGATCGATTATGCTCGGCACATAATTTTGGCCTTACCGGATTTTGACAAAGCCGTTAAGGTAGAGTGCGATGCGAGAGGGCTTGACATAGGCACTATATTGATGCAGGAACAAAAGCCCATTGCATTTTTTGTGAGAAGCTCAACGATGCTCAGCTGAGGTACCCAATCTTCGACAAGGAGCTGTATGCCCTAGTACGCGCAGTGGAGGTTTGGCAACACTACTTGATGTCGTGCGAGTTTGTAGTGCATACAGACCACCTTTGCATAAATTATCTCAATGGACAAGGGAAATTGAACAAGAGGCATGCGACTTGGATGGAGTTCATTAAGGCATTCCCTTGCCACATCAAGTACAAACAAGGTAAAGAAAACATTGTGGCAGACACCTTGTCTTAGAGGTATGTACTAATCTCTACTCTTAATGCTCAACTCCTTAGTTTTTTGCACATTATTGATCTCTATGTTAATGATTCTGACTTAGGTGAGATTTATAATACTTGTGTGTCTAGTGTTGAGTCAAAATTTTACAAGCATGCGGGTTATTTGTTTAAAAAGAAAAGCTTGTGCATTCCTCATTATTCTTTGCGTGACTTGCTTGTGCATGAATCACATAGTGGCAGTTTGATGGGCCACTGTTGATACCCTAATTTTGACTCCATTTTTAACTAATTTTAGCATTTCTGTTATTTACTTAATTTACTGTCCTTTTTAGTTAATTTACTATTGCTAGCATTTTTAAATTTTTCCATTGCATTTTAGCATCATCGTTAGCATCGTCAGCTTTCGAAATCGCGTTTTTAATTTTTCGGCACATTTTCATTATTATTATCATTATCATTTTTAGCCTTAAAAATCACATTTTTAACTATCCGTCAGTCGTTTGCTAGTTTTTTCTTCGTTTTAGGTCATCACATGATTTTTAGGATTTTTTATGTTTTAGCGCATTTTTTAGTATTTTTATTATTTTATTATTATTTTTATTCGAGCTTTTATTGGACCCGAGTAAGTCCGCTCGGACAATAGCTTGACTTTAAAATGTTTTCCATCAACTAGTTGCTAGGATTTTTTCTGGTCGCAACGGTCTACAGGGATTCGTGTAATTTTCGGCGTAACGTTATTATTTTTCCGTTCAAACTGTTCACATTTTTGAACGTGAAAATAAACACGTTAAACGAAAAATTCTCGTCATTCGCTGTAGACGGTTAAACCCGTCGTATTTTTCTCTACGCGACGGTACCTTCGACTCGAAAAGTCAGAACGGTTGTTCGCGGGAACCGGCTCGAGGCCATTTAAATCAGATGAAGGGCCATTTGATCATGGCCATTGATCTGGTCAACCAAGGAAAGTCAACCAGATCAATGGCCCTTGATTTAATGTGCATAATGCACATGCACAGTGCACGCACGAGAGAAGCGACCGAAGTCCTCGCCCGAGCCAACTGCTCCCTAGCTCCTAGCCCGTAGCTCCCTAGCTCCGCCATCATCACGGCCAGCCCTCCTCCACGCGCAGCTCCTCCGTCCAGCCTCCACGCGACCCCTTTGGCTATAAATAGCCATCATTCCCCACGCGCAAAAGGGGTCAAAAATTTTACAAAAAAAAAGCTCTACTCCCTCTCCATTCTCCTAGCCAATTCACACACGGCTCACCTCCCTTCTCCTACCCAATTCATCCACCCGAACCAAGGCAAAGGAAAGCAATCAAGGTGAGTTTATCAAGCTTTCTCTCTCTAGCTTCTCTCCCTTAATTTTCGTTTTTAGCTTTAAACATTTAATCAATGGCTTAAATCTGTTTTGTATACTTCATTTTCAAGTTGTAAACGTGTTACTTGCTTCAATTCAAATGCCTGCTGTTTCCTTTAATTAATTATGAATTTTTGGGCTTTAATGCGTATATTTGTTCAAACGTGAAATTGCTCCTCGTCCATGGATGAAGTGGTTTAATTCTGGTCGGGTTTTGGTCGTCGCTTGACCCCGGTCGCATTGTGACCATTTTGGAGGTGTTCGGATGGCCGGAGCTCCTCCCTTGTCGCCGGCAGTAACGCCGGCGCAAGGAAGAAGATGAACAACGGCTGCTGTTCTTCATGAGGAAGGTGACGGGCTAAGCCCGTCCCTCCTTTCTTTTAGCATGCTGATGGGCTTTGGCTTAAGCCAAGCCCATCCTTTCCTTTCCCTTCAATTTAAGTTATGGGCTAGGATTTATTCCTAGCCCATTTTAACTAAATTTCAGCACATGGGGCCCAGCCCATTAATTCTTCGTCAAGCATTCGAGTCGTTTTTTTTTATTTCATGCTCGTACGTAATGTTTAATTTAATTCGTATACCATATTTAATTAATCATTATTTACAATACTTGTTTATTATTTCGCTTTGCTTAAATATTTATATACCATGATTAAATATGTATGCACGCAATTAAATAGTCGTATACCATGTTTTAAATGTTTATACATGATTTAAATGCTCACATGCGTCATTTCCGTGTTCATATTTTTCGTCTGCTCATTCTTGCGACAATTTGTTATTTAATTGTTTTTATACGTGAATTGCTCATTTCTTATCGTGATATTCTTTTTACGTTATCTAACTTCAGTCATTTATATTCAGTAATTTAAATTCAATTATTTATTATACCGCCTACATGGTCGGTCGCATTTAATTTTCTGCAATATCAACTACTTTAATTTTTCGCAAAACTGCTGGAAATCCTTCCGCAAATTATCAACTGTTTAATTTTCCGCACTTTAAATTTCAGCAATTTACTTTCGGCAATTTAAATTCAATACCGCCTACATGGTCGGTCGCACTTATCAACTGCTTACTTTTCCGCACTTTAAATGTCAGCAATTTACTTTCAGCAATTTAAATTCAATACCGCCTACATGGTCGGTCGCACTTATCAACTGCTTAATTTTACTTTAATTTTTCGCAAAACTGCTGGAAATCCTTCCGCAAATTATCAACTGTTTAATTTTCCGCACTTTAAATTTCAGCAATTTACTTTCGGCAATTTAAATTCAATACCGCCTACATGGTCGGTCGCACTTATCAACTGCTTACTTTTCCGCACTTTAAATGTCAGCAATTTACTTTCAGCAATTTAAATTCAATACCGCCTACATGGTCGGTCGCACTTATCAACTGCTTAATTTTCCGCACTTTAAATTTCAGCAATTTACTTTCAGCAATTTAAATTCAATACCGCCTACATGGTCGGTCGCAATATCAACTGTTTATTTTCTGCAATATCAACTGCTTTAATTTTTCGCAAAACTGCTGGAAATCCTTCTGCAAATTATCAACTGTTTACTTTTCCGCACTTTACTTTTCCGCACTTTAAATTTCAGCAATTTACTTTCAGCAATTTAAATTCAATACCGCCTACATGGTCGGTCGCAATATCAACTGTTTATTTTCTGCAATATCAACTGCTTTAATTTTTCGCAAAACTGCTGGAAATCCTTCCGCAAATTATCAACTGTTTACTTTTCCGCACTTTACTTTCCCGCACTTTAAATTTCAGCAATTTACTTTCAGCAATTTAAATTCAATACCGCCTACATGGTCGGTCGCAATATCAACTGTTTATTTTCTGCAAATATCCAACTGTTTATTCCCTGCATTATCAACCTGTTTTATTTTCTGCAAATCATTAAACTTTTTTTTCTTCCCTGTAAATCGCCAATAGCATTTAATTTTTCTGCACTTATCAAAACAACATTTCATTTTCGTATGCGTAAAATCCATCATTTTTCGCATGCAATCAACCCAACATTTAAATTCTCGTATGCGTAAAATCCATAATTTTTCGCATGCAATCAACCTAGCATTTAAATTCTCGTATGCGTAAAATCAATCATTTTTCGCACGCAATCAACTCAGTATCTCATTTTCGTATGCGTAAAATTCATCATTTCTCGCATGCAATCAATTGTCGCCATTTATTTTCATGCACTCATCAAGCTCAGCATTTAATTCTCGTATGCGTACAATCCATCATTTTACGTGTACAATCAATTGTCATTTAAAATTTTCATTGCTCAGTTATTTCTCAAGCTATCACTAACACTCTCGTTTTGTAGGTTAATTTCAAGCTTCGCTCGAAAGTACGCCTTTCGATTCCTTTTTATTTATTCGGTGCTTTCTGCAAATATCCATTGTATGCATGATACATAGAACTGCTAGAACTAAAATCAACCAACATGCACAACGTGTTTAAAGAATTTCTTAAAATGCCGCGTTCATGTGATTTTAATTCTCGCTTATATTGACTGCATGTACATGGGGACTTTCGATCCCATAGCAAACTATCATTTTAAATCCATCATTTAAAATGGTACTCTGGTAGCAATCCATGTTAGGATCACGTAGTAATTAATTTAATCATGCATGGCCTGATGATGAAAAAAGAGGGCGCTCATTCAGTCTTACGGAAAATTCAGTCCCATCACGATCATAATAAAGACTAAAGTGACGATTCCTCTGAGGGCCCCCTTTTTCAAAACGCATTTCTCAAACACCTTTTTAAACACCTCTCTCATCAACCGGTAACCGTTTTCGGATGTGTCTCGGGTGCCTAACACCTTCCCGAGACCATAATACGACCCCAAACCTTTGTCTGGGGTCCAGACCCCTTTTTTTTGTGCCTTTAGTTTTTTTTTTTTACTTATTATATTTCCTATGCCATGACGATTAGGGTTCCCTAAGCCTAGCAACCAAATTAGGGTGGCGACTTCATTGCATGCTGCTAGGCGTCCTTTTACGCCGAGCATCTGAAGGTCTCAAATTTCGTTGCACACTCGCGAATTTTTATATTTCGAGGCGCGACAGCCACTTTGGTGTGAATAAGACTTTGGATGTACTTAAGGATTGCTTTTATTGGCCTCATATGAAGCAAGATGTTTTCCGTATAGTCGCTCAATGCATTGTGTGCCATAAGGCAAGATCCAAGGTTTCGAACCATGGCAAGTACATGCCATTACCAGTTCCTTCTCACCCTTGGATCGATATTTCTATGGACTTTATTATTGGGTTGCCGAAGTCCAAGGGGAAAGGATTAGATTTTTTTAGTTGTTCATTGGTTTTCAAAGATGGCACACTTTATTGCTTGTGTGAACACCGATGATGCAACTAATATTGCTAACTTGTTATTTAATGATATAGTGTGTTTGCATGGAATCCCTTTGAGCATTGTTAGTGATAGAGATGGTACATTTCTTAGCTACTTTTGGAAGGTTTTGTGAAGGAAACTTGGCACTAAATTGTTATTTTATACTTAGTGTCACCCACAAACCAATGGACAAATGAATGTAGTTAATAGGACTCTTGATTCCTTATTATGTACATTGGTGCGAAAACATGTGTCTACTTGGAAAGAGTGTCTTCCATTTATTGAGTTTTCATATAATCGCTCCATTTATTCTATTACACATTATTTTCCTTTTGAAATTATTTATGGCTTTAATCCTTTAACTCCTTTGGATTTATCACCTTTGTCTTTGAATTGTCTAGTGTAGATGTCGCCAAGAAGGCCGAGATGGTGTAGAAAATACATAAGCAAGCCAAGCGCAATATTGAGAGGATGAACACCAAGTTGGCGCTTAAGAGAAATCAAGGAAAGACTCTTATGTCCTTCAATGTGGGTGATTGGGTTTGATTGCACTTGCGTCGCGAGCGCTTCCTAAGCCAACGCCGTGACTAGATGGCTCCTAAAGCTGATGGACCGTTCCAAGTCATTGCCAAGATCAACTACAATGCATATAAGTTTGACTTGCCTAGTGAGTATGGTTCGGTTAGTGCTACATTTAATGTTACAGACTTAACTTTGTTTGATGTAGACGATGATGATTCGAGGACGAATCTTTTCGAGGAGGGAGGGAATGATGCAAATCAAGGTTCATCGCACTCATCGACCGTGCCATTACCACCCATGGGCCCGATGACTCGAGCCAAAGGCAAGCAGATTCAAGGAGCACTCTCGGCGCTTCTTCACAAGGAACTTGAGAGTGAGATGTTGATCGAAGATGCTATCTTGAGGGAGAAAGCACCAAGGCTTGTGATGGTGCACGCCAACCCGAGCACATAGGGTCACATGGGCGTTTGTATCAACATGGGCCTTTTGAAACTTTTACCCATGCCGAAGGATGACTAAGCTCAGGTGGGGCTCAAGGACGCGCATCGTTGCACATGTACTTGGGCGCATACGCACATTCGCCAGGCATGGACCTGGGCGCATACGCACATTGGCCACGACACGTTCATGGCGCACCTTGACTTGGGCGCACCATGGGCCAAGTCGATCTTCTAGTAGTATTAGAACTTCTATTATTTATTTTATTAGAAATTTTTTATTTTGTTTAATTATAACTTCTATTTCGAGGAGGAAAAGGTTTAGTCTTTTCTAATAAATAGCCTTATAGGCTTGTCTTGTAAACTTACGATTATTTTGAGAATTTATCATGAGAGAGTTTTCTCTATTTATTCATGCGTGAGCCTTGATTAATTAAAAGTCCGAAAGCTTTTAATTCGTTAAGTAAAATCTGAAATTCCAATTTCATCATTTCGTTCATCTAGGAAGAAATTCACTTAGTTGAATTTAACTCTAGTTGTGTATTGAGAATCTCACTTGAAATCGACTAGGTTAAACAACTCGAGGTTGTTTGATTTAGGTTTGTACTCGTCGAGTCATATTTTCGCATATTGAAATCTACCTTTAAACAATGATCGTGTCATTGAAGATACTAAGGGAGCTAGGATTGTATCACCTGCTCTATTATTACCCAATCAATAAGATATCCACAACAGTCGTTATAAGTAACTATTGACTACATGGACTATTTTAATAAAATTGAGAATGACATATTGTAGGACTTGGGTCTCAATTAACTCGTGACCTCATCAATGTGAATTTTCCAGTAAACAAGTTTCCAATATGCTCATGAACATAATTATAAAATGTAAAGAGTGAGCATACCTCTTAGAGAGCAAATAAAATCAAGCTATCTTTTGGCTTACGTTAGAACCTATGAGGTTGATCAAACTGAAATTTCAAGGTCAGTAACTCAGCAAGATTATTTTATATAATTGTAAAGTAAATGTGTCATTTGCGCCATTTTCTTCCCTCTATATACTTTGATATTTACCACTCTAGTTGTTTCCTGCTCTGGACACACCCACATGCATAGTGAAACTAAAGATAAGATTACATTTATATATATCCATAACAAGGAAAGCATCATGGATTCAAAGCTCAACCAAAACATTTGTACTATATATCTATCATATTACTACTTTAATTTGTTTATAATTAATTTATGTTGTAGACAAATTGTATTAATAGTCAAGCTCTTCGTGTTAATTCACACAAATAATTGTTAAAAATATATACATTTAATTAAAGAGAGTATTAATTTACCACAAAGAAAAAATTGAAACTGGCACTTATCTGTTGAGCACCAGGTTGATAATATAGACTGCATGACGATAGCTCCAAGATGTAAGGAAGCCAAGATATTGAAATGAAATATATAAATTCCTTTAGATTGTTGGAGAAATGAAAGATCAAGACGCGCAAATGTTATTCTGAAGGAATTTATTCCTCCACGTTATAATTTTATTTTCTACTCCTTCCTTCCTTGAAAGAATGTCCTTTTTCTGCAGATTCTTACTGTTCATAATACTTGTCATTTTATCTTTTTCGAAGCATATATTTTGTGCAAATGATAAAAAAAAAGTATGCATCAACCTAATTTGATGATGGTGTGGTAATTTGAGTAGAAATTAGGACTAAGAATGAAATAATGTGGAATAAAATAAGATCAAAGATCATTGGACAATAATCTAAAACGACGTTTATTCAAGGAAGGTGGGAGTAATTCATAATTAGGTACTACAACAATGAGAACAAAAATGATAATAACCCAAGAGTAGCATAATAATATTTTGTGTATTAAGGTGTGTAAATGTGTGTAAATGAGAGTTGAATTTATAGGCTTTGAAATAGGAAATATTAAATATTTCTATTAGTAGCAAATTGGACAATAAATAAGAAATTTCCAGTTATCACGAGAGAATCTTTGGTTACAAACTAAAGTAGGAAAAAATGAGGGCCAGTTATCACGAGAGAATCTTTGGTTACAAACTAAAGTAGGAAAAAATGAGGATCAAAACCTTTGTAATATCTCAATATTTACAACAATACTTTTATTATTGACTAGACAACCAATGAGCTGCATGTCTATTGACGAATGAATAGTTATCTTCAGAATTTCATTTTAAATTGTCTTTTAGGAATTACTATATTTTAGTATAACTATCTAACTTTTGCTTTAAAAAAAGAAAAAAAACTAAATTTTTGAAAATCAATCTAGAAAGTTTTTTAAATATAGTAAAATGATAAATAGTACTCCCTTTAGACATAATTATATGTCATTTTAGGCTTTTTATTTTGATCCCATTTACATGTTGTTTTGGATAAAAAAAAAGTGATTATTTTCTCAAAGTCAATTTTTTTGTCCGTTTGCTATCAAATATTGTTTGATTCGTGGGGCTTTTACTGTCGAGTCAAGTAAAACTTCACTTCTCTCTTTGCTTCTCTGCTTTCATGTTAAATCAATCATTAAGAAATTGATCTCAATCATCACCTTAAATATTATCCAAATTTTCCAAAAAATTAAATTAAATTATTTGATTGTGTCCGAAGTACCTTTTAAAAATTTCTATCCCCAAAAGATAATAATTAAAAAAATATATTTAATGACTCATGACAAAAGGCACTTAAATAGTATAACTTACATGCATTTAATCCAATCATGCAACCAAAAAATAAGAAAAGAATGCCATCGGTGTTAGGTTAAAAGTAATATTGTTAGTTTTCTTTGTTTCTTTTGGCAACAAAAATCGACACTCCATATAGTCGCCTCTACTTCATTGTTTCAACGAGTTGTTAATTTATATATCTTCATTGTTGCACCATGAATGGGCGGGTGAGAAGTCAATATCAATTCGGAAAATTCTTATGGATGGGTGAGCATTGTAACTAATTTCTTATATACTTTTAATGTTACATTTGATTCTATTAATATGTTTATTTCAATCCACTTTTTCCTTCATTTGTAATCTATATTATGTTACTGCCTCCCATTAGAAGACAATTTACAGTATTTGAATTTCATAAGGGGTCTTTTTAGAAATACATGATAAATTATACATTTTCAAATGTATTTTTCCAGTATATATGTACAATAAATACAATTTTACATGCTCAAGGATTCTTTATTAACCCGTCTGAGTTACATACCGACGATCTCCTTTTTTTCGCAAATTGAGAGGTACTACAAGTTTCTTTTTCCATATATATTAATGGAATACATACTTGACGTAGCTTCATTTTTTTTTCCACAAAATAATGAAATCCTAGTAATTTATTTTTCTACGACATCGTTTTTTAGTTTTTAAAGAAAAACATAATTTTTTTTTGAAAACATATTGAAATAGATTAATTCATATATGTAAGAACAAAAGGCGCGATCGCCACGGGGTATTCCCCTATCTATACATTTTCTAAATCGAAAATGAAAACCAATTGGCCTAACTCATGCGCTAGGATATTCGTGGACCGTCTTGTATGCATAAAGGAGCAACTATGAAAAGTAGAAGCCAATCGTGCCTACTGAAAGGAATGAATGGAAAAAATAGCATGTCGTATTAATAGAGAATTCTGAGAATTTTTTTTTGGATCAGTTCCAAACCTTGTTTGAATTCTTGGTGCGGAACATAAAACGAAAAAAAATTATAATACAATATTTCTATTATTAAAGTGGCTCTGAGTTAATAAATGGATAGAGTTATACGACTCTAATTATCGGGGAAAAAAAAGCAACGAGCTCCAACTCAATTATAATCTTGTCACACCCTATTGACGAGCCTGCGTTATAGCGTCTCTTAGAGCTATTGCCTCCTCTGTTTGCACCTTAGTTCTATAACGGAGATAAATTGCTCCTGAAAAAACCGTTCCACCCCTCGTATCTCGAGCTATAAACCCCAGGCCAATTCCTGTAGCCTCTATCGCTGCATCTGTGTTCACCTTTACTACCCCTGTAGTGGGAGGCTTCCATTTCAGATCGATAGGTTGGATAATCGGAGCAGCGGGCCTGTGCTGCGGACACCATTGATACGATTCTAGCACCATCGTATTGCAAGACGCGCGCCTTGGGCCAATCAGGCCATGGCGTCGAGCCAAGAAGGCTGTAGCAAGTCGAGCGAGGTTAAAACAACCTCAAGGTGTTAAGAGGAGGGTCATCGCACGAAGAGAGCAGACCTTAGGGCGAGGAGGACATGCGCCGCACCTTAGCGTACACACGCAAACCTTAGGAGAGTCCTATCGAGCCAAACCAAGGAAGAAGGGTTCCGATCCATGATCTATGATAAATACAAGATAAAAGGGTGTCTTAGGAGTATCACGACTAGATAGAGAGATCGCTCGAAGGGACTTAGTCGCATGCACCAAGGGTGTATACAAGAACAAGAGAGAGGATTTTGGTGCGCATTGACCGAGCCAAGGGTCAAGCGACTAGGCCATGGCCAGACCGAGACCGAGCCGTTGAGGGAGCTGAAGTTGGAGTATGTCTAGGAGTTCTAGAAGAGTTAGGATGTAATTAATTATTAGAGTTATTTCTTAGTTAGAACTTCTATTCCTATTGTAATTAGAACTTATAGTTTTAGTAGAATTCCTAGTTTTACTTAAACTTGTACTAGGCTTTGCCTATATATAGCCGATTGGCTTCATTAATCAAATAACCTATTTTTTAACTAAATTTGATCCTTTGTGATTGTGAGACGTTTGTCTTGTGAGAGCTTTGCCCTTGTGTTCGTGGACTCGAACAAAAACCCTAGGTGGCGGGGTCAAGTGGACTCTTGACGAACCTTATCTTACGAACCTCACTTGTTGACTGGCGGAGTTAGATGGATTCCTAGCGTTCCTGTTGATACCTGAATTTTGACGCCATTTTTAATTAATTTTAGCATTTCTGTTATTTAGTTAATTTACAGTCATTTTCAGTTGATTTACTGTCGCTAGCATTTTTAGGTGTTTCGTTGCATTTTAGCATCATCAGCTTTCGAGATCACATTTTTAATTTTTCGGCATGTATTTTCATTATTATTATTATTATTATTTTTAGCCTTAAAAATTACAATTTTAATTATCTGGCAGTCGTTTGCTAGTTTTTTCTTCGTTTTAGGTCGTCACATGAATTTTAGGATTTTTAATATTTTAACGCATTTTTTAGTATTTTTATTATTTTATTATTATTTTCGTTCGAGCTTTTATTGGACCCGAGTAAGTTCGCTCGGAGAATAGCTTGACTTTAAAATATTTTCCATCAACTAGTTGTTAGCTTTTTTCTGCTCGCAACGGTCTACAACGTTTCGTGTAATTTTCGACGTAACATTTTTATTTTTCCGTTCGCGCGTTTCATGCTTTTGAACGAGAAAATAAACGCGCTAAACGGAAAATTTTCATTATTCGCTGTATACGGTTAGACTCGTCGTATTTTTCTCTACGCGCAGGTACTGTCGATTCAAAAAGTCTGAACGATTGCTCGTAGGACTCGGCTCGAGGCCATTTAAATAATATAAAGGGCAAGTTGATCACAACCGTTGATCTGATCAACTCAAAAAAGTCAACCAGATCAACGGTTGGCTAATTAATCAACCATGGTGCACATGCACCATGGACGTAAACAGCAGCGGAGCAGGCCACCGAGCAGCATGCTCCCGTCGCCTCCAAACCGTTTCATGTCCCGTCAACCATCATCACGGCGACCCTAGCTCCGCTACCTCACACCCGTAGACCCGCCAGCGCGCCACCCCGACGTCATCACCTCGCCTCCACCGACTCGGAAATCCTATAAATACCAAGCCATCTCCAACGGAAAATGGGCACCAATTCAGCAAGAAAAACTTGCTCTCTCTCCCTCTTGATCAGTTAGCTCATTTAGAGCGACAATCGCCCAGTTCAAAATTTGAAACGTGAGCTTTCTCTCTCTAGCTCATTTTCGGTTTTTTAGCAAGTTTTTTCTTTAATTTCGTTTAGCTTGTTCTTGAGCAAATAAATTACTTTCTTTTATGCCATTAATTCACATACATGATGTAGATTAAATACACGTTTTCAATTTTAAAAATCATTAGCTAGATTGTGCGAATTAATTAGTTTTTGATAATTAACGGTTTTGTCATTTTTTCGAAATTAAACTCAGTGTTTTGAAATAAAATTCGAGCTTCGTACAGTCGAGACGCCGTCGAGGAGACGAGCGTCTCGGTACGAAGATCGCGTGAAATGGACAAGGCTAGCCGGACCTTGGCCGCCGGCAGTAGCGCCGGCGACCAAGGAAGAAGATGAACAGTGCCATGTCTCGGCACTGTTCACGTGTGCATGGGTGATGGGCTTGGCCCATCACCGTTTAAATGATTTCCTTAGGCCAGGGCCAGGAACTATTCCTGGCCCATTTCACTATTCCTTCTTTTTTTTCAATTGGGCCCAGCCCATTTTTAATTCTTTCCGAAACTTCGGATCATGTTTTTCCGTAAAAATAATTCGTATGCTTCGTACGATTATTTTTCGCACTATCAACTTTTTAATTTGCTGTAAATATCAATTGTTTTATTTTCTGCAAATATCAATTGTTTTATTTTCTGCAAATATCAATTGTTCAAATTTCTACAAATATCACTTGTTCATTTTCTGCAAATATCAACTGCTTTAATTTTTCGCAAACTGCTGGAAATTCTTCCGTAATATCAACTGTTTAATTTTCTGCAAACATCAATTGTTCATTTTCTGCAAATATCAACTGCTTTAATTTTTCGCAAACTGCTGGAAATTCTTCCGCAATATCAACTGTTTTATTTTCTGCAAATATCAATTGTTTTATTTTCTGCAAACATCACTTGTTTATTTGCTGCAAAATATCAAACTGTTTACTTTCTGCAAATATCAAACTGTTATTTTTCTGCAAATATCATATTGTTTATTTTCTGCAAATATCAATTGTTTTATTTTCTGCAAATATCAAACTCTTTATTTCCTGCAAAATATCATTGTTTTAAATTTCGCACTTATCATGCTGCTGGAAATTCTTCCGCAAATATCAACTGTTTATTTTCTGCAAATCATCAAACTGTTTTAATTCCTTGTAAATCGTCAACTACATTTTTCTACACTTATCAAAACAACATTTAAATTTCGTATGCGTCAAATAAATCATTTTTCGCATGCAATCAACTCAGCATTTAATTTTCGTATGCGTCAAATAAATCATTTTTCGCATGCAATCAACTCAGCATTTAACTTTTGTATGCGTCAAATAAATCATTTTTCGCATGCAATCAACTCAGCATTTAATTTTCGTATGCGTCAAATAAATCATTTTTCGCATGCAATCATGTCATCATTTAAATCTCGTATGCGTAAAATCAATCATTTTTCGCATGCAATCAACTCAGCATTTAATTCTCGTATGCGTTAAATCCATCATTTCTCGCATACAATCATCTGTCATCATTTATTTTCCTGCACTTATCAAACTCAGCATTTAATTCTCGTATGTGTAAAATTCATCATTTCTCGTATACAATCAACTATCATTTAAATTTTCGCACTCATAAAATTGCTTATTTATTTCTCGAGCTATCGCTAATACTCTCACTTTGTAGGTTTTAATTTCAAGCTTCGCTCGAAAGTACGCCTTTCGATTCCTTTTTATTTATTCAACGCTTTTCATAAATATCAATCGTACGCATGATATATAGAACTGCTAGAATTAAAATGAACCCACATGAACAACGTGTTTAAAGAGTTGCTTAAAATGCCATGCTCATGTGATTTTAAATTCTCGCTTATATTGACTGCATGTACATGGGGACTTTGGATCCCACATCAGTTTTTCACTTCAAAATCTATCATTTAAATTTGTACTCTGTTAGCAATCCATGATAGATCACGTAGTAATTAATCTAATTATGCATGGCCCGATGATGAAATAAGAGGGTGCTCATTCAGTCTTACAGAAAATTCAGTCCCATCACGTTACGTTCAAGAATAATCAATCGATCTTGATAAACGGTAACCCCGTCCGAAAGACGATCAAACGGTAACCCCGTTCAACGATTAATTATTTCCGAACGTCACGATCATAAAAAGACTAAAGTGACGATTCCTCTGAGGGTCCCCCTTTCAAAATAAAAGCGCATTTTATCAAACACCTTTTTAAAACACCTCTCTCATCAACCGGTAACCGTTTTCGGATGTGACTCGGGTGCCTAACACCTTCCCGAGACCATAATACGACCCCGAACCTTTGTTTGGTGTCCAGACCCCTCTTTTGTGCCTTTAGTTTTTTACTTATTATATTTCCTATGCCATGACGATTAAGGTTCCCTAAACCTAGAAACCAAGTTAGGGTGGCGACTTCATTGCATGTTGCGAGGCGTCTGTTTACGCCGAGCATTGTAAGGTCCCAAATTTCGTGGCACACTCGCGAATTTTTAATTTTCGTGGGGTGCGATAGTTTGGCGACTTCACTGGGGACTTTAGGGTCGGAGCCGGTTTTATCTTTTTAGAGAGGTGTTTATTTATTTATTTGCTTTGATCAATTGCTGGTCTGTTCATTTATTTGCCTTATCAATTGTCATATGCATTTCATAGCGCCCTACACCCAGGGGACAATTACCAAATTAGGAGGGTAGTAGTGACGCCCTAGGACACATGTCCTGGGTAGTGTTCACCAACCCCAACTCGGATGAACCCCTAAAGCCAGTCGAAAGGTTACTCGATTTCGCAAGGAATCGGGACACTGGACGACACTTTAGGGACCTTTTCATGGTATCATCCGGGAACCATTCAAGCCAGTTAGAGGTGTCGGAATCAGAGCCCCAGCACGTGCATCATGATTATACCTGTTTTTCGTGGCTCTATTTTTCTTGTTGGCATATTGACGTGATTTTTCTGTTATACGAACTGCGGATTTCTCACACGCACACTTTACTTAGCACTTAAAATTTTATTTCTGTCCCACAAGACCCGTTTTGCTCATTCGATATGTCAGCACCTACGTTACTTTCATTTGATATTTTCGGGGGACGAAGCTTCGACGATCAAGCTGCCCGAGGAGATATGTTAGAACGGGGATTCGCCCCTAACATCACCACTAAAATCAAAGTAGAGGTTGTAGACTTTGATTTAACTAGGATTCGGATGTTAAGGAATGAGCTGACTGAAGACGAGGAGACACAGTTTGAGGGTAGTTATGGAAAGCTACTGACCCTAGTGGACGTGAAAACCGATTGGGGTTGCATCCGGGCAGCCCTGAGGTTCTGGGATCCCTATTATCGTTGCTTCTCTTTCGACAAATGAGTAGACTTGACTCCTACGCTCGAGGAGTACTCAGCGCTAATGTGCTTCACATTTCCCATATCAACCATCTACCAGAACGTCCGACTGGACTCTGCGAGTGTAAAAACAAGGCTCGACAAGCTATTAGGAATCACTACTCGTGTCAAGGAGGGTGACTACTTCTGGTGTTGGTCGGATATCGAGGCATGATTTCAGCTGTCCAATGGAGCAAAACGCTTAAGGATTCTGGCCTTCGCCATTGTAGGATTCGTCCTTTTTCCAAGGATGAGAAACGCCATCGACTTTTCAGCAGCCAACATCTTTTACGAGATGGAGGTAAATGCCATCAATCCTACAACATCCACCTTGGCCGAGACCTTTCGCTCCTTGGACTCTTGCCGAAGAAAAGGGAAAGGGAGGCTTACCTGCTGCACCCAGTTACTGACAGTATGGTTGGTCAGCCACTTCAAACAAATTCCTGATCAGTGCATCTTCTTCGAAAGCTACATCAGGTTGTGCCCTCTACTCAGAGTTATCAACGCAATAACCACGGATAGATGGGAGATGGAAAATAAGGATGCCTGGATTAACCGATTCATAAACCTCTCAGAAGAGGACTTCAGTTGGCATGCCAAGTGGTTGTGAACCTCCGATCCTATCGTCTGCTGTGGGCCCCTACCTTGGGTTCCCTTAATCGGAGCATGAGGATGTACTCACTATTGCCCTGCCCTCGTACTTAGGCAGTTTTGCATCACCCAAATCATTCCAGTGACTTTCGGCATGACGAAATCGGACCTACCACACACCGGGGAAAATCAGAACATCCAGGTATACGTCCAAGACTGGGCCAACCCCTTTTGTCTCAAAGGACGCGTTGCCCCTGCAGCAACGATATCACAATACCCACAGTGGAGGATGAAGCGAGTTAACGACAATGTCCTACCTCGTCCAGAAAATCAGAACCCGATGGAAGAGGAAGGAGAATCTCAAGTAAGCGAAGGAATGGATGCCATGGCTTACGCTCAAGTGGTAGAACAAATGCGAGCAACGCAGGAAGAGCGAGATCTGATGACAGAGGAAAGAGATATCGCCGAAGCCCATCAGTGTGGCCTGGAAGTCCAGATGAATGAACTGGACAGGCATCACAAGGATTTCATCCGCGTACAGACAGTACAAAAGAAGGTGGCCCTCAGGGCCTTTAAGGAACGCTTGAGCAGTGAAACCCGCAAAAGAGAAGCATCAAGTGCCATAATCGAAGACAGGGATTCGATGATAAGGGACTTGATTACTCGCGCAGATTTGGGGGATAGGAAAAGCCAGACACTGCAAAGCCGAATTACCGCATTAGAAGCCGAGATAGAGATGCAGAAATGGGAGTTGGCTTCAATGGAGTACCTTTGGCAGGAGAATTCTGATGTCCAGGATTGACACCTTTAGGGAAAGGCTCGGATATCGGCAAACCTTTACTTTTTAGCTAGGACCCCTGATTTCATCTATCTTAGCCATTTTTGATGAATTTAGGTAGTTGGCAAAGTTTACCATACTTTTGTAAACGCTTTTAATAAAGTCGTACTCTTTCGGATATTTATTAAATCGCCTCATGTTTTCCATATCAATTATCCATCCAATACAACTCAAAAGACCATCGCAAAAAGAAAGAGAAAATCCCTCCGGGATAAACACAATCGTTTCACTAAAAAACTAAAAAATCAGACCAAACATTCGAGTAGTGCTCGCTTATGGCCCTATCCTCTTAGCTTATCACCAGAAACTCCAAGTTCATAGATTGTCGTCCCTCCCCTTGGTTGGGTTCACCAGGCATCAGGCCCTGCATCATTGAAAGCACAGTGTGAAAGAGTTCCTCCTAGCATGGCGACATTGGTTGCCCCTGCTGATTTGGGTTTCGCATCTCCGATTTGCTTCATATCGTTGGAATGTATAGAGGCTTCCTTCGTGTCTTGTCAATAGCTGGGATCTCTCGCCTCTCCGACCGCCCTGGAAATATCAAATGAAAATACAGCCGGAAAAGCGAATGAGAAAATGTGGAGACCTCGGGATTGCACATCACTTGTGTATCCTCACTTGTACTTACTCTTTTCTGTGTTTTCTCTTTTTTCAGGTTCACAATAGCTCCTCGGAAGCAAACTACTCCGCACAGGCTCCCTTTAACTAGACTTCAAAAGCGAAAAATGACTAAACCGGCTAAGACCGATGAAGCACTAACGGCTAGAATCGCCGAGTTAGAGGAGCAAGTTAGGATCAGTACAGAAAGGGGCGCCAGGGCTGAAAAGGAAAGAGACGAAGTTGTCACCAAGTTCCCACCGGGTTTCGATCCCCCTTCGCTCACCACCGCAGGACCTTTAGTACTCCCGCCACTTTCTGGCCCCGAGGGCCGATGGAAATGGGTTAGCCCCTTCACTACACCCACCCCTGCAAATCCTACAGTTAAGGCGGGTGAAGATATCGCCCCGTCGCTTCAGCACCTTTCGATCAACCCTGCCGTGGCCCCCAGTAAGAGCCAGGCGCACCTAGAGAACTTGTATCTCCCTCCTATTCCTCTGAGCACAATTCCTGGACCTATGGGAACTCAGCCTCTTACTTTCAACCTAGCACAACCGCAGTTCTCATCAGAACTGATGCTACCCTTCGGTTCTAACCCCATCGGGGCTGAGCAACCGAAAAGTGACTGACTGAATCTGCTCGAGGAAAGACTCCGAGCAATTGAAGGGGCTGATCCATTTGACCCTACCAGCCCTGCCGATATGTGTATGGTCCCCGGGATCATTATACCTTCGAAGTACAAGATCCCTGACTTCGAAAAGTATACTGGGGTAGAATGCCCAAAGACCCACCTCAGAGCATACTGCAACAAGATGGCAGAGATGATCCACAACGAGCTGTTGTTGATTCATCTATTCCGAGAAAGCTTGACCAAGCACGCCCTAACATGGTATATGGGTCTAGATAGAGCCAGGATTAGGATATGGAGAGACCTGTCCGACGCCTTCTATAGGCAATATAAATTCAACATGGAGGTAGCACCCGACCGCGCTGATCTGCAAAATCTGGAAAAGAAAGTCTGCGAGTCCGTAAAGACCTATGCTCAGAGATGGAGAGAGTTGGCTTCTAGAATCTCCCCATCTTTAAGCGATAAGGAACTCTTGTCGATCTTCTTGCACACCTTCAAAGCTCCCTACTGCACCTACCTGATCTCAAACCCTTCAAACAGCTTCTCCGACATAGTCCTAATTGCCGAAAGAGTCGAGCAAGGGATTAAATCTGGACGAATCATACCTCCGACGTCAGAGTCTGCGCCCAAGAAAGCATCAGTCGTGAAAAGAGATGTCGGATTTGTCGCTCCCCAAGCTAATCATGGGCAGCCGTTTCCACCACCTCCACCTTATTTATCGCCATCGCCCTACCCTTTACCATCACTAGACCAACCCACCTACTTTCCTTTCACTTCGCCACCCGTTGCTAATAGCGCACCTCAAAGTCCTGCGCAATTCTCATCACCTCCAGCACAAACATTACAACCCATGCAACCCAAGCCATATAACCCACCAAAAGGCCCAAATAACCAAAACACGACGAACAATCGGTGGAACCGAGAGCCTTTACCTCCTCTCCCTCTTCATGCGGGAGAAATCTACAAACATCTCTTGGCGGCCGGACAAATCGTACCGGTTCCAGCCCAGCCTCAAATGCCTCGTTACCCGAAATGGTATGATCCCAACGCCAGATGCGAGTATCACGCCGGAGCCCCAGGTCACACTCTGGAAAACTGCTTCGCATTCAAAACAAAAGTCCATCACCTGATCAAAAGTGTATGGGTATCTTTCGAAGGGTTAGCAAAAGGACCCAACACCTCCACCAACCCTCTCCCCAATCATTCCCAAGGAAAGGGAGGGGTGAATGCCATCTCGGCAGGAGAAAGCAACGACCTCCTTTCTTCAGCATCAAGCTGGCCACATGAACAACTTTTCCTAGCCTTAGCTCAAGGAGGACATATGCCATACTCGGAGAGCAATCCAAGTCACTGCATATACTGCAAGGGAAGCGACGGTCACAAAATCCAAAGCTGCAAGTTGTTCGCAGAAAAGGTGATACAACTCTCAGGTCTCGGAGTAATACAAACCCAGAAAGCGACCCACGGGGAAGGATCCATTAATGCCATCGGAGAAGGGTTTCCTATCCCGCATAACGCCAAGGGAACCCCACTCCAAATCATCCAAAATAAGGGATCAACTTCGTCGGGCAAACGGTTCTCCAAGCGCCGCGACGAGGGCGACTGCGAGATTGATACATTGGGCCAGCCTTCCGGGAAATTCGATTACCTCGTCAGGTATTCAGCACCACCTTCCCATGATAGCACAGCACCATTGCTACCTTCTTGGGAATCCTCGGACTCCGAGTCATACCCGTTACCGATGTGGTCGCTTCCTCTGTTTCCTTTGAGGGAAATTTACGCAAGCCTCCTGGTCGATGGGCAGATTACACCATCCCCACTCTCGCCTCAATCCACTCCTTACCCTAGTTGGTATGATCCAAAGGTTAGCTACGAATATCACACCGGAACCCAAGGACACTCCCTAGAAGACTGTTACGCCTTTAGAGAGAAGGTCGAGCACTTAACCAAACAAGGACGAATCTCGTCCAAAGGTTTAGCAAAGGGTCCTGCTGTGACAACCAGTCCTTTACCGTGCCATAATCCTGGGATGGGCGACATTGCTTCCATCGGAATTGACATTTCTCACCCTTCAATGGAGGAAACAACCAACGAGGAACTGTTCTTCACGTTAGCCAACAACGCTTATCTACCATTCCCGGGGAATAATCAGGCACAATGCCTATTCTGCCAAGGGGAAAGCAAGCACGACATCTAGGATTGCGGACTTTTTCGGCAGAAAGTCAAGCAACTTACCACATTCGGGATCATTCAAACTGAAGGGGAAACCCGAGGAACGATCAACGCCATCGAGGACAATCCTCCAGCACCATATTCCTTCAAATACGTGGCCCAAACAGGGGATGCGGCCACAACCCCACGCAAAGTAGTGTTCACATTAGCTGTGAATACTCCTAGCCCAGACTTACACGCCGTCCCATTCAACTACGGATACACGGTGGTCACCACCCCTCCTGCAGTCACACCAACAACACTCACTATCGGCGAAGCCTCTCATATCGGGGGCATGACCCGTACCGGAAGATGTTACATCTCGGAGGAAGTAGAGGAGCAACAACAAGCCAAAGGGAAAAACCCTATGACCCGCGAGGAGACGATAGAGGAGGCACAAGGTTTGGGTAAACCTGTAACCGAGGACGAGACAACCGAGTTCCTCAAAATCATGAAACAGAGCGACTTCAGCATCATCTAACAGCTAAAGAAAACCCCGGCTCGCATTTCCATCATGGAGCTGATCCTTACTTCAGAGCCGCATCATCAAGCTCTCTTAAAAGTCTTGAAGCAAGCTTTCGTGACTAAGGATATCACCACAGAAGGGGTGGAAAACCTTGTTGGAAGGATCCAGGCCCTAAGCAGCATTTCCTTCTCTGAAGGAGAGATCGACCCCTCGGGAAGAGACCACAACAAGGCCCTCTACATCACAGTAGAATGTAAGGGACACGTCATAGCAAAGGCCCTAATCGACAATGGGTCCGCACTGAATGTCATGCCTAGGTATGTCCTCGAACAACTACCGGTCGATTTCTCTCACATGAAACCTAGCGGAATGATGGCTAGGGCTTTCGATGGCACCACTCGAGAGATCATCGGGAACTTTGAGTTGGACATGGTCATCGGCCCTACACTTTCGCCTTGACATTCTAGATCATGGAGATCCAACCCGCTTACAACATGCTTCTAGGACGACCTTGGATCCATTCGGCAGGAGCCGTCCCCTCTTCCTTGCATCAGTGCCTCAAATACGTCAAGGACAATGCCCTCGTCACGATAAAGGCAGAAGAAGCCTTGATCTTGGCCAAGCATGCATCCGTGCCTTACATCGAAACTGCTGAAACCTTGGAGAGTTCTTTCCAAGCCTTCGAAATCGTCAACGCGGACTGGGTCAAGGAAGGATCCCCCGTTGGCGAAGCTTCAAAATCTGAGATAGCCAAAACAACCACTAAGTCAACACTAGAGGGAAGTTTCCAATTGGGAAAACGGCTCGGCGCCGAGTTACAAGGATCAAAAGGCTGGGCACCTCCGAAGAGCTTCGGAGACCATTTTGGGTTAGGGTACCAACCCAGCAAGGCCGATTTCGCCAGAATTACCCAAGAAAAGAAAGAAAAGCAGCTGGCTAAGCTATTTGGACACTCTGCGCCAGAAGGCAATATGCCAATCCCATATATCAGAACCACGTTTCCCTTCACGGCGGGAACCATCAATGAAAGTCCGATTAGGGTATCAGACCTCCGTATCTGCACTCTAGGAGAAGAAGAATCGTCGCCTGGTTCAATCATTTTTGTTAAGAAGTTAGGGGAGTCTGTGTGCAACTAGACCATCACCATGCTTCCGGATGTCTCTCCGTAATTACTCCTTTTTAGAAAAATATCTGCTTGCACGTTTTCTCGCGAAAACATTTTTGTAGGAACTCACGTTCCCCTTTTGTTAAAAAATCAAATATATATGCAATTTTCATTTTACGCATCTCTCTTTTTCGCATTTTAATTTCAGGATGAATGCTCTATCAGAGCTGTTTTACTTAGCAAAGAAAGATAGGATCCCAGACCTGGGATAAGCCGAGGATTTGGAAGCGTTGACCAGAGTCAACCGACTTAAAAGCTATCTGGGCCGCAAGATTGATTCATGAGCCGTGAGCAGATTTGAAGAATCTAGCTGGAGTCTTCCGAAAGAAAAGAAGTTTATCTGTAACTAGAACTCCTTCATCGATTAGAATTACCAATCCCCTCTTTTTGTATTTAAATAAACAATCCCGCAAGAGTAGATATCAATCTTCTCTTCGTCTTTTGAACTTTGAACTAGAGATAGGTTTTTCCTATTTAAAGCTGCCGCTGAGAAGAAGAGGTTCATCTCTTCTCTCTCTCGAATTTTCTATCCTTGTTGCAGCTTAAACTATTCTCTTATTTTCAATATAATTCGGATTCAGTTTATGTACATCTCATTTATTATTATTATTGTTATGTCTCTTATAGGCTAAACGCCCTCTTCTTAGTAAGGATTTGAAGCCATGATTCCTAGGTTGTGAGATCAAATAGCACTTCACACACACCATACTTGTATTCTTATTCTTCTTGTTTGCATGACAGTTTGCCCCTGTTCTTAGTAAAGTCTGATCAGCTTCACATAAGGTTTGGACGATTACAGTCTTTTCTGGCGGCTTTGGAGTCTACATTTCCAAGAGAAATACGAAGGCAACTAGCTGGTGACAGCTAGAAGAAGGATCAGATCTGGTTTATAGGATAGACACGAATCTCTATCCCAGGCCTGGGATTAGGTCTTTCCCTGCGTCTATCAATTGCCCTGATTAAATCCTATAGAGTGTCTCTTAGGATTGTTAGGGTGATTAGGGACCTCCAATAGAGTGTCTCTTTGGAAGTCTTATATAGGAGGAAAGTAGGAGATCTAGGTGACCAATACCTGGTCTCTATAGCCTTCCTATAAGTTTAGTGTTTACCACTCTTGCATCTATGATCAACTTATTCGAATCATGAGCTATAAGAAATCCTTACTGGGAAGTCATCATCCACTGATTAACATCATCCACTACATCTTTTGTTTTGTTTAATTCTGTTAATCTAAATTACTTGCAACCAACCAACAACTCATATTGGTATTTACCACCCTTTTAAATTAATACAAAGAATTGATTTTAATCCACCGAATCTCTGAGGAACGATCCTTTTACCACATACGGCAATTAAATTATATACGTGCATGGTAAATTGTAACTTAATTTATTTTGACGGTCTCGGCAGCCATCAAGGGGCAACCGTCTTTACTGCTTATCAAATCCTTCGATAAGACAGTAAAGAAGGGGCAACTATTGATACCCGAATTTTGACGCCATTTTTAATTAATTTTAGCATTTTTGTTATTTAGTTAATTTACAGTCATTTTCAGTTGATTTACTGTCGGTAGCATTTTTAGGTGTTTCGTTGCATTTTAGCATCATCGTTAGCATCGTCAGCTTTCGAGATCACATTTTTAATTTTTCGGCATGTATTTTCATTATTATTATTATTATTATTTTTAGCCTTAAAAATTACAATTTTAATTATCTGGCAGTCGTTTGCTAGTTTTTCTTCGTTTTAGGTCGTCACATGAATTTTAGGATTTTTAATATTTTAGCACATTTTTTAGTATTTTTATTATTTTATTATTATTTTCGTTCGAGCTTTTATTGGACCAGAGTAAGTTTGCTCGGACAATAGCTTGACTTTAAAATGTTTTCCATCAACTAGTTGCTAGCTTTTTTTCTGCTCGCAATGGTCTACAACGTTTCGTGTAATTTTCGACGTAACGTTTTTATTTTTCCGTTCGCGCGTTTCACGCTTTTGAATGAGAAAATAAACGCGCTAAGTGGAAAATTTTCATTATTCGCTGTATACGGTTAGACTCGTCGTATTTTTCTCTACGCGCAGGTACTGTCGGTTTGAAAAGTCTGAACGATTGCTCGCAGGACTCGGCTCGAGGCCATTTAAATAAGATAAAGGGCAAGTTGATCACAACCGTTGATCTGGTCAACTCAAAAAAGTCAACCAGATCAACGGTTGGCTAATTAATCAACCATGGTGCACATGCACCATGGACGTAAACAGCAGCGGAGCAGGCCACCGAGCAGCCTGCTCCCGTCGCCTCCAAACCATTTCCTGTCCCGTCAACCATCATCACGACGATCCTAGCTCTGCCACCTCACTCTCGTAGACCCACCAGCGCGCCACCCCGACGTCATCACAACGACGTCATCACCTCGCCTCCACCGACTCGGAAATCCTATAAATACCAAGCCATCTCTAACGGAAAAGGGGCACCAATTCAGCAAGAAAAACTTACTCTCTCTCCCTCTTGATCAGCTTGCTCATTTAGAGCGACAATCTCCCAGTTCAAAATTTGAAATGTGAGCTTTCTCTCTCTAGCTCATTTTTAGTTTTTTAGCAAGTTTTTTCTTTAATTTCGTTTAGCTTGTTCTTGAGCAAATAAATTACTTTCTTTTATGCCATTAATTCACATACATGATGTAGATTAAATACACGTTTTCAATTTAAAAAATCGTTAGCTAGATTGTGCAAATTAATTAGTTTTCGATAATTAACGGTTTTGTCATTTTTTTGAAATTAAACTCAATGTGTTTTGAAATAAAATTCGAGCTTCGTACGGTCGAGACGCCGTCGAGGAGACGAGCGTCTCGGTATGAAGATCGCGAGAAACGGACAAGGCTAGCCGGACCTTGGCCGCCGGCAGTAGCGCCGGCGACCAAGGAAGAAGATGAATAGTGCCATGTCTCGGCACTGTTCACATGTGCATGCCCATCACCGTTTAAATGATTTCCTTGGCCCAGGGCCAGGAACTATTCCTGGCCCATTTCACTATTCCTTCTTTTTTTTCAATTGGGCCCAACAATTTTTAATTCTTTCCAAAACTTCGGATCACGTTTTTCCGTAAAAATAATTCGTATGCTTCATACGATTATTTTTCGCACTATCAACTGTTTAATTTTCTGTAAATATCAATTGTTTTATTTTTTGCAAATATCAATTGTTTTATTTTCTGCAAATATCAATTGTTCAAATTTCTGCAAATATCACTTGTTCATTTTCTGCAAGTATCAACTGCTTTAATTTTTCGCAAACTGCTGGAAATTCTTCCGCAATATCAACTGTTTTATTTTCTGCAAACATCAATTGTTCATTTTCTGCAAATATCAACTGCTTTAATTTTTCGCAAACTGCTGGAAATTTTTCCGCGATATCAACTGTTTTATTTTCTGCAAATATCAATTGTTTTATTTTCTACAAACATCACTTGTTTATTTTCTGCAAATATCAAACTGTTTATTTTTCTGTAAATATCAATTATTTTATTTTCTGCAAATATCAAACTGTTTATTTCCTGCAAAATATCAATTGTTTTAAATTTTGCACTTATCATGCTACTGGAAATTCTTCCGCAAATATCAACTGTTTATTTTCTGCAAATCATCAAACTGTTTTAATTTCTTGTAAATCGTCAACTTCATTTTTCTACACTTATCAAAACAGCATTTAAATTTTGTATGCGTCAAATAAATCATATTTCGCATGCAATCAACTCAGCATTTAATTTTTGTATGCGTCAAATAAATTATTTTTCGCATGCAATCAACTCAGCATTTAACTTTCGTATGCGTCAAATAAATCATTTTTCGCATGCAATCAACTCAGCATTTAATTTTCGTATGTGTCAAATAAATCATTTTTTGCATGCAATCATGTCATCATTTAAATCTCGTATGCGTAAAATCAATCATTTTTCGCATGCAATCAACTCAGCATTTAATTCTCGTATGCGTTAAATCCATCATTTCTCGCATACAATCAACTGTCATCATTTATTTTCCTGCACTTATCAAACTCAGCATTTAATTCTCGGATGCGTAAAATCCATCATTTCTCGTATACAATCAACTGTCATTTAAATTTTCGCACTCATAAAATTGCTTATTTATTTCTCGAGCTATCGCTAATACTCTCACTTTGTAGGTTTTAATTTCAAGCTTCGCTTGAAAGTACGCCTTTCGATTCCTTTTTATTTATTCAACGCTTTTCGTAAATATCAATCGTACGCATGATATATAGAACTACTAGAATTAAAATTAACCCACATGAACAACGTGTTTAAAGAGTTGCTTAAAATGCCATGCTCATGTGATTTTAAATTCTCGCTTATATTGACTGCATGTACATGGGGACTTTCGATCCCACATCAGTTTTTCACTTCAAAATCTATCATTTAAATTTGTACTCTGTTAGCAATCCATGATAGGATGACGTAGTAATTAATCTAATCATGCATGGCCCGATGATGAAATAAGAGGGCGCTCATTCAGTCTTACAGAAAATTCAGTCCCATCACGTTACGTTCAAGAATAATCAATCGGTCTTGATAAACGGTAACCCCATCCAAAAGACGTTCAAACGGTAACCCCGTTCAACGATTAATTATTTATGAACGTCACGATCATAAAAAGACTAAAGTGACGATTCCTCTGAGGGTCCCCCTTTCAAAATAAAAACGTATTTTATCAAACAACTTTTTAAAACACCTCTCTCATCAACCGATAACCATTTTCGGATGTGACTCGGGTGCCTAACACCTTTCCAAGACCATAATACGACCCCGAACCTTTGTCTGGGGTCCAGACCCATCTTTTGTGCCTTTAGTTTTTTACTTATTATATTTCCTATGCCATGATGATTAAGGTTCCCTAAACCTAGCAACCAAATTAGGGTGGCGACTTCATTGCATGTTGCGAGGTGTCTGTTTACGCCGAGCATTGTAAGGTCCCAAATTTCATGGCACACTCGCGAATTTTTAATTTTTGTGGGGCGCGACAGTTCTTTACTTCAGCAGGCGTTGTTCAACCTCAAGTTGGAGATTGACGGAGTTAGGTGGATTCCTAGTGTTCCTTATATCGAAGAAAAGAGAGATTGAGTTAAATTTCGCGCAACTTCAAACCTTCCAACAACGATCGTCAATTCAATGCGTCCTAGCTATATAAGATCTTATCAAGGGTAGCGGGGATCATATCATGTGGTAGTGGAGCATAGCCATTGCAAGGTTTGATTTATATCAATCTATCCTTTACTTTGTGTCTTGTTATTTCGTTTAGAAATTTTTATTTTGAGTCGTTGTAAAAATAATTCGCCAAAGTATAAGCGATTTCTTTGAGTAAAAAAAAAGAAAAAAAAAAGAGTCGATTATTATTTATTTTGAGTCTTTTGTTTAATCAAAAAGTGTAAAAAAAAAGCAGTCCCCAAAGTGTCATAAGAAGAGTCATAAAAATAGTCCAAAAAAAGTGTCAATTAGAGTCACAAATTGTCCCCCAAAGTGTCGTTTGTGTTTTGTTTTAATTTCACCCAGAGTCATGACAGAGCAATCGTACATCAAGCTACAACAAGAGGTCGTTACCCTCATGCAAAATCTCAACACGAGATTTGATGAAATCGTGCAAAGACAGCAAACTTCGGATGAGTGCATTAGAGGGCTAACCGAGAGGGTTGTTGGTGGTATGTCGATTGGACCGAATATGAGAAGGCCTAGAAGTCCCCAACGAGAAGAAGAAGACGACGAGGGAGGCCATGAAGGGGTTGTTCCTAGACAAAGACGTGGGCACCGAGTTCCTAACGCCAACCCTAGGCGGAGACTTGAACGTGAGCCACCATGGCTCGAACATGAGCCACCATGATACGACGATGATTAGCATGAGCCACACATGTACGCTCATGGGCCGAGACACCAACCTAGACGAGAGCGTTGGTATGATGAGTCTGAGCAAGAAGACGCCTATGAGAGGCAAGGAGTTAATGCAAGGTATGACGAAGGGAGAAGGTTTGGTAGTCAAGTTGACGGAAACCTTGGGAGTATAAAATTGAAAATCCCTCCCTTTGAAGGGAAGGATAATCCAGACATTTACCAAGAGTGGGAAAGGAAAGTGCAATCTATTTTCCTTTGTCACAACTACTCAGAGGAGAAGAAGGTGAAGTTAGCATCAGTGGAATTCAATGGATACGACGCTCATTGGTGGGATTCTTTGAACGCAACAAGAGAGCGAGTTGGAGCCGGACCGGTTGTTACTTGGGAGGATATGAAGATGCTAATGAGGAAGCAGTTTATACCCACACACTTTTAGAGGGATCTACATCAGCGCTTACAAACGCTAACTCAAGGGAGTAAGAGCGTTAGTGATTATTTTAACGAGATGGAGGTTGCCCTAGCAAGAGCGCAAGTCATGGAGGATATTGAGGCAACTATGGCGAGGTTTTTGAATGGGTTAAACTGGGAGATAGCTAACTGCTTGGAGTTAACAACATACAACTCTTTAGAGGATATGTTGCATATGGCGCTCAAGATCGAGAAGCAAAGGAAGACGAGGTCTTACCCTAGTGATGAGTGAAGTAAAACATTGGCTTAGAAGAAGTCTACATGGAAGAAAGAGGAAAGGAATGTAGCGGCGAGTGTAAAAGAGGCTAAGAGCGAGAGTTCTAGTGTGCCTAAAATACTGTCGGTGATAGCAGTTCTTCCAAAAATCCTCAGGGGGCGAGAAACATTATTTGTTTTAAGTGTTCAGATTGAGGACACATTACTTTGGCATGCCCTAATAAGCCTATGCTTATGATCAAGAAGAATGGCGAATGGGTGCGAAGATGAGCATGAGATCGAGACACCTACGGATAAAAGGATTGAAAGAGATAATGACTCGAACGATTGTGTGGTTGAAAAAGGCAAAGAAGTGGTATATTTCTTGTAGTTCAGTGAGTCTTAAACGCACAACCTACAGTCAAGAAGAAAGGCTTAGAGCAGCGGACTAATTTATTTCATACAAGGTGTCGTGTGAATGGGAGATTGTGTTCTGTGGTTGTTGATAATGGAAGCTTCACCAATTGTGCAAGTGACTTGCTTGTGAGTAAGCTTAGCCTTCCATTGATCAAGCGAGAGAAGGCTTACAAGCTATAATGGATGATGAATGGAGGAGAAATAGAGGTGACTCATCGAGTCTTAATTTCGTTCAACATTGGGAACTTTGGATATGATGTGTATTGTGACATGGTACCTATGAGCGCAAGCCATATTTTGTTGGGTAAGCTGCGACAATATGACATGAAGGCAGTCCACAAGGGTAAGAGCAACTGATATAAGGTTGAGAAGGATGGGAGAAAGCATATCTTGGAGCCTTTGTCACCTTCGGAAGTATACAAGGATCAAGTATGGCTTACTAAGTCGTATGGTGATTTTGTAAGGGAAAAAGAAGAGAAGGATTCAAAAGAATTAAAAGTCCTTGAGAAAAACAACTCGCATGAAAATAGAGAGCATGCGTTGAACAAGAGAAGAAGAAACATGTTGCTTGTGCCTAACCCTAATTTATTTGTTTCTACTTTTCCTTGTGATTGTTCTTTAGGGTTGCAAAAGGAAGGTGATGTGAGTGAAGAGATGAAGCGGTATTTGGTGATTGTTGAGAGAGTAAGGATGAGCTTACACCAGCTTTGGTTGCCTAATCAAGACAACAATATAGCCACATGGAGAGATGATGGTTTGACCCAAACCACCGCCGCGCACAAGGACACCACCGTCGGAATGGATGTCTTAGGTAATCCCTTGACTTTTTATGTTTCCTTTGATGATTTTAATGTAAGAAATGTTGTTGGAGTTAAGGAAGCAAATTCAAGGGTGAATCATTTTCAAGGGGGAGGGAATGATATGATTCTAGCACCATCGTATACGTAACACGCGCG
Organism: Viola odorata; assembly: GCA_963691705.1. Classification (NCBI taxonomy): domain Eukaryota; kingdom Viridiplantae; phylum Streptophyta; class Magnoliopsida; order Malpighiales; family Violaceae; genus Viola; species Viola odorata. Next base: position 34,930,012 of record OY829538.1, read on the forward strand.
CCTTGGGCCAATCGGGCCATGACGTCGAGCCAAGAGGGTTGTAGTGAGTCGAGCGAGGTTAAAAGAACCTCAAAGTGTTAAGAGAAGGGTCATTGCATGAAGGGAGCAGATCTTAGGCCGAGGAGGACATGCGCCGCACCTTAGCGCACACACGCAAACCCTAGGAGAGTCCTATCGAGCCAAACCAAGGAAGAAGGATTCCGATCCATGATCCATGATAAATAAAAGACATAAGGGTGTCTTAGGATTTTCGTGGCCAAGTTTGAGGATAAACACACGGCTGGATAGAGAGATCGCTGGGAGGGACTTAGTCACATGCACCAAAGGTGTATACAAGAGCAACAGGCGCGTTCTTTGGAGCCGAGTGGGTTCGAGTGAGGTTATTTTGAGGAGCCAACCTTGTGACTTGTCTTTCAACATGTTACGAAGGTTTGGGCGAAGTTTCAGCCCAAACGCTCGAGTAAAAGTGAAGATGGCTCGAGAGAGGATTTTGGTGTGCATTGACCGAGCCAAGGGTCAAGCGACTAGGCCATGGCTAGACCGAGACCGAGCCATTGAGGGAGCTGAAGTTGGAGGACGTCTAGGAGTTCTAGAAGATTTAGGATGTAATTATGTAATTAATTATTAGAGTTATTTCTTAGTTAGAACTTATAGTGTTAGTAGAATTCCTAGTTTTACTTAAACTTGTACTAGGCTTTGCCTATATATAGTCGATTGGCTTCATTAATCAAATAAGCTATTTTTCAACTAAATTTGATCCTTTGTGATTGTGAGACGTTTGTCTTGTGAGAGCTTTGCTCTTGTGTTCATGGACTCGAATAAAAACCCTAGGTGGTGGTGTCACGTGGACTATTGGCGAACCTTATCCTACGAACCTCACTTATTGACTGACAGAGTTAGGTGGATTCCTAGCGTTCCTTACTTCAGCAGGCATTGTTCAACCTCAACTTGGAGATTGGTGGAGTTAGGTGGATTCCTAGCGTTCCTTATATCGAAGAGAAAAAAGATTGAGTTAAATTCCGCGCAACTTCAAACCTTCCAACAACGATCGTCAACTCAACATGTCCTAGGTATGTAAGATCGTATCAAGGGTAGCGAGGATCGTATCAACCATGCCCTCTTGAAATTAGACAATAATTTCCCAGCTCGGATGACTACCTCTTGGATTGATTCGTCACACTGGCAGAAGATCCTGTTGTTCCTCGACGTCCATAGAGACCATAGGATTGAGATAAGCTGCTCTATATCCGATTCGCCCAATGATGTCTTTAGACTTGCTAACCAATCCACCCAATTGTCTCCTTGCAACCCCAAAATCCTATCCCAGAAAGCAAACTTTTCCCACCCCCTCTTGCAAATGGGCAAGACAATAATAGATGTGGAGTCGATTCAACCTCCTCATTGCAACTGGACACACTGGGTCCACCGATATTCCTCTCCTCCCCATTTTTACTATGGTTGGGAGAGAGCCACTACCCAGCCTCCATATGAAGTTTTTAAACTTTGGAGGGATAGTTAACCCCCACACCGTGGATAGGGAAAAGTGATGAAGAATCCAACCCAAAAGAGACCGAAGAAGTAAAAGAGGATGCACGGCCACTACGAGAAGCCAATGGAGTGATGGAGAAGATCTGACCAAGAGGAGGAGCAAAAATAGCGATGGAAGAGGTGTGGCCAACATGCTCCAATCCAAGGAGGAACGGTAAGTAAGGGAAGGGACCGCCAGACTGATGGAGAACTTGCTGCCTAGATGTTCAAAGTGGCGCTGCAAGGTAAGAGAAAGGAGAGATCTCTTATGGTAGCCCGTAGCCAACCCGCAAGTCCCTATTGCATTCCTAATGCTGCCATCTTCTACAAGATCATCATCAAGTTACCTCCAAAATAACTATCTCCGCATCATATGGGACATCACCCTCACCAAGGGGCGGAACAAGAAGCATCTCATCCTCAAATGGATCCAAAATATCATCAATAGAGCGCCAATTGGGAGGGTAAACCCTAGACTCGCCGATGGGTGGAAGTGTGGCAAATCGCGGTGTCAATGCAACTATGGCAGCCCAAATGTCCTTGGTGGCTTGCTCTTGCCATGCCAATTGGCATTGCATATCAGCCAAAATGTGCCTAGTCTCAACCCATTTGTATTGTGATAGAAGCTAGAGCCTTCTCATCCGAGCCATCCATACGGGCTTAGGGGGCAACCACGGTGTCAAAGTCTCATCCATATGAGTGTGGAGGAGGCCGTCGGATATTGCGTGTAGAATGCTCATTGTACTGAGATGATGTGTGGCTAGGAGGAGTAACGCTCAAATGTGGTGGGATATAGGTGCGTTGAGGAGGTCGACGGACAAACACACTAGAAGCGGAGCCATGACCACGACTATAGTAAGATGCAGAACCTAGGCCATGGCTTGGAGAGGAGGCAGCCGTGGTGTAGAAGTCCTCATCCCAATAGGAGCCAACATCCTCATAATAATAAGACATAGGCAAAGGTACCTACAAAAGAAAAATAAACGCAATTGATATATACGAAAGGGTTAGTCACTCCCTCACGTGTTTGGGCTCTCGTGTTTCACACAACACTCTATTGTTCTTACAATCTCACCCACTCAAAATCTAATGCAAACCAATTAATTAAGCTGAGCACAAGACTCTAAGACTCAAATAAAACATGGAATGCAAAGAAAACATAGCAAGAAATAAAAGGTGAGGAAAGCTGAATTAGTGTTCAAGGAAGAAAGAGCTTGTTTTGAATACTAATGAGACTTGCAGTAGATATGTGATGTGGGAAACAATTGATGCAAACTCAAGGACACAAAAGAATGACTAGCTCAAAAAGGAAAAACGCTAGAAGAAATGGAAGGAAAAGAAAGAATGCCTAAAATATCCACTTTTGCGTCAAAATAAACACTTGCAAAATGCACACTTTAACTTGAATTAATTCACTTCAAATGCACACATACACTTTGCCTCTTGCTATTACTTACATGTAATCTTTTTCTCATATTTTTTTTTTTAATTTAGGGATTTACTTTACTCTTTTAATCCCTTTCTCTTCTTTTATGTTTTTTTTTTGTAAGTGCAAGAGAGCTTCAAGCAATGTATGACCATTATTTTGATAAAAGAAGTGGAAGACAAGTAGTTCTTTAAGTTAAAAATATTTTCACTAAATGTCAAAAAGAGTGAATGTATGACACGTAGTACAAATATGCATGACAAGTAGTTTTTGCAATGTGTATGACAAGCAACTGGAGAGTTAAGTGTGTTGCCCTAGGGCCGACTATGTGCAGCAAAGTGGAGTGGTGAGTAAGCTGAAATGCTTGGCTCACAATGAGAGATGTGGTAGCCTAGGAGGAGGGCACAAAAATGTGATAACTAGCTAGAAAACAAGCAAGTCCACATGGCTCTCATGGCTCATCATAAGACGCTCCAATCACAACATATAATCACACTTAAGAAGATGAAGATTCGGCCACTTAGATGCAAATAAACACACAAAATTGCAGCAATTGTGTCTCTTCAAGATCAAACCACTAAAAGACAAACTTTTTGACCTAAATTGGAAAAGCTCCCAAATGAAATATAATTGAAGCCTACAGTAGGAAAAAATGTTTAAACTGTAGGGATGGTAAGGGAAGAGTTTTCAACCGTAGAAACGGTGAGAAAATGAAGTTTTGCAATTTAGAGGAATATGACCACAAAAAAATGAATTTTTTAGCACAAAATGATTGATGTCTATGGTAATGGAGATGATTCTAACCGTAGAAATGGTGTCAAAGTAAGGTTTACTAACCTAGAAGACAACCTTGACGCTCCGCTACCACTTGATAAGGCTGGGTTCCAAATGGAGGATGAAACCGTGAGATGAAAGCAGCAAGGATCTAGTCTCCTTTGGGAGGTGGTCAACACATGAATAGATGATGGATTTTAAGCTTGTGTTTAGTGTTTAATGGAGTAAATAGGCAGCAGCTAATATGGAGGAAATGGAGAAGATAACGTCGCAAGAAGGTTGCGAAAAGAGTGCAGCGGATTAATGGATGAAAAGGAATATCTATTGATGGAAAACAAGTAACTAACTTTAACACCCAACAAACCCCTCCTAGATCTAGTCTAGACAACTTTGTTACAAAGCAATGAAGGATCTCTCAATCAAGGCCGGCCTTTCCAACAACAAGGATAGACAACCCAACTGTTTTGATGGAGAAGATGAAGTACTGGTTTTAAGAACCCTAAATTGCCCTAATGGCTCACCTAATGTGAAGTGTTATTTGTAGAGGAGAAACTCAACAAAACAAAGACCAGACCTAAAAATGGCTAACATAGCCTATTTATACTAAATAATTATTTACCCTTCAAGTGAACTACAAGTCACTCAAAAACTCAAGTCTGCCCAGACTTCATGGTCTTGCTCATGGATCATGAACTCGACCATAAGCAGGCACTGTCTTAGCCTTCTCATCGCGCTTTAGGGGAAGATAGGCCACACGAGAGCCATTTCACGTGTAATGTGTGCGGGCTTCGGAGGGTCCATACTCGTATTAGCTAACCGAGTGGATTGTTGGCGGTATGCCAATTAGGCAGAATCTAAGAAGGCCTAGAAGTCCCCATGGAGAAGAAGCGGATGATAAGGAAGACCATGAGGAGGCTTTTCCTAGGAAAAGACGCAGACAATGAGTTCCTAACGCCAATCCTAGGCGAGGACTTGAAGGTGAGGCACCATGGCGTGAATGCGAGCCACCATGGCATGACGACAACGAGCATGAGCCATGCATACATGCTCATGGACCTAGACACCAACCTAGACGAGAGCGTTTGTATGAGGAGGCTGAGCAAGAAGATGCCTATGAGAGGCAAGGACTTAATGCAAGGTATGACGAAGGGAGAAGGTTTAGTAGTCAAGTTGACGGAAACCTTGGGAGCATAAAGTTAAAAATCCCGCCCTTTGAAGGGAAGGATAATCCAGACGTATACCTAGAGTGGGAAAGGAAAGTGCAATCTATTTTCCTTTATCACAACTACTAAGAGGAGAAGAAGGTGAAGTTAGCATCAGTGGAGTTCAATGGATACGTGATACGAGCACGGGTGCTCTAGGCGCACTCTCTCATGAGTTGGCCGCGCACGTCATGACAACTCCCGCACCAGCCCTTGCAAACCATGAAGACGTGTTCGAGCCCTTGGCAGAGCCCGTGTCAGAGCCCTTGGCCGAGCCCGTGGCCAAGCCCGCCTAGGTGAAGCCCATCTTCATTGCTGCCAAGGCCAAGCTTCTCAAGCCCCTTTGTCTAAGGGTGTAAGGGTATTTACCCCTTTGTTTTAGGCATAGGTATTTAAAGTGCATTATGTGTCATTTCAGCACTTATCTTTGATTTTAAGTGAGTTTATCTCCATCCAAGACCAAGTAGTTGGCTTTAGCCTTAGGGTTCTTAAAACTGGTTTTATTTCCTCTTGTTAATCTCATCGGGTTGATCATTGTTTGATTAAGTAAGGGTGAGCACGATTAAGAGATCCTTGTAAACGTTTGCTTGCAAGTTTAATATATTACTTTCCATAAATTCCTTGCTATCTTTCATCCATCTAAATCCGCTGCCTTATTACTCCCTAAACATCCAAATATTCTGCACTCAATCTGCCCTCAAGAGTTCATCAATCTCCTAAAGCAGACTAGATCTGAAGAATCCAAGAACAACACGGCTTCAATCCTTCCAATCAAGCCCGAATGTTATCAAGTGGTAACGGAGCTCCAAGTTATCTTCTAGGTTGGTAAACTCTCTTCCTATGGTTAGAATCATCTTCTCTACCATAGCTATTCATCTTTGGCCAACAAGTTTTCCATTGTCACAACCGTTCCTCTCTTTGGCCAAAACTGATTTTCTAGCCATTTCCACTGTTCAAACACCTTCAAACTTCATTTCCATGGCTTAAACATTATTTCCTACCATAGGAATCATTTTCTCTTCATTTGAAAATTTGGTGTTCTCGACATTTTTTGTCTTTTAGTGTACTAATTTTGAAGAAACACAATTGCTGAATTGTTTAGGTGTTTTTGTGCATCTAAGTGATTAATTCTTCATCTTCTTATTTGTGATTGCTTTCTGATGTTGGAGCTTCCTATGATGAGCCATGAGAGCCATGTGGACTTGCTTATTTCTTAGCTAAGTACCGAATTTTTGAGCTCCACTCTTAGCCGGCCACATCACCCCTTTTGTGAGCCAAGTATTTGGACTCATTGTGAGCCAAGCATTTCAGCTTGCTCACTACACTTCTCCCTCACATAGCGGGCCCTAGGGTTGCAACATTACACACATTTTACTTGTCATACACACCCACATCACTTCCCATATCATATGCATTGTCATCCACTCAAAACTTGACACCTCACCTTGACTTGCCACCTTACATTTTTGTCATTTAGTGAGAATTTTTTCAAGAGCAAAAACTACTTATCTTTCACTTCTTATTTCAAAGATACATGTCATATAAGTGAGCTCTCTTCACTCATTGCAAAAACAGAAAAGAAAAGAGAAAGGAACTAAAAGAAAGATAAAAAAAAAGTGATCAAGTTCCTAAAATTCAAAAAAAGAAAAAGAGAAGAGAAACATTTGAGTCATAAGCAAGAGACTACTTATGTGTGTGTATTTGAAGTGAATCACATTGTTTTCAAAGTGTCATTGCGGAAGAACACAAGTTCGGCTTTCATTTTGTGCATTCATTGTGTGCTTTCATTTTCGCTTCTTTTCCTTTTTCTTTTTCTTCTTGAGTGTCATTTTGAGCTAGCCTTTTCCTTTGTGTCTTGAGTTTTCATGCCTTGTTTCCTACATCTTTTCTACTCTAGGTCATTGGTGTTCAAAGTATTTAATCCTTGAACATCAATTCAGCCTTCTCTACCTTTCTTTCTAAGCTTGTTTTCTTTGCATTCCTTGTGCTGTTTTGAGTCTTAGAGTCTTGTGCTAAGCTTAATTACTTGGTTTGCATTGGAGATAAGAGTGGGTGAGTTAGTGAGCGTATTAGAGTGATGGTGTGAAACACGAGAGCCCAAACACGTGAGGGAGTGACTAACTTTTCTATATAAATTGCATTTGTTCAGTTTGTAGGTACATTTCATTATGTCGTTTGAGAATACCTCTTGGGTTATGAATGTCGTGGAATCAGCCACCACCAATTCGGCAGTAGCTAATCTCACAACTCACATGGATGCTTTAATCCATCAAGGAGCATGCCTAGAGCAATCCAATTTGGACATTTTGGAAGCCCTTGCCACATTACACCCGACGACGTCCCAACAACCGCCTCTGCACCCACCTCGCCAATACCTAGACACATACTACTACCAAAGATCATACCTAAATGACCCTACCCATATGGCTTACTCTTGGTCACAACGCCAAAGTGACTTGGAGGAAAGTGCAGATGAGTGTAGTACAAGTAACACGGATGACATGTGGTTTGGTCCGCACCCTTCCTTTGCCCTAGACACCACCGGTGACGACTTCTTACATGGTAGCCGAACCCTTGACTTACACCTAGACCAAACACAGCCCCAAAGACATCCACAAACACAGCCGCCTCCACACCAATCCAGCCAATACCTACACATTACTACCCAAGACCACACCAAAATGACCCTACCCTTATAGATTATGCTTGGTCACAATGCCAATGTTGATACGATCCTAGTATCCTCGCAAACCCTAGTGAGGTTAATAGAGGCGTCACAAGTAGCCAAGGGTTTGGAGAACATAAGGAAGTGAGCTAAGAAGGCCTTGAAGAGTCAAGTGAGGCTAGCGAGAGCCCACAGAAGGAAGGGCGATTGGAGACTTTGTATATGTCACGACCTTAAGAAGTGAATATGAGACCATGTTGGGCCGATTGTGTACAAGGTATGGATTAGAGGTTGAGGATGTAGCATTCCGTTATAATTTGCCCTTAGATGGTGATCTTGATAAAGATTCGAGGATGAATCTTTTTAAAGTAAGAGGGAATGATACGATCCTAGTATCCTCGCAAACCCTAGTGAGGTTAATGGAGGCGTCACAAGTAGCCAAGGGTTTGGAGAACGCGAGGAAGTGAGCTAAGAAGGCCTTGAAGAGTCAAGTGAGGCTAGCAAGAGCCCATAGGGCTGAGTTAGGAGTCAGCACACGAAGAAGGTGCGCGCTAGGGCAGTCAATGTGCAAGACGCATGCGCAAGGAGAGTTGACTCTAAGCCAAAATAAAATTGGTTCGAGATTTTTCCAAAATTCCAAGTGTCACATCAGTAATAATTCAAGTAGGAATTTTGGACCAGCCAAAATAAAATTGGTTCGAGATTTTTCCAAAATTCCAAGTGTCACATCAGTAATAATTCAAGTAGGAATTCTGGACCAAGTTTGAAGGAAAACGCACGGAGAAATCAAGAGATGGCTCTAGAGGAGTGTGAATGCGGCAAGGGAGGCACACTTCAAGTCCGACTAGGATTAGAAGTTGAAGTTGAGCGAGAAGAGGAGTTGGATAATGAAGCGTGATCTTGTACAAGTTATATAGGATAATTATTTTAATTATTTTATTTAATTAAATTAGTTAGAGTTAAGATAGAATTAGAAATCCTAGTCTTAGTCGAAATAGAATTTGTACCTCGCCTATTCAAAGGCAACGATTGTTCATAATAAATTCAGATCAGAATTTCCATCAAACACTTTCCCAAATCTCCATTTTCATTATTCTATCATCTTATATTCTCAATCTCCGAAGCAAGCCGTCCTTGTGTGTGTTAAGTTAGCCGTGGACTCGGTTAGGGCTAGTGAAGCGTGGCGTTTGTGGATTCAAGCGTGGAAGGTGCGTGAGCTAGTGTGTGCGGACCAAAGCGTGGCACTTACAGGGATAAGTGTAGAAGGAGCGTGAGGGATTGTGTTGGCGTTCACAGGCCTGATCGTCGTTGCTAATATTCACATGGCTGAATATTGATTGCTAACAATTACAGGGCTGATTGTTGGTGTTGCTCTCGTTCATAGGGCTGAGCGTTAGCGTGCGTGCGTACTACAGGGCTAGGCATTCGTGATAACCTTGACTTTGCTCAAACAGGGATTTGCAAGTCATTAACCTCAATTAGTTATATGGGATACTAATTGATCCAAGGAAGCGTTCAAGAAGGGATTTTCGTCAATTATGCGCCCCAAACCTACAAGAGAACAAGATCGGTCACTTATGCGCCTCGGGTTCTAACCTAGCATCCAAGGATCGTATCAAATGTGACTTGGAGGAAGGTGTGGAAGAGTGTAGTACTAGTCATACGGATGACTTTTGGTATGGGGTGCCCCTTTCTCTTGCCCTAGACATTGACGGTGACTACCTTCCATATTGTAGTCGAGACCTTGACCGACACCTAGCCTAAAGACAACCCCAAACGCATCCACAAACACAGCCCCTAAACCAACTATTTGCTCGGCTATTGCATGGTCTACATGATGTTATCCCACCCTTACGCGCACCAACATTACGGGAAGTGGCAAATTGTGTAGTAGTACGACGAAACTTGAGTATTACTGCCAAAGTGGACGATGAGGACACCATGGCTTGGGTCTTGGGAGGTCTACACATGGAGATATCTTACTAGCTGGATTTTTACTCCTATGACTCCTTGGAGGACTTGTTCCATCTTGCCCTCAAGATAGAACATCAAGTAAGTGCTAAACCTAAAACTCCTTTCATTTCTTCATTTTTTTCTAAGCCTACTTGAAATGCTCCTTCCTTACCTCCTAAAGTCCGCCAAGAGACCACACAACCCACACCCCTGCCCAAGCCAAACATATAACCAAACAGAAACCTTCTTGTGTATTCTGTGGGTCTCGCGACATCAAGGCATCCACACACATACGTGCTTAATTGGTTTAAGGAGGACAGCTCCGTCAAGGTCACTAAATAAGTGAAAATTCCTTTCGCGATTGGTGAGTATGTGGATGAGAGAACTTGTAATATGGCAGCAACGGATTTCAGTCATTTGTTGTTTGGTAGGCCGTGGAAACTTGATAAGAGGGAGGCCCATGACGGGTTCCTCAACACGTCTAAATTCCAGCACTTGGGTTGTAAATTCCTCATCCCTCCTTTGCCACCTTCCCAAGTGTATGAGGTTGCTCTCCAATGCGTGTGCTACATTTATGCGTCTTCCCATACCGGATTTCAAAAATGAGAGGAGGGGAGTGAAGAAAGTAAGTGGAGAGATTGAGGAAAATATCGTACATGAAAATAATGAGCTTGTACCGAGGGGAAAAATATGGCTTGAAAATAGCAAGCAAGCTAGTGAGTTTAAGAGTGAAAACAGTGAGGAAAAGGCACCCAAAAGAGGGAGCTTATGTGCCGTGAGGAGTGTGGTGAGACTTGGAGATAATTTCCTTAAACCGTGCCTTAATGATCCCTATTTGTATTTCGCTAACACTAACCCCATTTCTTCTAGTGATATCCTTTCTATTGTACTAGCTACGATGGCTAATCCTACGGAGGTGTTGCTCACCACGATTCCATGCGGGCCTTCATTAGCATTTGTGCCTCTTATCCCTTTATATTGTAGCACTTTGGTCTTGCCACATGTGTTAGATATTTTGGTACACGTCTGTTTTGTGTGTGTCACTTCTTATCATGATCCTTTCTCACATAGTATACCATCACAGTTGCACATGCCTTCATATTGTCGCTGTTCTCATGCGCTAGTTTCATCCCAGACAATCTGCCCATTTATTGCATTTTTCTCTTGTGACGAATGACTATGGGTCTCTCATGATCACCCCCGTAGATTGGTTCCCTTGTTCTTGGTGTCTAAGCGTTGGTATAGGTAATGGGAATACCGCGTTGGGTGTGATTAAACTCCATCGTACCCCTTTGGAGCTAATATGGTTATGGATCTTCAAGCGATTGTGCGCACAAGGGTGTCTACAGTTCATAAGGAGTTATTTTCCACCTCCCTTTTATAGTGCTGATTCATGTCTCTCCTTTATAGGTACTATGTGTGACATTCGCAAAGGAATGGAGCATGCAGATTCGAGGAAGAATCCATTTGAAGAGGGAGGGGATGATACGAGCACGGGTGCTCTAGGCGCACTTGCTCATAAGTTGGCCGCGCAAGCCATGACAACTCCCACACCAGCCCTCACAAACCATGAAGATGTGTCCGAGCCCTTGGCAGAGCCCGTGTCTGAGCCCTTGGCCGATCCCGTGTCCGAGCCCTTGGCCGAGCCCGTAGCCAAGCCCGCCTAGGCCAAGCCCATCTTCATTGCTGCTAAGGCCAGATGATGATAATAAGTCCAGTAGTTTTCTCTGATTGTTGTCCTTTCATCACATGCCATGCACTTGATATATACTTTCATGCATAAGACATAGGTTGCACATCAAATTCTAATACTACTACCATATTTACTAATTAAGAAACAAAAACAAAACAAAACAAAAAATATATTTATTGTGAACACAAATAATTATGATTTATCTCTTTTTATTAGATTAATTTTTTATTATTTAAATAAATAATTATCAAATAAATATAATTACGTTAGTATCTTTAACATCACTCTTAACTCTATGATGTTGTCACCACAAAAAGGACATGTAAGACAGAGTCATAAAAGGACAACATTGTTTATTTTACTTTCAATCATGAGTACGAGTAGCTAAGTACATCCTTCTTAGTAGAGGCAATTGAAGCATGAGCATGAGTACGCATGAGACCTAATCGATCTTATTATTCTTTAATTTTACATTTAATCAATCTCGCAATTATTTCTAACGTGTTTTCTATTTGATATTAGACTTGTTCAATCTAGGATTGAATAGATCACGCAACTGTCATTCTTCTTAGTCATGGATTATTGACTAAGAGGATTGAAGTAGACACCTACGCGCTAGCGGAACATCTGTGAAACGGTAGGGGGAAAGGTTAATTAGACCCAGTCTCAATTGACGCCCGACAATACTAGTCTAGAGTTGTGTTACCCTAGTCAATCATCAACCAACTCAGTAAATCCTTTAACTACGAAGGTGCTAGTTGGTTAGGCATCATCTCTAAGTATACCTGAGGTGGTGTTGATACAAGAGGGAAGCAGGGATCATAAGTGTACCTTGATCCTATAGCAACTCTGTGGATTGAACATGAATACCCCTATATCAATGATTGTAACTCATGTCTCATAGCTGCCAGCCTCTACTAGGAATTCCTCTCCTTTTTTATTTCCATTTCTGGATCTGCCGTCTTGACCAAGAACACTATTCTTGGCCAAGACCGTTTCATTACCTTATTACTTTTCCAGTTTAGTTCTAAAACAAGACCCCCAATTCCACCTTAGTGTTACTTTTAATTATTACAAATTCTCACAAGAGTAATACCATAACTCCCTATGGATCGAACCTCTTACTTGCTATCTACAATTTATTTGTTCTTAGTAGTGAGTTGTAACTTATAATTATTTTTTATGGATTCGACAACCATCAAATTTTACCGCCATTACCGGGGAGCTTAATGGATACTGATCTTTGTGTTTTCTTATTTTATGACTAGGTCATCTCGCGAAGCATTAATACCTTTCAATCCCAAGCTGACCAGAGCAGAGAGAAAATAGAAGGAGAGCCAAAAGAAGACTAGTACTATCTAGTCCACCTAGAGAAGAACCTCTTGAACAAGATCACTTTCTTGACCAAGACATAAACCGAGAAGAACAAGAACCGAATCCAACGATTGACATGGAACAACCACTAGAATAAACTCTCAGGCAGTTGAACCAAGGATTAGAACAAGAAACTTACTCTACCACCAATGGATCACGACTGGGCAATCAAGACCAATGTCATCCATAAATTGAAAACATTTCATGGTCATTCCAACGAGAATCCCTACATTCATCTGAAGACTTTACATTTGGAGTGTGAGGCTCTTAAACCTCGAGACGTTCCCATTGAGAGGGTGAAACTGAAAGCTTTCTAGTGGTAATTAGAGTATTCAGCTAGGAACTGGTTCTACAGTCTACCTCACAATACCATCAGTGCTTGGGCTCAAATGTCAAGAGCGTTCTTCAACAAATATAGGAATGCAAGCAAAGCCGAACTAGAAGGACATTTTGACCATTATGATAAAATTCCTAAATGGTCTCCTCATCATGGACAAGGCCATAGCCAGTGATATGGTCCAAACGCCTAGCTTGGCTTGGACGTCGCTTGTGAGGGCCAGATCTAGTCTCGTGTGTGGTTGGCTTTGGGTTCGGCCTTGGAATGGATGAACGGATGGTGTTTAGATGATATTTTGTAAGGAAGATGCAGCAGAATATTTAAGATGAAGGAAATAATTTTATATATGTATATGGCTCAAAGGCTCGAAGGAACTACAAGCGTTTGAGGCGTCTTGAACAAGACCGAGCTTTCTCTAAGAGAAAGCAAACGATTCGACCACCTTGAAAGGATGGTCAATTGGATCTAAGATCCTCCTAGAGCTAGTCTAAGGATTTGGCTTAAGGCTTAAGAGGAAATTCTCAAAATCAAAAGCAACTATAAAAGAGGCTATGCCCTTCAATTTATAGTGCAAATTATTACAAGGGAGAAGTCCCTAAACACCCTTGGACAAAGGGGCTTCATACTTGGAGGACGTGGCCTTCATCATGGGCTTTTGGTGGCTTGGTGTCGATGGGCTTGGCTGTTAGCTCTTGCCCTCGTATGTGGTTAGCCTTGGGCGCGGCCTTGGCATTGGGCGTGAGTGAGGCCTTGGCGCTGGGCTTAGGCGAGGCCAATGCGATGGGCTTAGGCACGACCGATGCGATGGGCGCATGCGAGGCCGATGCGATGGGCTTAGGCACGACTGATGTGATGGGCTTAGGCGCGGCTGAGGCCGAAGTGCTTGGTGCGCTGTGGGACTCGGGCTTAGGCACGACTGAAGTGCTGGGCGCCGTCTTGGGCGCGCTGTGGGACTCGGGATCGGGCGTGAGGCTGCGAGTCGAGTCGTTGGCATGGACACATAGACTCCAATAGCTTGAGGCTTCCATGTTGCTGTCCTCAGTCCTTAGCGCCTTCATGAGCAAGGCGATCATAGCCTTGCTCCTAGTCGTGGGCCCATGTGTGGCTCGGGCTACTAGGCTCGTATCATACCCTCCCCCTTCATATGGATTCGTCCTCGAATCCGCGTCGTTGTCCTCTCCTAGGTTTTCGTCGTTACCTTTAAAAAAATGAGAGAGATAGTTAATATTAAAGGAATGATGGGTGTCGCCGTAAGAAGAAGGGATATTAAGAATGTAAACGTTATCGCTAATCTTTTCCAAAATTAGAAAAGGGCCATCTCCACGAGGGCTAAGCTTGTTCTCCCGTAGCTCCTTTGTCAAGTGGACCCATACCCACTCGCCAACTTCAAAGGAGCGTATGCGGCGCTCGGTGTCACGCTTTGCGATGAGCTTGGTGTTCAAGGCTTCGATGCGATCCTTGGCCACCGTGTGCACCCGTTTCACCATATCCGCCTTTGCTTCTCCATCTAGACTAGCACAAGCAAGCAATGGCATGGGTAGCAAGTCTATAGGGGTTAGATGATTCAACCCATAAACTAGTTCAAAAGGGGAAAAACGGGTAGAAGAGTGCATGGTGCGATTGTAAGCAAACTTGATAAATGGAATGCAATCCTCCCAAGCTTTGGGGTTTTGCTTAATCATAACACGCAACATGTTCCCAAGCGTCTTATTGACTACCTCGGTTTTCCATGAAGCCTAAATATCTCATGAAAGAATAGAGTAGTCACATGAGAAGCACCGCAAGTAGAATAACAAGGGACAAAATGCGCCATTTTAGAAAATCGGTCCACAACCACAAAAATGGCATCCTTGTCGTGCTTAGTGCGTGGGAGTCCTAGAACAAAATCCATGGATATGTCGCACCATGGGTGAGAAGCTACGGGGAATGGCATGTAACGCCCATGGTCAATGCTCATAGTTTTAGCACGTTTACATGCAAGACACGAGCCAACAATGCGAGACACTAGTTTCTTTATTTTGGGCCAATAGAAATGTTCTTTAAGTGTAGTTAGTGTCTTTTCTATGCCAAAGTGCCCCATTAATCCCCCCCTGTGCCTCTCTTACAAGCAACTCTCGTGTGCTACACATGGGAACGCATAACCTACCCTTACGGAAAAGGAAACCATCACACAATGCAAAGTGATCAAACACACCGTTCAAACAAGCAAGAAACATGTCACGAAAGTCCACATCCGTGGCATACAAGGTGGTGATGTGAGAAAAGCCTAAAAGGCATGAGTGCAAAGAGGTGAGAAGGGCGTACCTTCGTGATAGCGCATCCGCCACCACATTATCCTTACCCTTGAGGTACTTGATGTGGTAGGAGAACCTTTCGATGAATTCCATCTAAGCCGCATGCCTCTTGTTGAGTTTTCCTTGCCCATTCAAATACTTTAGGCTAAGGTGGTCCGTATGGACCACAATTTCTTCGGGACTAGGTACTGCTCCCATACGGTCAAGGCCCTTACCAAAGCATACAATTCCTTGTCGTAGGTACAATAATTGAGTTGGGCCGCCTTTAACTTCTAACTAAAGAAAGCCACGGGCCTCCTCTCTTGAAGCAACACAGCTCCAATGCCAATGCCACTCGCATCACACTCAACTTCAAAGGTCTTCTCAAAATTATGGAGGACAAGCACCAGGCTTGAAGTGAGTCGAGCCTTAAGAGTAGCGAAGGCTTCTTCTTGGTCCTTTCCCAAAAAAAACGGGACCTCTTTCTTTGTAAGCTCATTTAGAGGCGTCGCGATGGTTGAGAAGTCCTTGACAAAGCGGCGGTAGAACCCCTCAAGGCCATGAAAGGAGCGGATGTCCCACACATTGGTAGGCGTGGGCCATTCGGCTATGGCTTTGACCTTGTCACCGTCTACCTTGAGCCCTTCGGATCCTACAATAAAATCAAGGAAATTGACCTCTTCCAAGCAAAATTCACACTTAGAGAGTTTGGCAAATAGTTTGTGTTAACGAAGGGTTAGAAATAGTTGTTGTGAATGGTGTAAGTGTGTATGTGGTGAAGTGTTATAGACTAGATGATAACAATTGATAACAATCCACCTAAAAGAAAGGGTATTTTCGTCTATCACCCGGTGGGAAGAGGCATAGCTACTGTTTCGCACCACCACGGTAGGGACAAGATTGCTACCTTCCCCAAAGGCTAACGCTACAAAGGCTAACGGGGCCCTACCGGCTCCTCTCACGGACCTCCTGCTTGGCTCAAGGAGTTATCTCACCCCCAGAGGAAACCACGCGTCAGGATTAACGCTCCGACCATTATCCTACCGCGGCCATATCCACCTACGAACCTACCGCCAAGGTAGCGTATCATGATAAGGGCGAACCACAGACCCTAACACGAGCGATAGCTCCGTACCCGTTTACTCGGGCGGGAACGCCCCCTTTCTTCTATAAATACCTCCCCCACAAAGGAGGCAGGTAAGCGGACTTGACTAGCCAAAACTCTGCCAATTTCAGTACACATACTGACTTAAGCATCGGAGTGTTTCCGCCGGAGACCCCCTCCGGCGCATTGCAGGTACTGTGGACCGTCGCGCACACTGATCTGAGAAGAGTTGCTCCGCCATACATCCTTCGGCAGAAGACAAATTATTATCAAATTGGTGCTTTCATTGAGAGTTTTGGTTCTATTAAGTGAGCATCCTTAATAACCAAGCTCCTCCTCCCCGAAGCTAGAAGGATTATGGCCTCAGAGTCAGATCCGGCGCTGTCCCGAACTTCCAACATCCCATACAACACCCGCAGACGCTTGTTTCCCTTCGCTACCTCTGATGCCCCCACCCCAGGGCAGGACGTCACTGCAGGAGAGTTAGATCTTCCTCGTGGGTCAAGTTCAGAAGAAGTTACATTCCAGATTTGCTCTCCCTTCTCCCATATAGCAGGAACCAGCCATCCTACCCCCCAAGCGGGAAGATCTATGATAGGAGAAGTGGACAACCCTTTCGTGAATTCAACAACAGCTCTCCAAGCTCAACTGGATCAACTGACAGAGATGGCTGCTGGATTTACTCCTCATGCCTCAAGACCTGGTGTGTCCTCCCAAGTAATTTTCACCCCGTCCATTGTCACCGAACGACCCTTATCGCCCCAACAGTCTAGGGCACTCCCGTCCTCCTTACCTTTCCCCTTGGCCCCCATAAACGTACCACTATTCACGCGCGGACCTGCCGACCATTCTGGACAATACAGGGGAGGAATCTCTATCCCCGAAGCAGTCCGCCAGCGTGACGAGTATAGAGAGCCCTGGGATGATCGACGGGGAGATATAGTGAGAGATCCATCTCCTAGGTACAGCGAGAGATCTAGCAGCAGAAGTCGACGAGCTCGAACTCCAAGGAGCCGTAGTCGTTCTCCTAAGAGACATCAGGAATATGACCCTCAAAATCCCAGATACGACGCTGAAATTCCACATCAGCGTCAGCCTCGTAGGATCCCCGATGCTAACGTGGGTCATCCGTTCAGCTACCGTGTCAGGCACCACAGAGTCCATCGACATGTGAAACTCCCAGCAGAATCATATGACGGCACAAAAATCCCATTTCTCACCTCAATAAGGTGAAGGATTTCGTGCAATTCCAAACGCGCAGTGACGCAGCATTGTGTCAAATTTTCGTAATGACGCTGTCAGGAGTGGCACGTCTATGGTTCGAGGGGCTCCCCGCCGGGTCTATCGATAATTTTTCTCAGTTGGAAGAAAAATTCAAAAGTCGGTTTAGCACGGCTATTCCTATCAGAAAGTCAGCAGCTGCGCTGTTCGATATCCATCGAAAACCACAGGAATCGTTGAATGACTTTTTAGGTCGATTTGATCTCGAAATGTCCCTAACGCCAAGGGTCACTATCGATTTTGCGATTGAGGCCCTGAAACGCAATTGTCGATACAGTAAACTGAAAGATACGCTAACGGTGGACCCCCCAACGACCCTGGATGCATTGAGGCTGAAAGCGCATAACTATGCGAGAATGGAAGAGGAAGAAAATAGAGAATGGATCCGAGGCATGCCGGCGGACCCATATGTGGCCCCTAACGTCTTGAACAGCAATGCCCCTGACGCTAAACCCACCGAGGATCCCGGGCAGCGGAAAGAACATAATACTAAGACCTCTAACCGGCAGAGAGGCAATTTCTCAAAAGGAAGACCTGGAGGGTCCCCCACTCGGAAGCAAACGGACCCGCCAAAGTGCCGGATATACGATCCTGACCTCCCATCTCTCATACTCCCAAGGGCGGAGATCTTAGCAATAGTCCAATAGAGAAATTTGCCTATCCGTTACCCAGCTCCCGTGAAACCAGGAGTAATCATGGGAGGAAGAGAAAATGCATACTGCAAATTCCATAAGGTCAAGGGACACTCAACAGATGTATGCAGAGAGTTAAAATCGGCTATAGAGCGATTGGTCGAAGAGGGCTACCTTGGGGAATTTGCCACAAAGGCCAGGGAGGAAGCCAGAAACAACCCAACTGGAAATACAACTGAGCAGAGGCAAGCGCCCTCGCACGCTACAGGGGCTAACGCAGTACCCCTCGGGCCAAATAGAGAAGCGCTCGCTATCGATAGCGACCAAATGCCCATGATAAATATCATTGCGGGGGGAGCACCCTATTGCGAGGAAATTATACCGCAGACGCCCAACCCTGGAGAAAAGCGCAAACGGGAGAGCGCGCAAACGAAAATTGAGGCGATAAGCGCCTTAGACAGAATGATATTGTCTTTCTCAGAGGAGGACGAAAAAGGCATCGTCTTCCCGCATAATGACGCGATGGTTGTAACGCCCGTCATTGGAAGTCATGGGGTAAGAAGGACCCTTATTGATAACGGGAGCGCAGTGAATCTATTTTCATTGGAAGCGTACAACTTGATGAAACGACCTGACGGTGAGCTATCGTCTTGCACGAGGCCAATTATTGGGATTGATGGAGTACCGATTCCGGTAGCCGAAATAACATCCCTGCCGGTGTACTTCCGAGAAGACACATCCAAACGCTCCGAAGAGCTACTATTTCTGGTCGTAGACCTAACGTTACCGTATAACGCCATTTTGGGGCGACCATTCCTTAATCGTTTTGGAGTGGCCATATCTCAAAAACACCTGCGGATGAAATATCCCTCATGGGACGGCGTGGTCTCAATCAAAGGGGACTAAAAGTTGGCAGCCGAATGCTACTTACTTATGACTCAAAGGAGTTGTGACCGCTACGTTTGTGTGGCAGACGACCCTTTCAATGATAAAGAAGAAAAGCGCACTCAGCCGCTAGATCAGATGGTATCAATCCCTATCGGTAAGGATAGTGAAACGAATCTCTTAGCCAGTGAGAAACTAAGCCTTGAAGAGAACGCGCAATTAATTCGGCTGTTGAGGAAATACAAGGGAGAGTTTGCGTTGAAACCAGCAGACATGCCCAGAATCTCTCGGGAGGTCGCAGAACACCGGCTGAACGTTAGTCCTGACGCCAAGCCTGTTCAACAAAGGCGACGTGCTTTTTCATCGGAAAAGATAGCAGCCATCGAAAAGGAGTTGCTAAAGCTCACAGAGGCGGGGTTCATTCGAGAAGTCCAGTACCCGACCTGGCTAGCTAATCCTGTGTTAGTCCCAAAGCCTAACGGGGACTGGCGCATGTGCATCGACTTTACTGACCTAAATAATGCCTATCCCAAGGACTGCTATCCCCTTCCGCGAATAGATCAGTTAGTCGATCAAACCGCTGGGAATGCTTATCTAAGCTCCCTAGATGCGAATTTCAGATATCACCAAATCCCAATGGCCGTAGAGGACGAAGAAAAAACTGCCTTCATCACTCCTAGGGCTACATACTGCTATACTGCAATGCCGTTTGGGCTAAAGAATGCTGGTGCAACATTTCAGCGTATGGCAAACAAAGTTTTTGAAAATCAAATCGGGAGAAATGTAGAGGCCTACGTAGACGACATCCTGATCAAAAGTCGGAGTTTCAGAGAACACCTTGCTAACTTGGAAGAAGTTTTCAATGTGATGAGAAAGCACAAGATGAAGTTAAACCCGCGGAAGTGCATGTTTGCATTCCAAACGGGAAAATTCTTGGGCTATGTGGTCAGCCAGAAGGGCATCCAGCCCAACCCGTCAAAGATAAAAGCCATCCAGGATATGATATCCCCGCGAACTGTCAAAGAGATACAGAAGTTAACCGGGCGCATCATTGCGTTGGGGCGTTTCATATCTAAGCAAGGCGAGAGATGTTTGCCTTTCTTGAAAGTCATCCGCAACAAGGCTCCTTTCGGATGGACAGAGGAATGTGAGAAAGCGTTTGCAGGACTAAAAGCTTACCTATCATTAGATTTAGTGCTGACGAGCCTGAGTCCGGCGACGAGCTATATCTATATTTGGGAATAGCTGACGAGGTAGTCAGCGCCGTCCTTGTGCGAAGTGAAGGGCACGTGCATCGTCCTGTATTCTTCGTGAGTCACATATTGAAAGATGCCGAACTGCGATACGCTCCTATCGAGAAGATATCACTCGCTCTAGTGCAAGCCACGAGAAAGATGGATCGATACTTCCAAGCCCACCCCGTCATTGTACTCACGGACCAGCCGTTGAGAAGAATCTTCAGAAAACCTGAATCTTCCGGAAGAATGCTAATTTGGGCTATCGAGCTCGAACAATACGGGCTGCAATACAAAGCTAGACCGGCCGTTAAAGCCCAAGCGTTAGCCGACTTCATAGCTGAGTGCACATTCACAAAGGACACAAAGATAGATCTGTTGGAGGAAGAAGCAGAAAGTCCATGCCTACCGTCTCCGGAGACATATACAGATACATGGGTCATCCACGTAGATGGAGCAAAAAATCAAGAATTAGCTGGCGTAGGAGTTTTCTTAATTGGACCAAACGGCCTGGAGATGCGATACGCCATCAGAATCCTGCAACCATTGTCCAACAATGCGGCTGAATACGAAGCGCTGCTGGCAGGACTCAGAATTGGAAACAGTTTCTCTATCGGAGCCACTCCCGGTGGGGAGAAGGAAGACAGAACACGTTTAAAGATCCGAGGAGATTCCAAACTAATAATGGATCAGGTTCTGGGGAACTCCCAAGACAGAGAACCCATCATGGCCCAATACTTAGCCAAAGTGAAGCATGAGCTGTCAAAGATACAGGAAAAAGGCACCCTGGTCACCTTTGAGAATATTCCTAGAGAAAACAATGAAGAGGCCGATAGCCTCGCCAAGATGGCAGCCAATCCGGAAGCCTCAATACCCAGTGACGTGCGCTATGGAGAACTGCCTACACCTTCTTTCATGGAAGAGCAGGCATCGCTCTGTGTGGAAGAAATGGAAAATGATTGGAGGATCCCAGTGATAGAATATCTAAAACACGATAAACTACCGGGAGACCAGACAGAGAAAAAGAAAGTCCTAAAACGGGCAGCACGATGCACATATTATAACGGAGAGTTAATACGAAGATGTTTCTCCCATCTGGCCGCTAAATGCATAACGGAGCAAGAAGGCTTACATGTGTTACGTGAAATTCACGAAGGGATATGTGGCATGCACATTGCTAGCGGTACTCTGGCAGCCCAAGTCTTTCGGTCGGGATTTTACTGGCCCACCATTCGACGAGATTATCATAACTTCGTGAGAACCTATCAGAAATGCCAGGAATATGCTAAGATTCCTCGAAAACCTGCTGTGCCAATTTCAGAAATAGTCGCACCGTGCCCGTTTGCAAAATGGGGAATTGACATCCTGGGCCCGTTTCCAAAGGCTAGATCTCAGTTAAAATTCGTGGTCGTAGCGGTAGACTACTTCACAAAGTGGGCCGAAGTTGAGGCGTTAGCTACCATCACCGCCGAAAAAATTTGGCATTTCTTCAAACACCAAGTCATCATGCGATTTGGAGTACCACGCGTGCTAGTTAGCGACAACGGGATACAATTTACAAGCCAGTTCTTCAGGGATCAATGTGCAGAGTTCCAGATAGAGCAAAGATTCTCCTCTGTGGCACATCCCCAAACCAACGGCCAGGCGGAAGTAACTAACCGCAGCATCCTTAGTGGCATCAAAAGAAACTTGGAAGGGTCCAAGAAGAAATGGCCAGACGAATTGCCATATGTACTATGGGCCTACCGCATGACTGTCAAGGCCAGCACGGGGGAGAATCCGTTCGCGTTAGCATTCAGAACCGAAGCTGTCACACCAGTCGAGATTGGCATGATGAGCCTCCGGGTGGCTCACTTCAAAGAAGAAAACAATGAAGAAAGGTTATGAGCTAACCTCGATACTCTACCAGAAACACACGAGGAAACCCTCCTGAAAACCCTGCACTACAAGAGGAAAATGGCACAATATCACAACCGGCAAGTGAGGGAGCGATTGCTCAAAATCGGAGATTTAGTGCTCAGAGACAGGCGGGCAGCAGGACAACGTATGGGAAAACTCAGTCCAAACTGGGATGGACCGTATCGTGTCACCCGCATTGTGGGAAAAGGAGCATACCATCTGGAAACGCTCGAGGGAACGCCCCTGCAGAACTCTTGGAACATCGCTCGGTTGAGGCTATACCACGCCAGGAGCTAATCGGGTAACATCAAAGTTATTCTAATAAATGAATATTGAGATATTCACCGTGCGTTCGCTACTGGTAATATGCAGGTAGCGAAGAATGCTAGGGGTGAAAATCCTATCCTTGTGATGGCTGGTCTTGATCAGACAGCTCATTAAGACGAGGCACGCCCTGGCATAACAAGGCGTTTGGGAGTGAAAATCCTATCCTTGTGGTAACCGTGCTCATATAGACGGCCCATTAAGACGAGGCACGACCCCAAACGGCTCCCCGGAGTGAAAATCCTATCCTTACGGCAACCGTGCTCACATAGACGGCCCGATAAGATGAGGCACGCCCCGGAATCCTTGGGAGTGAAATCCTATTCTTATGGTAACCCCATAAGGAGAGGCACGCCCCAAGGAGAGACCAACTCCGTCCTGGAAGTGAAAATCCTATCCTTGTGGTAACCGTGCTCACATAGACGGCCCATTGAGACGAGGCACGATTCCACGGACGTGAGGTACAACGCTTGGGGGTGAAAAGTCCTATCCTTGTGATGGCTGGTCCTGATCAGACAGCTCACTAAGACGAGGCACTCCCCAAAGCCTATCTGTGGCGAAAGGAAACAAAGACATCCCAACTAGTAGCCGCGCAGTTGATACCCGGTGAAGCGATGTTGGAGCCTATCTGTGGCGAAAGGAAACAAAGACATCCCAACTAGTAGCCGCGCGGTTGATATCCGATGAAGCGATGTTGGAGCCTATCTGTGGCGAAAGGAAACAAAGAAATCCTAACTAGTAGCCACGCGGTTGATACCCGGTGAAGCGATGTTGGAGCCTATCTGTGGCGAAAAGAAACAAAAGAAATCCTAACTAGTAGCCGCGCGGTTGATACCCGGTGAAACAATGACGGAGAGGTGACCATACTGCAACAACAACGTTGAAACAGACGTAAAGCCCCCTCTGACAATGAGGGACGGTAGGAATATGAATGCAGCAGAGGTGAAAGCAACGCTGATTTACACTCAGAAAGGCTATCGGAGGATATAATGGACACGCTACTTGAATGCAGCTGATGAAAAGCTAACGGGATACAACGCGAAACTATGCGTCTATGGAAACCTAACGCCAAACGTCCCATGCGGACAAGTGATCAAACGGCATTATGAAGAAAAGCAGATAAAGAATTTCTATCCAAAAAGAGTGGATTAGCCAAGTCAAGGCCGACATCGTTTAAAGTACAAAATATAGACGGACCCGTCAGCCACAAAAATGTAAAACATCTAAACAACAAATATTCTAAAGATTGGGCGGGTCGTTGACCCCTCCTTGCTGAGCAGCCTTCCACTAGTAGAAACCGCTATCAGTAATGGATGAGGCTCTCTTGTCAAAATACGCAGAGAGATCGTCAATACGGAGCTCCTCAACTCCATAATGATGCATCACGGCTTCTGACATGATTCCCCCACCCTGCTCTAAGTACCAACGGTTCTTCTCAGTGTTAAGGGAGGAATCGGCAGATAGCTCAGCGTTCCTCTGTCTCTCCAGACGCATGCTATTCTCCTCCTGAGAGAGGCGTATGGCCAGATCAGCGCATTGTCGCTTCTCCTCCTCCAAAGCCAACTTAGCGGCCTCCAACTCTTGTTTAACCGCGGTAGCCTCTCCCCGAGCAGTTTCCATACCTTCGTTGGTAGCGGTAAGGGCATTTTCAAGACGCTGTCGCTCTTCCAGCAGCCTGTTTATCTCTCCTTGCCCGTTAGCTGCAGCTCTGGCATTCTCCTCATCCATATAGTGAAGATGGCAAAGCATAGAAAATGCCTGAGAGCGAAGGAAATTGATGCGCCCCTGCTCGCCCTGAGCCACAAAGGCATCCCTCTCTCTTGGAAGAGACAGAATCTCTGCCACCAGATAAGCGGTAGAGGAAATCACGGTCTCATGATCAGCATCGGCAGGAAACTGCAGAATACTGTCCCTAAAGGAGCGTAAGCTAACGTGATGAGTCGGTAGGAGAGGAGGCTCGTAGGGAGAGATACCAGCCATTAAGGCAGGGGCGGGGCCACCCCTCGCAATAGTTGGATGGGGCATCAGAACAAAGAACAATGCACCAGGAGAAGCTGGCCGGCTAGTGGAGCCCTCCACGTTAGGCATTGAGACCTCATTACCTCCGGGCACCTCAGGATTAAGGGCATCAGAATCATAGCCCGTTGGGGTGTGTGCAGAATGGATTGGAGAACCAGGAGGCACATGAGGTTGACCCCCAAAATCAACAGGTTCAGATTGATCAGCAGACGCACCCTCGCCCCCAAGGGCACTCGAACTACGATTGGCGGCCGAGGAAGAAGGGCTATTCGGAAGATCATAGCGAGCCTTCTTCTGACGCTCGTGAAGGACATCGGCGATACCCATATCTCCCTGAGAGGTAGAGGGGACAGAAGCAGCAACGACTTCCTAAATAACGCAGAACGTGATAAGGAAACCGTGCAAAAAGAAAGACAAAAGTTTTAAAAATAAGAAAAATGCTCACCTGAGTGGTGGAGGACACAAGAGGAATCCCAACAGGAATCGGATCAACCGTAGCCTCTGAAGAAACAACAGTCTGGGACGAAACGGATGGGGCAGCACGTGCTCTCCTAGGCCTTTTCTGTCTTACAACCCGAGGGCCCGTAACGTTAGCGGTAGCGGCAGCAGCAGCCCTAGCTTCAGCGGCAGCTTTCTTTTTCGCTTCCTGTTTCCTCCTCCTCCGGAAATACTCGGGCTCCCAACCAGGCGGAGGCACTGCACAATCACAAAACGTTAGCGTTAGTACTTCTTGACAACGTAAAAGAAAAAAGGTCAAACTGTTCCACGGGCAACCCGTTGGCCACTTTTCGGGCATCAACGCTAAAATCAAATTGAAGCAGCGTCTTCAACCAGCCATCCTCCGGGTCGGAAAGGGGTTTTCGATGACCCCAAGCCCCATCTTTAATTGTTTCGTTGAAGCCAGCCCTCCACAACGGCTCAGGCAGATCAACAATAAAAAATTCCTCTTTCCAGTGAGGAATAGAAGACTCAATGTACATTAGTTTCCAGGTAAAGGGCTTCAAAGAACCGTCTTCGTAGCGAGGCGATATCGATATCACCCCTTTACGGGAATACAATTGGAAAATATCATGAAGCAACGCTAAGGTGGGAGATTCTATTCCCTTGAAACGGCATAGTGCGGCAAAAGCACTAACAACGCAAATCGCGTTAGGACTCAACTGAGCCGGAGCCAAATCAGAATCAGCCAACAACAATTTTACAAGTGGGTCAAGAGGGAGACGAAACCCATGATCGAAGAGCTTAGCATACAACATTCTACTATTTCCGGGCAAAATGCTGTTCAGTCGAAGAGACTCAGAAGCAGGATGCACGGGATATTCCTTGGGAAATCGTGCAGAAAACCCAGAAAGTCTACGGTTAATTAAGGGCAGCGTGTACAAAGAAGTGGGAGTGGTATCAATTACTTCTTCCCCGGAGGACCTTTGAGGATCTCCTTCTTCAAAGGAGTTTTTAGTTCTAGCCATGGCCAACAAGGAAGAAACAAAGAGAAAAGAAAAAGACGTGTACCTTGTACCTTCGTGAAAGAGAACGCGAGGAGTCTTGAACCAGAAAGAGAGAGCGGCGCAAAGTATTTATCCAAAGACACAATAACGTATAAGGGAAAGATGGAAAAAGAAAAAGGGGTAGAAGAAACAATAGATATAACCCTGAAAGGGCGACCAGTCAGCAGCAGACACGTGGCGAAGCAGCGCGTCATAAAGTAAGGCAGGCGCCAGAAGGTGCAAATTTGAAATAAGGACGAAACGCCTCTGCATTCGTAACTCCCTAGGAGACGCTTGCTCCAAACGCCCCTCTGAGGAAGGACATGTGTCTTCTTTCATCATTACCCTTCAAGTCGCATTAAATGAGGGACAGAGGGATTGATTAAAAAACATAAAAAGCAGCGCTGGCCTTGCCAAACGGCGTGATGGTACAAAGAAGATAAAGAAGGAATAAACGGTAATATCATACAGTGCGACAAAGGATACAAAGCGTCAGCATTGTTACAAGAGAAACAATGTTCAAATGGTTTTCAAGAAATAAACAAAAGACAACAACAAGAAAAACAAGGAAAGGCCCAGGCACCATCGCTAGCGTTAGACTTTCTCCCCCGAAGGGCCAGAAGAACCGCTGTCACCTTTGCTAATCTCACCCATCACGATAGAGATGTAATCAGCTACCTGGGATGGATCCGAAGGGTTACCTTTGAAACGGGACGCAAATCCAGAAATGAAGGCCTCCAGAACCTTCTTCCTCCATAACTCTTCCTTTAATGATGCCCTAGCAGACCCCTCATCTCGAGCAAGTACCTCTTCGTGGAGAAAGAGATTTTTCTTCTTTTCTAGCGCCAATTCCGCCTCCAGAACTTCTATCTTGGCTTTCCCGATAGATTTTTCTCTGTCCAATTCCGTTTGGGACGATTCACAAAGACGCGTCAGCAACCTACAGTGCTCCACTGCCTTCTCAAGCTGCACCCTTGCAACAAACAATGCGCTGGAAAAATTACGTGACTCACGATCGTGAATTTTGAATTGATAATTCAGATGGTGGAAGAAGTCCAGAGAATCATTCAGAACATGTCGAAAGCGTGCCGAGGGAGGGAGTTGAAGAAATTCCTCTTTCTCCTTTTTTGAACTCAGCATCTCCCCTATCAAGGGTGCAGTAAACTCATCTCGAGAAAAAGGTTGGGGAACCCCGACAGCGCGAAGGGCATCAAAGCAGAACCCTGCAAGATTCATACGATAGGCCGGGACCCCGTCAGGACCGCCACAGGTAAGATTGATCGAGGGAGGTGGAGAAGAGCCCTGAGAAAAAGTAATCTGGAAAGGAGTAAAAAATAGTTGCGTAGTAACCTTAGGCTGTAGCTCAGCAGTCAAATCCGCCACAGGAGGCGTGACCACTACGTCAGGAATACAATGAGCAATCGAAGAATCGGGAGCGTCAACCATGGGAGGAGGACATTCCATCGGTAGGCCCTCTCCCTCAGAAGAACAAGTTTTTCCAACGCCTCAGCGGCTCCCGTTGGCTTAGAGGCGCCCGCCTCAGACAAAACAGCAGGCGTAGAAATAGTTGCCACATCCACAGGAGATGTCCCGGTAGCTTGTCCACTAGTGGCCACTCGAAGTTTTTTCCAATGCTGGGAAGCAGCAAGGGAAGAAGCGTAGCAAAGGTCTGACTTGGCATCTGCATCCTCATCATCGCTAGTAATTACCGTCGTTGCGACAGGCCTGGAGTCCGTCCCCGTGCGACGCTCTGGTAGCCAATTTTCCACAAAGCGAGAAGTTCGCACAGAGCTAACGGGCCTTCGCCCTCCCCGGGCAACCGTTTTAGTTCTCTTCCTCGAAGGAGGAATGCCACCCCGACTTGAGCCCTCGGTCGAAGGCGAGGCCGGTAAAGTTTGAAGCGGTATTACGTTCAGAGGAGTACCAGCGTCACCTGGGAATCAACCGTTAGCTTCTTATAGCAAACAAAGCATGCGAGGACCAAAGTAAAGAAAATATGGAAAGAAATAGGCTCACCCATAACGCACTCTTCCAAATGCTTGAACAGAGCAAATGCACGAATGCGGTAGTGGGTATTCTCGTCTAACAAAGCGTTAGCCTGGTCCAACTCAGTTCTGGACAAAATCGCGGGATTTTTCCAAACGGGACCTATCAGTTCCTGATTGAAATTGATACGCCATAAAACGTGACGGTAGCTCCAGAACAAAGAAGTTGCTCTTCCAATCAGCTACACCCTTCTTGAAGCCGTGAAAACGTTGCCAAAACGACTGCACGAGCGCATCATCCCACCGGGGAGTAATCTCGATTAAACAATTGTAGCAAATCATGCTAAAGAATTTGCGAAATAAATTGATAGATGGGGTAAAAACGTTCTTCAACTCGCAAGCGCGAAGAAAAGCATAAACTGCACACCAAGAGGAAGGAGTTATCTGGGCAGGATTAAGGCTATACTCCCGCAGCAGAGTTAGTATCGACTCATGAACGGGAAAGCGGAAACCATAAAGGAACATTTTAAAATAAAGAAGCCTACTGTGGCCCCACCCTGGATTATGAAGCCGCATATCACTTCCGGGAATAGAAGGCTCATGCCCAGGAGGAAAGGTAATACCATGTTCCTCCAATTCGGCTTTCAGAACCACATCGCAGGTACAAATACTCAGTGATTGGGCGACCTCGGGATCCATGGGCCTAGAGATAATCTGGCGAGGTCTATTCCTAGCCATAGCAAACCAACAAAAAAGGAAATCTGAGAAGGGACGAATTGATACCTTAAAGGAGAAGAATCACAGAGAAATCGGCGGACAGTGACGAGCGGCCGAAAAGGTATTCGGAGAAGAAGACGAAGGAAGACAAAAAGGAAAATTCGAAGTGAGGGCAAAAGTTTTGAGAAATTGGAGAATGGCCCTTCTTAAAGGATAAAAATACCACCGCATTGATTGAGTCACCAATCGGGCGAAGACGCGTGTAAAAGAAGTTGGCCACGTGGAAGCACATTAAAGAAATTTGAAAAAAGAGAAGTTATTCGTCGAGACTCCCCAAAAGGGCGAGACAGTATTGACTCAGTCAGAGTAACCGCGAAGCGATTGTCTCAGTCAGGCCAACCGCTTGCGTTAGCTATCACCAAGAACCAGCAGGCTAACGGAAATAACGACAAAAAAGGAAAAGTAGAAAACATCATTTTATTCATAAAACGCCAATAGGCGGGTACAATGCAAAATGGCTAATCCTCATCAGGCCAATAAATGCCATGGTGATAAACCCCGTCATCATCAAGGAATGGCATCTTCCCGTCAGCATTCGGGACCGGCTGGTCTGCCTCCCTTTCTAGGCAGGACCCTGACGGGCATGACTTTTCTTTGGCACTCGAATCTGCCAACCCCGCACCAGCACTGGTGGGAAAATCCTCATTCAGCGAGCAATCAGGGGAAGGAAAACGTTTGCCGCCCTCTTGAATAGCAGAACCAGAAGAAGCCAAAGTCGCAAAGGGCGTCTGGGAAGTCCGTTTCCCCTGCTTCTTATGACCCTTTCGGAGGCCTCCATGGTGGCGAAGGAGGGGGATGATCTGAGTCCGGCGAAGTCGGGGGAGTCGGCAAGGAGTCGCGATCCATGGAACTTAAGAAATAAAATCTGCCACGTCACCTGCAAAAGCAAAAAAGAAGGAAAAGGATGAAGATGAACAGGAAAGGGAAAACAAACTCCCTTATATAGCCGAGTGAGCATTTCGATCCCTGAAAAATCAATTAAGACGCTTGGGAAAAAATAACTGCAATTGCAGAATCCGATCCGTCACAGGCGCATCTGCTCGTTGAACGCACCAATCAAAGAGCACCAAAGAACCGCCCAACCACCTGCCACTGAAAAGACGGCCCTGTAACTGATAATAATTTGTCTTCTGCCAAAGGATGTATGGCGGAGCAGCTCCTCTCAGATCAGTGTACGCGACGGTCCACAGTACCTGCAATGCGCCGGAGGGGGTCTCCGGCGGAAACACTCCGATGCTTAAGTCAGTAGGTGTACTGAAATTGGCAGAGTTTTGGCCAGTCAAGTCCGCTTACCTGCCTCCTTTGTGGGGGAGGTATTTATAGAAGAAAGGGGGCGTTCCCGCCCGAGTAGACGGGTACGGAGCTATCGCTCGCGTTAGGGTCTGTGATTCGCCCTTATCGTCATACGCTACCTCGGCGGTAGGTGTTTTGGTAGATATAGCCGCGGTAGGATAATGGCCGGAGCGTTAATCCTGACGCGTGGTTTCCTCTGGGGGTGAGATAACTCCTTGAGCCAAGCAGGAGGTCCGTGAGAGGAGCCGGTAGGGCCCTGTTAGCCTCTGTAGCGTTAGCCTTTGGGGAAGGTAGCAATCTTGTCCCTACCGTGGTGGTGTGAAACAGTAGCTATGCCTCTTCCCACCGGGTGATAGACGAAAATACCCTTTCTTTTAGGTGGATTGTTATCATAAGCCCAACTGAAAATGAGCCCGAGTGTTTACCAAGGGCTAACGTTCCTTCTCTTACGGAGAGTCCCTCTAAGTACCGGGGCGGTTTTGCCTCAGAAGATGGTCCTGACGGTTTTTTGTCAGGATCTATAAATCAGAGGTTCCTCTGCGCCAGTTTCTTCGTATTTTCTCGATCTTTCTTTTCATATTTCGTCATGGATGAACTGACTCGCAATTTCCTAGTCTCTAAAACTCTGACCCTGAAGAATCTTACTGAGGGTGATATCGGCTTCCTGGAGAGGATGATCACCAAGACTTCCGAGGATGTCCTGGAGTTGCAGGGGGTGCTAACCCCTATTCTGTCTAGACAACTGGGAATAACTCTGGAGGATTTCAATCCCCTAGAGAGTTTGGCGAAACTGGCCACTGTCAGTGCTCACCTTGATGTGGTGGCCTCGATGCTGTAGCAGAGGAAAGATCTGCTGGCCTGCTGCCTAAAGGGCATCAGAGCTTGCTCTTCCGAACTGACCTCCGTCGCTGAAGCTTTAAGGGAGGTTCCCGTTGTGCCAGGGGAAGATGATGCGGGGTCCAATATCTGACCGCTGGCTCCGCTTCTTCTCGTTGCTTTTCTTATGTTTCTTGTACATATTTGAACGCTAAGGCCACCTGGCCATAAATAAATAACTGTCTCTGCTTTTTCCCAAGTCTCTCTTTTTCTTGTGTGGTTGCTTACTTTATTGGTTGGAAATATTTGTCATGAGCCCAACTGAAAATGGGTCTTCCTCGGGACATTGTATTGCAGTGGTCGTGTTCCGGGGATTAGCAATGAATGCTCTGTCTTGACTGTTACATGGTCGTCTTTTCAGTGGCAGGTGGTTGGGCGGTTCTTTGGTGCCCTTTGATTGGTGCGTTCAACGAGCAGACGCGCCTGTGACGGATCGGATTCTGCAATTGCAGTTATTTTTCCCAAGCGTCTTAATTGATTTTTCAGGGATCGAAATGCTCACTCGGCTATATAAGGGAGTTTGGTTTCCCTTTCCTATTCATCTTCATCCTTTTCCTTCTTTTTTGCTTTTGCAGGTGGCATGGTAGATTTTTATTTCTTAAGTTCCATGGATCGTGACTCCTTGCCGACTCCCCCGACTTCGCCGGACTCAGATCATCCCCCTCCCTCGCCACCATGGAGGCCTCCGGTCCGCCGAAAGGGTCGCAAGAAGCAGGGGAAACGGACTTCCAAGACGCCCTTTGCGACTTTGGCTTCTTCTGGTTCTGCTATTTAAGAGGGTGGCAAACGTTTTTCTTCCCCTGATTGCTCGCTGAACGAGGATTTTCCCATCAGTGCTGGTGCGGGGTTGGCAGATTCGAGCGCCAAAGGAAAATCATGCCCGTCAGGGTCCTGCCCAGAAAGGGAGGTAGACCAGCCGGTCCCGAATGCTGACGAGAAGATGCCGTTCTTTGATGATGACGGGGTTTATCACCACGATATTTATTGGCCTGATGAGGATTAGCCATTTTGCATTGTACCCGCCTATTGGCGTTTTATGAATAAAATAATGTTTTCTGCCTTTTCAATTTTGTCGTTATTTCCGTTAGCCTGCTGGTTCTTGGTGATAGCTAACGCAAGCGGTTGGCCTGACTGAGGCAATCGCTTCGTGGTTACTCTGACCGGGTCAATACTGTCTCGCCCCTTTGGGGAGTCTCGACGAATAACTTCTCTTTTTTCAAATTTCTTTAATGCGCTTCCACGTGGCCAACTTCTTTTACACGCGTCTTCGCCCGATTGGTGACTCAATTAATGCGGTGGCATTTTTATCCTTTAAGAAGGGCCATTCTCCAATTTCTCAAAACTTTTGCCCTCACTTCGAATTTTCCTTTTTGTCTTCCTTCGTCTTCTTCTCCGAATACCTTTTCGGCCGCTCGTCACTGTCGGTCAATTTCTCTGCGATTCTTTTTTTTTAAGGTATCAATTCGTCCCTTCTCAGATTTCCTTTTTTGTTGGTTTGCTATGGCTAGGAATAGACCTCGCCAGATTATCTCTAGGCCCATGGATCCCGAGGTCGCCCAATCACCAAGTATTTTTACCTGCGATGTGGTTCTGAAAGCCGAATTGGAGGAACATGGTATTACCTTTCCTCCTGGGCATGAGCCTTCTATTCCCGGAAGTGATATGCGGCTTCATAATCCAGGGTGGGGTCACAATAGGCTTCTTTATTTTAAAATGTTCCTTTATGGTTTCCGCTTTCCCGTTCATGAGTCGATACTAACTCTGCTGTGGGAGTATAGCCTTAATCCTGCCCAGATAACTCCTTCCTCTTGGTGTGCGATTTATGCTTTTCTTCGCGCTTGCGAGTTGAAGAACATTTTTACCCCATCTATCAATTTGTTTTGCAAATTCTTTAGCATGATTTGCTACAATTGTTTAATCGAGATTACTCCCCGGTGGGATGATGCGCTCGTGCAGTCGTTTTGGCAACGTTTTCACGGCTTCAAGAAGGGTGTAGCTGATTGGAAGAGCAGCTTCTTTGTTCTGGAGCTACCGTCACGTTTGTGGTGTATCAATTTTAATCAGGAACTGGCAGGTCCCGTTTGGACAAATCCCGCGATTTTGTCCAGAACTGAGTTGGACCAGGCTAACGCTTTGTTAGACGAGAATACCCACTACCGCATTCGTGTCTTTGCTCTGTTCAAGCCTTTGGAAGAGTGCGTTATGCGTGAGCTTATTTCTTTCCATATTTTCTTTACTTTGGTCCTCGCATGCTTTGTTTGCTATAAGAAGCTAACGGTTGATTCCCAGGTGACACTAGTACTCCTCTGAACGTAACGCCGCTTCAAACTTTACCGGCCTCGCCTTCGGCCGAGGGCTCAAATCGGGGTGGCGTTCCTCCTTCGAGGAAGAGAACTAAAATGGTTGCCCGGGGAGGGCGAAGGCCTGTTAGCTCTGTGCGAACTTCTCATTTTGTGGAAAATTGGCTACCGGAGCGTCGCGCGGGGACGGACTCCAGGCCTGTCGCAACGACGGTAATTACTAGCGTTGATGAGGATGCAGATGCCAAGTCAGACCTTTGCCACGCTTCTTCCCGTGCTGCTTCCTAGCGTCGGAAAAAACTTCGAGTGGCCACTAGTGGACAAGCTACCGGGACATCTCCTGTGGATGTGGCAACTGTTTCTACGCCTGCTGTTTTGTCTGAGGCGGGCGCCTCTCAGCCAACGGGAGCCGCTGAGGCGTTGGAAAAAACTTGTTCTTCTGAGGGAGAGGGCCTACCGATGGAATGTCCTCCTCCCATATCTGACGCTCCCGATTCTCCGATTGCTCATTGTATTCCTGACGTAGTGGTCACACCTCCTGTGGTGGATTCGACTGCTGAGCTACCGCCTAAGGTTACTCCGCAGCTGTTTTTTACTCCTTTCAAGAGTATTTTTCCTCAGGGTTCTTCTCCGCCTCCCTCAATCAATCTTGGTCCTGACGGGGTCCCGGCCTACCGTATGAATCTTGCAGGGTTTTGCTTTGATGCCCTTCACGCTGTCGGGGTTCCCCAACCTTTTTCTCGAGATGAGTTTACTGCACCCATGATAGGGGAGATGCTGAGTTCAAAAAATGAGAAAGAGGAATTTCTTCAACTCCCACCCTCGGCACGCTTTCCCCATGTTCTGAATGATTCTCTGGATTTCTTCCGCCATCTGAATTATCAATTCGAAATTCACGATCGCGAGTCCCGTAATTTTTCCAGCGCATTGTGTGTTGCAAGGGTGCAGCTTGAGAAGGCGGTGGAGCACTCTAGGTTGCTGATGCGTCTTTGTGAATCGTCCCAAACAGAATTGGATAGAGAAAGATCTATCGGGAAAGCCAAGATAGAAGTTCTGGAGGCGGAATTGGACAGAGAAAAATCTATCGGGAAAGCCAAGGTAGAAGTTCTGGAGGCGGAATTGGCGCTAGAAAAGAAGAAAAATCTCTTTCTCCGCGAAGAGATACTTGCTC
Organism: Viola odorata; assembly: GCA_963691705.1. Taxonomy (NCBI): domain Eukaryota; kingdom Viridiplantae; phylum Streptophyta; class Magnoliopsida; order Malpighiales; family Violaceae; genus Viola; species Viola odorata. Next base: position 34,964,502 of record OY829538.1, read on the forward strand.
GAGATGAGGGGTCTGCTAGGGCGCCATTAAAGGAAGAGTTATGGAGGAAGAGGGTTCTGGAGGCCTTCATTTCTGGATTTGCGTCTCGTTTCAAAGGTAACCCTTCGGATCCGGCCCAGGTAGCTGATTACATATCTATCGTGATGGGTGAGATTAGCAAAGGTGACAGCGGTTCTTCTGGCCCTTCGGGGGAGAAAGTCTAACGCTAGCGATGGTGTTGGGCCTTTCCTTGTTTTTCTTGTTGTTGTCTTTTGTTTATTTCTTGAAAACCATTCGAACATTGTTTCTCTTGTAATAATGCTGACGCTTTGTATCCTTTGTCGCACTGTATGATAGTACCGTTTATTCCTTCTTTATCTTCTTTGTACCATCGCGCCGTTTGGCAAGGCCAGCGCTACTTTTTATGTTTTTTAATCAATCCCTCTATTCCTCATTTAATGCGACTTGAAGGGTAATGATGAAAGAAGACACGTGTCCTTCCTTAGAGGGGCGTTGGGAGCAAGCGTCTCCTAGGGAGTTGCGAATGCAGAGGCGTTTCGTCCTTATTTCAAATTTGCACCTTCTGGCGCGTGCCTTACTTTATGACGCGCTGCTTTGCCACGTGTCTGTTGCTGACTGGTCGCCCTTTCAGGGTTATATCTATTGTTTCTTCTACCCCTTTTTCTTTTTCCATCTTTCCCTTATACGCTATTGTGTCTTTGGATAAATCCTTTGCGCCGCTCTCTCTTTCTGGTTCAAGACTCCTCGCATTCTCTTTCACGAAGGTACAAGGTACACATCCTTTTTCTTTTCTCTTTGTTTCTTCCTTGTTGGCCATGGCTAGAACTAAGAAATCCTCTGAAGAAGGAGATCCTCAAAGGTCCTCCGGGGAAGAAGTAATTGATACCACTCCCACTTCTTTGTACACGCTGCCCTTAATTAACCGTATACTTGCTGGGTTTTCTGCACGATTTTCCAAGGAATATCCCGTGTATCCTGCTTCTGAGTCGCTTCGACTGAACAACATTTTGCCCGGAAATAGTAGAATGCTGTATGCTAAGCTCTTCGATCATGGGTTTCGTCTCCCTCTTGACCCGCTTGTAAAATTATTGTTGGTTGATTCTGATTTGGCTCCGGCTCAGTTGAGTCCTAACGTGATTTGCGTTGTTAGTGCTTTTGCCGCACTGTGCCGTTTCAAGGGAATAGAATCTCCCACCTTAGCGTTGCTTCATGACATTTTCCAATTGTATTCCCGTAAAGGGGTGATATCGATATCGCCTCGCTACGAAGACGGTTCTTTGAAGCCCTTTACTTGGAAACTAATGGGCATTGAGTCTTCCATTCCTCACTGGAAAGAGGAATTTTTTATTGTTGATCTGCCTGAGCCGTTGTGGAGGGCTGGTTTCAACGAAACAATTAAAGATGGGGCTTGGGGTCATCGGAAACCCCTTTCCGACCCGGAGGATGGCTGGTTGAAGACGCTGCTTCAATTTGATTTTAGCGTTGATGCCCGAAAAGTGGCCATGAAGCAATATGGGTATCGCCGATGTCCTTCACGAGCGTCAGAAGAAGGCTCGCTATGATCTTCCGAATAGCCCTTCTTCCTCGGCCGCCAATCGTAGTTCAAGTGCCCTTGGGGGCGAGGGTGCGTCTGCTAACCAATCGGAACCTGTTGATTTTGGCGGTCAACCCCATGTGCCTCCTGGTTCTCCGATCCATTCTGCGCACACCCCAACGGGCTATGATTCTGATGCCCTTAATCCTGAGGTGCCCGGAGGTAATGAGGTATCGATGCCTAACGTGGAGGGCTTCACTAGCCGGCCAGCTTCTCTTGGTGCATTGTTCTTTGTTCCGATGCCCCATCCAACTATTGCGAGGGGTGGCCCCGCCCCTGCCTTAATGGCTGGTATCTCTCCCTACGAGCCTCCTCTCCTACCGACTCATCACGTTAGCTTACGCTCCTTTAGGGACAGTATTCTGCAGTTTCCTGCCGATGCTGATCATGAGACAGTGATTTCCTCTACCGCTTATCAGGTGGCAGAGATTCTGTCTCTTCCAAGAGAGAGGGATGCCTTTGTGGCTCGGGGCGAGCAGGGGCGCATCAATTTCCTTCGCTCTCAGGCGTTTTCTATGCTTTGCCATCTTCACTATATGGATGAGGAGAATGCCAGAGCTGCAGCTAACGGGCAAGGAGAGGTAAACCGGCTGCTGGAAGAGCGACAACGTCTTGAAAATGCCCTTGCTGCTGCCAACGAAAGTATGGAGACTGCTCAGGGAGAGGCTATCGCGGTTAAACAAGAGTTGGAGGCCGCTAAGTTAGCTTTGGAGGAGGAGAAGCGACAACGCGCTGATCTGGCCATACGCCTCTCTCAGGAGGAGAGTAGCTTGCGTCTGGAGAGACAGAGGAATGCTGAGCTTTCTGCCGATTCCTCCCTTAACACTAAGAAGAACCGTTGGTACTTAGAGCAGGGTGGGGGAATCATGTCAGAAGCCGTGATGCATCATTATGGAGTTGAGGAGCTCCGTATTGAAGATCTCTCTGCGTATTTTGACAAGAGAGCCTCCTCCATTACTGATAGCGGTTTCTATCAGTGGAAGGCTGCTCAGCAAGGAGGGGTCAACGCGCCGCCCAATCTTTAGACCTTTTGTTGTTTAGATGTTTTACATTTTTGTGGCTGACGGGCCCGTCCATATTTTGTACTTGAAACAATGTCGGCCTTGACTTGGCTAATCCACTCTTTTTGGATAGAAGTTCTTTATCTGCTTTTCTTCATAATGTCGTTTGATCACTTGTCCGCATGGGACGTTTGGCGTTAGGTTTCCATAGACACATAGTTTCGCGTTGTATCCCGTTAGCTTTTCATCAGCCGCATTCAAGTAGCACGTCCATTATATCCTCTGATAGCCTTTCTGAGTGTAAATCAGCGTTGCTTCCGCATCTGCTGCACTCATATTCCTGCCGTCCCTCGTTGTCAAGGGGGGTTTTACGTCTGTTTCAACGTTGTTGTTACAGTATGGTCACCTCTCTATCATCGTTTCACCGAGTATCAACCGCGCGGCTACTAGTTAGGATTTCTTTGTTTCCTTTCCGCCACAGATAGGCTCCAACATCGCTTCACCGGGTATCAACCGCGCGGCTACTAGTTAGGATTTCTTTGTTTCCTTTCCGCCATAGATAGGCTCCAACATCGCTTCACCGGGTATCAACCGCGCGGCTACTAGTTAGGATTTCTTTGTTTCCTTTCTGCCACAGATAGGCTCCAACATCGCTTCACCGGGTATCAACCGCGCGGCTACTAGTTGGGATGTCTTTGTTCCTTTCGCCACAGATAGGCTTTGGGGAGTGCCTCGTCTTAGTGAGTTGTCTGATCAGGACCAGCCATCACAAGGATAGGACTTTTCACCCCCAAGCGTTGTACCTCTCGTCCGTGGAATCGTGCCTCGTCTCAATGGGTCGTCTATGTGAGCACGGTTACCACAAGGATAGGATTTTCACTTCCAGGACGGAGTTAGTCTCTCCTTGGGGCGTGCCTCTCCTTATGGGGTTACCACAAGAATAGGATTTCATTCCCAAGGATTCCGGGGCGTGCCTCATCTTAACGGGCCGTCTATGTGAGCACGGTTGCCGCAAGGATAGGATTTTCACTCCGGGGAGCCGTTTAGGGTCGTGCCTCATCTTAATGGGCCATCTATGTGAGCACGGTTACCACAAGGATAGGATTTTCACTCCCAAACGCCTTGTTATGCCAGGGCGTGCCTCGTCTTAATGAGCTGTCTGATCAAGACCAGTCATCACAAGGATAGGATTTTCACCCCTGGCATTCTTCGCTACCTGCATATTACCAGTACCAAACGCACGGTGAATATCTCAATATTCATTTATTAGAATAACTTTGATGTTACCCGATTAGCTCCTGGCGTGGTATAGCCTCAACCGAGCGATGTTCCAAGAGTTCTGCAGGGGCGTTCCCTCGAGCGTTTCCAGATGGTATGCTCCTTTTCCCACAATGCGGGTGACACGATACGGTCCATCCCAGTTTGGATTGAGTTTTCCCATACGTTGTCCTGCTGCCCGTCTGTCTCTGAGCACTAAATCTTCGGTTTTGAGCAATCGCTCCCTCACTTGCCGGTTGTGATATTGTGCCATTTTCCTTTTGTAATGCAGGGTTTTCAGGAGGGTTTCCTCGTGTGTTTCTGGTAGAGTATCGAGGTTAGCTCGTAACCTTTCTTCATTGTTTTCTTCTTTGAAGTGAGCCACCCGGAGGCTCATCATACCAATCTCGACTGGTGTGACAGCTTCGGTTCCGAATGCTAACACGAACGGGGTCTCTCCCATGCTGGACTTGACAGTCATGCGGTAGGCCCATAGTACATATGGCAATTAGTCTGGCCATTTCTTCTTGGACCCTTCCAAGTTTCTTTTGATGCCACTAAGGATGCTGCGGTTAGTTACTTTCGCCTGGCCGTTGGTTTGGGGATGTGCCACAGAGGAGAATCTTTGCTCTATCTGGAACTCTGCACATTGATCCCTGAAGAACTAGCTTGTAAATTGTGTCCCATTGTCGCTAACTAGCACGCGTGGTACTCCAAATCGCATGATGACTTGGTGTTTGAAGAAACGCCAAATTTTTTCGGTGGTGATGGTAGCTAACACCTTAGCTTCGGCCCACTTTGTGAAGTAGTCTACCGCTACGACCACGAATTTTAACTGAGATCTAGCCTTTGGAAACGGGCCCAGGATGTCAATCCCCCATTTTGCAAACGGGCACGGTGCGACTATTTCTGAAATTGGCACAGCAGGTTTTCGAGGAATCTTAGCATATTCCTGGCATTTCTGACAGGTTCTCACGAAGTTATGACAATCTCGTCAAATGGTGGGCCAGTAAAATCCCGACCGAAAGACTTGGGCTGCCAGGGTGCCGCTAGCAATGTGCATGCCACATATCCCTTCGTGAATTTCACGTAACACATGTAAGCCTTCTTGCTCCGTTATGCATTTAGCGGCCGGATGGGAGAAACATCTTCGTATTAACTCTCCGTTATAATATGTGCATCGTGCTGCCCCTTTTAGGACTTTCTTTTTCTCTGTCTGGCCTCCCGGTAGTTTATCATGTTTCAGATATTCTATCACTGGGATCCTCCAATCATTTTCCATTTCTTCCACACAGAGCGATGCCTGCTCTTCCATGAAAGAAGGTGTAGGCAGTTCTCCATAGCGCACGTCACTAGGTATTGAGGCTTCCGGATTGGCTGCCATCTTGGCGAGGCTATCGGCCTCTTTATTGTTTTCTCTAGGAATGTGCTCAAAGGTGACTAGGGTGCCTTTTTCCTGTATCTTTGACAGCTCATGCTTCACTTTGGCTAAGTATTGGGCCATGATAGGTTCTCTGGCTTGGGAGTTCCCCCGAACCTGATCCATTATTAGCTTGGAATCTCCTCGGATCTTTAAACGTGTTCTGTCTTCCTTCTCCCCACCGGGAGTGGCTCCGATAGAGAAACTGTTTCCAATTTTGAGTCCTGCCAGCAGCGCTTCATATTTAGCCGCATTGTTGGACAATGGCTGCAGGATTCTGATGGCGTATCACATCTCTAGGCCGTTTGGTCCAACTAAGAAAACTCCTGCGCCAGCTAATTCTTGATTTTTTGCTCCATCTACGTGGATGACCCACGTATCTGTATGTCTCCGGAGACGGTAGGCATGGACTTTCTGCTTCTTCCTCCAACAGATTTGTCTTTGTGTCCTTTGTGAATGTGCACTCAGCTATAAAGTCAGCTAACGCTTGGGCCTTAACGGCTGGTCTAGCTTTGTATTGCAGCCTGTATTGTTCGAGCTCGATAGCCCAAATTAGCATTCTTCCTGAAGATTCAGGTTTTCTGAAGATTCTTCTCAACGGCTGATCCGTGAGTACAATGACGGGGTGGGCTTGGAAGTATCGATCCATCTTTCTCGTGGCTTGCACTAGAGCGAGTGCTATCTTCTCGATAGGAGCGTATCGCAGTTCGGCATCTTTCAATATGTGGCTCACGAAGAATACAGGACGATGCACGTGCCCTTCACTTCGCACAAGGATGGCGCTGACTACCTCGTCAGCTATTCCCAAATATAGATATAGTTCGTCGCCGGGCTCAGGCCTCGTCAGCACTAAATCTGATGATAGGTAAGCTTTTAGTCCTGCAAACGCTTTCTCACATTCCTCTGTCCATCCGAAAGGAGCCTTGTTACGGATGACTTTGAAGAAAGGCAAACATCTCTCGCCTTGCTTAGATATGAATCGCCCCAACGCAATGATGCACCCGGTTAACTTCTGTATCTCTTTGACAGTTCGCGGGGATATCATATCCTGGATGGCTTTTATCTTTGACGGGTTGGGTTGGATGCCCTTCTGGCTGACCACATAGCCCAGGAATTTTCCCGTTTGGAATGCGAACATGCACTTCCGCGGGTTTAACTTCATCTTGTGTTTTCTCATCACATTGAAAACTTCTTGCAAGTCAGCGAGGTGCTCTCTGAAACTCTGACTTTTGATCAGGATGTCGCCTACGTAGACCTCTACATTTCTCCCAATTTGATTTTCAAAAACTTTGTTTGCCATACGCTGAAATGTTGCACCAGCATTCTTTAGCCCAAACGGCATTGCAGTATAGCAGTATATAGCTCTAGGAGTGATGAAGGCAGTTTTTTCTTCGTCCTCTACGGCCATAGGGATTTGGTGATATCCGGAATTCGCATCTAGGGAGCTTAGATAAGCATACCCAGCGGTTTGATCGACTAACTAATCTATTCGCGGAAGGGGATAGCAGTCCTTGGGACAGGCATTATTTAGGTCAGTAAAGTCGATGCACATGCGCCAGTCCCCGTTGAACAGGCTTGGCGTCAGGACTAACGTTCAGCCGATGTTCTACGACTTCCCGAGAGATTCCGGGCATGTCTACCGGTTTCCACGCAAACTCTCCCTTGCATTTCCTCAACAGCCGGATTAATTGCGCGTTCTCTTCAAGGCTTAGTTTCTCACTGGCTAAGAGATTCGTTTCACTATCCTTACCGATAGGGATTGATACCATCTGATCTAGCGGCTGAGTGCACTTTTCTTCTTTATCAACGAAAGGATCGTCTGCCACGCAAACGTAGCGGTCACAACTCCTTTGAGTCATAAGTAAGTAGCATTCGGCTGCCAACTTTTGGTCCCCTTTGATTGAGACCACGCCGTCCCATGAGGGATATTTCATCCGCAGGTGTTTTTGAGATATGGCCACTCCAAAACGATTAAGGAATGGTCGCCCCAAAATGGCGTTATACGGTAACGTTAGGTCTACAACCAGAAATAGTAGCTCTTCGGAGCGTTTGGATGTGTCTTCTCGGAAGTACACCGGTAGGGATGTTATTCCGGCTACCGGAATTGGTACTCCATAAATCCCAATAATTGGCCTCGTGCAAGGTGATAGCTCACCGTCAGGTCGTTTCATCAAGTTGTACGCTTCCAATGAAAATAGATTCACTGCACTCCCGTTATCGACAAGGGTCCTTCTTACCCCATGACTTCCAATGACGGGCGTCACAACCATCGCGTCATTATGCGGGAAGACGATGCCTTTTTCGTCCTCCTCTGAGAAAGACAATATCATTCTATCTAAGACGCTTATCGCCTCGTTTTTCGTTTGCGCGCTCTCCCGTTTGCGCTTTTCTCCTGGGTTGGGCATTTGCGGCATAATTTCCTCGCAATAGGGTGCTCCCCCTACAATGATATTTATCATGGGCATTTGGTCGCTATCGATTGTGAGCGCTTCTCTATTTGGCCCGAGGGGAACTGCGTTAGCCACTGTAGCGTGCGAGGGCGCTTGCCTCTGCTCAGCTGTATTTCCAGTTGGGTTGTTTCTGGCTTCCTCCCTGGCCTTTGTGGCAAATTCCCCAAGGTAGCCCTCTTCGACCAATCGCTCTATAGCCGATTTTAACTCTCTGCATACATCTGTTAAGTGTCCCTTGACCTTATGGAATTTGCAGTATGTGTTTTCTCTTCCTCCCATGATTACTCCTGGTTTCACGGGAGCTGGGTAACGGATAGGCAAATTTCTCTGTTGGACTATTGCTAAGATCTCCGCCCTTGGGAGTATGAGAGATGGGAGGTCAGGATCATATATCCGGCCCTTTGGCGGGTCCGTTTGCTTCCGAGTGGGGGATCCTCCAGGTCTTCCTTTTGAGAAATTGCCTCTCTGCCGGTTAGAGGTCTTGGTGTTATGTTCTTTCCGCTGCCCGGGATCCTCGGTGGGTTTAGCGTCAGGGGTATTGCTGTTCAAGACGTTAGGGGCCACATATGGGTCCGCCGGCATGCCTCGGATCCATTCTCTATTTTCTTCCTCTTCCATTCTCGCATAGTTATGCGCTTTCAACCTCAATGCATCCAGGGTCGTTGGGGGTCCACCATTAGCGTATCTTTCAGTTTACTGTATCGACAATTGCGTTTCAGGGCCTCAATCCCAAAATCGATAGTGACCCGCGGCGTTAGGGGCATTTCAAGATCAAATCGACCTAAGAAATCGTTCAACGATTCTTGTGGTTTTCGATGGATATCGAACAGCGCAGCTGCTAACTTTCTGATAGGAATAGCCGTGCTAAACCGACTTTTGAATTTTTCTTCCAACTGAGAAAAATTATCGATAGACCCGGCGGGGAGCCCCTCGAACCATAGACGTGCCACTCCTGACAGCGTCATTACGAAAATTTGACACAATGCTGCGTCACTGCGCGTTTGGAATTGCACGAAATCCTTCACCTTATTGAGGTGAGAAATGGGATTTTTGTGCCGTCATATGATTCTGCTGGGAGTTTCACATGTCGATGGACTCTGTGGTGCCTGACACGGTAGCTGAACGGATGACCCACGTTAGCATCGGGGATCCTACGAGGCTGACGCTGATGTGGAATTTCAACGTCGTATCTGGGATTTTGAGGGTCATATTCCTGATGTCTCCTAGGAGAACGACTACGGCTCCTTGGAGTTCGAGCTCGTCGACTTCTGCTGCTAGATCTCTCACTATATCTCCCCGTCAATCATCCCAGGGCTCCCTATATTCGTCACGCTGGCGGACTGCTTCAGGGATAGAGATTCCTCCCCTGTATTGTCCAGAATGGTCGGCAGGTCCGCGCGTGAATGGTGGGACGTTTATGCGGGCCAAGGGGAAAGGTAAGGAGGACGGGAGTGCCCTAGACTGTTGGGGCGATAAGGGTCATTCGGTGACAAAGGACAGGGTGAAAATTACTCGGGAGGACACACCAGGTCTTGAGGCATGAGGAGTAAATCCAGCAGCCATCTCTGTCAGTTGATCCAGTTGAGCTTGGAGAGCTGCTATTGAATTCACGAAAGGGTTGTCCGCTTCTCCTATCATAGATCTTCCCGCTTGGGGGGTAGGATGGTTGGTTCCTGCTATATGGGAGAAGGGAGAGCAAATCTGGAATGTAACTTCTTCTGAACTTGACCCAGGAGGAAGATCTAATTCTCCTGCAGTGACATCTTGCCCTGGGGTGGGGGCATCAGAGGTAGCGAAGGGAAACAAGCGTCTGTGGGTGTTGTATGGGATGTTGGAAGTTAGGGACAGCGCCGGATCTGACTCCGAGGCCATAATCCTTCTAGCTTCGGGGAGGAGGAGCTTGGTTATTAAGGATGCTCACTTAATAGAACCAAAACTCTCAACGAGAGCACCAATTTGATAATAATTTGTCTTCTGCCGAAGGATGTATGGCGGAGCAGCTCCTCTCAGATCAGTGTACGCAACGGTCCACAGTACTTGCAATGCGCCGGAGGGGGTCTCCGGCGGAAACACTCCGATGCTTAAGTCAGTAGGTGTACTGAAATTGGCAGAGTTTTGGCCAGTCAAGTCCGCTTACCTGCCTCCTTTGTGGGGGAGGTATTTATAGAAGAAAGGGGGCGTTCCCGTCCGAGTAGACGGGTACGGAGCTATCGCTCGCGTTAGGGTCTGTGATTCGCCCTTATCGTGATACGCTACCTCGGCGGTAGGTGTTTTGGTAGATATAGCCGCGGTAGGATAATGGCCGGAGTGTTAATCCTGACGCGTGGTTTCCTCTAGGGGTGAGATAACTCCTTGAGCCAAGCAGGAGGTCCGTGAGAGGAGCCGGTAGGGCCCCGTTAGCCTCTGTAGCGTTAGCCTTTGGGGAAGGTAGCAATCTTGTCCCTACCGTGGTGGTGTGAAACAGTAGCTATGCCTCTTCCCACCGGGTGATAGACGAAAATACCCTTTCTTTTAGGTGGATTGTTATCAGTAACAGTCATGACAGAGCATTCATTGCTAATCCCCGGAACACGACCACTGCAATACAATGTCCCAGATTGTTTTCAGTTGGGCTCATGACAAATATTTCCAACCAATAAAGCAAGCAACCACGCAAGAAAAAGAGAAGACTTGGGAAAAAGCAGAGACAGTTATTTATTTATGGCCAGGTGGCCTTAGCGTTCAAATATGTACAAGAAACATAAGAAAAACAACGAGAAGAAGCGAAGCCAACGGTCAGATATTGGACCCCGCATCATCTTCCCCTGGCACAACGGGAACCTCCCTTAAAGCGTCAGCGACGGAGGTCAGTTCGGAAGAGCAAGCTCTCATGCCCTTTAGGCAGCAGGCCAGCAGATCTTTCCTCTGCTGCAGCATCGAGGCCACCACATCAAGGTGAGCACTAACAGTGGCCAGTTTCGCCAAACTCTCTAGGGGATTAAAATCCTCCAGAGTTATTCCCAGCTGTCTAGACAGAATAGGGGTTAGCACCCCCTGCAACTCCAGGACATCCTCGGAGGTCTTGGTGATCATCCTCTCCAGGAAGCCGAGGTCACCCTCAGTAAGATTCTTCAGGGTCAGTTCATCCATGGTGGAATATGAAAAGAAAGAACGTGAAAAATGCGAAGAAACTGGCACAGAGAAATCTCTGATTTATAGATTCTGACAAAAAAACCGTCAGGACCATCTTCTGAGGCAAAACCGCCCCGGTACTTAAAGGGACTCTCCATGAGAGAAGGAACGTTAGCCCTTGGTAAACACTCGGGCTCATTTTCAGTTGGGCTTATGATAACAATTGATAACAATACACCTAAAAGAAAGGGTATTTTCGTCTATCACCCGGTGGGAAGAGGCATAGCTACTATTTCGCACCACTACGGTAGGGACAAGATTGCTACCTTCCCCAAAGGCTAACGCTACAAAGGCTAACGGGGCCCTACCGGCTCCTCTCACGGACCTCCTGCTTGGCTCAAGGAGTTATCTCACCCCCAGAGGAAACCACGCGTCAGGATTAACGCTCCGACCATTATCCTACCGCGGCCATATCCACCTACGAACCTACCGCCAAGGTAGCGTATCATGATAAGGGCGAACCACAGACCCTAACGCGAGCGATAGCTCCGTACCCGTTTACTCGGGCGGGAACGCCCCCTTTCTTCTATAAATACCTCCCCCACAAAGGAGGCAGGTAAGCGGACTTGACTAGCCAAAACTCTGCCAATTTCAGTACACATTCTGACTTAAGCATCGGAGTGTTTCCGCCGGAGACCCCCTCCGGCGCATTGCAGGTACTGTGGACCGTCGCGCACACTGATCTGAGAAGAGCTGCTCCGCCATACATCCTTCGGCAGAAGACAAATTATTATCACTAGAATATCATCAAAGTACACCAACAACAAAATGACCTTTGAAAGGCCTCAAAACATGGTTCATCAACTGCATCAAAGTAGTAGGCGCATTAGTGAGGCCAAAAGGCATCACAAGCCACTCATATAAACCGAACTTAGTTTTGAAGGCCGTTTTCCATTGGTCACCATCATTCATCTTGATTTGATGGTAACCACATACTAGGTCTATTTTTGAAAACATCTTAGCATCATACAACTCATCTAACATGTCATTTAAGCGAGGGATTGGATGATAATATTTTACCGTTATCTTATTGATTGCGCGACAATCCATGCACATCCTCCAACTTCCATCCACAAGGGGAGAGACTCTCTCGGATGAAACCCTTGGCCATCAACCCGTCGATTTGGTCTTGCAACTCTTGGGTCTCATTGGGGTTGCATCAGTAGGCCGGCCTATTAGGCAAGGTGGATCCGGGCACAAAATCGATCTTGTGCTCAATTCTCTGTATGAGCGGTAGGCCTTCGGGAATGTCCTTCAGGAAAACGTCTTGGAATTCTAGCAAAAGAGGGGAAAGCATCTTGGGCACGAAAGGGTTAGCGTTAGTGGCATTTAAAACAAGAGGTTTAAAATGAATGAGAATGCATGGTTTGTGCATGCCTAATGTCTCTTCCCTTGGCCAATAAGCTAACTTTTCTCTCCACACTCGCCTCTCTAAAGGCCTCACACACTTGCTTATTTTTTTCAAGTTGCGTTTTTCCACTCGACTCTCACTTTTTCACTCCTTTCTCCTTACTTTCTTCTCTCGACGCATGATCTTTGTTTTCATGCCCGCTATTTTCCCCATTTTTTCCTCTCTCTTTCTTCTCTCCACTCCAATCACTCTCTTTCTTTCCTTGAAGTGAAGCTAAAATTTTGAAAGTGGCACAAGCCTTTTCTAGCTTGATTTGGTCTTCATAGACTTGGCTAGGCAGCAATGGTGGGATTAAGAACTTTCGGCCCTCATGCTCAAGCTTGTAGTTGTTCTTGTACCCATCATGAAGTGCCTTCCGGTCCTATTGCCAAGGTCGGCCCAATTGCAAGTGGCTTGCTTGCATTGGCGCCACATCACACAACCGTTTATCCACATAACCGCCAATGTTGAAAGCCACAAGCACTTGCTTTTGCAGCTTAACCGTGCTCCCATCGTTGAACCAATTCAACACATACGGATAGGGTTTTTTAGTGGTTGTTAAACCCAATGAATGCAGTAGGAGTGCGCTTGCCACATCCACGCAACTTCTATTGTCAATGATGATAGACATCACCATTCCATTGGACACGCCCCTAGTGTGGAACAAGTTTTCCCTTTGCGCAATAGAGGCATCATACTCTCTCCCTTTAATGCTCAAACTCCTCCTCACTAATAAGCATTGTGGCACTTCCACATGGTCACAACCGTCGCTCCCCTCACTATCGTAACCCTCATCATCCCAAATTCCCGTTGGGTCACTTTCCTCGTCCTCCTCGCCTTCACTAACCCATTCGCCACTTTCCCGTATCACTATGTTTATCCTATTGGGGCATTCGGCCTTCATATGCCCCTTGCCCCCACACTTAAAGGACGTAATGGTTCTTGTGGGTGTCCTCACGGGTTGGTTGTTTGGTGCAGTGTTTGGAGCCGGTTTAGGTGTTATAGTGTTTGGTTGGGCATTCGGTTTAGGTGGAAAGGTGCGGTAGGTGTTTGGTGTTGTGTTTATGGGCGCCTTGCTAGTAGTTTGCCAAGGCCGCTTGTAAGTGGAAGAAGGGGTAGAAGTAGAGTTAGGTAATGGATTTTTGGATTTTCGGCTTACTTGTCTCTCAATTTTGATGGTGAGGAGATACATTTCATCCAAGGTGGAATAGGTGTAGAAATCAATCATGTCCGCGATCTCCCTATGTAGTCCTCCTATGAAACGGGCCATGGTGGCTTCGGCTCCTTCGCGCACCTCCGCACGCATGACACAAGTGAGCAACTTATGGTAAAACTCATTCACACTCTTCGACCCTTGCCGAAGCATTTGGAGCCGATGGTGTGAGTCCCTTATGTAATGAGGTGGTATGAACCGGTGCCTCATTTCCTCTAATAGCTCTGCCCATTCGGTTATGGCTACTCTCCCCTCAAGTCTCCCACTAACCAAAATGCGATCCCACCAATGGATAGCCATACCCATGAACTTTACCACGGCTAGCTTGACCTTCTTGTCCTCCGAGTAGTTGTAGCATGCAAAGATGCGCTACATCTTGTTCTCCCAATCGAAGTAGGCCTCGAGATCATCGTTCCCTTCGAAGCTAGACAAGGATATCTTAGGGTTGTGGTAATTATCCACCCTCTCTTCTTGATGCCGATACCCCATCCCCTCATTCTCTCTCTCATACTCATTGTGCCCCGGCGGTTCAAAAGGTGGGGTTTGGTGCGGTTGGTTCTCCTCGGGCGTTGCTCTAGGCGATTGCCTAGGAGGTATGTAGCCATTGGCTCTTTGTAAGGGTATGTTGGGGTCGGTGGCGGTTCAAAAGGTGGGGTTTGGTGCGGTTGGTTCTCCTCGGGCATTGCTCTAGGCGATTGCCTAGGAGGTATGTAGCCATTGGCTCTTTGTAAGGGTATGTTGAGGTCGGTGTTTCGGGTGGCTTGGGTGATGGTGTTTAGGAAGTGTTTAGGTTTAGGTGGAGGGTCGGTGTTGTGTTGGCGTGGTTGTAGTCGCCTTAAGGAAGGCCCATGTGGCGCTGCTAGGTCCTCACTTGCCACATTCTCGGCCACCTCTTCATCCTCATGCCCGGTATTGGTGAAGGCATAGTAATCCAAGTCATTAGGGTTCTTTGGTGTGGTCTTTTGGAAGAAGTGGGTCACGGGTTGCTTTAGGCATTCTTGAGGTCGGGGTGGTACTTGTGTTTGCGGTTGGGTGTGTAGTTGTGGTGGTTGTTGAAGTGGTGGCTGGGGATGGAGTTGTGGTGTTGGTGGTGTCAACCTTTCGGCTATGGTAGCTATGGCCTCCATCATCCTATTGATGGCTTAGGATTGGCTTGCCATTAGGGTCTCTTGGTTGGCTATCATGGTCTCTTGGTTGGCCAACCTTTCTTCTATTCACGTCGTGAGGTTAGCTAGGACCTCATGAGGTGCGGGCTCCTCCCTATTCTCTTCCCCCACAAAGCCGCCCCCATGCACCGATTCATTGGAACCCCCGCCGGACGGGTTTAAAGTTAGGGACATAGTCAAACATACCTACAAAATGAACAAACACAATTTATATGCAAAAATAAGGTTAGTTCCCTTCCTCACTGTTTCCTCTCGTGTATCACTCTACTCTCTAATAACCTCCCCTCCTCACGTCGCTCTATTTTCTCTCAAGCCCCAAACCAAACTTAGACAAACTTAGACTCTAAGGAAAAGATGGGCACGGGACACGCAAAGAAAACAAGGGCACGAAGAAAAGGCACAGAAGGTCTAATGTGGCACACACAAGTTGTAGTAACGCGCACCCTAGACCTATAGTAGAAGTAATGTGAGAAGCAAGAAGGAAAATCCTAGGACTCAAAAGAAAGCTAGCACACAAGGACTCAAGAAATGAAAGGAAAAAGAAAAGAACGAAATAATTAAAGTTCCTAAGTTCAAACGCTAAAATGATTCAAGCTCCAATGCAAACTTCACACATGCTTTTGGTCTTGCCTACTATCTCAAGTCCCTTGCTTTGACTCAATTGTATTATTATTTTTTAATTCTTTTCTTTTGTTTTGAATTTTTTTTTTTTATGAATTCCTTTTTTTATTTTGAGTGCAAGAGAGCTCCAAGATGTATGACAAGTATTTGATTAATGATGCAAGACTTGTAGTGCAAAATGATAAGTATGAGTGATAAGTGGTGTTTGCCTAAGTGATATGAGCTTTGTTGATAATGAGTGAGTGTATCAATGATTGGTGATAAGGAGCAAGTGTGTGTATCAATGATTGGTGATAAGGAGGTACGCTTATAGATATTTTCCTAGGGTGTGCATCAAGTTTTAGGGTTGAAGGCCGCCAGCCTCACATGCTATGGATGACTCACACAATGACACACACAAAAGGACAAACTGTATTAGTTGGACCACCTTGACACTTGGCTCACTTTTTATGGAATGCAATCGAATGCTAAGAACACCCACGCATTCTTGAACGAAACAGATGAAGAAAAATAGATTTAATCCAACCAAAAACACAAACCAAGATAGACAAAGCGTTTAAGATGGATCAAAGAAGGTAAAATGGCCAAAAACTCAAAAATACCCAAATGGTCAAAAATGACAAGGAAGATAAGGGGATGATTTTTGAATCGTATGAATACCTTGAGAGTGAAGGAAATGCAACCATGAGACTGCTGCCGCTCCGCTACCACTTGATACGGTCCAAGCGCCTAGCTTGGCTTGGACGTCGCTTGTGAGGGCCGGATCTAGTCTCGTGCGCGGTTGCCTTTGGGTTCGGCCATGGAATGGATGAACGGATAGTGTTTAGATGATATTTTGTAAGGAAGATGCAGCGGAATATTTAAGATGAAGGAAATGATTTTATATATGTCTATGGCTAAAAGGCTCGAAGGAACTACAAGCGTTTGTGGCAACTTGAACAAGACTGAGCTTTCTCTAAGAGAAAGCAAACGATTCGGCCACCTTGAAAGGATGGCCAATTGGATTTAAGATCCTTCTAGAGCTAGTCTAAGGATTTGGCTTAAGGATTAACAGGAAATTCTCAAAATCAAAAGCAACTATAAAAGAGGCTATGTCCTTCAATTTATAGTGCAAATTATTACAAGGGAAAAGTCCCTAAACACCCTTAGACAAAGGGGCTTCATACTTGGAGGACGTGGCCTTCATCATGGGTTTTTTGGTGGCTTGGTGCCGATGGGCTTGGCTGTTGGCTCGGGCCCTCGTATGTCGTTAGCCTTGGGCGCGGCCTTGGCGCAAGCGAGGCCTTGGCACTGGGCTTAGGCGAGGCCGATGCGATGGCCTTAGGCGCAGCCGATACGATGGGCTTAGGCGCGGTTGATGCTATGGGCGCATGCGAGGCCAATGCGATGGGCTTAGGCGCGACCGAGGCCGAAGTGTTGGGCGCGGCCTTGGGCATGCTGTGGGACTCTGGATCTGGCGTGAGGTTGTGAGTCTAGTCGTTGGCATGGACACATAGACTCCAATGGCTTGAGGCTTCGATGTTACTCTCCTCGGTCCTTAGTGCCTTCATGAGCAAGGCGATCATGGCCTTGCTCCTAGTCGTGGGCCCATGTGTGGCTCGGGCTACTGGGCTCGTATCATCCCCTCCCCCTTCGCATGGATTCGTCCTCGAATCCGCGTTGTTTTCCTCTCCTAGGTTTTCGTCGTCACCTTTAAAAAAAGGAGAGAGATAGTTAATATTAAAGGGATGATGGGTGTTGCCGTAAGAAGAAGGGATATCAAGAATGTAAGCGTTATCGCTAATCTTTTCCAAAATTAGAAAAGGGCCATCTCCACAAGGGTTAAGCTTGTTCTCCCGGCGCTCCTTTGTCAAGTGGACCCATACCCACTCGCCAACTTCAAAGGAGCGTATGGGGCAGATGCGATGGGCTTAGGCGCAACAGATGCGATGGGTGCATGCGAGGTCGATGCGACGAGCTTATGCAGGGCCGAGGCCGTAGTGCTGGGCGCGGCCTTGGGCGCGCTGTGGGACTCGGGCTTAGGCGCGGCCGAGGTTGAATTGTTGGGCGCGGCCTTAGGCACGCTGTGGGACTCGGGCTCGGGCGTGAGGCTACGAGTCGAGTCGTTGGCATAGACACATAGACTCCAATGGCTTGAGGCTTCCATGTTGCTCTCCTCGGTCCTTAATGCCTTCATGAGCAAGGAGATCATGGCCTTGCTCCTAGTCGTGGGCCCATGTGTGGCTCGGGCTACTGGGCTCGTATCACCAGCCTCCACAATAAGCTTGATTCATGGGTCGAATTCTCTACTAACTCAGAGTCAGAGTCTAAATGATCTTGCCCCAGATCATTTCTTTCCATTTATTTTGTGTATATACTTGTTTAATTTTATTTTTACTTTTCTATTCGTGTTATTTACCTTTCTCAAACATTGAGGACAATATGTCCACTAAGTGTGGGGGAGTGATTGATAGTTTAATTTGTATGTTTTTGTCATTTAATTTTGGCAAATTGGATGGCAAAACTACCTAGAATCTCCCCACTTGTGCAGATATTCAAGGAGGCAGCAAGGATGGAGGATATATCAGTTTCAAGCTTGTACTAGACAAATAATCAATCTTGGCCGCAGGCTTGGCCAAGATTGATTAGCTAGAGGCGTGCTGATTGAGGAGTCATGGAACGCATGGGTTGGAGTGACAGCTGGATGCGAGCTTGAAGACAAACTCGGCTAGCGAGAGGACTTGTGGATCCTGATCCGATCCTATTTTTGAACAAACAATCTTTTATCTTTATCTTAGTTTTTAGATTTAAATAATTATTTTTGTAATATTCCTTAGCTTTGAAATTTGGATTTGGAAAGAAGCCGTGAAAGGTAGGGATCCTAGTTTTGTTTAAAAGCTAGGAAAGGCTGTCGATCACGGACATCCTCCATCTCCTGTTTCTGATTGCAAACAATTTTGCTCTATAATTTTCGTTAGGGAAAGTATATATTTAATTTTATCTTTCATTTTCCAATTTTTATTCATTGTCTTTTCTATTATGACGTGGAGTAGCTAAACCCCATTTCTGGTAAGGGTTGTTGAGCTATTCTTTGCTTTGTGAGATCAAAATGAACCTCATAACCTTCCCATTCATAATCATCTCAAGCTCTATTTTAACAAACCGGTCTCCACTAAAACCAAGGTTTGATCACCCATAGGCGTTAGTGAGAGATTTGTAGTTATCCAAGGAGGGTACAAGTTGAAACCAAATTGGTTAAGTAGACAGCTAATCTCGCGCAGGTTAGTGAGTATTGAGAGGTATAGGCCTAACCAGTCTGACAATCTAGGGCTCCGACTGGGGAGCAACTTGTCCTAGACATTGTCTTCCCCTATTCCATTGAGAAAACACATGCGAATCAAGACAACAGTTAACTAGATAAACCCTTTAACCAGCAAGGTGTCCATTGACTAGCTTCATCAGGAGAGGGAGTACCCACCAGGTGGTTATAAGAGGAGGGAAGTAGGATTAGAAAGGAGTTCCTCCCAATCTATAGCAATTTTATGAATGTGAAATGTGAAAACCCATGAATCAGTGATTGAAGCAAATGAATTAGTGCTCCAGAGTCGCCCTTACCAGGAATTATTCCCTATTGTTTACATCTTTTTAATTGCAACACTTGAATCTTGGCCATTTATCTTGACCAAGATTACTCTCTTTACAACATTCACCCAATCTTGGCCGATCCCACTGACCAAGATTGCTTTTTCTGTTTAATTCGTTATTTGTTTGTTTTAGTTTCAGAAACACCCAATCAACTCTAGTGACGAGGAACTCAACTAAGACTACAATTCCCAATCAAATCTCTGAGGACTATCCTCTTACCGCAATCTACAAGTCTTTGTGGATAAGTGATAAGTTGTAACCCTTTTCTACCCATATTCATATCCATTTTTACAACTATATTTGATGCTCTCGACAGGCAATCAAATTTTGGCGCCGTTGCCGGGGATCTAACGGTGTTTTATATTTTTGTTTTTATTTTTGTTTTGCAGTTGATGACCAGGTCCTCGAAAGAAGACTTGCTTTCATTCAATCCTGAGCTCATAGCCACGCCTAGCGCACCTGACAGCGCACTCGAGATTAACCACCGAGCCATCTTCGACATGGATGAATTTCCATGAGCCTTCACTGAAGCCCAAGAGCTTTTGGGATGTCAAGAAGATGCTGGTTGAGTTTCGGCCCAAACGCATGAGGCATTTGCGAGATGGCCCAAGTCGAATTCTACTTGCGCAAGGAGTGCGCCTAGGGCTTGCGATTTGGACCATCGACCCAATTCTTGTTCCAGCCATGCATTTAGTTATTTTATTTATTGTATAACTCTTAGAGAGATTATTTAATTAGTTTATTTATTTATTTTACTTAGAGTTCGAGTAGAATTTAACTTGTAAGTTCTAGCTCGACTAGGAGTAGGATTGGCGCATGCCTATATAAGGCGCGCAAAAACTCATTGTAAATTTGGCTTCTTTTTTATAATTAAAACTAGAGAGTTTTCTCTAAAAACATTCATGTATTAACCTTGGTTCTATTTGAGACCGAACGCTCGAATAGCTTTCAAGTAAACCCCGAAAGTTCAACCTATTGATTGTTCACCCTAGTTTGCTATTCGCAAGTCGAGTAGAGGGTTAGGGATTCGACTCAATAACCTCAATTTTCTGACTTAGTTTTCCTAGTACAAGTATTAAGAGGGTGAAGTATTCAAGGGAGTTATTTTTCCGTATTGAAATCCAAACTTCGAACTAGATCATCGTCAAGCGCATCCTAGTCACCTAGGATCGTATCAGCTGGTAGCGGAGTAAAGGTGTTCAAGTTTGGTAACTATCCTATCTATCCCTACTATTTTTAATTTGTTTTCAATTGTTGAGATTGATTCTTCTTCTATCCGATCTAAAATCAATCTCCTTATGTCTCGTGTGTTAGTTACTTGTGTGTCGAGTCGATCTAGAGTCCTAGATCTAGTTTTTGCATCTTTGTGTGTGTCTTATTAGCAAATCACGGTTGTGATTTGTGTCTTCAATTCTGCGCAGAAAAGAGTCGTTCCTTTAATTGCTATTTTCTTTCGTTTATAAAACAAAAGTCAAAACATATATATATATATATATATATATATTTATAGAATGAAAAACAAAATATAAAATACTAAAGGGAATTCCAGACTCGTTGCAAAAAGAATCATCCAATTTGGTGGTCGGAGTTGAAAGATATCAAGCTTACAACGTACAAACCCTAATCCGCACACATACACACTTTCACGACTTGTGAAATTATTTGAGTCCTTTTCAGTCTATTGAGCTTTCCTTGATTCCTAATACTTCATTTCTATTCTAGTAAGATACCTTTTTAGTTGATTGATCCTTTGCGACTACTCAATTATCTTACATCAAAAATGGTTTCGGAGCTAGTTGTCTTTGAGAGTCTTATTGGAAGCGTTTCTTTGAAATTCTTTAGTCAACTAACATTTACGCAGGAACAATTGCAGAGAATTGAGATATAATTGGTGAGAATAATAGAGAGTTAAAATATGAGAGTAAACACGTGAGGGAGCGTTAGATAATTTTCTAGGGCAATTTTACATTTGGTTTGTTCCGTGTTGTAAATTTTAGGAATTTAGGATGGTGGAGAATGTTGGCGAGGGACAGCAAGATCTATTTACGTTACTAAGAGAGATGCGCCTAGAACTGGGGTAAATAAACGAATGGAAGGCCACAATCACAAAGCAATTAAATCGGACGCCCCACCCGCACAAGGGATTCAAAACCCTAACCCTAGGGTTGTTGATCCGCCCGATGGTCATGTAGAGGATACGGAAGATGAGTGAGATGATTTCCCAAGGCACGAACGTAGACCATTAGGCTCAGGTGTTCCTCAAGGACGCGCCCTTGCACATGTACCGCCATTACGCATGGCGAGGCGCGGATGCCCATTGCAATAAAAACAAGGTGTGGAACCCGAAGAGGACAAAGGATACATCTACGCTAGGGATGAGAGATGAAGAGATAGTCAGCCTAGAGACGAGGACTGTGTTGATGCTAATATAGGCAGCATCAAGATGAAGATCCCATCATTCGAAGGGAAAGATGACCCCGACGCATACCTTATGTGGGAACGAAAGGTGGAGTCCATCTATCTTTGCTATAATTATTCGGAGGATAAGAAGATAAAGTTGGCAGCAGTTGAGTTCAATGGATATGCAGCCCATTGGTGGGTGTAAATTAACCGAGATCGCATCCGGCTTCAATGTCAACCCGTGACTACATGGGAAGACATGAAAGCGCTAATGAAAGAGCGCTTTGTGCCCGCTTATTTTCAATGTGATCTTCACCAACGATTACAATCTCTAACTCATGGAAGTAGAAGCGTTAGCGAGTACTTCAATGAGATAGAGATAGCATTGTCAAGCACGCCAGTGGTTGAGGAAGTTGAAGCCACAATGGCCAGGTTCTTAAATGGACTCAATCGGGAGATAGCCAATACGTTAGACTTAACGCATTACAACACGCTACAAGAGATGTTGCACATGGCTACCAAGATTGAGAAGCAAAAAATGGCGAGGTTTAACTTTAGTAGCGCCCCTTCAGCAAGTACTAAGACCGCACCATAAAAGAAGACTTGGATGAAAGAGACTAGGGTCGCGAAGGAGCCTCCTAAGTTGTTACCGTACACTCACGGTAACAAATGCACGACCCCTATGTAAGCACCTCAACGCACTTACAACAATAATGCCCCTCCTAAAAATTCAGCGAATAGAATCGCTACTAAGGACATTGTATGTTTTAAGTGCTCCAGTAGAGGTCATCGACAATCGAAGTGCCCTAATAAGTGTGTCTTGCTCATTTGCGAGAATAGAGATACAAGATCCGATGATGACCATGAGGTCGAAGAGGAAGTGATTGTGAAAGAAGAGAAGAGTCATGATTCATTTGAGGAAGAAGAGAGTGAGTCCGTACTAATGCTTGTCATTAGGCGTAACTTGAGCGCCCAAGCGAAGGCGGAACCAAAGGAAAAGGAGCAATGAGAGAATCTCTTCCACAATCACTGCCTAGTAGGTAAACATAAGTGTTCCTGGATCATTGACAATGGTAGTTGCACTAACTGTGTGAGTACGCTACTAGTCAACAAGTTAGATTTACCTACGGTGAAGCATCTGAAGCCCTACTCTTTACAATGGATGAACGACTGCCAAGGGATCAAAGTGACAAGACATGTTCTAATTGCGTTCTCCATTGGCAAATACAAGGATGAAATCTTTTGTGACGTTGTCCCGATGCATTCAAGCCATATTTTGCTTGGACGGCCTTGGCAATTCAATAGGAATACCAATCACGAAGGGAAGAGCACTCGGTACAAGCCAGAAAAAGATGGATTCAAGTATACGCTTGCACCACTTACACCGATTCAAGTACAAGAAGATCAACTATATCTCGAGAAGTCCTTTGCCGAATTCAAGATCTCTAGGAAGCTTGAAAAGAAAGAAAAAGAAATTCAAAATAGCCCCTATGATAAAAGCGAGCATGGAAAAAGAGAGAGAAAACACTCGCATGAAAAGAATGAGCATGCTGAAATTGGCAAAAAGAAAGTGAATTTATATGCCAATGAGAGAGACGAGAGACAAGCATTGATTTTGCTTCATTTGATAGTGTTTAGCCTAAGCGCTTCTAACCCTAACTCTCCACTTTCTACGCATGTTGGTATTATCTCTATTTTGCAGAAGTTTAGGGACGTTCTACCCAATGAGATGCCTCCGGGTTTGCCTCCAATCCATGGGATCGAACATCAAATCGATTTCATCCCCAGTTCTACAATCCCTAATCGTCTGGCCTATAGGAGCAACCCCAAGGAGACCAAGGACTTGCAGAGATAAGTTGACGAATTACTTAACCGAGGATATGTGAGGGAGAGTCTCTCTCCTTGCGCCGTGCCCGTGATCCTAGTGCCAAAGAAGGATAGCACTTGGCGAATGTGTGTCGATTGTCAAGCGGTAAATACAATCACCGTAAAGTATCGCCACCCTATACCTCATTTAGATGACATGTTAGATGAGTTAAGTGGTAGTCAAGTGTTTTCAAAAAATTGATTTAATGAGTGGTTATCACTAAATTCGCATGAAAGAGGGTGTTGAATGGAAAATGAC
This sequence comes from Viola odorata, assembly GCA_963691705.1. Taxonomy (NCBI): domain Eukaryota; kingdom Viridiplantae; phylum Streptophyta; class Magnoliopsida; order Malpighiales; family Violaceae; genus Viola; species Viola odorata. The sequence goes on from OY829538.1 coordinate 34,987,934, forward strand.
TTTCAAAGCTAAGTATGGACTTTACGAGTGGATGGTTATGCTGTTTGGATTGACTAATGCGCCTAGTACCTTTATAAGACTTATGAATCGCGTACTTAGGCAATTTATTGGTAGATTTGTTGTACTTTGACGACATCTTAGAAAAGTGTTCATTACCTTGCGTGATCAAAAGTTATATGCGAAGCATAACAAGTGTTCCTTCACTTTGGAGCACGTTAGTTTTCTTGGTTTTATTGTAGGGAAAGAAGGTGTGAAGATTAATGAAGAAAAGATCAAGGCGATCAAGGAGTGGCTGACTCTTAAAAACACAAGCGACGTGCGCTCGTTCCACGACTTAGTTAGTTTCTATAGATGATTCGTCAAAGATTGTACTACAATCATTGTGCCTTTGAACGAATTGACTAAGAAGCATGTTGAGTTCAAGTGGGAGCAGCCTCAAGAGGAAGTGTTCAACACGCTCAAGGAGCGCTTGTGCTCGACGCCTATTTTGGTGCTACCCAATTTCGACAAGGCATTCGAGGTCAAATGTGATGCGAGCAGAATAGGCATTGAAGTTGTCCTTATGCAAGAGAAGCTTCTAATAGCTTATTTCAGTGAGAAGCTCAAGGATTCTCATCTACGATATCTGACATATGACAAGGAATTGTATGCGCTCCTGCGTGCCCTAGAGGTGTGGCAACATTACTTGATGTCGCGCAAATTCATAGTATACACGGATCATCTAAGCTTGAAGTATCTCAAGGGTCAAGGGAAATTGAACCGAAGGCATGCTACTTGGACGGAGTTCATAGTCCTTCCCTTACCACATTAAGTACAAGCAAGGTAAAGACAATGTAGTGGCTGATGCACTATCGAGAAGATACGCGTTTATTACATCTCTTAGTGCGAAGTTGCTAGGGTTTTCACACATCATCCCTTTATACCTTACTGATTCTGACTTTGGTGACATAATAATTGCATGACTATTGTCGAGTCTAAGTTTTATCGCCATGATGGGTATTTCTTTAAGCGTAGACACTTGTGTGTGCCTAATTGTCTTTGCGTGAGTTGTTTGTGCATGAGTCACATAGTGGTTGCTTAATGGGGCACTTCGATGTTAATAAGACCTTGGATGTACTCAAGGAACATTTTTATTGGCCCCATATGAAACGTGATGTAGTCCGCATCATCTCTAGATGTTTAGTTTACCGTAGAGCAACATCTAAGGTTTCGAACCATGGTTAGTATATGCCCTTACCCATGCCTTCCCATCCATGGACCGATTTATCTATGGACTTTGTAGTTGGATTGCCTAAGTCTAGGCATGGGAAGGATAACATCTTTATAGTAGTAGATCGCTTTTCAAAGATGGCCTATTTTATTCCTTACACTAATACACATGATGCTACTCATATTGCTAACTTCTTCTTTCGTGAGGTTGTGCGTTTGCATGATGTACCTCTTAGTATTGTTAGTGATAGAGATGGAAATTTCTTAGCCACTTTTGGCATGTTTTGTGGAGTCGAATGGGTACTAAATTGTTATTTTCAACCTCATATCACCCACAAACCGATCGACAAACCAAAGTGGTTAATCAGACGATAGGTTCTTTGTTGCATACTTTGGTTACTAAGCATGTTTCTACTTGGGTTGAGTATGTGCCTTTTATTGAGTTTGCTTATAACCGTTCTATTCATTCGAGTACTAACTATTTACCTTTTGAGATTGTTTATGGATTTAATCCTACGACGCCTCTAGATTTGATGCCTTTACGTTTGGATGAAGTATCTAGTTTAGATGGTGCTAAAAAGGCAAATTTAGTGAAGAAAATCCATGAGAAAGTCAAGAAGAGGATCGAGCGAATGAATGAGAAGTTAGCGCACAAGAAGAACGCCGAGAGAAAGACCGCGTCTTTCAATGTTGGTGATTAGGTGTGGCTGCACTTATGCCATGAGAGGTTTCTAGCCCAACGTCGTGGGAAGTTGTCCGCGCGAGGCGACGATCCTTCCCAAACAGTTGAGAAGATCAACAATAATGCTTACAAGCTTGACTTGCCGAGAGTGTACGGTTTAGTTAGTGCTTCTTTCCATGTTTCTGACTTGAGTTTATTTGATATAGGTGATTATAGAGAGGAGCTGAATTTGAGGATGAATCCTTTCAAGGGGGGAGGGAATGATGTGATTCCTCGTACAAACCCTAATTATGCGCATGCGCATGAGGTGCCATTGCCGTCCGTTGGACCGATGACGCGCGCTCGAGGCAAGAAGCTTCAAGCGAGGCTCTCACAGCTGATCCACAAGGAACTGAAGTGTGAGGCACTCATCGAGGAGGCCACGCTGTGAGAGAGAGAGCCGAGGCTCATGACGTTGCTCATGGTCGCGCCTAGCGCACCCGACAACGCAAACAAGATTGACCACCGAGCCATCTTCGATATGGATAAATTTCCACAAGCCTTAACTGAATCCCAAGACCTTTTGTGATGTCAAGAAGATGCTGGCTGAGTTTTGGCCCAAACGCACGAGGCATTTGCGAGATGGCCCAAGTCGAATTCTACTTGCGCAAGGAGTGCGCCTAGGGCTTGCGATTTGGACCATCGGCTCAATTCTTATTCCAGCTGTGCGTTTAGATATTTTATTTATTTTATAACGCTTAGAGATATTATTTAATTAGTTTATTTATTTATTTTACTTAAAGTTCGAGTAGAATTAAACTTGTAAGTTCTAGCTCAACTAGGAGTAGGATTGACACATGCCTATGTAAGGCGCGCAAAAACTCATTGTAAATTTGTCTTCTTTTTGATAATTAAAACCAGAGAGTTTTCTCTAAAATTGTTCATGTGTGAACCGTGGTTCTATTTGAGACCGAATGCTGGAATGGCATTCAAGTAAAGCGCGAAAGTTCAACCTATTGATCGTTCACCCTAGTTTGCTATTCGCAAGTCTAGTAGAGGCTTAGGGATTCGACTCAAGAACCTCAATTTTCTGACTTAGTTTGCCTAGTACAAGTTATTAGGAGGGTTAAGTATTCAAGGGAGTTATTTTTCCATATGGAAATCCAAACTTCGAACTAGATCATCGTCAAACGCATCCTAGTCACCTAGAATCGTATCATCGTGCAAGTCAATAATTTCATTTACCCTGTAGACTTTTATATCGCTGAAATGAACACTAACTTACCTTCTAGTGCTACAGATGTGCTCTTAGGAAGACCATTCCTAAGGACAACAAGAGCCAAAATAGACGTTTATGAAGGTAGTATTATTCTGGAATTTTACGGCAACACAATTAAATTCAGCATGAAGGAAGGACTACAATATCCTAATGAGTTGCATAGTTTGAATTTTATTGATATTTTAGACCCTATAACAGAACAAGTTGCAGATGATAACTATTGGTGCCACAGAAGCGGCATCTCCTCTACCCCGCCGTGTGACCCGGCCAGTATGATGTACCTGCCGCGGGAGACGAGGTCCTGTTCTTGCCACCCCTGGCCTGGCGGCCAACCCTGGGATGGTCGACATCAGCGGGGGGGCTCTCATGCGACATCTGCACGGCGACATCCCATCCCAGGTCATCCGTGACGTCACGCGGTGTGACATCACGCAAGGCCACTCCAGCGGCATATACCACCCCAGCGACATCCGCTAGGGACTATTCCCACCCCTTGTCGGTACACTCCTTCCTTTGTCTATAAATACCCCCACCTTTTCAGACAAGAGGGTAAGCCTAAGATAGCGTACTGAACCCCTGCCACTCTTACTACTCATACTGACTTTAGCATCGGAGTGTTTACGCCGGAGACCCCCTCTGGCGCATTGCAGGTGACGAAGGCCCCCGGTACAGTGTTCCCGACCGCCCCGGATCAAGCCAATCCTGCTCAGGACCCCCCAGAATCTTATCAAATGGTGCTTTCGTTGAGAGCTTTGGTTGATTAAGTGAGTTTTCCTTAGTAACCAAGCTCTGTTTTTTATTTCTGAGAGTCGAAGGATCATGGCTTCGGATTCAGAATCCACGCCCCCTCATACTCGTGGCGGTCACGCGCGTAGGATACTTTTTTCCACGTCTTCATCCAGTACGTATGTCACATCACCTGAAACCTCCTCTGCGCAGACAGACTTTCTTTTCGGACTGATAGCTGGCACATCGTTTTCTCAATCGGGTACCCCATTTTCCCAAACGAGTACTCCGTTTTTGTAAATGGGTTCCCTTGCCTCCTCAATGGGCGCCCCATTTTCTCACGTGGGCGGATCCAGTCACTCCGTCCCTCCGTTTGTAAGCTCTGGGATGGGTAGCCTCGCTACTCCCTCGGTAAGCTCGATGTTAGCTCTTCGTGCCCACTTGGATTATTTGATTGGGATGGCCGCAGGCACCTCTTCCAGCACCGCGACATCAAGTGTGCCTCCTCGAGTTATTTTCACTCCGTCTAGTGTCGCTGATCGACCAGTGTCGCCTCGACGCCAGATGAGTGTCCCTTTGACCTCACCTGCGATAAGCACGCCATTCGGCTTCGCGCAACTGGCAGGCGGACAGGAGGAGCACTACATACCGCGGATACCGCGGATTCCTGTCCTCTCAAGTAGAGCGGCCGCTGGATGAATACGGAGAGCGTTGGGACGGCAGAAGAGAGGGAGTCGGTAGAGAGGTGTCTATGGAGCGGAGTGAGAGATCAGGCAGTAGGAGGCGTCGATCCCGTTCACCCAGGAGCCACAGCCGATCTCCCCGGCCGCATCGCACACCGGAGCCTCGAGGGCACAGGCGACACCTGGACGCGTCTCCTTCCCGTCATGATCGTGAGATCTTGGATGACACCGCTGGTCATCCTTTCACCCACCGTATAAGGCACCACAGGGTCGGCCGACGTGTCAAGCTCCCCACGGAGTCGTACGACGGCACCAGAGACCCCATTTCACATCTCAACAAGGTGAAGGACTTCGTTCAGTTTCAGACGCACAGGGACGCGGCGTTGTGTCAGATATTCGTCATGACATTGTCAGGAGTGGCTCGCCTTTGGTTCGAAGGGCTTCCCGCTCGATCAATTGACAATTTCCAGAAACTAGAGGCGAAGTTTAAGAGCCGCTTCAGCACAGCTATCCCTATTCGGAAATCCGCGGCAGCCTTGTTTGATATATGTAGAAAGCTAGAGGAGTCTTTGAATAGTTATCTGGGTCGCTTTGATACGGAAATGTCGTTGACCCCCGGTATCACTATTGATTTTGCTATAGAAGCTTTGAAGCGGAATTGTGGATATGGAAAGCTGAGGGATACGTTGATGGTGGACCCCCCCAAGGACCTTAGATGCGTTAAGGTTGAAGGCCCACAATTATGCGAGAATGGAAGAGGAGGAGTATAGAATCAGGATGCGGGATACGCCCCAAAGCGCCCCTCCTGCTCCTGCGGCTCAAGCCAGTATGGCCCATGATACCCGTCCAGGTGATGAATACACCCAGCGGAAAGATTACATTCCCAAGGCGTCGAGCCGCCAGAAGGGTAACTTCTCTAGAGGAAGGGGTGGCGGTCTGAATGTTCAGCAACAAGCGGATCCCCCTAAGGGTCGAACATACGATCCCGACCTTCCTCCCCTTACATTCCCGCGAGCCAAAATCTTAGCCATTATTCAACAGCGGAACCTGCCGATTCGCTATCCTGCCTCTGTGAAGCCACGGGTGGTCATGGGAGGAAGGGAAAACGCTTTTTGTAAATTCCATAAGGCTAAGGGGTATTCTACAGAGGCATGCAGGGAGTTAAAGTTGGCAATAAAGCGACTATTGGAAGAAGGCTACCTTGGAGAGTTTGCCACTCGAATGAGAGAAGAAACCAGGAGTGACCCCCGCGCGGAGCACTAGGCGACCATCAATTGCCTCCTCCCCCTGGGAGCAGCGGGACTTCTGGCGCAAGGGGGAAAGAGTTGTTAACAATGTATGATGAGGATGTCCCCATCATCAACATTATCGTTGACAGGAAAGAAGCAAAACGGGAAGGCCAGCCGGCAAAAAAGGGAGCGATCGATGAGCTTGATAGGATGGTAATATCTTTCTCGGAAGAGGATGAGAAGTGCGTCGTCTTCCCTCATAATGATGCATTAGTAGTCACACCGGTTATTGGGAGCCATGGGGTGCGAAGGACCCTCATTGATAACGGCAGTGCGGTAAACCTGTTCTCGTTGCAAGCATATAATCTCATGAAACACCCTGCCGGCGAGCTGGTGCCCTGTAAGAAACCAATTATTGGAGTGGACGGCATCCCTATACCTGTAATTGGAATCACAGCGCTGCCTGTGTATTTCAGAGAAGACACATCGAAGCGATCAGAAGAATTGATGTTCTTGGTCGTTGATCTCATCCTACCATATAATGCCATTCTAGGGCGGCCATTCCTCAATCATTTCGGGGCGGCGGTATCTCAGAAACATCTCAGGATGAAATACCCCTCGTGGGAAGGGGTAGTATCGATCAAGGGCGACCAAAAGCTAGCCGTTGAGTGTTATTCGCTCATGATCTAAAAAAGCTGTGATCAATATGTATGTGTGGCAGCGGACCCCTACGAGCAAAGGGATGAAAGGCGAACCCAGCTAGTAGATGCGATGGTACCCATTCCTGTCCAAGGCAATGATAAGGCAAGCTTCCAGGCTAGCGACAAGCTGACGCCTGAGGAGAGAGCACAATTGGTTCGGCTGTTGAACAAGTGCAAAGGAGAGTTCGCGTGGAAACCAGCGGATATGCCTGGCGTGTCCAGGGAGGTGGCTGAGCATCGACTCAATGTCGACCCACACGCCACGCCAGTTCAACAGAAGCGGTGAGCATTCTCCGCGGAAAAGGCGGTGGTGATTGATAAGGAGAAAGCGAAATTGTCAGATGCAGGATTCATCCGAGAAGTTCAATATCCCACTTGGCTGGCCAACCCCGTCTTAGTCCACAAGCCTAACGGAGACTGGCGCATGTGCATTGATTTCACCAACTTGAACGACGCTTGCCCTAAGGACTGTTATCCGCTCCCTCGGATTGATCAGTTGGTCGATCAAGCGGCAGGGTACGCGTATTTGAGTTCCCTAGACGCCAATTCTGGATACCATCAAATTCCTATGGCCAAGGAGGATGAGGAAAAGACGGCATTTATAACCTCGAAGGCCACTTATTGCTACACGGTAATGCCGTTCGGCTTAAAGAACGCAGGGGCGACCTTCCAGCGTATGACCAACAAAGTGTTTGAAAAGTAAATCGGGAGAAATATAGAAGCGTACGTAGATGATGTACTGGTCAAGAGCAGAAGTTTCAGTGACCATCTGGCCGATTTGCATGAAGTCTTTGATACGTTAAGGAAGTACCAGATAAAGTTGAATCCCCGCAAGTGCGCGTTCGCATTCCAAACAGGCAAAGTCTTGGGGTATGTGGTAAGCCAAAAGGGCATCCAACCGAACCCTTCAAAGATTAAGGCTATCCATGATATGGTATCGCCGCGAACCCTTCAGGAGGTTCAGAGATTGACAGGACGCGTCATTGCTCTAGGGCGGTTCATCTCTAAGCAGGGCGAGAAGTGCCTGCCGTTCTTCAAAGTTATATGCAAGAAAGCTCCTTTTGGGTGGACACAAGAATGCGAAGAGGGGTTCATGAGTTTGAAAGCTTACTTGTCGTCCAACTTGGTGCTAACACGACCATAGCCGGGCGACACTTTATTTTTGTACCTTGGCGTCGCGGACGAAGTGGTCAGTGTTGTTCTGGTCCGGGAGGATAATTACGCCCACCGACCCGTCTTCTTCGTCAGTCATGTGTTAAAAGACGCCGAGGTGTGGTACACCCACCTTGAGAAGGTGGCGTTTGCCCTGATACAGTCCACACGAAAGATGGACAGATATTTTCAGGCCCATCCGGTCATCGTGCTCACGGACCAGCCTTTGAGAAGGATTTTCAGGAAACCAAAATCCTTGGGGAGGATGTTGATTTGGTCAATTGAACTAGAGCAATATGGACTACAATACAAAGCTCGGTCGTCCGTAAAAGCTCAGGTTTTGGCGGATTTCATAGCCGAGTGCACATTTACTGGGGACAAGGCGGTAGAGCCGCTTGAGAGGAAAGACAGTGATGCAAAGGTCCCACCCTCAGAAGCCCCCGCGGACACATGGGTCATCTACGTGGATGGCGCCAAAAATCAGGAACTTGCGGGAGCTGGAATATACATGGTCGGGCCACACGATGTGCAGGTGCGGCACGCCATCAGAATCCTACAACCGCTGTCCAACAATGCAGCGGAGTATGAAGCGTTATTGGCAGGGCTTAGAGTAGGAAGGAATCTCTTTGCCAAAGCTGAGAACGACCTGGTAGCTGGAGCCCCACGGTTGACAATGCGAGGGGACTCCAAGTTGATAATTGATCAAGTCTTGGGACATTCCCAAGCTAGAGAGCCGATCATTGCTCAATACCTCTCGAAAGTGAAAAGGGAGTTGGCAGAAATGGAACAAAGCGGTGTGTGGGTCACTTTCGAACATATCCCGCGGGAGGATAATACCGAGGCGGATAGTCTTGCCAAGATGGCAGCCAATCAGGAGGCCGCTATTCCAGAGGACGTGTACTATGAAGAAAGGTCATTGTCGTCCTTCATGGAGGAACAACTGTCACTATGTGTAGAGGTGATCGAAAAGGATTGGAGAATCCCTGTGATAACATTTTTGAAGCATGACGAGCTCCCAAGCGACAGTGTAGAAAAGAAAAAAGTATTGAAGCAGGCGGCGAGGTGCACTTATTATGATGGGGCACTAATTCGGAGATGTTTCTCGCACCCGGCCGTAAAATGCATAACGGAACAAGAAGGCCTCTATACCTTGCGTGAGATCCACGAGGGCATCTGCGGCATGCATGTGTCGGGTGGTACCATGGGCGCGCAGGTGTTTCGGTCAGGATTCTATTGGCCCACTATTCGCAGGGATTGTAACAACTTTGTGCAGTCGTGCCATAGATGTCAAGAATTTGCCAAAATCCCTCGACGAACTGCCACTGAAATATCTCAGATCATGACACCTTGTCCTTTTGCTAAGTGGGGAATCGATATTTTAGGCCCTTTTCCTAAGGCAAGGTCCCAACTGAAATTTTTAATTGTGGCAGTGGACTACTTTACTAAATGGGCAGAAGCAGAAGCGGTAGCCACTATTACGACAGAAAAGGTATGGCACTTCTTTAAGCACCAAGTGATCATGCGCTTCGGGGTGCCTCGCGTGCTAGTTAGTGACAACGGGGCGCATTTTACCAGCCGCTTCTTCAAGGAGCAATGCGAAGAATTTCAGATTGAACAGAGGTTCTCCTCTGTGGCGCATCCCCAGACTAATGGCCAGGCGGAGGTGACCAACCGAAGCATTCTGAGCGGCATCAAGAAAAAACTCGAAGGGTCGAAAAAGAAGTGGCCAGATGAGTTACCCTATGTAATGTGGGCTTACCGCATGACCGTCAAAACAAGTACGGGTGAGACGCCTTTTGCGATGGCTTTTGGTACCGAAGCGGTAACACCTGTCAAAATTGGCACCCTAAGCTTGAGGGTGGAATATTTCAAGGAGGAATTAAACGAGGAGAGGTTACGTGCTAACCTTGACATGCTCCCTGAGGCGCGCGAGGAAGCTCTCTTGAAAATAATGCACTACAAAAGAAGAATGGCGCGGTATCACAACAGACATGTTAAGGAGCGGTTGCTCAAAGCGGGAGACCTCGTGCTCAGGGATAAACGAGCGGCGGGCCAACGAATGTGGAAGCTCAGCTCAAACTGGGAAGGCCCATACCGTGTCACTCGTGTTATCAGAAAGGGGGCGTATCACCTCGAAACGGTTGACGGTACTCCCTTACCTAACTCTTGGAATATTGCTAGATTAAAATTGTATCATGCTAGAATTTGACATGCCGTTGAGCATGGTTTTAAAATTTGTGAAATATGACATGCCGTTGAGCATGGTTTTGAAATTTTGAAATTTGGACATGCCGTTGAGCATGGTTTTAAAATTTGTGAAATATGACATGCCGTTGAGCATGGTTTTGAAATTTGTGAAATTTCGACATGCCATGGGCATGGTCTTTGAAATATCGACATGCCGTGGGCATGGTCTTTTGAAATTGAAATTTTGACATGCCGTGGGCATGGTCTTTGAAATATCGACATGCCGTGGGCATGGTCTTTAAAATATCGACATGCCGTGGGCATGGTCTTTGAAATATCGACATGTCGTGGGCATGGTCTTTTGAAATTGAAATTTTGACATGTCGCGGGTATGGTCTTTGAAATATCGACATGTCGTGGGCATGGTCTTTGAAATATCGAGATGTCGTGGGCATGGTCTTTGAAATATCGACATGCCGTGGGCATGGTCTTTGAAATATTGACATGCCGTGGGCATGGTCTAACAATTGTTGTGGAAATATTTTTTGTTCCTTGTTGGTTGTCTGTGTAATGTGCAGATAATAAGGAAAGGAGGATGTCGGGGGTGAAAAGTCCTAGCCTTGGGAGCGGAATGGGCTAATGCAGACGGATCGTCAAGAGGAGGCACGCCCCAGCGATCCTAATATATGGTGCTGGAAGTGAAAAATTTCTGGCCTTGCGAGGCCGGCCTTGATCAGGCGGCTCGCTAAGACGAGACACTTTCCAGCACTGTCAGGAGTGAAAAATCCTATCCTGGGGAAACCCAGAGAGGGCACGCCCCGACTCCCCTGGGGGTGTAAAGTCCTATCCTTGTGACAGCCCGTGCTCATATAGGCGGATGATCATTAAGTGAGGCACGACCCTAGGGAAGATAAAAACTCCACCTTGCAAGTGAAAATCCTATCCTAACGATGGTAGCGCTAACATAGGCTCCTCGTTAAGTGAGGGCACGTTCCTAGGTGTGAGGGCAACGCTGAGGAAGTGAAAAGTCCTGTCCTCGTGATGGTCGGCCCTGATCAGGTGGCGCACTGAGGGAGGGCACTTCCCGGCCGATTGAAGAAATAAGAAAGGTCACCGTACCACAGCTAGTAGCCGGAAGGGACAAACCCGGTGAAATTTGGCTGGAAGAGTACGGGACACGAGCGACATCGGGGGAGATCGCGCGGCAATGCCCCAAGGTAATTAAGATTTTTTGATAATATGTCGCTATTAACAAGTGATAAGTGAAAAGGTGCAGAAAATTCGGCACAAGCGACATCTTTGGGGGATCGTGCTAAGTAAGAAAGGAGATCGCGCGGCAATGCCCCAAGGTAATTAAGATTTTTTGATGATATGTCGCTACTAACAAAGTAATAAGTGAAAATGTGCAGAAAATTGAGCAAACTGTTTACACACGAAGGGATTCTTGCTTAAACAAAAGGCCCTAAAAAATACAAAAAAGGGCAAAGAAGTTAGAGCACCCGATGGACAGAAGAGAAATGACATTCACGGCCCGGGCATGCTGCTGTTCCCCTCGTCAGGCCGTGGCCTTTTCGCCTGGCGGTAGCCCTCTTCCGTGAGGAACCCGGACTTTTGCTTGAAGAGGCGGATGATGGCGTCAACGTCGAAGAAATGGCGGCCGTGATGCTCAATAAAACAATCGGCCATGAGACCTGACGCTTGTTCCAAAAACCACTTGCACCTGTCCGCCGTTTCCTCCTTAAGCGCGGCATTCTTGCTCTGCTCCGCTTGAAGGGCGGCATCCCTAGTGGCCCGGAGTCCTTTGGCCTCTTCTAACTCTTTCCTCGCAACGCCCAAACTGTCTTCCACACATTGTCGCTCCTCAACACTCTTCCGCAGCTCCTCTTGAGTTTCATGAAGCTCCCTTTGGTACTTGCTAATTTCTTCCGAGAGCTGATGGTTAGTGTTGCGCCATTCCTGGGAGGAAGATAGGAGAGAGCTCATTCGTCTCATCATATTTGTAGACCAGTAATGGAAACCTTGAAAGCTAGAGAACAGATGAGTCCTTATCTACTGCAATTGTTCACCCTCGGCAACGGAGAGGAAGCCTCACTCTTCCTCCTCAACTGACAGCAGATGTCCTGCTAGTAAGACGGATGTCGCTAGGGAGCTGTCGCCTCCTAACGTTGGGAACCCGCGCTGGCGAAGATTTCTTAAATCAACTTGATGGGTGGCGGCTCCGCTGGAGAGTATAGTGCTTAACTCAGCCACCATGCGCTGGGTTTCTATTGGGGGAAGAGAGGGAAAGATTGTCGGAGCAGCAGTGGGAATGAAGAAGAGATCCGGAGGGGATGGAGGGGAATGATTGGACGGCCCAACGTCAATATTGAAGCCACTGGTCGTTAAGTTTGGAAAGTGCTCTTCTTCAAGAACCTCTAGAAAATCCAAGGGATTGCCTGGAGGAGGAGATGAGGCGGCAAAAGAGGAATGAAGCGGCGTAGAGGTAGCCTCGTTCCCTACCGGGCCAGAACCTTGGTTGCCTGTCAAGGGACCGGTATTGGCAATGCCGTCCTGCCTATCCTGACCAGCGACAGTGGTGTCCGCTGAAGGGACGTCTTCATTAAGACGCGGTCGTTTGGGACCATAAATACCCGACAAATCCATGTCGTCGCGTGAAGGAGTGGCAGAAGAGGCAACAGCAGCGGTATCCTACGCGCAAAAGACAAAGGGGAATTAAGAAACAAATAAAAATACATGGGTGGAAAAAATTTATGAAAATCACCTGAGCAGGAGGACGTGTAGGAGCGATAACGCGAAGGCGGAGAGTCCTTTTCTTTTTCCTAGCAAGAGGAGGATGAGAAGGTGACTCTTTTGTATGAGCAACGCCGGGGGAAGAAGTTGGAACAGTACTCGACGTGGCAGTAGCCTCCGTTCGGGGAAGAGAAGAAGACTCAGGCGCAGAAGAGGACGCATGCGCGGTGTCAGTCGCGGCACCAACCGAGGTGACGGAAAGAGCCCTTCTTTCTCTCTTTTGCTGAGCTCTCTTCTCTGTTTTCTTGATACAATCAGGCTTCCACCCGGCGGGAGGATCTGTAGAAATAAGAAAAGAATGTTAGAGTTAGTATTGACGTGGAACAGCGATCAGAGGTGTGACGCTCACTTTGAATGCAATCCTGGATGTTGCCTCCGCACGCGAGTTCGCGAGTGCGAACACCAGGGATCTCGGGCAGATTGAGTAGTTTGTTTAGCCAGTCTTGGTCAGCTGGTCCTAACTCCGGCCTGCCGCCCCAGGCAGCATCTCTAATGGTTAGATTAAACCCGGTCCGCCACAAAGGGTGGGGCAGATTGATGATGAAGAATCCCTTTTTCCAAGCATCAATGGAAGATTCAAGGAATAACAACTTCCAGGTAAAAGGGTTCAAAGCTTCAACATCATAGCGAGGTGATATCGCTATGATGCCGTTATTGTGATGGTATAATTGAAAGAGGGAGCGGAGCAGCAACAAGGAAGGAGATTCATTCCCTATATGTCTACAGAGGGCTATAAAGGCATAAATGCCACAGTAGGCGTTTGGACTCAGTTGGGTAGCGTTTAAATCAAATTCAGATAGCAATCAAAGGATCCAGAGGCAGCCAAAAACCATAATGGAATATCTTGGCATAAAGAACTCTACGGTTGCCAGGTAATTCGCTGTTGAGGCGAAGGGATTTTGGGGCAACTTCAGTAGAGTACCCCTCCAACCGGTCCACGGCGGCATTATAGCTCCGCAGGCGCCGTCGAAGGACGGCAGTGGAAGTAATGGTGGAAACAGTGGTGTTAATATCCCCCTCCCTAGCAGGGCGGGGATAACGGCGAATAGGAGGCATGAGCAAGGATAAGAGAGGAATAGAAAGGAAGGTACCTGTGGTGAGAAGAAAATTGAAGCACCCGGGCGGCGGCGGATTGTAGGAGGAAGAAGAGGAATTGTTGTCCTTCTTTTTCGTTTCTTTAAAAGAGAGAGGTAATAAAAGATAAGAAGAAAGCACGTGGGGTTTTTATATATAAACCCTAGGAACTAAAGGGGACGACGGGTCAAGCGATCGAGGTGCGTGACGTGTCAAGGGCAGTGAAGCGCGGGAAGCGGGTACAACTCCTGAGGAGCGAAAAGACATGTTCAGTCCGCCAGTCCCATTAGCGCTCCCCTCTAATGACACGTGGCCTCAGAACATCATGACTGTCTTCTCCGTATCAAACAAAGAGAGTCAGAGTATTAAATGCTCTGAAAAGGGCGCAGTCAAACCTGGTGGAAAGGAGCGACAAGCCGTAATGGTGCGGCATGCAAAAGGCAAGAGTACGAGAAAAAGTAGTCAAGCGGCATATGATACAGAGCGACATCATCAAGAAACACACATTATTCGGTCAAGATTGTAAGGTATGACAATTATTACAAGCAAAGAGGCGATGACAAAGTCTAAATGAAAAAATAATACAACAAGGGCGTAAGTAGAGAAGCGATGCCACCAATCAAGCGACATCGAATAGGCTTCCTCCAGGCGCGGACTTGTCACTCCTCTTCGGAGGAGAGGAAACCCTCTTGGCTCTTTCATCCTCGCGGAGGCGTACCTGGCGACCTCAACAGGATCAGCGGCCCTACTACGGTGCTGATCTGTCACCCCGGTGACAAAGGCCTGTTTAGTCTTCTTCTTCCACCATGCCACTTTCTTGAAAGCTTTCGACAGGTCGGCATCGCGGGATGATACCTCCTCAAGAAGGAATGAGTTCTTCTTTCTCTCAGCCACCAGCTCAGCCTCCAAAGCTTGGACCTGGGCTTTTCCTTTAGATCTTTCCCGAGTAAGGTCAGCACGGCACTCGCGCAGTTCGGCCTGAGCGCGCTTGTGGAGTCGCGACAGCTCCTCTACCTTGGCTAGCGCACCAGTGTTTTGAGAGTGTGTACCACGAGCCTTGATGAAGTAATGAAGTTGTCGAAAGGCAGCAAGACAGTTGTTCATGACGCGCATGTACTGAACTTCGGGAGGAAGTTGCAGCAGTCTACTCTCCTCCTCGGAGGCACGAAACATTTCACAAGCCAAGATAGTCGTAGGCTGATCTTGCGATATGGGGTCTGATATGCCCAGGGCGCGGAATCCCTCAGTCCCAAACTTTGACAGATTTAGTCGGTGAGAAGGGGGCCCTTGAGGCCCGTCCCAGGAAAGATCAGCAACAAAGGAAGGGGCGGAGATACCGCCAGAACCCCCAACGTCTCGAATTGAAGTAATGAACAACGGACAAGGGGACTTGGGAGGAGAATGAGAAGAGCCAGGTCTACTGGGGACAGAGGGAGGCACATCAGGAATGCAGTGGCCAATGGTCGAGTGTGGAGGCTTCATGACAGGAGTGGAGTCTGCAGCGGACGAGGGCATCGTCGCGGCAGTAGAGGTTTTATTGGGAACGACCAATCCTAGAGGCGAGGAAGCGCCACCCAGAGAAGCCGCACTCTCCTTTGTCGCGCCAGGAGAAATGGTAGTCTCAGAAGCGACTACATTTGCGGTATTGGCAGGGGGAGATTGAGTCGCCACCCTTGTCACCTGAGCTTTGCTTGCTTCCCTTAGCTTCTTCCATTGAGCTGAGGAAGCCGGGCGGAGGCTCAACTCTGTGTCCATGTCCTCCATGTCCTCAACTCCGTAGGAGAAAATCTTTATCTCAGTCACTGGCAAACCAGACCTGGACCTCTTCTTCCGACTGGGTAACCATTTCTCTACGAAGCGGGAAGTGCGGAGAGAGGAACCACTTTCCCCTGAAAGAATTTCGTCTAAAGCTCTTTTCTTTATGGGCATACGGTGATCAGTTCAAGCCCCAGCGGAAGTAGAGGGAGCAGTTGTTGAAGGGGCGACAACCTTGTGAGGAGCGTCACCCTCAGAGAGCGGACGAGTGATAGTTTCCCCTGTGAAGAAGTAATGTTAGTAAGCAAGGGGTAAGCAAGGTAGCGGCGAAGCTCAAAAGCTCACCTATGGCACACTCAGCTAAAGGCCTGTACAAGGCAAAG
Source organism: Viola odorata (assembly GCA_963691705.1). Lineage (NCBI taxonomy): Eukaryota > Viridiplantae > Streptophyta > Magnoliopsida > Malpighiales > Violaceae > Viola > Viola odorata. The sequence continues at coordinate 35,003,763 of OY829538.1, forward strand.
TTTCGGAGCTGGAAGGAGGACTCCATCTCCAGTAAGGCGTTGGCCTGATCCAACTCTTCCCTAGATAGAGGCGCTGGCTTCGCCCAATCAACCACCTCCAGGTTGAAATCAGGACGCCACAGGCGAGAGGGTAACTCGACTACAAAGAAGCCGCTCTTCCAGTTATCGACGCTCCCCTAAAATCCTTGAAATTTCTGCCAAAATGGCCTCACTAGAGCGTCATCCCATCTTGGAATAATATTAATGAAGCCGTCGCGAAAAACCAGAGTCAAGAACTTGCGGAATAAAGTGATAGAGGGAGCAAGAATATCTTTTAATTCGCAGGCACGAAGGAAGGCATAGATGCAGCTCCATGAGGGAGGGGTAATCTGCACAGGGTTAAGCTCGTGCTCGCGCAGCACACGCTCTAGCGTGTCATGAACTGGGAGGCGGAACCCGTATTGAAACATCTTAAAATAAAGAATCCTATGAGTTTTCCAGAGCCGGCTATGAAGCCTCATAGTGTCAGAAGGAATAGTGGGGCGATAGCCGCAGGGGAAGGCAATATTATTGCTTTCCAGTTCAAGACGTAAGACAGTGGGGCAAGTAAAGATGCTAGGAGTATTTTCAAGCTCGGGATATTGAGAAATTGGCCTAGGGGTAGCTAAAGAACTAGATTGAGATCTCGTGCGAGGCATCATAGATAAAGCAGCAAAGGAAAATCAAAAGCAAGATCGAGCAGAATACCTTGAGAGAGAGAAGGCTGAAGTTGATAAGTGAATCGCCTGGATGCGAACCAGAGAATTTCCTCGGAGCGAGCGAAAAATGAAGAAAATTATGAAGTATAAAAAGGAGCAAAAAGGTACAAGGAAGAAACGTGTTTCCTTTTAAAAGAGACGGTGGAAGAGTCAGACAGAAGGGCAACCTATTACAGCAAGACATGTATGAGGCAAGCAGGGCACGTGGGAAGACCCTGACAGAAACTTAAAGTCAAGCGCTCGCCTCGAATTTCGCAAAAGAAAGGCCCTCTAATTACAAGAAACCCCAGAGAAGGATCCTATGAAGCGGTAATCGGCCTGTCCAGTGGCGATTAGCCCATAAGAGTGACGTTATACTAAAAGCAAAAAAGAAAAAAGGCAAGCGGCATTCTACTTCACAACATATTTATTTATTAAAAAGAAAGCCGGCGGCATCTACAACAAGTGCGGCGTTGTCAATCTTCGTCCATCCAGTCAACCTCAAAAACATAATCATAGTCCTCCGGAGGCGATGTCGACTCATTATTATAGAAAGGGAAGGGCTCGTCCATCCTGAAAGGCCTTTTACCAACCCTAGTCACAGGACATGTTGTGGGGACAGTGTCCTCCTTCGAAGCGGCATGGGAGCCTTCTCCCGGGGTCGGGGCGACCAGTTCCGGAGTGGCATTTGGCACAGAAGTCTTGTCCTGGGGAAAAGGACAGGGAGCGGACGGAGACACTTCATCTTTTTGCTGCAGTAAGAGATAGTGAGGCTCGAAGTCGGCAAAGAAGGATCCGAAAGATCGCTTCTTTGTTTTCTTCAATCTCTTGCGACCCCGGCGTTTCACAGAACGTTTGGCAGGCCTCCAAGGAGGCGTTGGCGGAGGATTGTCAGAATCGGGAGAAGTCGCAGGGGTCGGAGGAGAATCGCGGGCGGCAGCATACAAAAAATGGTAGTCAGCCATGGAAATGTCAGTAAGAGTGAGAAGCAAGAAGGAAAAAGATGAACGAAAAGGAAAGAAAGAGCCCCCTTATATAGCCAAGAGGAGGAAGTGTGCCTGCCTCTCCGCGTATTATCCAGGACATTTAATGCTATCAAGGGTAGCGTCTGTTGGGAGGAAAGATCTGACTCCGCAACTGTTAAAACTCTGCACCAACCAGGAGGCGCCGAAACCGTTGCCCAATCCGTTAACACGCAAAAGACGGCGCAAAGATATATTCTGAACGGACGTGGCTTAAATGAGTCATCATTATGAGCCAGATAGGCAAATAACGTGGCGAGATCCCAAAGGACGTATGAGAACTGAAGTTGCTTTTCAAAAAGAGCGGCATAAGAAAAGAGAAAACATCAACGGCGCGGCAAGCGAATAAGGAAAAGCATATTCATTTATTTAAAAGGGCTTAACAGCCCGAGAGTACAAAAAGGCCTGATGGCCTAGAGTTACAAAAGATGGCCCAGAGGAGCGCAGAGAGACGCGCCAAGAGGACCCCTATCGTTGGTCAGGCGTTCGACCCAGCGTCGTCATCTTCCCATTCCAGGAAGGGAATTTCCCTAAGGGCGTCCGCTAGAGCCGTCAGCTCAGAAGAGTAGGTCCTCATACCCTTCAGGCAGCATCCCAGTAAGTCTTTCCTATGCTACAATGTTGTCATCAGTAGCTGGATTTGAGAAACAGCCACTGACAGCTTCACCGCTTTCTCCACGGGGCTGAAGTCCTCCATGGTAACGGCAGCCTGCCTAGCCTGCAGGGGAGTCAACGTCCCTTGAAGCTCCAGTATGTCCTCCGAGGTCTTCACGCTCAGCGACCTTAAGAAATCGGTGTCTGCCTGAGTCAGGTTCCTCAAGGCATGGGTTTTGGAGATTAGGAAGTTTTTGGTGACTTCGTCCATGAAAAGAAGAGAGATAAAGAAATTTGAAGAGAGAGGTGAAAAAGTTGTGAAAGTTATGAGGCAAGTGCAGAATAAATAGCCTATTTATAGACTTTGGGAAAAGGCATTTCGAAAACGTACCTTTATCGGCTGTCGAGCCCTCAGCAGGGCAGAAACCCCGGAAGGGGCGAGATCGAGGACGCGATGGTAGCCCTTGGTGAACACTCGGGCTAGTTTTTGTTTGGGCATATGATAACTATTGATGCCACAGAAGCGGCATCTCCTCTACCCCGCCGTGTGACCCGGCTAGTATGCTGTACCTGCCGCGGGAGACGAGGTCCTGTTCTTGCCGCCCCTGGCCTGGCGGCCAACCCTGGGATGGTCGACATCAGCGGGGGGAGCTCTCATGCGACATCTGCACGGCGGCATCCCATCCCAGGTCATCCGTGACGTCACGCCGCGTGAAGTCACCCGTGTGACATCACTCAAGGCCACTCCAGCAGCATATACCACCCCAGCGACATCCGCCAGGGACTATTCCCACCCCTTGTCGGTACACTCCTTCCTTTGTCTATAAATACCCCCACCTTTTCAGACAAGAGGGTAAGCCTAAGATAGCGTACTGAACCCCTGCCACTCTTACTACTCATACTGACTTTGGCATCGGAGTGTTTACGCCGGAGACCCCCTCCGGCGCATTGCAGGTGACGAAGGCCCCCGGTACAGTGTTCCCGACCGCCCCGTGTCCCACTCCCTTTTTGGATTTCCTATCCTAATGCGACGCGACGCAGGTTTGGGACTGGATGTGAGATGAAATCGGACTCATCTCACATGATGTAATGAAGTCGCCACCCTAATTTGTTTCTAGGTTTAAAGAACCTATTTGTCATGCATAAAATAAAAAGCTAAGGCGAAATGGCTCTGAACCCGACGACGGTGGTTCGGGGTCGTTTTATGGACTTGGGAAGGTGTTAGGCACCCAAGTCACATCCTAAAAAGGTTACCGGAAAAAGAGGTGTTTAAATTATGCTTGAAGAAATAAAAGGTCCTAAAATAAGTTATCATGCCCAATGGAGAAACTAAATTTTAAATATCGAGCGTAAATACAAAAAAGCGTGAATAAATAAAAGGGAGGAGACGTTTACTTGATTAAGGGGTACGGGTGATTTACCCCTTTTTTACCGGAGCTATCGGCACGAGGAGAGGAGAACGTTGTGTGATTAAATATTTGACGCTTGCTGCATGCTAGTAAAAATAATTAATTTGGATGAACAGGATAATAGTCTAAGCATGCATAGTGGGTGAAAAATAAACAAGCATGCGAGCATACAAGCATAAGAAAAAAATAAAATAAAATAAACAGTACAAGTCTACGAAATTTAAATAAACAGTACAAATGCGAAAATTAAATAGTGCAAGTGTGAGTGTGAAAATAAATAAATAGTACAAGCGTGCGGAAAATAAATAGTGCAAGTGCGATTGTGAAAATAAATAAATAGTACAAGCATGCGGAAAATAAATAATGCGAGTGCAAAAATAAATAAACAGTACAAATGTGCAAAAAAATAAATAATGAGAAAATAATTAAATATGCAAGCATACGGAAATTAAACATGCAAGTACGAAAATAAATAAATGGTACGGGCATGTGAAAAAACTGTTACGGAAAATAAACGCAATGGATCGAAATAAATTGGACTAGGCCCAGCAGCTAAAATCCTTGTATTTGGGCTTGGCACAAGCCAAGCCAAGCCCATGATCAATTAAATGACCAGTCTGCCACTATTCACCATCTCCCTCACTTCGTCCTCTCCCTTGTAAACAGCAGCGGCCAGCAATGGAGCAACGGCAGCGGAAGCCTAGCCCCGGCGACTGCAGCAGCAGGCGGCGTACGGCGGTGGTGACAGCGACAGCGAAGCAGCAGAGGCAGTGGCATCGCAACAGCCCAGCAACGTGGCAACGGCAAACGAGGCGATGTGGCGGTCCAGTGAGGCTATGGCAGTGCGGCTGCGAGGCACAGTCGTGGTAGGCAGCGTGACAGCACAGCAGCCCCGTGGGGGATGGAGGGCAGTGGTCGCGGTTGCGTGCGTCTTGGCAGTTTGGTGGGGCGGTGGCACTGCGGCGGTGGTGGGGCTTGGCAGGTCGGTGGGGCAGTGGCAGCTTGGCAGAGGCGTGGCAGTGGCAGACCAGCAGCGCGCGGCAGTGGCCAGCAATGGAGCAACGCGGCGGTGGAGGCGAGGGCTGCGTTTCTCTCTCTCTCTCTATCTCTGCCCCCCTTTCTCTTGTGGCTCCGAGCTTCCATTTAATGAAGCTTGAGGCGGTCGAGAGGTGAGGTGCCTGAGGATGACAAGACGTTGTGATGATGGCCGGGGAAGGATCGAGAGAACGTGAAGGACGAGGCCGAACAGTAAGGCGGTTGGAGGATTGGGTTCGTGTACGAACCAAAGAAAAAATGATGCATGCCTACGTGTTAATTACCTCCACCATTTGATCTTGGTTGACTTTCAAAAGTCAACTAGATCATGGTGGAGATGAGATCTTGATTTATCATTTAATTATTCAGTTTAAACGGATGGTACGAGCAATTTTACCTGAAAATGGATAAAAACTCGAACCAAAAATGTTAGAACGTAGAATAAAATAAAATAAATTAATTAACACATAGTAAGAGATGAAAAGTTCGCTACATAGTTAGATAAAAAATATTTACTTATAAGCAAAAAAGTTCGAGCGTAATAAAATACTACAATAAAAATTGAACGAAACGGAAAGAGATAGCACGAGTTAGAGAAATAATAAAAAGTAAGTAGCTAATGAACGAAATTGTTCGACCCTTGGTTTTGAGAATTTAACTCGGGAACCGATACGGGTTCGAACGGGAAAACTGATAAAAAATGTGAAAAAGTGACGAAATAAAATTTAAATGACTTGAGACGTAAAAATAAATATCAGATTGACGTAAATAAATGGAAGTACGATTTTAGAAAATTGATGACAGAAATGCGACAAATGAAAATTTTAAAAATTCAAAATCGGGTAGCAACAGTTGCCCCCTCTTTACTGTCTTATCAAAAATCTGATGTAATCGAGATTTTTGATGAGCAGTAAAGATGGTTGCTCCCGAACCAGCGATGGTTTGAAAAATGCAAAATGTAAATGCAGACTTCCCTGATAACGGGATGAAAAGTAAATGCAGAAATGTAAATGACTTGTCCCGGATAATGGGATGAAAAGTAAATTGCAGGAATGTAAATGATGACTTCCCTGATAGTGGGGAGAAAAGCAAATGATGAAATGTAAATCAGGTAGGGCGAGGGTAGCACTCGCAGTCCTTACCTTCGTGCAGAAAAGTAAATCAGGTAGGGCTAAGGTAGAACTCGCAGTCCATACCTTCGTGCAGAAAAGTAAATCAGGTAGGGCGAGGGTAGCACTCACAGTCCGTACCTTCGTGCAGAAAAGTAAATCAGGTAGGGCGAGGGTAGCACTCGCAGTCCATACCTTGTGCAGAAAAGTAAATCAGGTAGGGCGAGGGTAGCACTCGCAGTCCGTACCTTCGTGCAGAAAAGTAAATCAGGTAGGGCGAGGGTAGCACTCGCAGTCCGTACCTTCGTGCAGAAAAGTAAATCAGGTAGGGCGAGGGTAGCACTCGCAGTCCGTACCTTCGTGCAGAAAAGTAAATCAGGTAGGGCGAGGGTAGCACTCGTAGTCCGTACCTTCGTGCAGAAAAGTAAATCAGGTAGGGCGAGGGTAGCACTCGCAGTCCATACCTTCGTGCAGAAAAGTAAATTGCGGAAAAGTAAATCAGGTAGGGCGAGGGTAGCACTCGCAGTCCGTACCTTGTGCAGAAAAGTAAATCAGGTAGGGCGAGGGTAGCACTCGCAGTCCATACCTTGTGCAGAAAAGTAAATTACGGAAAAGTAAATTTGAGATCTTTGCTCTGACATTGGTAGATTGTAACGTACCTTTGCTTTGATGTTGGTCTTCAGGGATATGGAGGAAAGATGTCTCCTCAGATAATGAAGAACTAACCTTTTCTGATAATGAGGAGAGATGTCCTCTCTGATAATGAGGATGGGTGTGGTCTTCTCGGATAATGAGGATCTCGGATAGTGCTCTTCTCTCGGATAATGAGGAAGATGTCACTCTGATAATGAGGGCAGATGATGATCTGCCACACGAAAGTTTGAAAGGTGGGGTTTTGAACCGCCACACAAAATTTTGAAAGGTGGGGTTTTAAGCCGCCACACAAAACTTGGAAAGTTGGGGTTTTAAACCGCCACACGAAAGTTTGAAAGGTGGGGTTTTGAACCGCCACACAAAACTTGAAAGGTGGGGTTTTAAACCGCCACTTGAAAGTTTAAAAGGTGGGGTTTAGAACCACCACACCAAAGTTTGAAAGGTGGGGTTTTGAACCGCCACACTAAAGTTTGAAAGGTGGGGTTTTGAACCGCCACACTAAAGTTTGAAAATGGGGTTTTGAACCGCCACACGAAAGTTTGAAAAGTGGGGTTTTGCACCGCCACACAACATTTTGAAAGGTGGCAAATCGCCACACAAATTTTGATAAGAGGACAACCAAGTCGTCACATGACATAACTGAAGAAGTGGACGACCAAGTCGTCACACGACATAACTGAAGAGGTGGACGACCAAGTCATCACACTAACACGGGTGACCGAGTCACCATGACATAATTGAAAAGTGGACGACCAAGTCGTCACACTAAGACGGGTGACCAAGTCACCATGACACTATTGGAAGGTTGGAAGGGACGTGGTAACATACCTTCATTTGGATATTTATTGGATGGTGGGGGAACATGGTCCGCCGCACAAATTTGATTGGGAGTAGTATCATACTCCATTCAGATGTCAATGATGGTGGGGAAGCGTGATCCTAGTGAAGCATATTTGTATCCTGCAAATAGGGAGGAAACAAACACGAAGCAACAATGGGTGGAAAAAGAGAAAGCAATTGATGAATGGAAACAATGAAATCAAATTATGTATGTTGTATACGAAAGTATGCCCCCAGCATTTGATAAAAACATCTTCCCTATCAAGAGAAGGCTCAACAAGTTCATGCATTTCTAAAGAACATGCCATCCAGTGTCTACCATATAAGCATGCTTGATACAAGCCTAGAAAAACATCTGCATCTTGCCCAGGAGATAACGACCTCATGGATAAGACTTTCCCACAGCATGTAGACGTAGGCAATCCTCACCGGATACTGGTGTTTGTGCTCACACTCAGAAATGAGGCTATGTGTTTACACTCATAGAAATGCAACAAACATAACACAAAATCAGATTTGCAATGTCAATCCGAGTGAATAAACTTCAAACGAAGATGCACATGCATGGGCCTTCAAATAATCGAGAGGACTTTGCAATAGAAAAGAAATGTGGTGTTAGACCAAAAGAAGAAGTCTATTTAGAAAGGAGAGTGTTGTTTAGCAGAAGGAAATAGGGTTTTAATGAGCAGTGCTCAACTAAGGTTGCTGCGAAGGCAAAGCGCACACCTTCTTCGACCTTTGCTAGAGATGATCTCTTTTCCCTTTTGAGATAATTTTTGTTGTCGGCGGAGCGCATTCGTCCTTGAATTTTCATGGGGATGCTCCTTCTTGTTCGTCTTGGGGGTACTGTGCCCCATTTTGCAATTTTCATTGAGGTTGATCTCTTTTCCTTTTTGAGACCATTCCGAGGGCAAAGTGCCCAATTTTTCTTTTCTTTTTTCTTTTTTTCTTTGCTGGGGATGATCTCTTGATTACTTTGAGACCATTTTGAGGGCAAAATGCTTCTTCTTGATTGCTTTGATGGCACTGTGCCCAAGTTCTTGGATTTTCATGGGGGTGATTTTTTTGATGGAATTTTTAGAGCTGGCCCTGGGGCCCCTTTTTGTACTTGCTTCTGCTTTTATTTCGATGTGTTTTTTGAACATTTTTTTTTCTTCTTTTTTTTTTTTTTTTTTTGCCAGCAAAGCAAGTACCATTTCGTCTTGTCTTTGGCGGGGGGCCCTCAAGTCTTGATTCTTGGCCTTCTTTCGGTGTTCACCATTAGCAATCCTCGGAGATTTTGCAATTCCTCTTGCGCAAACCAATTTCGATGTGCACCTTTTCTTCTGTTACCAACCTTAGTTGAGCACTACTCATTATTTATGGAGGTCAAGTGGAAGCAAGAGATTTTACAAGTGGCTTAGAAAAGAAATGAATTGAATAAAGAGCAAAGGCAAGTGTTTGAGGACAAAGAAATAAATTGACCAAAGAAAGATGGAAGCAAAGAGCAGAGTCCCCTATCATCTTACAGTTATCCCATGTCTAAATGTGCATGTACCCTGGATATTATGCAAATCTAACTAGTACTTAGTCAGGCATTTGCACTCCTGAAAGAAATAAGGCGTGAAGGCCCAAAATGCTCACAGGGAGATGTTGATGATTGCTTACGCCTAAGGCATGCTGCAGATATAAGAGCTAGCAGACGAGATCATGCATGTCATATAATTTCTAATGGATGCACACGTTATCCATGATGCAGTAACATGTTGAACATGCTCAATCTAGGAAAGGTTTGAAAATTTTGAGGGTAGTGTGGATTTTATTCAAAGAATCTTATGCACATTTTGTAATAAATCTTAACAGTTTTAGCAATTTTTACAAAAATGTGAGGGTATGACCACTTATGAATAATTTAAAAGAATTGCCCCCCCCCCCCCCCCCCCCCCCCCCTCCCTCCCAATGCGGGAATGAATGATTGTACAAACAATTTAAAGAGGTAGAGAGGTAAGTGGACTTCTCTAGACGTGTGCAGTAAAAGTGTTGAGGTCAGCGCAAGGCGTTATTGCGGGAATATGAATGTAAACCTCATTTTGACGTTGATGCCTACTGCAATGTTCATGTAGATCGAGACCAGGGCGGGGTACCGCAATGGATGAAAATAGGGAGAACTGAGCCGCCGCAATGGATGAAAGTGGAATGTTTCCAAATGGTTGCCCCCGGTGTAGAAGGCATAATGGACTTCCCTGATACGCGCGGCAGGGCAGTAAGGGCATACAGGATGATCATTCAAGAGTTGATGAAAGGATGATTCCTTTGTTCCGCTGAGCATTATGCAAGTAACCATGGTATGATTCAAATTCCTACGAAAGTAAAGAAGGAGTACTGAGTAGCACCGAAAGGCGAAAAACAGGAAAGGAGATGTATAATTGATAGGTTTTAGACTCTCCCTTGTATAGCGAGGCTTATCAGCAAGCATGTCCTAATTCTGATCGGATGTCGCGACCCATTTATGCTTTGCGGAATTATGTTTGGATGTTGCGGACCATTGAGATTTTGATGGGGAACAAAAATGAAAGTTCTATTTGGGCGTTATTGCCCATAGGAAGGTTGATGCGGAAAGAGGAATCCACTCGGGCACCGCTGCCCCCCTGGGGTGAAAAATCCACTCGGGCGTTGCTGCCCACTGGGATGCTGGTGTTGGACTTGGAATGAAGGATTCCCTCGGGCGCTGCTGCCCATTGGGATGTTGGTACTGAATTTGAACCGAAAAATCCACACGGGCGCTGCTGCCCAATGGGATGTTGGTGCTGAAATCTTCAGATCCGGACGAGAGTAGCACTCACGATCCTGGATAAAACAAGCAAAGGGACGTGGATAGCTTTAGTCGGACACCTTGCGGAAATGCATATTGGTGTTCCAGACGTAGTGTGACCGATCATTTCTTAGCTGATTTAATTGTGTGGGTTGCTTTTGGGAATGCATCGGTTTAGGCCTGACTTTCGATGTCATCCTCAGGGAAAGACATTGCTTCTCCTTTCGAAGGGATGTGAAACTCCTTTGATGAGGGTTCGCGACTGTTGTGGTGGATCCAGAAAACAAAGTCCATGCACCACATTTCGGAGAATGCTCTTTTAAAGATTTTGTGTTTGAGTTGGGCCTTTGCGTGAACCAACGTCACAATGACAGACTTTGAATGATGCCCATTTAGTGCGTGCCATGATCAAGGTGCGAGGTGGACAAACGAGATGGCTTCTCCGAAGGCTCTCTCATCCGATTTGTTTGACCCCAAGTGAGAGGATTGAAAATGTGATGCAGTGCCAACGACTCAAGGCCTTCTGATTCTGCTCATGATGAACTTTGATACCTACGATCTTGTTTGGCTCTGAAGTTTCAACTTGGTGGCACTTTCTCAGGTGATGACCATGACGAGATCAACATGTTATCTTGTGGCTTCCGCTCGTTTGGCCGTTGTTGGACTTTTGCTGGACCTTAGAATCGTGATGGCTGAGGAGATGACAACCCCTTTGAACCACTAGGCTGGTGAGCTTGACTGAGATACAAAGGGAAGTTTTTATTCATTCCCCCAAAGCGATGATGAAGAGAAGATCATTCGATCATGGGTGATAGTGTTACTGCAGACATTCATAACGGTTCCATCATAATCAATCACCATATCTCGAAGGATGGTCATTAAGTTCTCGAATTGTGTTCTATGATCGAACGATAACTTTTAGATGATCGGATGACAACGCCTTGCTGGCAGTTGACTGCACGATCTCCTCATGTGGATTTACCCTTAGAAACAGCTGAATCGCTCTTGAACTTGGTCAGGTTACCAAGGGAAGATGAGCTCGAAATGACCTTTGAGACTGGTTGTTTGCAACTATAAGATGCTCTGCAAAGAAACCAGCTCATTGTAGCGACTAAAGAACCACTTTTCTAGATTCACTCCTTAATTGCTCTTGGCGAGGAGACATCTTCTGCGTTGGGGGATGACCAGTTACTGATGATTTGCTCGAGAGTGTATGGCCTGAACTTCCTTTGAAGTGATAAAAGAGAATCCTTGGTCACCTGGAGATTCAGGTGCCCTCGGGGAATCTAGTTCATTATTTCTTTGCTGGGGAACCTCAACACTTTAGCTTTCGCAACAAAGGATTGCGAATGAGTGCAATTACCTTTAAAGTCATCATTCAGTGGTCCATCAATTAAGGGGCTGATCTTTACATGACTGCCAATGTGTACGTGTACATGCACGCAGAGAATAGAGGTGTTGACCAAGTTCGAAGCATGAAAGATTTGATCATGGTTGAGGTTAAAATTTACAGTTGAGAGTCAGATGGGCGCAAATGTTGTTGTAGCGCCGAGTCGGAATGCATCAAGTACGTGGATTGGGACCCCTGGAGGGCACACACCTATCATCGCTATGTTTCTTCCCCAAGATGAGAAACTGTCGGCAAAGAGCATTTCATGACAGCAATTTTTTCTGATGGAGATCTTTCCAGCACTGGAAGGAAGACGTCTCCTTCATTCCGCTGAGTAGCGATGATCTGAATGCAAGGGGAGGATGGATGTCACGAGATCTTTGTGGCGAATTACCGCTCCCTATGCCTTGCCCCCGGGTAAAATGTGCTCAATCTTTGATGCTCTCTGACACCTTCTTCTGGTCATCCTTTCAATTGCTTGCCCCCCAATTTTTAGTATCATTGCACCTGAAATTAGAGGGTAATTAAATAGTAAGTATGAAGGGAAAGATATCCAAAAATTCTGAATGAAAAATTGAAACTGATATAAATATTGAAAAGAACACGTGGGTTGCTTCCAACAAAGCGCCCTTGTTTATAGTCAGAGGCTCGACTAATGTACAAAAATATTGAGAATGTTTCCGCAGAATGAATAAGCTGAATGGGTCCACCATGAGCCTGGAGAGCGTTCATTTAAGAGTTGATAGTCATGTGGGGCTCTTTGGCTAATCCTTCAAAGGAGATCCTTCTGTGCTTGACCCGGTGAAGACCCTTTCTCCTAAAGGCGGAGCAGCTTTCTAAAGTGATTCGGAGCTCCCATGTGGTACGCACATGTAACATCAGGATTGAATCCCTTTAGGCAAGAGCTTGGAGAGGTGGAACCGAGGTTGATACGATTTGTCCCAATTACTACAAGATGTTTGTAAATTTCCTTTACTGGGGCTGAAAGAGGTGCCCATGATTCCTAGCTTTAGATGTTTGGTGGGCTTATATGATCTGGATTGTGTGGGTTGTGGTATTTTTAACGGAGGTGATGGAAAAGATTGCCCATAACTAGGTTGGTGGGAGACGAAGTTGACATCTTCCTTTATAATAGGCGCCATCTTGAATGTTTCTTTTGGCAATGATCTTTCCAAATTTGATTCATTGTTCCACTCTCTCCGTCATTAGGACCATGTCAGAGAAGCTGTTGGACAAATTGGAGATGCGATGAGTGTAGTAAAGGGCTTGGAAGGTGTTCTCAAGAGTTGATACAAGTTCTTTGCCGCCCAGAGGAGGAGGAATTCTGGCAGCAAGCTCTCTCTATCTTTGAACCTATGCCTTTACCGATTCGTTGGTTCTATACTCCAGGTTCTGCAGATCAGAACATTCCTGAGCTAGTTCCATGTTAAACTTGTACTGATTAAAGAAGGCATCAGATAAATCCCTTCAAGTCTTGAACTTGGTCCTATCCAGACCCCTGTACCAAGTCAAAACATGCTTGGCCAGAGTCTCCCTGAATAAATGGATCAACGAAGGTTCATTATGTATCACCTCTGACCTCTTGCTGCAGTAGATTTTGAGGTGGGTCTTGGGGCATTCAGTCCCAGTGTACTTCTCGAATTTTGAACTTTGGGGGCATGGTTATCGCTGGTACCATGCACATGTCTGCAGGTCCTATAGGATCGAAGGGATCAGTTCCCCTAACGACCCTTATTCTTTCTTCTAACAGACTTAACCTGTGCCCATATCTGATTGCCCTCATGAGGTTGAGTTCCTGAAGGCCCCGAAATAGTGAATTGAGTATCATGACCCTATTGGAAGTGTTGGGACTCTAGGGGGGTCTTTTCCTTGGCGAGGTCAAGAGTGGGCCCAGCCATAGAAGGATCGGGAGATGCATCACCTTGTCCAACTGTGACAACAGTAGTGTTCGGGATAGCCGATGTGATGTGCTGAAGGGGATTTAGATTAAGGAAAAATGGTTGCCATGAACCGGGAGATGATGGGAGTACGGAAGTAACAATGAGTGCAGACGAAGCAGATGGCCCCCCTATTTGAGCAGAACTGGGGTAAAAATCGGGCAAAAAATCAATTAGTGCCTCTCCTCATTCTTTTTCAGCTTGTTCAGCCCCTATCATAGCAACCCGAACTTATTCTTCCAATTCGATTATCTTGGCATTCAATGCCTCCTCCGTTCTGCCCTGCTCTGTCATCTAATGGTATGGATCTCGCAAGGAATAACTTGCTTTTTGTGAGCATTGTTTGCCTTGAAAAACAAACAGGTGAAATAATTATAATTTTAAGCAATGATTTAATTATGTATTCAAAATGTCACCCCGAGATCTCCACGCTGCAAGAGAAAGAGAGGGGTAAGTACAATAACAGGAATAATGTAGGCAACATAAAAAATCACAAACACAAAGAATTACATAAGTAATTGAGACCAAATTATAAACATAGAAAATAGCGAAAGAAATTGCATGAGAAAAATTGCGAAATATATTTTCGCATACCTAGATTTTTTCAGAAAAAATTGTCAATGTGAAAAATTTCCAGAAAAGTTATACTCGTGGAGCAATTTACAGAGAAATTGCACGTGGAAAAATTGTGGAAGAAATTTTTAGAAGCCAGAAAAATTGCAGAAAGTTGTACATGTGAACAATTGAGGAAGAATTTGACTCGTGAAAAAATTGGGGACAATTGTACACGTGAAAAATAGTGGAAAGAATTATAGACATTAAGAAATTGTGGAAAATTTTGTAAACATGGAGACCCTGCAAATATGGAGAAATTGCGAAAAAATTGCAAACGTGACAAATTTACAGAAAAATTCGCCGATAAGGAAATTTTACGGAAGGAATTGCCAATCGTGGAAAACTTGCGGAAAAAGATTTCCACATTTTTGCCAAAAAAATTATAAATTTGGAAAAATTGCAAAATTAGTTTGTAGAAATGTGGAAAATTTTGAGAAATCATTAGTAAAACGTGAAAAAAATGTGAAAAAATATTTGTGAAAATTTTGAGAAATTAGTGAAAAAAGTGAAACAAACCACAATATACGCATTTCAATATGATGCATGTGCTGGGGTGACATCTACTACTTCTAACTGGCTGGAAGGCTCCCGGACGATACCATAAAAGTGGTCCCTCAGTAAATGGATATATGATTGCCTGTTGAACCGTCAAAAGTTCTAGGCGCTTACCCATTTAGGGGTTCGAGTCCGAGTTTGGGGTTCGTGAAAACTACCCAGGACACGTGTCCTAGGGCCCCACTACTATCCTCCTAATCTTATTTGGAAAAGGCCCGGATGTAGGGCATTATGCGTGAGATGCATGTGCAATGACAGTTTATCAAAGCAATTAAATCACGTATAAACAATTTACAGAAGCGAATAAATTCATGAAAAGCAAATAATCATGCAAAAAATCATGTGATAATACATCCTACCAAATAAATCATGTAAAAAAATCAACCGAAAAAAATTCAGCAAAATAAACACCTTAAAAAAAAATCCTGCTTCGACCCTAAAGTGGTCCCCAGTGAAGTCGCCAAACTGTCGCACCCCCTTTTTGGATTTCCTATCCTAATGCTACGCGACGCAGGTTTGGGACTGGATGTGAGATGAAATCGGACTCATCTCACATGATGTAATGAAGTCGCCACCCTAATTTGTTTCTAGGTTTAAGGAACCTATTTGTCATGCATAAAATAAAAAGCTAAGGCGAAATGGGTCTGAACCCGAGGACGGTGGTTCGGGGTCGTTTTATGGACTTGGGAAGGTGTTAGGCACCCAAGTCACATCCTAAAAAGGTTACCGGAAAAAAGAGGTGTTTAAATTATGCTTGAAGAAATAAAAGGTCCTAAAATAAGTTATCATGCCCAATGGAGAAACTAAATTTTAAATATCGAGTGTAAATACAAAAAAGCGTGAATAAATAAAAGGGAGGAGACGTTTACTTGATTAAGGGGTACGGGTGATTTACCCATTTTTTACCTGAGCTATCGGCACGAGGAGAGGAGAACGTTGTGTGATTAAATATTTGACGCTTGCTGCATGCTAGTAAAAATAATTAATTTGGATGAACAGGATAATTGTCTAAGAATGCATAGTGGGCGAAAAATAAACAAGCATGCGAGCATACAAGCATAAGAAAAAAATAAAATAAAATAAACAGTACAAGTCTACGGAATTTAAATAAACAGTACAAATGCGGAAATTAAATAGTGCAAGTGCGAGTGTGAAAATAAATAAATAGTATAAGCGTGCGGAAAATAAATAGTGCAAGTGCGAGTGTGAAAATAAATAAATAGTACAAGCGTGCGGAAAATAAATAATGCGAGTGCAAAAATAAATAAACAGTACAAATGTGCAAAAAAATAAATAATGAGAAAATAATTAAATATGCAAGCATACGAAAATTAAACATGCAAGTACGAAAATAAATGAATGGTACGGGCATGCGAAAAAACTGTTACGAAAAATAAACGCAATGGATCGAAATAAATTGGACTAGGCCCAGTGGGCCTAGGGATTGGGCCCACTAGCTAGGCCCAGCAGCTGAAAATCCTTGTATTTGGGCTTGGCACAAGCCAAGCCCATTTTCCTTTCTTTCTTTCCCGCTTGGGCTTGGCCTATGCCAAGCCCATGATCAATTAAATGACCAGCCTGTCACTATTCACCATCTCCCTCACTTCGTCCTCTCCCTTGTAAACAGCAGCGGCCAGCAATGGAGCAACGGTAGCGGAAGCCCAGCCCCGGCGACTGCAGCAGCAGGCGGCGTACGGCGGTGGTGGGGCAGTTGCAGCGTGGCAGAGGCGCGGCAGTGGCCAGCAATGGAGCAACGCGGCGGTGGAGGGGAGGGCTGCGTTTCTCTCTCTCTCTCTCTCTCTCTCTCTCTCTGCCCCCCTTCTCTTGTGGCTCCGAGTTTTCATTTAATGAAGCTTGAGGCGGTCGAGAGGTGAGGTGCCCGAGGATGACAAGACGTTGTGATGATGGCCGGGGAAGGATCGAGAGAACGTGAAGGACGAGGCCGAACAGTAAGGCGGTTGGAGGATTGGGTTCGTGTACGAACCAAAGGAAAAATGATGCATGCCTACGTGTTAATTACCTCCACCATTTGATCTTGGTTGACTTTCAAAAGTCAACTAGATCAATGGTGGAGATGAGATCTTGATTTATCATTTAATTATTCAGTTTAAACGGATGGAACGAGCAATTTTGCCTGAAAATGGATAAAAACTCGAACCAAAAATGTTAGAACGTAGAATAAAATAAAATAAAAAATTAATTAACACACAGTAAGAGATGAAAAGTTCGCTACATAGTTAGATAAAAAATATTTACTTATAAGCAAAAAAGTTCGAGCGTAATAAAATACTACAATAAAAATTGAACGAAACGGAAAGAGATAGCACGAGTTAGAGAAATAATAAAAAGTAAGTAGCTAATGAACGAAATTATTCGACCCTTGGTTTCGAGAATTTAACTCGGGAACTGATACGGGTTCGAATGGGAAAAGTGATAAAAAATGTAAAAAAGTGACGAAATAAAATTTAAATGACTTGAGACGTAAAAATAAATATCAGATTGACGTAAAGAAATGGAAGTACGATTTTAGAAAATTGATGACAGAAATGCGACAAATGAAAAATTTAAAAATCCAAAATCGGGTAGCAACACCCCGGATCAAGCCAATCCTGCTCAGGACCCCCCAGACTCTTATCAGCAGATATTAGTACTAATGACTTGCTCGAGTACATCTTGACTAGGAGTGTCTCGACTAAGAAACTGGAGGAACTAGAAGACTTGGCCGGAGAGAAAATGGAGCTCAAAGAGATTGTGGAAGATCTCAACAAAAATGAGCCTCAACTATGGGAGTTAATTTGTCAATTGTTGCAAGTATCTGACTCCAAACTTTTACCCTCTCTTGTGCAGGCACCAAAGCTGGAACTAAAAGCCTTACTAGAATATCTCAAGTATGCTTTTCTTAGCCAAGATAATACTCTGCCAGTAATAATCTCGGCCAAGCTAAATGGAGATGAAGAGAGCAGATTAATAGATGTGCTAAAACAACACAAAGAGGCTATATGATGGACTTTGGCGGACATCAAGGGCATTTCCTCAGCCATTTGTACCCACAAAATACATGTGGAAGAGGATGAGAAAACTGTTGGACAACCCCAGAGAAGGTTGAACCCTCTAATGATGGAAGTTGTTAAAAAGGAAATCATTAAGCTACTTGATGCTGGGGTAATCTACCAAATTTCTGATAGCTCGTGGGTTTCTCCTGTGCAGGTGATCCCAAAGAAAATAGGAATCACCGTAACAGAAGGAGAAGATGGAACAAAAAGAACCACCCTGATTCAGAATGGGTAGAGAGTATGTATAGACTATAGGAGACTTAACCAAGTGACCAGAAAATACCATTTCCCACTACCATTTATTGATCAAATGGTGGAAAGATTGACTGGTAGGTCTCCCTACTGCTTCTTGGATGGTTATTCAGGGTTCCATCAAATCCCAGTTGCGACGGTGTACGGTGTACGGTGACAATTTTGATCAATGCTTGCATAATTTAAAAAATTTTCTGAAAAGATGCGTAGACACTTGATTGGTTCTAAATTTCAAAAAATGTCACTTTATGGTTGACCAAGGTATTGTCCTAGGCGATGCAGTTTCTAAAAAAGGCATAGAGGTAGACCAAGCCAAAATTGATGTTATCAAAAAAATTCCTTACCCCTCATGCTTGCGTGAGGCTAGAAGTTTTCTTGGCCACGCAAGATTTTATTGCAGGTTCATAAAAGATTTTTCAAAGATTGCAGAACCTATGTGCAAGATGTTACAAAAGGAAATGGACTTCAATTTTCACCAATCGTGTCAAAAAGCTTTCGATCAGCTTAAGGAAAAGCTAACATCAGCTCCAATAATTCAAGCACCAGATTGGAGCCTACCTTTCGAGCTGATGTGTGATGCTAGCAATTTGGCAGTGGGTGCAGTTCTTGGCCAGAAAAAGGGTAGAGATCCACACATGATCTATGATCGTCACTCAAATGTATTAAATATTTCCTGATGCCTAAATGCACAAATAAATGTGTCCAGGGCAAGACAGGGTCGAACCATAGAGATTGAAGGAATAAACTGCTAATAAAGGTGTATGACAAGGCACAAATGCAACAGAATACGGTCAAGAAACACTGGGGGAAGTTTTTGTCGATTAATGAATTAATCGACGTATATCGGGGGGCTAACAAAATAAATAAGTAAATAAATGTAAACTGCAATCATAAGAGTAACAAACATTCGGGGTCTTGAAAGTAAAAAGCAATCAAGGGCAAAATAAAAAAAGATATTCGAGGGCACGAAACGCAATAAAAGAGATATAAATCAGTTGGGAAGAGATCTTAGCGAAAGGTGTTCTCGGGTTGCTTTCTAGGTCAGTTAATCATGGGCTCGAAAATAGTCCAAACTCAGGCACAGACCTGCTATAGGAGCCATGTTTCCACGTAGGCTCCCTACTTACCTTCGTAGGTAGAAGCCACCCCCCCGTTTCCACATATGGGGTAGCCTTAACGTTTCGCCGTCCTCCTAGGCACGAAGGCGGGGAGGCACTACTCAAAACGCCCATGAAGTGGAGGCAAGACAGATCTAGGGTGTGACATCTCAAGTTGTCAAACTCGTATCACATAACCTAAACAATCAAATACCCCTAGATGAAAGACCTCTCGCGATGTCTACACTAGGTGTCTACTTTATCTCAAGGATTCACATCAGTTATAACTAAGAGAATGACAATACACATGCAGAAATATTTACAGTTGATCAGGCCCTCAACAGTTCTAAATGAGCAAGGATTAAAACGATAATTGACTGAATATGACAAGAGGATACATTAAGCACACTTTAGGCCTCCTAACTAACCCTTGCAACCCTTGAAACACCCTTCACTAAGAAGGTGGTATTTAGCTACTCATAACAAGATGTAAATAGTAGGTAATGAATATCATGCAAGAAGGAGTAGAGAAAATGATTAGAGGAAACCGGTAAATGATTTAATAAAATCAAAGAAGGAAAGCTTCCTCCTTTACAAAACTGGCAACTGCTCTAATATTCAAGAGAATAAAATCCCTAGAAATTAGGGTAAAAGAAAGAGATATTTTTAGTGTCTTAAGTCAGCCTCCCTTACAAAAACCCTAAAGCTAAGCTTATATAGGCTAAAACTAGCTAGGGGATAAAAATACAGCTAAGGGAGAGAGGGTGTCAGCACTTGGGAGGACGCAAACACACAAGGGGACTGCGTCCTTGCCAGAGAATATTATGGAATATTATGGAATCTTCTGGAAGCGTCTGACACCTTCTGGGAGCTTCTGGAATTCTTTCCTTTGGCTCTTGATCTCTGATCTGACGCAGGGAAGTCCAGGTTGTGAGACTGCTCACTGGTCTGGTTAACGTCGTGGGCTCGTAATAAAAGGGGGTGATAAGTGCTAGTGATAAGAGGTAAGATATAAGTGATAAGAACTTTTGCGTATCAATGGTTGATAAGAGCTTGTGTCATGATAGGTGAAAGAGTGGTTATCAATGATTGATAGGTGGGTACGGTTATAAAGATGACCTAGGGTGTGCTATAGTATTTTAGGATTGAAGGCCTCCGGCTACACATGGGAAAGATGACTCACCAAGTGACTCACACAAACGGACAAATCGTACCCTAGGACACTTGTCTAGAATTTGTGGGTTGTAGAAAAATACCATGAACACCATATCGTTTATGCATGAAAGAGATGAAGAAAGACAGATTTAATCCAGCAAAAACACTAAACAATCTAAGCAAAGCCTTTTAGATGGATCAAACAAGGGAAAATGACCAAAAATTTTGAACATACCCAAATGGCCGAAAATGACAAGAACGACAAGGGGGTGAGTTTGAACCGTGGGAATACCTTGAAATGAATAAAAGTTGCAACCTTGAAGACGGTTGTGCTTCGCTACCACATGATAAGGCCCAAGCCCCTTGAGAGGCTTGGCTTTTGCTCGTGCACACGGATCTAGTCTTCGGGATCGGTTGGCTTTGTCTTTGGCCTTGTAGGAATGATCGGTTCAAAGATTGATGAACTTTGTATGGAGTGAACGGCGGAAGATTTGTGGGGAAAGGGGTTGGTGTTTAACGGAAAAGAAAGAGTTGATTATATATTTGCAACGGATCAAGGTTTACAAGGACACACCTTGATCGGATCTCAACTAAGACCGGAGCTTCCCTAAGGAAAGCTAGAACGTCCGGCCACCTTGAAGGGGGTGGACGGTTGTGGATCTAAGATCCTCCTAGAGCTAGTCTAAGGGTGGCTTAAGACTCAAGATGAAAATCTCAAAATCAAAAGCAAGGCTAAAATGAAGACAAGTCCTTCATTTTATAGCTAAGATATTTACAAGGAAAATTCCCTAAGCACCCTTGGACAAAGGGGTCATTACTCCCAAGTGACTCTGGCCCACTTGGCCGTGTGACTAGGCGTGGTCGAAGGGCAATGACGTGGCTCATTCGGGGCCTTGGCTTTGAGCGTGGCCAAGGGGTCATGACGTGGCTCGTTCGTGGCCTTGGCCTTGCACTCGGCCACGGCCTTGATGATGGGCTGGGTCGTGGCTTTGCTGGAGGGCTTGGCTTCGGGGCGTGTCTTTGGTGAAGCCTTGATACCGGGCTCGATCGTGGCCTTGGTGCTAAGTGCGATCAAGGCCTTGACATTGGGCTCGGCCACGACCTTGGAGTCATGTGCGCGCACGGCCTTGGCGCAGGGCTCGGGCGGGGCTTTGCCGATGTGCGCGGGTGAGGACATGGCATGGGGCTCGGGCTCAGACTCGGGCCTGTGGTTGCGAGTCGAGTCATTGGCGTAAAGACAAACGCCCCATTGTACTACGACCTTCGTGTTGTTCTCTTCGGCTCGAAGGGTCTTGATGAGGAATGCGGTTATGTCTCAGGCTTTGGTGGTGGCCCTTTTGGCGCGTCCTCGTGGGCTTTGGGCTTCAGTGGATGGGCTCGCATCATCCCCTCCCCCTTCGCAAGTATTCATCCGCGAATCCAAGTCGTTGCTCCCCCAAAGTCCCTCGTCCAAGTCATCTGCAAAGAAAGGTGAGAGATCAGTGACGTTGAAGGAATGGTTTGTGTTGCCATAAGAAGGAGGGATGTCAAGAACATAGGCATTATCACTAATTTTCTCAAGGATAAAAAAATGGCCTTCTCCCCGTGGGCTAAGCTTGTGAGCCCGCCGCTCCTTGGTCATATGGACCCAAACCAGATCGCCTACATCAAAGGTGCGGGTGCGGTGCCCAGCATCGCGTTTCTCGATTAGCTTGGCATTGATTGCCTCAATGCGGCCCTTGGCCGTGATATGCATGTCACTCACCATTTGCACCTTGGCTGCCCCATCTAAGCTAGCACAAGCAGTCAAAGGAATAGGTAGCAAGTCCATGGGGGTAAGCGAATTAAACCCATAGACAAGCTCAAATGGTGAAAAATGAGTGGTGGAGTGCATTGTGCGATTGTAAGCAAATTTGATAAAAGGAATACACTCTTCCCACGACTTGGGGTTTTAATTAATCATGATGTGCAAAAGTGTGCCGAGCGTCCTATTGACTACCTCGGTTTTACCATCCGTTTGAGGGTGGTATGAGGTAGAGAAAAGAAGCTTGGTCCCTAATTTGGCCCACAAAACACGCCAAAAGTGTGCAAGGAATTTAGTGTCCCTATCGCTCACTATTGTCCTAGGCATACCATGACGTCTTATAACCTCTCGAAAGACACATAGTGGCAAGATGCGAGGCATCATTTGTGGATTGACATGGAATAAAGTGAGCCATTTTCGAGAACCTATCAACCACAACAAATAAGGCATCCTTGTCGTGCTTAGTGCGCGGGAGTCCTAGCACAAAATCCATGGAAATATCATGCCAAGGGTGAGAAGGTATGGGAAGTGGCATGTAACGCCTATGGTTTATACTTCGGGTTTTAGCTCGTTTACATGCGAGACAAGATCCAACAATGCGTGACACTAGCTTTTTCATTTTAGGCCAATAGAAATGTTCCTTAAGTGTGCCTAGGGTTTTCTCTATCCCAAAATGCCCCTTTAAACCCCCTCGTGTGCTTCTCGAACCAACAATTCACGTTAGCTACATGCGGGTATACACAATTTTCCCTTACGGAATAGAAATTCATCATGTATGGCATAGTGGTAAAAAGCCCCATGGGCGCAAGCAAGAAATGCATCTTTGAAATCCATGTCATTTGCATACAAGGAAGTGAGGTGCGTAAACCCTAACATTCGTGAATGTAGAGAAGTGAGAAACGCATACCTTCGGGACAAAGCATCGGCCACCACATTGTCCTTTCCTTTGAGGTACTTGATGTGATACGGGAACCTCTCAATGAATTCAAGCCAAGCTGCTTGCCTTTTGTTGAGTTTCCCTTGTCCTTTGAGGTACTTGAGGCTCAAGTGATCCGTGTGTACCACAAATTCCCTCGGAGTCAAGTAATGCTCCCACACTTCCAAAACCCTCACCAAAGCGTATAGCTCTCTATCGTACGTACAATAGTTGAGCTGCGCGACTTTCAACTTCTCGCTGAAAAATGCTACGGGCCGCTTGTCTTGAATCAAGACCGCACCTATCCCAATTCCGCTAGCATCGCATTCAACCTCAAAGGTGCGCTCGAAGTTGGGAAGGATGAGCACCGGGCTGGTGGTGAGTCTCTCCTTAAGCGTGGCAAAGACTCGCGCTTGCTCCTCCCCCCAAATAAACGGAACGTCCTTCTTGCTCAACTCATTCAAGGGTGCTGCAATAGTTGAAAAGTCCTTCACAAACAGGCGGTAAAACCCGGCCAACCAGTGGAAAGACCTCACTTCGCCGACCGTAGTGGGTGTGGGCCACTCGGCAATGGCCTTCACCTTCTCTTGGTCCACTTTAAGTCCCTCAGTACCTACAATAGAACCTAGAAAGTGGACCTCCTCCAAACAAAACTCGCATTTGGAGAGCTTAGCATACAATTTATGAGCACGAAGGGTTAGGAATACTTAGTGCAAGTGGCCCAATGGGCTTGTGAAGAGGTGCTATATACCAAGATATCATCAAAGTAAACCACCACAAAGTGACCAATAAACGGCCTCAAAACATGATTCATAAGGCGCATGAAAGTGCTAGGTGCATTGGTTAAACCAAAAGGCATGACAAGCCATTCATACAAGCTAAATTTTGTTTTAAAAGCGGGTTTCCATTGATCCCCTTCATTCATTTTAATTTGGTGGTACCCGCTTACTAAATCAATTTTGGAAAATATTTTGGCATTGCACAATTCATCTAGCATGTCATCAAGCCTAGGTATGGGGTGAGAGTACTTGATGGTTACCTTGTTAATGGCTCGGCAGTCCATGCACATTCGCCATGAACCGTCCTTCTTTGGGACCAAGATGACGGGTACGGCGCATGGAGATAGGCTCTCTCGGATGAAGCCCTTGGCTAGCAACCCGTCGACTTACGTTTGGAGCTCCCGAGTCTCTTCGGGGTTGCACCGATAGGCTGGCCGGTTCGGCAAGGTAGAACCGGGGGCATGCTCAATGTCTCTTGTTGGAGGCAACCCTTCGAGAATCTCCTCCGGGAACACATCCCCAAATTCCTGCAAAAGAGGGGAAATCAAGCTTGGCACGGAAGGGTTAGCATTAGTAGCGCTCAAGGCCAAAAACTTAAACCGAATCAAAATGCAAGGTTTGCGCATGCTGAGCGCGTGCCTAATATCTCTCCCCTTGGCCATTAAGCTCACTTTTCCCTCTATTCTTGCCGCCCTAAAGGCCTTACTAGCTTGCTCTTTTTTTTCAAGCTTCGTTTTGCCTTTCTCGGCTATCTTTTTCTCTCGACTAACTTTGCTCTCTCCTCTTGGCACATGCTCGATGTTTTCATGGCCGCTGTTTTCCCTAAAACACCCGCTTACTTTCTTCTCTCCACTCCAATCACTCTCTTTCTTCCCAAGTGACACGGAAATTTCAAAAGCGACGCAAGATTTTTCCAATTTAATTTGGTCCTCGTAAACTTGGCTTGGGGATAAGGGCGGTATCAAGAACTTGCGGCCCTCATGTTGAAGCTTGTAGTTGTTCTTGAATCCGTCATGGATTGCCTTGCGGTCATATTGCCAAGGCCGGCCGAGAAGCAAGTGGCTT
This sequence comes from Viola odorata, assembly GCA_963691705.1. NCBI lineage: Eukaryota > Viridiplantae > Streptophyta > Magnoliopsida > Malpighiales > Violaceae > Viola > Viola odorata. The sequence goes on from OY829538.1 coordinate 35,028,530, forward strand.
GCTTGCATTGGGGCCACATCACAGAAACGTTTATCCTTGTAGCCCCCGATGTTAAAAGGCACCAAGACTTGCCTTTGAACCTTGACTGTGTTCCCATCGTTGAACCAATTCAGCACGTACGGGTGGGGGTGTTTCACGGTGTTGAGGCCCAAAGAGTGAACTAGGAGGGCGCTTGCCACATCCGCGCAGCTCCCATTGTCGATGATGATGGCCATAACCATGCCATTGGAGGTTCCCCTCGTATGGAATAGGTTTTCCCTTTGCGCAATAGAGGCATCATCCTCTCGGTCCTTCATACTCAAACTCCTTCTCACGACGAGGCATTGAGGCACCTCTACATGGTCAAACCCTTCACTCTCCTCACTTGAATCTTCCCCTTCGCCCCACTCTTCCCTTGGGCTACTTTCTTCCACTTCCTCCCCTTCACTCACAATTTCGCCTCCTTCCCTTAGTACCATAACCGTGCGGTTGGCGCACTCGGCCCTCATGTGCCCTTTACCTCCGCATTTGAAACAAGTGATGTCCCTAGTGCGTGTCCTTTCGAGTGGGTTGTTACTTGGTGCGGGTCTTGGTGTGAAGGCATTTGGTAGGGGCTTAGGTGTGAAGGCACTCGGTTGGGGGTTTGGTTTAGGGGTTAGGGCGCAGTAGGTGTTTGGAATTGTAGTCACGGGTGGTTTGGTGGCATTCGGCCATGGCTTTTTGTAAGTGGATGAAAGGTTAGGGGTAGAGATAGGCATTTGAGAGGGGTCTCTAGGCTTTCGGCTCACTTGCCTTTCAATCTTTAGGGCGAGGAGATACATCTCATCCAAGGTGGAGTAGGTGTAGAAATCAATCATATCCGCAATTTCCTTGTGCAACCCTCCCATGAAACCAGCCATAGTGGCTTTGGTCCCCTCGCGGACCTCCGCCCGGAAGATCAAGGTGAGCATATCGTGGTAGAACTCACTCACGCTCCTCGGCCCTTGACGGATAGATTGAAGTTGTTGATGGAGGTCTCTCATATAATGGGGAGGCACAAACAGGCGCCTCATCTCTCTCAATAACTCCTCACATTCGGTTACGACAACTCCTCCCTCAAGTCGTCTACTCACCAAGATACGGTCCCACCATTGAATGGCTAAGCCCGTGAACTCAACTACGGCTAGCTTAACCTTCTTGCTCTCCGAGTAGTCATAGTTTGCAAAGATGCACTCCATCTTATTTTCCCATTCAAAGTAAGCCTCGGGGTCATCCTTTCCCTCAAAAGTAGGTAAGGGCAACTTCGGGTTGTGGAAGTCATCAGCTCTCTCCCTTTGGTACCGTGGCCCCCTTTCCTGATAGCCATCGTCCCTCTCCCTTTGATACCGAGGCCTCCTTTCCTCATAGCCATCGTCCCTCTTATACTCTTGGTGTCCCGGGAGCTCAATGGGTGGGTTTTGGCATGGTCCTCTAGGTGATTGTCTCGGGGGGACGTAGGCATTGGCCCTCGACAAGTGTAGGTTAGGGTCGGTGTTTCGGGTGGCTTGGGTGATAGTGTTTAGGAAGTTTTTTTGGTTTAGGTGGGGGTTCGGATAAGTGGTTGTGGGTTCTTAGCAGCCCTAAGGTCATCCCGCGGGGTGGCGCAAGGTCCTCACTTGCCACACTTTCAGCCACTTCTACTTCCTCACGGCCGGGGTGGTCGAAGGCATAGTAGTCCACATCGTTAGGGTTCCTTGGCCCGGTCCTTTGGTGGAAGTGTGTCGCGGGTTGTTTCAGGCGCTCTTGCTGCCTAGGTTGGGGTTGTGTTTGGGGTTGGAGTAGCGGTTGTGTTTGGGGTGGAAGTGGTGGTTGTGTTTGGGGTGGAAGTAGCGGTTGTGTTTGGGGTGGAAGTGGTGGTTGTGTTTGGGGTTGGAGTAGGGGTCGTGTTTGGGGTGGAAGTGTCGGTTGAGGTGGTTGTGATTGGGGTGCGGGTGCCTTCTCGGACAGCTTGTTGAGTGTCACCATCATCCGAGCCATCATGGCATGTTGATTGACCAGCATAGTTTGTTGCGCCGCCTGTACCGATGCATTCGACTCCCCTCCCGAATGATACTCATTCCGGAACATAGTTGTGTACCTACAAAAATAACAAACACAATTCGTATGCACAATAAAGGTTAGTTCCTTCCCTCGCGTGTTTTACTCTCATGTTTCGCTCTTCTCTCTAATAAGCTTCCCTCCTCACGTCTCTCTATTTTCTCTCAAGCCCAAAACCAACTTAGATAAACTCGACTCTAAGGTATTTTAGGTGGACCGCAAAGAAAACAATGGGGTGAACGAAAGGTACGGATAAGTCTAGGGTGGGCCACGAAGTTGCAAGGATGCACACCTTAGACTTAGAGTGGAAATAATGTGAGAAACAAAGAGGAAATACCAAAACACCAACGAAAGCGAGCACTAACTACTCAAGAAGCACAAAGCGAAAGGAAATAAAAGAAGCAAACATCCAAGGCAATATTCATGATCAAGCGTCTCAATGATTCAAGCTCTAATGTAAACCTCAACAAGCACTACGTCTTGCTTACTATCTCAAGTCCCTTGCATTGACTCAACTTAAATTTAATTTCTTTTTTATTTCTTTTCCTTTTGTTTTTTTTTTGAATTCGTTTTTTTTTTTTTTTTAGTGCAAGAGCTCCAAGGTGTATGACAAGTATTGATTAATGATGTAAGACTTGTAGTGCACAATTGATAAGTGGGGGTGATAAGTGCTAGTGATAAGAGGTAAGATATAAGTGATAAGAACTTTTGCGTATCAATGATTGATAAGAGCTTGTGTCATGATAGGTGAAAGAGTGGTTATCAATGACTGATAGGTGGGTACGGTTATAAAGATGACCTAGGGTGTGCTATAGTATTTTAGGGTTGAAGGATGCCGGCTACACATGGGAAAGATGACTCACCAAGTGACTTACACAAACGGACAAACCGTACCCTAGGACACTTGTCTAGCAATTTGTGGGTTGTAGAAAAATACCATGAACACCATATCGTTTATGCATGAAAGAGATGAAGAAAGACAGATTTAATCCAGCAAAAACACTAAACAATCTAAGCAAAGCATTTTAGATTGATCAAACAAGGCAAAATGACCAAAACTTTCGAACAGACCCAAATGGCCGAAAATGACAAGAACGACAAGGGCAGTTTGAACCGTGGGAATACTTTGAAAAGAAGAAAAGTTGCAACCTTTAAGACGGCTGTGCTCCGCTACCACATGATAAGGCCTAAGCACCCTGAGAGGCTTGGCCTTCGCTGGCGCGCACGGATCTAGTCTTCGGGATCGGTTGGCTTTGTCTTTGGCCTTGTAGGAATGATCGGTTGAAAGATTGATGAACTTTGTATGGAGTGAACGGCGGAAGATTTGTGGGAAAAGGGGTTGGTGTTTAATGGAAAAGAAAGAGTTGATTATATATTTGCAACGGATCAAGGTTTACAAGGACATACCATGATCGGATCTCAACTACGACCGGAGCTTCCCTAAGGAAAGCTAGAACGTCCGGCCACCTTGAAGGGGGTGGACGGTTGTGGATCTAAGATCCTCCTAGAGCTAGTCTAAGGGTGGCTTAAGGCTCAAGATGAAAATCTCAAAATCAAAAGCAAGGCTAAAATGAAGACAAGTCCTTCATTTTATAGCTAAGATATTTACAAGGGAAATTCCCTAAGCGCCCTTGGACAAAGGGGTCATTACTCCCAAGTTACTCGGGCCCGCTTGGTCGTGTGACTAGGCATGGACGAAGGGCAATGACATGGCTCATTTGGGGCCTTGGCTTTGAGCGTGGCCGAGGGGTCATGATGTGGCTCGTTCGTGGCCTTGGCCTTGCACTCAGCCGCGACCTTGGTGATGGGCTGGGTCGTGGCTTTGCTGGAGGGCTTGGCTTCGGGGTGTGTCTTTCATGAAGCCTTGATGCTGGGCTCGATCGTGGCCTTGGTGCTAAGTGCGATCGAGGCCTTGGCGTTGGGCTCGGCCATGTCCTTAGAGTCATACGCGCGCGTCCTTGGCACAGGGCTCGGGCGCGGCTTTGCCTATGTGCGCGGGTGATAATAATTTGTCTTCTGCCGAAGGATGTATGGTGGAGCAGCTCCTCTCGGGTCAGTACGCGCGACGGTCCACAGTACCTGCAATGCGCCGGAGGGGTCTCCGGCGGAAACACTCCGATGCTTAAGTCAGTATGTGTACTGAAATTGGCAGAGTTTAGGCTAGTCAAGTCCGCTTACCTGCCTCCTTTGTGAGGGAGGTATTTATAGAAGAAAGGGGGCGTTCCCGCCCAAGTAAACGAGTACGGAGCTATCGCTCGCGTTAGGGTCTGTAGTTCACCCTTATCGTGATACGCTACCTTGGCGGTAGGTGCGTAGGTAGATATTGCCACAGTAGGATAATGGCCGGAGCGTTAATCCTGACGCGTGGTTTCCTCTAGGGGTGAGATAACTCCTTGAGCCAAGCATGAGGTCCGTGAGAGGAGCCGGTAGGGCCCCGTTAGCCTTTGTAGTGTTAGCCTTTGGGGAAGGTAGCAATCTTGTCCCTACCGTGGTGGTGCGAAACAGTAGCTATGCCTCTTCCCACCAAGTGATAGACGAAAATACCCTTTCTTTTAGGTGAATTGTTATCATAAGCCCAACTGAAAATGAGCCCGAGTGTTTACAAAGGGCTAACGTTCCTTCTCTTACGGAGAGTCCCTCTAAGTACCGGGGCGGTTTTGCCTCAGGAGGTGGTCCTGACGGTTTTTTGTCAGGGTCTATAAATCAGAGGTTTCTCTGCGCCAATTTCTTCGCAATTTCACGTTCTTTCTTTTCATATTTCGCCATGGATGAACTAACTCGCAATTTCCTGATCTCTAAAACTCTGACTCTGAAGAATCTTACTGAGGGTGATATCGGCTTCCTGGAGAGGATGATCACCAAGACCTCCGAGGATGTCCTGGAGTTGTAGGGGCTGCTAACCCCTATTCTGTCTAGACAGCTGGGAATAACTCTGGAGGATTTTAATCCCCTAGAGAGTTTGGCGAAACTGGCCACTATTAGTGCCCACCTTGATGTGGTGGCCTCGATGCTGCAGCAGAGGAAAGATCTGCTGGCCTGCTGCCTAAAGGGCATGAGAGCTTGCTCTGCCGAACTGACCTCCGTCGCTGACGCTTTAAGGGAGGTTCCTGTTGTGCCAGGGGAAGATGATGCGGGGTCCAATGTCTGACCTCTGGCTTTGCTTCTTTTCGTTGTTTTTCTTATGCTTCTTGTACATATTTGAACGCTAAGGCCACCTGGCCATAAATAAATAACTGTCTCTGCTTTTTCCCAAGTCTTCTCTTTTTCTTGCTTGGTTGCTTGCTTTATTGGTTGGAAATATTCGTCATGAGCCCAACTGAAAATGGGTCTTCCTCGGGACATTGTATTGCAGTGGTCGTGTTCCGGGAATTAGCAATGAATGATTTGTCTCAACTGTTACAGGGCCGTCTTTTCAGTGGCAGGTGGTTGGGCGGTTCTTTGGTGCCCTTTGATTCGTGCATTCAACGAGCAGATGTACTTGTGACGGATCGGATTCTGCAATTGCAGTTATTTTTCCCAAGCGTCTTAATTGATTTTTCAGGGATCGAAGTGCTTACTCGGCTATATAATGGAGTTTGGTTTCCCTTTCCTGTTCATCTTCATCCTTTTCCTTCTTTTTTGCTTTTGCAGGTCACATGGCAGATTTTTATTTCTTAAGTTCCATGGATCGCGACTCCTTGCCGACTCCCCCGACTTCGCCGGACTCAGATCATCCCCCCCTTCGCCACCATGGAGGCCTCCGGTCCGCCGAAAGGGTCGTAAAAGGCAGGGGAAACGGACTTCCAAGACGCCCTTCGCGACTTTGGTTTCTTCTGGTTCTGCTGTCCAAGAGGGTGGCAAACGCTTTCCTTCCCCTGATTGTTCGCTGAATGAGGCTTTCCCCACCGGTGCTGGTGCTGGATTGGCAGATTCGAGTGTCAAAGGAAAGTCAGGCCCGTCAGGGTCCTGCCCAGAAAGGGAGGCAGACCCGCATGTCCCGAATGCTGACGGGAAGATGCCATTCCTTGATGATGATGGGGTTTATCACCATGGCATTTACTGGCTTGATGAGGATTAGCCATTTTGCATTGTACCCGCCTATTGGCGTTTTATGAATAAAATGATGCTTTCTGCCTTTCCTTTTTTGTCGTTATTTCCGTTAGCCTGCTGGTTCTTGGTGATAGCGAACGCAAGCGGTTGGCCTGACTAGGGCAATCGCTTCGCGGTTACTCTGACTGGGTCAATACTGTCACCCTTTTGGGGAGTCTCGACGAATAACTTCTCTTTTTTCAAATTTCTTTAATGCGCTTCCACGTGGCCAACTTCTTTTACACGCGTCTTCGCCCGATTGGTGACTCAATTAATGCGGTGGCATTTTTATCCTTTAAGAAGGGCCATTCTCCAATTTCTCAAAACTTTTGCCCTCACTTCGAATTTTCCTTTTTGTCTTCCTTCGTCTTCTTCCCCGAATACCTCTTCGGCCGCTCGTCACTGTCCGCCGATTTCTCTGCGATTCTTCTCCTTTAAGGTATCAATTCGTCCCTTCTCAGATTTCCTTTTTTGTTGGTTTGCTATGGCTAGGAATAGACCTCGCCAGATTATCTCTAGGCCCATGGATCCCGAGGTCGCCCAATCACCGAGTATTTTTACCTGCGATGTGGTTCTGAAAGCCGAATTGGAGGAACATGGTATTACCTTTCCTCCTGGGCATGAGCCTTCTATTCCCGGAAGTGATATGCGGCTTTATAATCTAGGGTGGGGCCACAGTAGGCTTCTTTATTTTAAAATGTTCCTTTATGGTTTCCGCTTTCCCGTTCATGAGTCGATACTAACTCTGCTGCGGGAGTATAGCCTTAATCCTGCCCAGATAACTCCTTCCTCTTGGTGTGCGGTTTATTCTTTTCTTCGCGCTTGCGAGTTGAAGAACATTTTTACCCCATCTATCAATTTGTTTCGCAAATTCTTTAGCATGATTTGCTACAATTGTTTAATCGAGATTACTCCCCGGTGGGATGATGCGCTCGTGCAGTCATTTTGGCAACGTTTTCATGGCTTCAAGAAGGGTGTAGCTGATTGGAAGAGCAACTTTTTTGTTCTGGAGCTACCGTCACGTTTGTGGCGTATCAATTTCAATCAGGAACTGATAGGCCCCGTTTGGATGAATCCCGCGATTTTGTCCAGAACTGAGTTGGACCAGGCTAACGCTTTGTTAGACGAGAATACCCACTACCGCATTCGTGCCTTTGCTCTGTTCAAACCTCTGGAAGAGTGCGTTATGGGTGAGCCTATTTCTTTCCATATTTTCTTTACTTTGGTCCTCGCACGCTTTGTTTGCTATAAGAAGCTAACGGTTGATTCCCAGGTGACACTGGTACTCCTCTGAACGTAACGCCGCTTCAAACTTTACCGGCCTCGCCTTCGGCCGAGGGCTCAAGTCGGGGTGGCATTCCTCCTTCGAGGAAGAGAACTAAGACGGTTCCCGGGGAGGGCGAAGGCCCGTTAGCTCTGTGCGAACTTCTCGCTTTGTGGAAAATTGGTTACCGGAGCGTCGCAAGAGGACGGACACCAGCCCTGTCGCAACGACGGTAATTACTAGCGATGATGAGGATGCGATTGCTAAGTCAAACCTTTGCTGCTTCCCAGCGTCGGAAAAAACTTCGAGTGGCCACTAACAGACAAGCTACCGGGACATCTCCTGTGGATGTGGCAACTGTTTCTACGCCTGCTGTTTCTACGCCTGCTGTTTCTACGCCTGCTGTTTCGTCTGCGCTACCGCCTATGGTTACTCCGCAGCTGTTTTTTACTCCTTTCAAGAGTACTTTTTCTCAGGGCTCTTCTCCACCTCCTTCGATCAATCTTGCCTGTGGCGGTCCTGACGGGGTCCCGGCCTACCGTATGAATCTTGTAGGGTTTTGCTTTGATGCCCTTCGTGCTGTCGGGGTTCCCCAACCTTTTTCTCGAGATGAGTTTACTGCACCCTTGATAGGAGAGATGCTGAGTTCCAAAAAAGAGAAAGAGGAATTTCTTCAACTCCCTCCCTCGGCACGCTTTCGCCATGTTCTGAATGATTCTCTGGACTTCTTCCGTCATCTGAATTATCAATTCGAAATTCACGATCGCGAGTCACGTAATTTTTCCAGCGCATTGTGTGTTGCGAGGGTGCAACTTGAAAAGGCGGTGGAGCACTCTAGGTTGCTGACGCGTCTTTGTGAATCGTCCCAAATAGAATTGGACAGGGAAAAATCTATCGGGAAAGCTAAGATAGAAGTTCTGGAGGCGGAATTGGCGCTAGAAAAGAAGAAAAATCTCTTTCTCCGCGAAGAGATACTTGCTCGAGATGAGGGGTCTGCTAGGGCGCCATTAAAGGAAGAGTTATGGAGGAAGAGGGTTCTGGAGGCCTTCATTTCTGGATTTGCGGCCCGTTTCAAAGGTAACCCTTCGGATCCAGCCCAGGTAGCTGATTACATCTCTATCGTGATGGGTGAGATTAGCAAAGGTGACAACGGTTCTTCTGACCCTTCAAGGGAGAAAGCCTAACGCTAGCGATGGTGCCTGGGCCTTTCCTTGTTTTTCTTGTTGTTGTCTCTTCTTTTGTTATTTCTTGAAAACCATTCGAACATTGTTTCTGTTGTAATAATGCTAACGCTTTGTATCCTTTGTCGTACTGTATGATTCATCGTGATATTACCGTTTATTCCTTCTTTATCTTCTTTGTATCATCGCGCCGTTTGGCAAGGCCAGCGCTGCTTTTTATGTTTTTTAATCAATCCCCCTGTCCCTCATTTAATGCGACTTGAAGGGTAATGATGAAAGAAGACACGTGTCCTTCCACAGAGAGGCGTTTGGAGCAGGCGTCTCCTAGGGAGTTGCGAGTGCAGAAGTGTTTCGTCCTTATTTCAAATTTGCACCTTCTGGCGCGTGCCTTACTTTATGACGCACTGCTTCGCCACGTGTCTGCTGCTGACTGGTCGTGTCCTTTCAGGGTTATATCTATTGTTTGTTCTACCCTCTTTTTCTTTTTCCATCTTTTCTACACAGAGTGATGCCTGCTCTTCCATGAAAGAAGGTGTAGACAGTTCTCCATAGCGCACGTCACTGGGTATTGAGGCTTCCGGATTGGCTGCCATCTTGGCGAGGCTATCAACCTCTTCATTGTTTTCTCTAGGAATGTGCTCAAAGGTGACCAGGGTGCCTTTTTCCTGTATCTCTGACAGCTCATGCTTCACTTTGGCTAAGTATTGGGCCATGATGGGTTCTCTGGCTTGGGAGTTCCCCAGAACCTGATCCATTATTAGCTTGGAATCTCCTCGGATCTTTAAACGTGTTCTGTCTTCCTTCTCCATACCGGGGGTGGCTCCGATGGAGAAACTGTTTCCAATTCTGAGTCCTGCCAGCAGCGCTTCGTATTCGGCCGCATTGTTGGACAATGGCTGTAGGATTCTGATGGCGTATCGCATCTCCAGGCCGTTTGGTCCAACTAAGAAAACTCCTGCGCCAGCTAATTCTAGATTTTTTGCTCCATCTACGTGGATGACCCACGTATCTGTATATGTCTCCGGAGACGGTAGGCATGAATTTTCTGCTTCTTCCTCCAACAGATCTATTTTTGCTTCCTTTGTGAACGTGCACTCAGCTATGAAGTCAGCTAACGCTTGGGCTTTAACGGCTGGTCTAGCTTTGTATTGCAGCCCGTATTGTTCGAGCTCGATAGCCCAAATTAACATTCTTCCTGAAGATTCAGGTTTTCTGAAGATTCTTCTCAACGGCTGATCCGTGAGTACAGTGACGGGGTGGGCTTGGAAGTATCGATCCATCTTTCGCGTGGCCTGCACTAGAGCGAGTGCTATCTTCTCGATAGGAGCGTATCGCAGTTCGGCATCTTTCAATATGTGACTCACGAAGAATACAGGACGATGCACATGCCCTTCACTTCGCACAAGGACGGCGCTGACTACCTCGTCAGCTATTCCCAAATATAGATATAGTTCATCGCCCCAACGCAATGATGCGCCCGGTTAACTTCTGTATCTCTTTGACAGTCCGGGGGATATCATATCCTGGATGGCTTTTATCTTTGACGGGTTGGGTTGGATGCCCTTCCGACTGACCACATAGCCCAAGAATTTTCCCGTTTGGAATGCAAACATGCACTTCCGCGGGTTTAGCTTCATCTTGTGCTTTGTCATCACATTGAAAACTTCTTCCAAGTCAGCGAGGTGTTCTCTGAAACTCCGACTTTTGATTAAGATGTCGTCTACGTAGGCCTCTACATTTCTCCCGATTTGATTTTCAAAAACTTTGTTTGCCATACGCTGAAATGTTGCACTGACATTCTTTAGCCTAAACGGCATTGCGGTATAGCAGTATGTAGCCCTAGGAGTGATGAAGGCAGTTTTTTCTTCATCCTCTACGGCCATAGGGATTTGGTGATATCCGGAATTCGCATCTAGGGAGCTTAGATAAGCATACCCAGCGGTTTGGTCGACTAACTGATCTATTCGCGGAAGGGGATAGCAGTCTTTGGGACAGGCATTATTTAGGTTAGTAAAGTCGATGCACATGCGCCAGTCCCCGTTAGGCTTTGGGACTAACATAGGATTAGCTAGCCAGGTCGGGTACTGGACTTCTCGAATGAACCCCGCCTCTGTGAGCTTTAGCAACTCCTTTTCGATGGCTGCTATCTTTTCCGATGAAAAAGCACGTCGCCTTTGTTGAACAGGCTTGGCGTCAGGACTAACGTTCAGCCGGTGTTCTGCAACCTCCCGAGAGATTCCGAGCATGTCTGCTGGTTTCCACGCAAACTCTCCCTTGCATTTCCTCAACAGCCGGATTAATTGCGCGTTCTCTTCAAGGCTAAGTTTCTCACTGGCTAAGAGATTCGTTTCACTATCCTTACCGATAGGGATTGATACCATCTGATCTAGCGACTGAGTGCGCTTTTCTTCTTTGTCATCGAAAGGGTCATCTGTCACGCAAACGTAGCGGTCACAACTCCTTTGAGTCATAAGTAAGTAGCATTCGGCTGCCAGCTTTTGGTCCCCTTTGATTGAGACCACGCCATCCCATGAGGGATATTTCATCCGCAGGTGTTTTTGAGATATGGCTACTCCAAAACGATTAAGGAATGGTCGCCCCAAAATGGCATTATACGGTAACGTTAGGTCTACGACCAGAAATAATAGCTCTTCGTAGCGTTTGGATGTGTCTTCCCGGAAGTACACCGGTAGGGATGTTATTCCAGCTACCGGAATCGGTACTCCATCAATCCCAATAATTGGCCTCGTGCAAGACGATAGCTCACCGTCAGGTCGTTTCATCAAGTTGTACGCTTCCAATGAAAATAGATTCACTGCACTCCCGTTATCGACAAGGGTCCTTCTTACCCCATGACTTCCAATGACGGGCGTTACAACCATCGCGTCATTATGCGGGAAGACGATGCCTTTTTCGTCTTCCTCTGAGAAAGACAATATCATTCTGTCTAAGGCACTTATCGCCTTGATTTTCATTTGCGCGCTCTCCCGTTTGAGCTTTTCTCCAGGGTTGGGCGCTTGCGGCATAATTTCCTCGCAATAGGGTGCTCCCCCCGCAATGATATTTATCATGGGCATTTGGTCACTATCAATAGCGAATGCTTCTCTATTTGGCTCGAGGGGAACTGCGTTAGCCCCTGTAGCGTGCGAGGGCGCTTGCCTCTGCTCAGTTGTATTTCCAGTTGGGTTGTTTCTAGCTTCTTCCCTTGCCTTTGTGGCAAATTCCCCAAGGTAGCCCTCTTCGACCAATCGCTCTATAGCCGATTTTAACTCTCTGCATACATCTGTTGAATGTCCCTTGACCTTATGGAATTTGCAGTATGCATTTTCTCTTCCTCCCATGATTACTCCTGGTTTCACGGGAGCTGGGTAACGGATGGGCAAATTTCTCTTTTGGACTATTGCTAAGATCTCCGCCCTTGGGAGTATGAGAGATGGGAGGTCAGGATCGTATATCCGGCCCTTTGGCGGGTCCGTTTGCTTCCGAGTGGGGGACCCTCCGGGTCTTCCTTTCGAGAAGTTGCCTCTCTGCCGGCCAGGGGTTTTGGTGTTATGTTCTTTCCGCTGCCCGTGATCCTCGGTGAGTTTAGCGTCAGGGTCATTGCTGTTCAGGACGTTAGGGGCCACATATGGGTCCGTCGGCATTCCTCGGATCCAATCTCTATTTTCTTCCTCTTCCATTCTCGCATAGTTATGCTTTCAGCCTTAATGCATCCAGGGTCATTGGGGGGTCCACCGTTAGCGTATCTTTCAATTTACTATACCGACAATTGCGTTTCAGGGCCTCAATCGCAAAATCGATAGTGACCCCTAGCGTTAGGGACATTTCAAGATCAAATCGACCTAAAAAGTTGTTCAGCGATTCCTGTGGTTTTCGATGGATATCGAACAGCGCAGCTGCTAACTTTCTGATAGGAATAGCCGTGCTAAACCGACTTTTGAATTTTTCTTCCAACTGAGAAAAATTATCGATAGACCCAGCGGGGAGCCCCTCGAACCATAGACGTGCCACTCCTGACAGCGTCATTACGAAAATTTGACACAATGCTGCATCACTGCGCGTTTGGAATTGCACGAAATCCTTCACCTTATTGAGGTGAGAAATGGGATCTTTCGTGCCATCATATGACTCTGCTGGGAGTTTCACATGTCGATGGACTCTGTGGTGCCTGACACAGTAACTGAATGGATGACCAACGTTAGTGTCGAGGACCCTACGAGGGGGACGCTGATGTGGAATTTCAGCGTCGTATCTGGGATTTTGAGGGTCATATTCCTGATGTCTCCTAGGAGAACGGCTACGACTCCTTGGAGTTCGAGCTCGTCGACTTCTGCTGCTAGATCTCTCGCTGTATCTAGGAGATGGATCTCTCACTATATCCCCCCGTCGATCATCCCAGGGCTCTCTATACTCGTCACGCTGGCGGACTGCTTCGGGGATAGAGATTCCTCCCCTGTATTGTCCAGAATGGTCGGCAGGTCCGTGCGTGAATGGTGGGACTTTTATGGGGGCCAAGGGGAAAGGTAAGGAGGACTGGAGTTCCCTAGACTGTTGGGGCGATAAGGGTCATTCGTTGACAATGGACGGGGTGAAAACTACTTGGGAGGACACACCAGGTCTTGAGGCATTAGGAGTAAATCCAGCAGCCATCTCTGTCAGTTGATCCAGTTGAGCTTGGAGAGCTGCTATTGAATTCGCGAAAGGCTTGTCCGCTTCTCCTATCATAGATCTCCCAGCTTGGGGGGTAGGATGGCTGGTTCCTGCTATGTGGGAGAAGGGAGAGCAAATCTGGAATGTAACTTCTTCCGAACTTGACCCGCGAGGAAGATCTAATTCTCCTGCAGTGACGTCCTGCCCTGGGGTGGGGGCATCAGAGGTAGCGAAGGGAAACAGGCGTCTGCGGGTGTTGTAAGTTCGGGACAGCGCTGGATCTGACTCTGAGGCCATAATCCTTCTAGCTTCGGGGAGGAGGAGCTTGGTTATTAAGGATGCTCACTTAATAGAACCAAAACTCTCAACGAGAGCACCAATTTGATAATAATTTGTCTTCTGCCGAAGGATGTATGGCGGAGCAGCTCCTCTCAGGTCAGTACGCGCGACGGTCCACAGTACCTGCAATGCGCCAGAGGGGTCTCCGACGGAAACACTCCGATGCTTAAGTCAGTATGAGTACTGAAATTGGCAGAGTTTAGGCTAGTCAAGTCCGCTTACCTGCCTCCTTTGTGGGGGAGGTATTTATAGAAGAAAGGGGGCGTTCCCGCCCAAGTAAACGAGTACGGAGCTATCGCTCGCGTTAGGGTATGTAGTTTGCCCTTATCGTGATACGCTACCTTGGCGGTAGGTGCGTAGGTAGATATTGCCACGGTAGGATAATGGCCGGAGCGTTAATCCTGACGCGTGGTTTCCTCTGGGGGTGAGATAACTCCTTGAGCCAAGCATGAGGTCCGTGAGAGGAGCCGGTAGGGCCCCGTTAGCCTTTGTAGCGTTAGCCTTTGGGGAAGGTAGCAATCTTGTCCCTACCGTGGTGGTGCGAAACAGTAGCTATGCCTCTTCCCACCGAGTGATAGACGAAAATACCCTTTCTTTTAGGTGAATTGTTATCAGCGGGTGAGGACTTGGCATGGGGGTCGGGCTCCGACTCGGGCCTGTGGCTGCGAGTCGACTCATTGGCGTAAAGACAAACGCCCCATTGTGCTGCGACCTTCGTGTTGTTCTCCTCGGCTCGAAGGGTCTTGATGAGCAATGCGGTTATGTCTCGGGCTTTGGTGGTGGCCCTTGTGGGCTTTGGGCTTCAGTGGATGGGCTCGCATCAGGGGGCACGACCTAATTACAAAAACCTTTGATTCTTCCGGGGCATGAAACTTTTGACTTTTCATTGGGCGCTTGCCCTTGATCTGCTTCCAGCACCGATGGTGACTTCTTTGGCTTCCCCACACTTGAAACTTTCTCGGGGCTCGATTTCTTTGGATGATCTAGGGCTCGAAACGTTTTCGAGCTTTTTATTGCCCTAGATCTTTGCTTTTTGTTTCTGCTTTGAAGTCTTTTGCTTTTGTTTGCTTCCACACACTTGAACTTGTCTGCGCGTCCTTTAGATGTCTAGCCCTCGATGTTACCCTCAATAATTGCTACCTCACCTGGCAAGGAGAAAGATCAAGAAAATACAAATGGTCAGGAAAGAATATGAAAAGAAGGGGAATGTCGGGGGCTCGAAAAGATAAGAGAGAGGAGGAGTAAAGAAAGAAGAAGACATTGATGCGAAGTTTTCTGTCAAATCGAAGATTTCTCATGTCTAACAGTGACTATACCCAGGGATATCATGCAAGATCAATCAGTGACTAGCTAAAGCATCCTAATCACACAAGAAAGAAATAGGCATGGAAGCTCAAGTGCTCACAGGGTGCTTTGTGACTACTGATGTCGAGGCCTAGATATGGATATAAGCTTCAATAGGCAAAAATGGGAACAACTAGGTCTAGACAAGGTGTTGGTGGTTCATACTTGTGCATATGTGATCAAGAATGTGTGTCCATACATAGAGGTTTTGAAAAACTGGGCAGTGGCAGATTTTTGGAAAAGTTTAGCAAAGTCCTAAAAATTAGAAATCTGATTTTGTTTTGAAAAATCCGATAAAAGCAAAATTTCACAAAAACATACAATCAAGCAACAAACTGAAAATTAAACATGCAACAAACACACAGATATATCCCTCCCCACACTTAGGTTGCGCATTGTCCTCAATGTGAGAAGAGCACACATAAGAAGTTCAACGAAAATTAAAATACAGTAGAAACTCGATAAATTAATACTCGATTATTTAATAAACTCTCTAAGATAATATTTTTGGCCGGTCCCGACTCGGGGATAGGGTGCTAAATTAATAATTCGCTAAAATTATAAGATAATACATTTTTGATAATTTCTTTAGACCCCATATAAAATATAAATTAATAATTCCTTATATATAGCATATTACATGAATGATTTATGAAGGTTTCTTGAAAAATGACTCAATTGTTTTTTGTTTTTTGTTGAAATCAATTTCCCCTTGAATGTCGTCTCTAATTTTCCTTAGCATGGTAAGAACTTCTGGTGTTGTTTTCTCATAGCTCAACAAGAAATTGTTCAAGGTGGGAGATTGAAGGTTTCTTTCAAATTGGGCCCTTCATTTGATATACAGTACATGCATTGTATACAATAATTACAGTAAGTGGAAACTTGAAAGGTGTTTGTAAACTAAGTATTTTACTATAAATTAATAAAATATTAATTAATATATAAATTAATAATTATTAATTTATCGATTAATTAATAACTCTTTTAATTAATAAATTTTGGTCGTCCCAAGTGTATTATTTTATAGAGTTTCTACTATAAGTACATGACAGAAAAATAACAAGCAAGTAAAAATATTTTTGGCCCTCCTCGAGGGCAAGAAAGAGAAATTGTTCGGGGGGGGGGGGGGGGGAGGGGGGAATCAGAAGGGCAGTAGCTTGCTCCTGGTCACTTCAGTCGCGAGGCCTCGAAGCTCTGCGAGGACTGCTTGCAGTAGGCGCTCGATTTGGAGGAGCGTTTGGGGTGCTAGATCAGATGACTTGCTTGCTTGATTGGTCTCGGGGGCACGATCGGATTTTTCTTCGGGGGCACGAGGAGCAACAGGGGCGTGAGGCCTTGAAAGGTTGGGGTAGGAGAAATCTCCTCCATTCTTCGTGCCGAAGACCTTCTCTCCCGAGGGCGTTGTACCTATAGAAAACCTCAAAACACCATGTGAGATACACAAATGCCCCATCGTATCCAGTGTACGGGGGTCTAAATCCTTAAAGGCAATCGGCTCACTAAGGCCAGCAGAGGTTAAATCAATTTTGCGCCTAAAATGGGGCCTCGAGAGCCATTCTAAACATGAATAATAGCACAAGCAACCCAAAATCCTAAATTCACCCTACGCTTATTTTTCATGCACCAAAGAAATAGTTCTTGCAGGGTTAACTGCCTTGAAGAACCAAATCTGGCAGCAAAAGTAAGAGCAAGAAAGCGATGCACAATTCTAAGAGCAGGGTCCATAATTTCATGCGCTTTAGATAATTTGGGGTTGAAAATAGCAGCAGGATTCCCAGACAACTCACGAAAAGCCACATCAGCATCAAAAATATGGGGGATCACAGTCAAAGTATTTTTATAAGCACTGGATTTTAAACCTTCAGGAGTGACAAAATTAAGTGCACAATTGAACTCATTGAGGGACTGCTTAATCCATTTGTTTGCTAAGCGAAAGTTAATTAGTCCAGGGGTCGAAGGGTTCGGTCCATGCTTGCCCTTAGGTTTGAAATGGTCCGAACTAACCCAAAAAGTAGTAAAACTCTAGCGAGGGCTCGACATAGGTTGGATGTTCCAAAAAGAAAAAGGACTCCCAACCTATGTTACCAACGAGCTCTCGGATTCTAGCTTCTTCCCTATTTTTCTCAAAAATTCCAGATCTAGGCGCGCACACGGGCTAATGCCTCTGGAGTTCATAGCATGCAACTTTTCTATCGAAGGTTTATCATCAAAAGATAGCCATTCATGGGGATTAGAGAGGTCAGAAATAACCTAGATAGAAGATGCTCGCGGGGTGGAGGTAGGCGCTTGAGTTGAACTCATTGGGGTCACGACGTATTTTCTTTGTTGGGACCTGCTTGGCTGGGGCCTTTGAGGAAGATGTTGCCTTCCTCTTCCTATCCGCCGGTATTTCAGGCTCTGGTGGTGGATCTGCTCTGGCCGGAGTCTTTGCCTTCCCTTTTCCGGCCGTCTTCTTTGTTGCGACCTCTTTTCCTTTGGCCTTTTTTGCGCCCTCGGCTTTGAGAGCTGCCGCTTCCTTTTTAGCTTTGTCAGGTGCCACTTTTGCAGCTTTCTCCTTCTCAGCTTCTTCCTCTGCAGCCTTCTCTACGGCCTCCTTCTTGGCATCTTCATCATCTTCCTCATCCTCCTCTTGGTTCTCACCGGAACCTTCCTCATCGTCGACGCCAGTGGCAGTCTGTTCGACCTCCTCTTCCTTAGCTCCGGCCGTCGGCTCCTCTTCATGCTCAGATTGGGTCACCAAGATGTCCTGCAGGACCTCTTCGATCATGAGCTTCTTCTTAGCCACAGGGGAGGCTTTCTCAACCTTCAGCTTTTTGGGAGTGGTGGTGGGTGGTTTTCTGGAAACAGGACCGGATCTCGTCATTGGGGAGGTCGCTGGAACCGTACCGATGATTTCTATCTCACCGTCCGACTGGTGAGCGGCGGGGGAAGTGGGGTTTAGCTCGGTGGATAGAGGGATGGTCGGGGAAGGTGGTTACTTCTCGTCGAGACCGAGGCTGAGAGATTTGTGAGAGCAGGAGGAACATTCAGGGTCTGTGGTAGCGAGCTTGTGGGCCACTTACTTTACTCTAGGCATTTTGGTAGGAGGAAAATAGTGATTTGAGAGAGAGAAGGAGATGATTTGGTGATGGTGATGGGTTAGTGGAGTGAAGTGTTTTGGTTGTTGGTGAGAGAGATGTGGATGATAGTTGGAAGTGGGAAGGAGAAACGACGAGAGGAGCGTGCTGCCAAGGCTGCTGCGTTTGACAGAGATATTAATGAGGGCCACTTTTTTGTCCCCTCTGATGACGCGGCATCTTGCAAGGAGAAGAGAGAGTGCATGGCCCGCTGATCCCAACCGCCTTCCTTTTCAAAATTTAAAAAGAGAGTAGTTAGGGAAGATAAAGACAAAAGGAAGGAATAAGTGGAAAGATAAAATGGGAAGGCGAATAAAATCACTTGGGAAAAGGAGAAAGAGAGAAAATCAGGGGATAAAATAAGAAAAAGAAATCTTAACTAATAAAGGGAAAATAAAATAGCAAGAAATAAAAAGGAAAAAGGTTCTGAATTTAAATAACAAAATAAAGGAGATATAGTTAGAAAGGAGTGGGACGGCATGTGAAATGCCTCCAGTATGGCCTGTTTACTCGTCGAGGCCTCGACGTCCTTCAGAAATCTAGATCTCGATAGGTGGAGCTTCCATCATTGTATCCTCAACAGTCGAGGGCTTGAATCCCTCGTAAAAGGGTTTCAGCCTTTGGCCATTGACTTTGAAGATTGTTCCTGTTGTCGGATTCTGGATCGCAATTGCCCCATGGTCAAAAACTGTCGTGACCATGAAAGGCCTCAACCATTTTGACTTGAGCTTTCCTGCAAAGGGTCGCAACCGTGAGTTATACAACAAAACATTTTGTCCAAGGAAGAATGTTTTGGGATGAAGATTCCTGTCATGGTAGGTATTGGTCTTGCCCTTATAAAGTAGAGCGTTCTCATAAGCGTCATCTCTCAACTCTTCCAACTCTTGGATTTACAAGCGTCTGCTCTGGCCAACCTTTTCAAGGTCCGTATTCACTTTCCTGATGGCCCAGAAAGCCTTGTGCTCTATCTCAACAGGGAGATGGTACGACTTTCCATAGACAAGTCTGTATGGTGTCATCCCAATTGGGGTTTTGAAAGCTGTCCGATATGCCTAGAGGGCGTCATCCAACTTCAGACTCCAATCCTTTCGAGATTGGTTCACCGTTTTCTCAAGAATGGACTTAATTTCACGGTTTGACACTTCGGCTTGGCCATTTGTCTAAGGGTGATAGGCAGTAGATGTTCGATGGTGGACTCCACACTTGGTCAGTAGCGAGGCCACGACACGGTTGCAGAAATGGGTACCCCGATCACTTATGAGGGCTCGAGGTACACCAAATCTATTGAAAATATTGGTGTGTAGAAAGTTTACTACCACCTTGGAGTCATCCGTTCGAGTCACCTTAGCCTCGACCCATTTAGAAACATAATCGACGGCCAGAAGGATATAGATGTTGCCGAAGGAATTGGGAAATGGGCCCATGAAATCTATCCCCTAGATATCGAAGATCTCACAAACAATGATACCGGTCAGAGGCATCTGATTCCTAACCCCAATATTACCCGTGGCTTGGCATCGAGGGCACGACGCACAATACATGTAACTATCCTTAAAAATAGTCGGCCAGTATAGACCTACTTCTAACACTTTGAGGGCAGTTTTCTTGGCCGCGAAATGTCCTCCTTCAGAGTGGCAGAATTTAAGGATCGAGGGCACCTCATCCATGGTTACGCAATGGCGTATGATCTGGTCCGAGCAGTGTTTCCATAAATACGGGCTATCCCAAATGTAGTATTTGGCTTGCCTTCTAATTCTTGTGCATTCTGATGGGGAAGCATCCGCGGGGTAGGTACCTGTAGCAAAGAAATTTGCTATGTCTGAAACTATGGAAACTGGACAGCGTGGGCTAGACACAATTGTTCATCTAGAAAAGTATCACTGATCGGAACAAGCGAATTGTCTTCTTGGGCTGGAAGTCTGCTGAGGTGGTCTGCCACCAGATTTTCTTTTCCAGCCTTATCTTTGATCAAGATATTGAATTCTTGTAGCAACAAGATTCAACGAATCAACCGAGGCTTGGCATCAGCCTTTGTCAATAAGCATCTGAGTGCCGAATGGTCCGAGTATACTAGAACACTTTAAGGACAAGATTGGTCTCTATGCAGCATTTTAAACACTTCCTTAATTTATCCATACACTGTGAGAAGGAATTCCCATATACCATGAAGCCATCCATTAAGACCCCAATTCCATCTTAGACCAATTCGGAGAAAATGTTCACCATACAGCGCTGAAAAGTGGCGGGGGCATTACACAAGTCGAAGGGCATGCGTCTATAAGCAAAGGTGCCGAAAGGACAAGTAAAGGTGGTCTTCTCCTGGTCTTCGGGGGCAACGAGCATCTGGTGGAAACTGGAGTAACCGTCTAGATAGTAGTAATGTGTTTTGCCCACAAGACGCTCCAGCATTTGATCAATGAAGGGCAGAGGAAAATGATCTTTCCTGGTGGCTGCATTCAAGCGCCGATAGTCAATACACACTCTCCACCCATTCTGGATTTGAGTGGGAATGGACTCACCATCTTGGCCCATGGTGATAGTTATGCCAGTTTTCTTGGCCACGACATGGATAAGGCTGACCCCTGGGCTATCGGAGATAGGATATATGACCCCGGCATCTAGCAATTTCAGAACTTCTTTCCTGACCACCTCCATCATGGGTGGATTCAGCCATCGCTGGGGCTGACAGATGGTCTTACTAGTATCTTCCAAGTGGATACGATGGGTGCATAGATCTAGCGACAAGCCCTTGATGTCGGCAATGGTCCAGCCGATGGCTTGTCTGAATTCCTTAAGTAAGGAAATAAGCTATGATTCTTCAGGATTGTTGAGCTTGTTGGAGATAATGATAGGCAGGGAGTTGTCGGGGCCCAGATAAGCATACTTCAGATGAGAAGGTAGTGGCTTAAGATCGAGGGTTGGAGCCTGATCAATAGATGGAGACAAAGTAACATGATTTGAATGGTTAGGAGACACCATTGGGGGCTCATACTGAACTACAACGCACTCTTCTAGGGTAGAGACGACGGAATGGAGCTCAGGTGGTGTGGAAAGTGTCGGGGCCACGACATCTAGAAGTGCTGGTGTTAGACTCCTGTCAAGGGCAAATTTTAAAGGATCAGTAGAATGAAGTTCAGCAAATTCATCAATAGAAGGATCAATAACATCAATGTAATTAACACTAGAAAATTCAGAGGGGTATCGCATGGCTTCTAGCATGTTAAATCGGATTATCTCTCTGTTGAACTCTAGAGAGATGGTTGCATCATGAACATCTATCTTTGCCCGGGTAGTGGCCAGAAATGGACGGCCCAGAAGGACATCTGTAGATTTGGTGGAGTCTTCATTCTCCGTTGTTATGACATAGAAATCGGCTAGGAATAAGAATTCGCCAACTTGGACTAGAACATCCTTGATTATCCCTTCAGGATAGATGATAGAACAATCAACAAGTTGAATGGTGAGGTCTGTAGGTGTGAGAGGTTCGAGGCCTAGACAGTTATAGATGATTAAGGGCATGCCATTGATTCCTGCCCCTAGATCGCACATAGCTTTCCCGATAACTGTTCCAATCCGGCAGAGGATGATGAACATTCCTTGGTCTTTGCACTTGGGAGGGATCCTCCGCTGGATATGGGCAGAAGCGTTAGTTCCTACACTAATCTTGTTAACCTCGGCGAACTTGTTTTTGCTTGTGCATAGTTTCTTTAAGAATTTGGCGTAGCGAGGAACGTTCTTCACTGCTTGGAGAAGAGGGATGTTGACAACCACTTTACTGAACATCTCGAAGATATCTCGGTCTTCCTTCTCCTTTTTGGCCTTGACAAGCCTTTGGGGAAATGGGGGCTCTAGAATCTTATGAATGTACTCCTGGGTGAATTCAGGTGGATTGGGGTCATTCTATGGTGAACCCCTAGGAGAGCGAACTCTATCTTCTGTGACTTCAACAAGTCGGGGAACTTTCGGGAGTTTAGCTCTAGGTTTCGGCTTGAGTTTGGAGTCTAGAGAATTTGCAATATCGTGGGCAGGATGTGTAGGAGGTGTCAAGGTCGTTCCACTTCGCAAGGTCACGACACAGACATTGTGCTTTGGATTTGTTTTGGTTTGAGGTGGGAATCTCCCTTGATTCTTCACTTCCTTCATTTCGGCCATCAGCTTACTCACGTACTTTTTAAGATCGTCAATCTCTTTATGTTGTTCGGGGTTCTGAGGTATTTCTGCATTCGGGGGCACGATGAAAGTCTGATCCTGAGAAGGTTGACGTTGATATTGATTTTGATGGTACGTGGGCCGAGGTCTGTAATTCTGCATGTTCGGAGGTGGAGGGTGATTTCCATATGGATTCTATTGGTGCTGTTGATGGCTAGGTCCCGAAGGCTGAGGGTTGGGAACCCATCTTGAATTTTGCTGTTTCCAGCCCTGATTGTAGTTTTAGCCATAGGGAACTGTGACATATTGACCAGCAGCATTAACTTGTATTTCGTCCGGAATGTGGGGACAGGCATCAGTGGGGTGATCCACAAAATTACAGATCTGGCAGGCCTTGACAGGCGCAGATTGCCCTGTCATAAAGTTCTGAAACATCCCTGGGAGAGAAGATAGTTGATTCTGTAAGGCAGCCACTTGGGCGTCGGGGCCTTGATTGTTGGCAGGGTCAGATGAAGCGTTCTTGGCCATGAGTTCTATTGTTGCTCTGGCGGTTGCTGGGGTGAGAGCGGTCAGAGATCCGCTGGCAGTAGCGTTGAGTAATTCCTTATCATGGGCTTTGAGGCCTTCACAAAAATACTGAACAAGGGCATGCTACGTAAGGTTGTGGGATGGACAACTTGATTGCATCTTCTGGAACATCTCATAGTACTGGGCTAGAGTCTCCTCTTTCTTCTGGACTATTGAGATAAGTTGTTTGCCCATGGTGTTGGAAATAAAGGTCGGGTAATACTTCTCGGTGAAGACCTTAGACATGTCTGCCCAAGAATGGATGGATCTTGATGGGAGGTCGTAATACCAGTCGAGGGCATCATCTTTGAGGGACCACTAGAAGGCGCGCAACTTGGCTTGCTCGATGCTGACGTTGGTAGGTTTCATGGCCTCGCAAATAGAGTGGAGTTGTTGAAGGTGGCGGAGTGCATTTTCTTTGGTAACCCCTCGAAAGATTGGAAGGTGATGCATAATGGCTAACTTTAAGGTCCAGTCATGCTGGACAGTAGGCCAAACAATGCAGCTGCTTTCCATATCAGGAGTTGCATGGAAATTATCAATGGTTTGCTGTGCTGGAGGAGGTGGTGGTGGTGGATCCTCGTGACGTACATGGTCATCGCTGTCGTCCATTGCGGGAAAATTGAAATAAGCGGCTACGGGATTGTCGAGACTTCGATGGAGATAGGCTAGATCTAGGAAAAACTGACGGTCCTGGCCAGCCAGATTGGAAGGAGATCCGTCGAGGGCAGGATGTGGGATCACTATACGCTGGGTAGATACTCCTCTGGCTTACCATCGAAGATTTCTTTCCGTTCTCGTTAACTCCTGGTCGAGGGGGTAGATCTGGAGCAGATCTCCTAGTCATACAAAAATAAAAACAGAATTAGTACCGTTCAATCCCCGGCAACGGCACCAAAATTTGATCGTCACTCAAATATTATTAAATATTTTCCTGATGCCTAAATACACAAATATATGTGTACAGGGCAAGACAGGGTCGAACCACAGAGATTGAAGGAATAAACTACTAATAAAGGTGTATGACAAGGCACAAATGCAACATAATACGGTCAAGAAACACTAGGGAATTTTTTGTCGATTAATGAATTAATCGACGCACATCGGGGAGCTAACAAAACAGATAAGTAAATAAATATAAACCGCAATCATAAGAGTAACAAACATTCGGGGTCTCGACAGTAAAAAGCAATCAAGGGCAAAATAACAAAAGATATTCGAGTGCACGAAAAGCAAGAAAAGAGATATAAATGAGTTAGGAAGAGATCTTAGCAAAAGGTGTTCTCGGTTTACTTTCTAAGTCAGTTAATCATGGGCTCGAAAATAGTCCAAACTCAGGCACAGACCTGCAATAGGAGCCATGTTTCCACGTAGGCTCCCTACTTACCTTCGTAGGTAGAAGCCACCCCCCATTTCCACATATGGGGCGACCTTAACATTTCGCCATCCTCCCAGGCATGAAGGCGGGGAGGCACTACTCAAAACACCCATGAAGTGGAGGCAAGACAGATCTAGGGCGTGACATCTCAGGTTTTCAAGCTCGCATCACATAACCTAAACAATCAAATACCCCTAGACGAAAGACCTCTCGCGATGTCTACAATAGGTGTCTACTTTATCTCAAGGATTCACGCCAGTTATAACCAAGAGAATGACAATACACATGCAGAAATATTGACAGTTGATCAGGCCCTCAAGAGTTCTAAATGAGCAAGAATTAAAATGATAATTGATTGAATATGACAAGAGGATATATATTAAGCACACTTTAGGCCTCCTAACTAACCCTTGCAACCCTTGAAATACCCTTCACTAAGAAGGTGGTATTTAGCTACTCATAACAAGATGTAAACAGTAGGTAATGAATATCATGCAAGAAGGAGTAGAGAAAGGATTAGAGGAAACCGGTAAATGATTTAATAAAATCAAAGAAGGAAAGCTTCCTCCTTTACAAAACTGGCAGCTGCTCCAATATTCAAGAGAATAAAATCCCTAGAAATTAGGGTAAAAGAAAGAGATATTTTTAGTGTCTTAAGTCAGTCTCCCTTACAAAAACCCTAAAGTTAAGCTTATATAGGCTAAAACTAGCTAGGGGACAAAAATACAGCTAAGGGCGAGGGGGTGTCGACGCTTGGGAGGACGCCAGCACACAAAGGGACCGCGTCCTTGCTAGAGAATATTCTGGAATATTCTGGGATCTTCTGGAAGTGTCTGACACCTTCTGGGAGCTTCTGGAATTCTTTCCTTTGGCTCTTGATCTCTTATCTGACGCAGGGAAGTCGAGGCCGTGAGACTGCTCACTGGTCTGGTTAACGTCGTGGGCTCGACGACTTCTGTTCTTCTAGACCTCGATCTTCAAGGCTCCAGAAATGCTTCCACAAATGCTCATTTCCGCTCTTTTCTCCCTTTAGGCGCTGATCTGCAAAAAGATGGGGAAAAAGGACAAATCAGAACTATCTTGCCCTGGAAAAGGCCGGAAATAAAAGGGAAAAACCTACAATTAATACATGCTATCAATCTACTACGCCTCCAAAATGCTAGATGAAGCACAGAAGAACTACACCACAACTGAAGAGGAGCTTTTTGCAATAATTTATTAGGGACAAAAGTTGTTGTATTTTCTGACCACGTTGCCTTGAGGTATCGCTTGGCCAAGCTTGAAGCTAAACCAAGACATATCCATTAGATTCTTCTCTTGTAGGAACACGATCTGGAAATCAAAGACAGAAAAGGGAAACAGAACCTCGTAGTTGACCACCTAAGTAGGTGCCTAATTAGCAACGATCCAGCACCAATCAAGGCAGAGTTTCCGGATGAGCACCTTTACTTGGTCAAGACAATCAGACCTTGGTACGTAGACTTGGTCAACTACCTAGCGACAGGTAAACACCATGGAGATCTTACCACACAGGAAAAGGTAAAGATAAAAAAATGATAGTAAGCATTTTATTTGGGATGATCCATATCTATGGAAGATTGGATCAGATCAATTGCTTAGGAGATGTCTTCCTGAAAGTAAAATTCCCTCTATCTTGAGGTTCTGCCACTCTCAAGCATGTGGTGGCCATTTTGGAGCTAGGAGAACAACTCTAAAAGTCCTCGAATCAGGATTTTATTGGCCCACCCTTTTTTATGACAATTTTAGTTTTTGTAAAACATGTCTAGAGTGCTAGAAAGTAGGGAGTATAGGTCTAAGAAATCAAATGCCCATGAATTTTATCATTAATTGTGAAATATTTGACCTTTGGGGGATGGACTTTATGAGACCTTTCCCTAGTTCTTTAGGGAATAAATACATTCTGTTAGTAGTGGACTACGTGTCAAACTGGATAGAAGCTAAGGCCACCAAAAATAATGATGCTAGAACTGTGGTTTCATTTTTGAAATATAAGATTTTGAACAGATTTGGTGTCCCTAGGGGAATCATCAGAGACCGAGGCACCCAATTTTGCAACAGAATTATTGATTCACTTTTCAGGAAGTATGGGATAACACATAGAGTCTCCATTGCCTATCATCCACAATCAAATGGGTAAACAGAAGTGTCCAAGAGGGAAGTGAAGTCAATCTTGGCCAAGACTATAGGCCTAGACAGGCGCGACTAGAGCCAAAGATTGGACGATGCACTTTGGGCCTACCGAACGACCTATAAAACTCCGATTAGGATGGCACTATACAAGTTGGTGTATGGAAAAGCATGCCATTTGCCTGTGGGTATGCAACACAGGGCTTATTGGGCAATATAAAAATGCAACTTAAGGTATGACCAAGCTGGAGAGGCAAGAAAACTCCAAATCCATGAGCTAGATCAATTAAGGAACTAGGCGTACAATAATCAACTGATCCTCAAAACTAGGATGAAGGAATACCATAACAAGAGAATTACTAGAAAACCTCTCCACACAGGGGAGAAAGTTCTTCTATATAATTCGAGATTTAAATTATTTCCGAGAAAATTAAAAACCAAGTGGGAAGGTCCTTATACCGTTACTAATATTTATCCACATGGTGCAGTTGATATCAGGAATGAGAAAATAGGGATCGTGTTCAAGGTGAATGGAAAACGATTGAAATCGTTCCTTATGGCAATTCCAGCAGAAGTGGAGAGTCAGGTGGTAGAAAGCCACCAACCACTTGGTGACAAAGATCGACCAAGATTCAAGCCTAGGTGATCGCATGTATTTAGTGCAATTTTTTCCCCTCTATTTCAGCCTTTTCCTGGGCATGATACTTATGATTTACCCATTTTCCCATCTTTCTTGCAGATCAGTGCCTAAAGGAAGAAAAGAGCGAAAACATGCAGTTTTGGAAGGATTTCTTGGATTTCGAAGCATCAAGGCCTAGAAGATCGGAGCGTCGTCAAGCCCTCGATGCGAACCAGACCAGAGAGCAGTCCTAATGCCCACGACACTTCTACATCAGTTCTTAATTGAAAGATAGAGAGAAAGATTCCCAAAGCTTCGTACTGGATTCCTTGCTGGTCTCTATGCCGAAAAGTCAAAATTCAGTGATGGAAGCAGATCTAGGGCAAGACATATCAAAGGTCTTCTGCCCTAGTTGAATCAAAGGTAAAAAGGTTCGCGCCCCTTCTTAAAGAAAAAAGAAAAAAGAAAAAAGAAAAAATGAAATGAAAAAGAAAAAAATATTTCAAAAGAAAAAAGAATAAAAGAATCAAAATAAAAGAAGGGGGCAAATACGAACAAAGGAACATGCTCTAGCACCGCATCAAGAGAAGACATTCCTGCTCAAGAAAAAGAATCCTTCGCCTAGCTCTCAGCTTCAGCATCGTGCCCTCGACGAGTTGGTTGTCTCTCTTCTATCTCTTCCTTCTCTTCCTATTTTCTCTCTTTCTATTTTATTATTTTCCTTCCCTTTTCTTCTTCTTTTACCTTCTTTTTCTAAGCCTAGCCTTTCCCTTTTCTTTCATTTTGCTAATGCGAAGTTCTTTCCGATTGATTGATTGCCCATGCATGTGTACTATGTACTCGGATTGATGTGCAAGTCTGGTTTTGTGCTGCGCTATTTGCATTTAGTTTTGAGGGATGAAACACCTAGCCTTGTTTGTGAGTGTGAGTGCATACATCTTACTGTCAATTTTTGACCATTTCATCTAGGATTTATTAGGAGCTTGATCAACTACTAGTTTTCCTATTTCATTACTTCGTACTGGATTCCTTTTTTGTCTCTAGAATATTCCTAGAATATTCCCTAGCTACTGATCATATCGGCATGCCCTAGATGCTGATTTTGTCATCGTGCCCTTGCCGCCATGCGTCTACAAAATCCCAACCAAAGTGAAAGATACCCAAAAGATCAGCGCAGGATTCCATGCAGATTCCTCCTAGCATATTCCGAGAATATTCCCTTTTGGACCAAGGTGCACCCTCCATGTGCTGTCACTCACTCCCCTTAGCTGGAATTTATCATTTTGTAGTCCCTTAGTTGGATTTTGTCCTCTTGTGGGCTGGACACTATATAAACCTCCAGTTTTTAGGGTTTTAGATATCTTGAAAATATTTTTCTACTTTCTTCTTTTGGGAGTCGCCTCCTTTTCTCTCCTCCCCCTTTTAGGTGGTGGCTGAATCCTCTTCATCCAGAAGCCGCTGTAATTAACCGGAGCTTTGCTCCGGCCGGTAACATTTATTAGTTTTCTTCTCTTTGTTCTTCTTTTATGCAATCTTTCTTTTCCTATTTTGTTTGTTTATTTTGTGGTATGAGTAGCTATATTCTCCCTTCTTAGTAGAGGTATTTTGAGGGTTGCATAAGGGTAGTTAAGAGGCAAAATCGTTCTTCATATATTCTTATTATTGTATTTGATTGTTTGTCAGTTTCTTGTTAATTCGTCTAGGGCAAGTCTGGCCAACTAATAACTAGTCCTAGATGATTACTGTCATTACGAGGAGTAGACACCTAGTGGGTTGAAAAGCCCAAAAAGGCCATTTTCTCCCATGTCTGGCGGTATACCGCCTGGAGGCTTGAAGTCCTGGCGGTATACCGCTAGCTTCGCTCCCAAAATGCCAAAAATACTGATTCCTGGCGGTATGCCGCTAGGCTCGTTCACCCGAAATGTCGACGAGCATAATTGTTGATCCACCCGTCCGATTGGCCTGAAACTTGTCCCAAACAGAAGCTAACATCTTGAAGTTTCCATCAAGCCTCTTTTCTCTCAAATCAGACTCCATTTTCTTGTCCATATGCACATGATAATTGGTCCTCTTGGATGGAGCATTTGTTGACGAGCCTTGTTGCGAGTTGAGGAAGTTCGGCTTTGCTAGAGGCCTTGGGGTGGTGTGCATGTCCTTTAGACTTTCTAGGGCTAGACGTGCCTTGACTTCATGGCTTGCTCGACCATCTTGGGATTTCCGCGTGTCTAGGCCTAGGGATTGCGAAGAGTTAGCACTCGATCCTCGCCCTTGGGCATGATTTACGCGCATTTGCAAGGTTCGGCTGCCCGTGACCGATTCTCTTGGCAATGTGTCAAGTTGTTCTAATTCGAAGGGGGGCGTGATAACATCAACCTCTCCCTCTTCAAAAGGATTTGTCCTCGAATCCATAACCTCCATCGTCTCACCTACACACTTAAAAACACTTGAAAACAAAGGTGAGATACCCAAGAGACGCAATCGCGCGTGCTTATGCATAGATTGGACCAAGGAAGAGTCGACAACGTTAATAGTACATTGATGCACATCGTTTCTTAAAATTTCATGTAAAATGCGGATGGCATCACAAATAGTAGAACAACCGACAGGATGAATATTCTTCTCTATTCGGCTCACAATGTTAAACCAAGAGAATTGAGCACTACACACAAGCACAATGCACTTGAAAATACCAAACAAATTTCCAAAGAGGAACCACAAATTTTTGTAAGAATTAAACCAATTAATCCTTGACAAATTCGGCTCATAAATTTGTGTTCTCCTAACACACAATGCATCCATGGTATTGAAGTGCATATTATTCACAAATAGCTCATGTAGGCTACACTTGGCAACACAAAATTCATCCAAATCAAAATCATGCACATCCATTTCATCTTTATACACATTCGTCTCCAAGTCAATGTTAAGGAGGCACATGATATCCCAAAATATTAAACAACATAGACGGTGGTTTATTTTCTCAAAGAGGCCTATAAGGACTAGCCAAGAAAATTGGGCCACACGCCCATGCACATAATGCTTTGGAATACCAAGCAATCGACACTAAAAGAAATACAATTCCTTGCAACAATTAGGCCAAGAAAATTTCAATAAGTTAGAGCAAAAGAATTATTTCCATACTTCATGCCAATCAATCATGGATTCCAAATGAAAACAACATGGATATAAATTATACATACTATCCGAAAAATCACAAAAATTAGCACGTTTGAGCAAGAAAGGATCATACTTGATGAAATGCAAATTAGGAGTTTTAACACGGACTACAAAATTTTCATTCAAGTAATTTTCATGCTCAAACCAAGAAGAATTATGCTTGACGAAGGGTACGAAATTACTTTTGGGGCATGCAAATAAAGTCGTACCCAAGTGGTTTTCAAATACACGGACTAAAGAGTCATGCTCAACGAAATGCAAGAATGATTCCTTATCACATGCTACATGTTTGTCATACAAAATGTCATCATGTGAATAAGGGTGAGTGAATTGAACAACCTCAAACAATTGAGCATTCAAAGAAGGGTTTGGTACACACCTTTCGGGCAAGCGGAAAAGTGAGGGTGGTTTACCTCAAGGCCTTGGCATTGGGAGCACCAATGTTGAGCAATTGAACTTCCAATGCCTCCTAGGATTGATGGTTTAGAACCACCTTCGCTCCTTGGAATATTTTGGTGCTTATGTTCGCGACAACCCTTCGAAATTTTCTGCAAGAAAGACACACAAACAGTAGGAAAAGAAGTATCAATGTTAGAGTGAGCTAATTGATCCTCATTGCACAAAGGCACGCTCATTGGATCAATAGCTCCCACAATTTCAGTGTGCTTCTTTTCCTCACTTTCTTCTCTCAATTTTTCGGTATATTCACTCATCTCATGTGTGTTTCTCTCTCGCATGCTCGTTCTTTTCATGCGGGCTGTTTTGCTCACTATCTCTTGACCCATGCTCACTTTTTTCATGGGGGCTGTTTTGCTCACTTTCTTTTTCCTCAATTTCAAGCTCAAACAACGGATTGTCAAAATATAACTCAAATAAAAGGTTGTCAAAAACTTGAAATTGATTTGGCTCATTGAGCTCACTCAACTCATTCTCACAGGTGTGGTTGCACTCACTCTCATTGGCATGCTTACTTTTTTCATGCCGTGTATTTTCCTCATCGCTTACTTTCTTCTCTCCACACTCTCTTCTCTCATTTACAACCTCACACTTTTCACTCTTGTGGGCTTCCATAGCTAGGTGTTCGGCCACATTCCTTTCAATTGATTGACAAGGTAGTTCAATAGATTGAAATGGTGTGGGTTATCGTCGGGGAGTGACTTGTGTAGGTTGCACTACTTTCGGCTTGGACTCGAATGCCATAGTGGAAGGAGAATTATGTTGACTTGGTCGAGCTTGGGAGGAGCTCCTGCCTTGTCTCACGGAAAGGGAAGAAGAAGACTTCTTGTTATGTTTAGGCTTGGCAATACTCTTCGCTAACCCCGACAATCTTTCCCACCACGCATCATCCTTAACACCACTCGGAGATTCATCATTATTCTTTTTCTTTCCACTCTCTCCTTTCTTAACATGATCATTCTTCTCTTGTGGCTTGGTCATTGCACTCACTTGGCTCACTCTAGTGTTGGGGCAAATGTCACACAAATGGCCTCTACCCATACATGTAGTGCAAAATACATCACTAGCTCGTTTGGAAGGAGCGGAAGGGAAGGATGTGGAACGAAAGTGTTGCTGAAATTCTTGGAGAATTCAGCCTTGGTGAGGTCGAATCCTTGGAAGAGGAGGTGGAGGCGTTTGGCCTTGGTGATGTAGAACCTTCGAAGGAGTAGAAGGAGGAACTCAGCTTGGCGTTCCACCTTGTTTAGTGCGGACTTATACACTGGAGGAGATGAAGCGTCTTGGCTCGGGGCCATGGCCAAGGCTTTGGTGTGCAATGGAACCGAGGCCATAGCTTGAGACATGAAGGCTCGGAAAATCTTCATCGTCGTCATCCTCACTACAACTTGAGGTTGAGTCACGGATTAAGAGACGAGGACTTAAAGTCTCTTCATAGTCTTCATGCTCACTACAAATTGAACGTAAGCCATGACTAAAGACATGAGGGCTTGGAGGACCTTCATTGTCTTCACTCTCACTACAAGTTGCTTCACTTTCATATGGGTACTCATCTGTACTATCAATGCTATACTCTTCACCGATTTCATCACACGGTTCAAAATTCTCATCATCATTGGAGTGGCAACTAGCATCACCGTATGATTCATAACCACTATCATCATCATGGCATTGAGAAGTATTATCGTCATAATACTCTCCTTGGTCACAAGATTCACAATTACTATCTTGCGACATTGTGCCTGAAAAATAATTGAACAAACTATATATATGTATAGGTGTTAGTAAATAATCTCTCCCTCACGTGTTTAAACACTCGTGTTTAGGTGTTTAGGTCACTCGAAAAATACGTGCTCACAAACACTTAACTTCGCATTTTCCGTGTACCTGCACACTTAAACAAGGGTTAGAAAAATAATTCTCCCCCTCACGTGTTTAACACTCGTGTTTAATCACTCGCAAAAGATAGCCTCACAAATCGCTCAATACATCCACACACAAAGCTTGCTCACCACACAACTCCTTACCGCAAACAAACTTGTGATTCGAATCAAGCAATTCATTCACAACCACCTTCGCAAGTGCTCAAGAGATTAGAACAAGAGTAGGAAAGATTATACTCAACAAGAGACTCAAGAAGATTACAAAGACTCAAGGAAAAGCTGGAAATTTTTTTTTTTCAGAATTCCAAGGAAATTTTCAAAATTTTAATTTTGGGGAAAAACTTTGAATTTCCGTTGGAGGGAAGGAAGGCTGGAATTATTGGGTTTAATTGAGTAAAAGACTCAAAGGAAGACTCAAATATTTAATGAAAAATACTTGGAAGTTTAGGACTTAAGACAACTTAAGTTTAGGACTCAAAAAGTTTAAAACTCAAGTTTATGTTTTTATGGTTTAGGACTTGAGTTTAAGACTTAGTTTAAGACTCAACTAAAAGGAAAAGGACAGCTGGACCTAAGGAAGAAGGGAGGACGTGCTAGCCTTGGAAGAAGAGTGGGTTTATTTGGTTGGAATTGTATTATTTAGTTAGGAATGTTGGTTCCTTTGGTCAAATTGTCAAAAAGACTAGGGTGAGTTGGCTTGTTGCATTTAATGCAAAGGATGAGGATGTTTGACTCTTGTTGTATGTGTTGGCCGGCCAAGTGAGGGGAATTGAATTAATTATTTGGCAAACACTTGGCTAAAGGTTTTGTGTATCAATTTTGGATCAAAAAGTGTCAAGAGCCAAGAACACCAAGAACTCAAGATGAACACCAAGAACACACCCAAGTGATTTTCTCAAGATTTCAAAATTTTAATTTTGCCAAAGTGATCACAACCAACAATCAAAAGCCCACTTGAAATAGTTTTCGAAAGTAACGCACGAAACTCAAGATTTCAAGGAAGAAAGGTTATAACACTTTTGATGAAAACTAGAAAAAAATTCGTTAGGCGGCCAAAAGCTCCGCTACCACTTGATGTGATCCTGCCTAGGGTTAGTAAGCCGGATAACATATGGAGCTTAATGAGGATCTAGCCAAGTGAATCATCTAGGGAAAACCATGACCACAAGAAAGAAAAGACACGAAATATGTATATTTAGCGGAGAAATTACACATAAGAACGATGGGAAGATGGGAGTTACCGAGAATTAGAAAATGGATGGAAGGGACGGAGATGAGCATACACAAAGTAGCGAAAATCACACGAACGATTGCTTGATCAAGATATACTCCGAGGGCCAAGTTAGGACTCATTTCTATGGATGATCAAACAAATAAAACCCTGATTTCATTCAAGCCAAAATAATCACAACCATTACAAACTTTGATTTCCCGGAGAGAGATCGGGAGGAGTAATCTCAAACTCAAGCGATCCCTCTCAAGGAATTAAAGTGATGAACCAAAACTTAGGTGATAAGAGAAGGAGTAAACTCACTTTACAAATATCACACAAATGACTAAGCTCCCTCAAGAAAGAAAGACAAGAGCTATTTATAGTTCGTACAAAAGATGGGCTTGAAAAGCCCAAAAATGCCATTTTCTCCCATGTCTGGCGGTATACCACCTAGAGGCTTGAAGTCCTGGCGGTATAGCGCTAGCTTCGCTCCCAAAATGCCAAAAATACTGATTCCTGGCAGTATGCCACCCCAGACATTGCATTCCTGGTGGTATGCCGCTAGGCTCGTTCACACTGCGCGCTGAAATGTCGACGAGCATAATTTTTGATCCACCCGTCCGATTGGCCTGAAACTTGTCCCAAACAGAAGCTAACATCTTGAAGTTTCCATCAAGCCTCGTTTCTCTCAAATCAGACTCCATTTTCTTGTCCATATGCGCATGATAATTGGTCCTCTTGGATGGAGCATTTGTTGACGAGCCTTGTTGCGAGTTGAGGAAGTTCGGCTTTGCTGGAGGCCTTGGGGTGGTGTGCGTGTCCTTGACACTTTCTAGGGCTAGACGTGCCTCGACTTCATGGCTTGCTCGGCCATCTTGGGAATTCCGCGTGTCTAGGCCTAGGGATTGCGAAGAATTAGCACTCGATCCTCGCGCTTGGGCATGATTTACGCGCATTTGCAAGGTTCGGCTGCCCGTGACCGATTCTCTTGGCAATGTGTCAAGTTGTTCTAATTTGAAGGGGGCCGTGATCACATCAGTACATCTCGCTCCCAATCCAAGTAAGCATTCGGACCGTACACTATTACAAAAGGTGGAAGTCTTACCCTTGACTTACTTTTGTTATGTCTCGGCCTTAGCCCTCAAACCAAGTGAGATCTTCCTCCTTTCACGCCTATCATACTGCCCTTGCCTCAGATAGGCATCATCCTCATAATCTTGCCTCTAGGACCATTGCGTGTAAGACATTCTGTAATTCCTGTAAATTCACA
This sequence comes from Viola odorata, assembly GCA_963691705.1. Lineage (NCBI taxonomy): Eukaryota > Viridiplantae > Streptophyta > Magnoliopsida > Malpighiales > Violaceae > Viola > Viola odorata. The sequence goes on from OY829538.1 coordinate 35,063,383, forward strand.
ACACTAGCAAACAAACGTAAAATTTGTACTAAACCTTGCACTCCCTCACGTGTTTACTCTCGTGTTTAAACTCTCAATTGAACTCACAAAAATCACTCAAAATCCCTGCAATTGTTCAAGTGTTAGCAAGACTCAAGAGTTCAAGAAAAAGGCTTCCAAGAAGACTCTCAAAGACAACTAGCACTGAAAAGAATGGTGACTCTTGATATTTGAGTAATTGTAAGAACAACCAATTAAACAAATAGCAAGTAAAGTAGAAGGCAATTTCAAGGAATCAAAGAAAGCTCAAACTGACTCCAAAGGACTCAACAAATCCAATTTTTCAATTCTAATTTTAAAATCCAATTGCACTTCAACTCGTTTCCTTACTAAATCTGATTTTTGTAGCGCAAATACTTCTATATATTTTTGTATTTGCAGAATCGAATTCCTTTATTTTCTTATTATATTTTTTTTTACTATGAATACAGTTTAGTATTTTGATCACAACTTTTTACTCTGGACTCTGAATCGACTGATTCTTTTAGATTTGAACGCTCAACAAACACAGCTTTCCAACGGATCCTTTTTCACTCAAAACGGATTTCAGTAGCTATATATTAAAATTCAATTTCGACAACTAAATCTGCACAGATTTTCTTTTGTATTTCGTGACCTCTTTGTTAGTAGAAACGCAAGTAATTTAGCTAATTTCAACACAACAAACTGGACTGAAAACACAGCCAATTGTATTCAAGTAACGAACCAAGCACTCAAGGAAATCGAACAAGGAGGGTGCAATTTCGGTTTTACTTGTTTGACGACTCGAGTATTGCGGACTTGAGAAGGAACAAGGTTGAATCACATGAACAATGGGCAGAGATTTGAAGAGAGAAGTCTCAATTTTATCAAAATCATAGCCAACTCAATAATGGAGCTAAATGGCTCTATATAAAGAGTTTACAAGCAAACCCTAATAGGAATAGAAGTAGGAGTTCTAATTAAGGAAATTAACTTAATTAACTAATTAATCAATTAACCAATTAACTAATTAACTAATTAACTAATCAAAGTAAATATAAATATATTTAAATACAGTCCAGTAGTCCATGTCGAGTTGTCCATCATCGGGCCAAGGTTTGGCCCGAAACCTCAAGTCGTATGTTGTCTTGCGTACACACTACGTACCATAATGTCGACTTCTATAACTTTCAAATCACTGGGCCAAATGGGCTGAAACGTATCCCAAATGAAAGCTAACATCTAGAAGTTTGCAAAACGTGGTAGATCGTATGATTCAGACTTGTACAGCGCCGTCTAGGTTTAGACGAAGTTGCCTGATGTGTCTTAGAATCCTTGTCTGCGTAGGACTACTATCAACGAGAATGTTGGCTTGATCATTTTGACGCTCCACTCGTCCAAACGTCCTAATATTTGGACACAGTAAAAAAAGCACATAGAGGTTTCCATCAAGCCTTTCTGATCCCTGATCGGACTCCATCTGCTCCATCATATCTTGACACTTTTTTCCATGTAGTCGCGTGATACATCTTGGGACCGTATCACTACAGAATGCTTTGCTACTGGACCATCCACTTCATGCGATAATTCACATCAAACTAAGAGGATGGAAAGCATTTAGTACAATTGGTTGGTAGAAGTTCAAACAACCAACGTCATGCCCTCGACGATAACTAAGGTGCTTCGTGGGAGGCAACCCACATTCCTTTCCCTTTTTATTTTTGCTTCACTCTTTATTTTTTCAGAACTTTCTTGTGTGTGCCCTTCTCGCATTGAGCACAATGTGAAGCTTAAGTGTGGGGAGGGATTTATCTATTATGTTTACGCTTGTTATTTTATTATTGCTTGACTGCATGTTTATTTTTTTGCTTGTTGCATGATCGCTTGTTTTGTTGCGAAAATTTTAAAAAATTTTGGATTTTTAATCTTTAGATTTTGTTAATATTTTTGTGAATGTGCACTGCCCAGTTTTAAAACTCCTATATATGGACACACACTTTTGACTTGGGCACGATGAAAAAAACTACCCTTTAGCATGTCAAGCCCTAATTAGTCGAACTACGTTTGTTAACCCTTATATCCACATCTAGGCCTAGACTCCAGTAGTCAAAACAGCACCCTGTGAGCACTTTGAGCTTCCATGCCATATATTTTTCATGTGCGAATAGAATGCTTAGTTAGGCACTGGCTGGACTTGCATGATATCCCCGGGTATAGGCACCATTAGACATAGGGAAACAACAAAATGATGAAAGTCTTCGCATCAATGTCTTATTTCTTTCTTTCTTTCTTTTCTCCCTTTTTCTCTCACTTTTTATCATCTTCCCTCGACATTCACCTACCCCTCTCTTTTCTTTCTTTCTCCTGACCCCTTGAGCTTATTTTTCTTGATCTTTTTCCTTGGTAGGTAAGCAACAATTGTTGAGGGTAGCGCCGAGGGCTAGACATCCAGAAGGACGTGCAGAATAGTCAAAGTGTGGCGAAGCAGAGGAATTTAGGACTTAAGCGCAGAAAGTAGAGATCTAGGGCAAATCATTAGAAACATTATCATGCCCTAGAAATTATCTCAAGAGAAAGAGCTCCCCTAGAAAAGTTTACGTGTGGGGAAGCCGAAAAGTCAAACTTCAGTGATGGAAGCAGATCTAGGGCAAGACATATCAAAGGTCTTCTGCCTAGTTTAATCAAAGCTAAAAAGGTTCGCGCCCCTTCTTAAAAAGAAAAAAATTAAATGAAAAAGAAAAAAATATTTCAAAAGAAAAAAGAATAAAAGATTCAAAATAAAAGAAGGGGGCAAATGCGAACAAAGGAACCTGCTCCAGCACTGCATCAAGAGAAGAACTTCCTGCTCAAGAAAAAGAATCCTTCGCCTAGCCCTCAGCTTCAGCATCGTGCCCTCGACGAGCGTTGTCTTACCAACCTCGCCTTTTTCCTAGCCAAGGAATCCATCCAGGTTTGAGTTGGTTGTGTCTCTTCTTTCTCTTCCTTCTCTTTCTGTTTTATTCTTTTCCTTCCCCTTTCTTCTTCTTTTTCCTTCTTTTTCTAAGCCTAGCCTTTCCCTTTTCTTTCGTTTTGCTGATGCAAAGTTCTTTCCGATTGATTGATTGCCCATGCATGTGTACTACATACACGGATTGATGTGCAAGTCTGGTTTTGTGCTACGCTAGTTGCATTTAGTTTTGAGTGATTAAATACCAAGTCTTGTTTGTGAGTGTGAGTGCATACACCTTACTGTCAATTTCTTACCATTTCATCTAGGATTTATTAGGAGCTTGATCAACTACTAGTTTTCCTATTTGATTACTTTGTGAGGATTGCTAGTGATTGGGCCTGGATGTGGTAAAGTCTTATCTTTAGGGTCGTTATCCTTCTGATTTGATGCAGGTGTTATCTAGGCAAAATCAACTTTGTCAAGGCCTAGCTTGCTGACTGGTTTGTTTAATCTCGTGCCTTGGTTGATTGTGTTTGTACTTATCTAGGGTTGTTTCTAGTTTTGTGAATGCTCGAGGGCAAGCAATAGGCAGTGTGGGGATGCTTGATCGCATGTATTTAGTGCAGGTTTTTCCCCTCTATTTCAGCCTTTTCCTGGGCATGATACTTTTGATTTGCCCATTTTCCCATCTTTATTGCAGATCAGTGCCTAAAGGAAGAAAAGAGCGAAAGCATGCGGTTTTGGAAGGATTTCTTGGACTTCAAAGCATCAAGGCCTAGAAGATCGGAGAGTCGTCGTGCCCTCGACGCTAACCATATCAGAGAGCAGTTCTTGTGCCCACGACACTTCTACACTAGTTCTTAATCGAAAGCTAGAGAGAAAGATTCCCAAAGATTCGTACAGGATTCCTTGCTGGTCTCTAGAATATTCCCTAGCTACTGATCATATCGGCATGCCCTAGATGTTGATTTTGTCATCGTGCCCTTGCCGTCGTGCGTCTGCAAAATCCCAACCAAAGTGAAAGATACCCAAAAGTTCCGCACAGGATTCCATCAGATTCCTCCTTGCATATTCTGAGAATATTCCCTTTTGGACCAAGGAGCACGCTCCATGTGCTGTCACTCTCTCCCCTTAGCTGGAATTTGTCATTTTGTAGTCCCTTAGCTAGATTTTGTCCTCTTGTGGGCTGGAGATGTCGTGCCCTAGATATGTCTTACCTCCACTTCATGGGCATTTTGAGTATTGCCTCCCTGCATTCGTGCCTGGGGTGACGGCGAAACATCAAGGTCACCTCATATGTGAAAACGGGGGGTGGCTTTTCTTAAGAAGGTAAGTAGGGGTTTTTTAGTGAGAACTTGGTCCCTATAGTATATTTATGACATAGGAATAGAATATCCTTGAGCCGATGATTATCATGCCCTCGACGCAACCCGATAATGTCCTTTGCTAAGATCTCATCTCTTCTGACTTTATTTCTTTATTTGATTTTTGTTTGCCCTTGATATTCTGTTTTTATTAATTGTCTCGTTAGCAGCTATCTCTATCTTGGTTAACTAGATTAACCAAACAAACCCCCCCCCCCCCCCCCAATTGTTTCTTTTACTTTATATCTGGCCTTGTCTAGTGTATGTCTTCACCATTCTCTGTGGATCGAACCTTTTGCCACTGTCTTCAATCTTTTTGTTGCATGTGATAAGTAGTAATTATTTGATCGTGCCCTCGACAAGCAAGCGATCGCTAGGACAATAACTGAGGGCGCTACATGAGAGGCAACCCATGTCTTTTTTCTTAAAAACAAATTCTTTCAATACTTTATTTTTTTTGTTTTTTATTTTTTGTGAATAATTGTTGTTCTAATCTGATCTCATCTCAGGTGCAGTTCTATTAGAAAGCTCAGAAATCATGGCCAAGAGATCATCTCGAGCTTGGCCAAGATTTATCCAGACAGGCGTTACCAAAGCAACCTTTAATGAAAAAGCAAACAACTGTCAGTCGTGCATCAGAAGATAACGGATAGAACTCATTTGAAATTAGAATTCTAATGAAATCAAATTAAAAGAGTTTGAGTCCTAATAAAACCACCACTCCTAACTGACAACCATAAACACTACTCTACTCTCAACTCTGCAACTTCCACAAACATCTCCACTTCCCTATTTTTTTCAAAATCATAGCCAGAATAAAATCCAAATCTCCCAAAAAGGTCCCTATCAAACAACTTGCTCCTATAATACAAGAGCCACCCACTAAATCATCCTCTTAAAATTCTCCTCCAACAAAAAGTGAAAAATAAGAAAACCCTAACCTCAGCTCTGTTCTCACCAAATCATTACGGACCATGGCCGAACAATCAACCCCTGCTTCCAAAACTCCTAGGAAAGGCACTTCACCTCCTAGCACAGTATTCTCAACACCACCAGAAGAAACCCCAGTCGCACAAGAAAGCGGCGGTCCCTCCACTAGATGCCGTATCGTCATCCCAACACCTATCGTCCAGCAAGAAAATTAAGAAATAGAGGATGAGGATGACAAAGTAGAAGAGGAATCTAAAAATTAGGTGGAGGAAGGGGAGCAAGAGGAGAAAGGGGAAGAAGAAGGAAACTCTAGGTTAGAGAAGAACGTAACGGTGCTGGTTAGTGATATAGATTTAGATGAGGTCCCATTGAGGATGATACGATCCTAGTTGCGTAGGATGCGTAGCAGGTGATTTTGATCATTGTTCAAAGACGTATTTCGATGCGGAATAACTAACTTGACTCGTGCAAATGTAGACCACCTCGCCAACTGAATGCTAAGAGCTCTAGTCGATTTCACGTCAAGGATCTTGTATCGGATTCTTAGGTCTAGGCTCGACTAGGTGAGAATCAAACTAAGACAAACGACACAATAATGCAATTCCAAGGATTTACTTGTGTACGACTCAAGTATTGCGGACTCAAGAAGAACAAGGTTCAACACGTTGAACAATGGGCAGATATTGAAGAAATAAGGTTCTGAAATTATCAAATAAAAGCCAACTGAACAAGGAGGCCAAGCGGCTCCTTATGTAGAGTTTTACAAGCAAACCCTAATAGGAATAGATGTAGGAGTTCTAATTAAGGAAAATAATTTAATTAATTAATTAATCAATTAACTATTTAACTAATTAACTAATTAAAGTAAATATAAATATATTTAAATACATTCCAGCAGGCCATGTCGAGCTCTCCATCATCGGGCCAAGGTTTGGGCCGAAACCTCAAGTCGTATGTTGTCTCGCGTACACACTGCGCACCATAATATAGACTTGCATAACTTTCAAACCACTAGGCCAAATGGTCTGAAACTTGTTCCAAACAAAAGCTAACATCCCGAAGTTTTCAAAACGTGGTCGATCGCACGATTCAGACTTTTACAGCGCCGGCTAGGTTCGGACGAAGTTGCCTGACGCGTCTTAGAATCCTTGTCTGCGTAGGACTACTGTCAACGAGAATGTTGGCTTGTGGATTGTCTAAACGTTCTAAACTTTGGACATAATAAACATAACACATATAGGTTTCCATCAATCCTTTGTGATCCTTGATCAGACTCCATCTGCTCCATCATGTCTTGATGCTTTTGTCCATGTAGTAGCTTGATACATCTTGGGATCGTATTATAGGAGGAGAAAGAAAGTGATGCCACTTAGTAAGGTGGACGATAGAGAAGATAGGAAGGTAAGGAGGAGAGGATTTGTCTCGACCAATGACCGGGCTTTCTGGGAATCAGTGATGGAACCCCAGAAACTGACCTTCACCCATTTTGAAGCTCAAGCCAGCTGAGAAGGAAACAAAAGAGAAGCCAGAAGCGAGAAAAACCACTCCAAACCCCAAGCGAGGCTACACTGTGAAGCATGTGGCTCACAAGAAACTGGTTAGGAAGAGCCCTAGGCACAAATCAGCCCCCAAGTCAAGAAGAGGGGAAGATTCTACCAAGGAAGTTGTGGAGAAGGAAGAAGTGGAGAAGACAGAGGTGGAGACAGAGGAAAAGAAGAAGGAAGCTTTGGAGAAGAAAGTTGGTGCCCCTTTGAAGATAAAATCGGATGCCACAGTGGACTAGTCAGCCCCATTGAAGAAGACAAGAGCCACAACGGTAAAATCTAAGGGCAAAAAGCACATTGAGATCGACCAGCAAGAGGATTCAGATAAAGTAGTAGTAGCGGCAACTCTAGTCTTGGCCAAGTCTATGGCCTAGACTGTCAAGGTGCCACCACTTCACACACTGAAAGGCTGGCTGAGGTTTGACACACTAGACCTCAAGGCCAAGCTCACAAAAAAGCTTACTTCTAAAATTGTTCCCCATGCTTTACTTGATTTTTCATTTTTTGGTACTATGGGTGCGAGGAATAGAACTAGGAAGTATATGCTTAACATTGGGTGGGAACCATTCTTGCTGCTTAACATGCCTTAATATACAAAATTATGTTTAGAATTTCATTCCTCTTTTTGGCTTGATCAATATGTGTTGTTTGCTGATGGTATGGAGTATCCCAATTTGTCTACTGCTGATGTGATTAATTTTAAACTTTGTAATATCTGGTCTCACCTGTCCATAGATGAATTCAATTTAATGATAGGCTTCGTAAGTACTGAAAATGTTAAGTCTGATGAGTATTTAAATTCCTTGACTGAATATCCCTCTGATAGGGATAAGACAGTAGGTTATAGGGAGTTGATTGAAGATAATAAAATAAATTTTGACAAAAATGCTAAGGCCCACGCAATTAGAGATCCTACTTTGAGGATTCTCCATAGGACTCTGTCTATTAATCTGAGTGGGAAGACTAATGTTTCTGGAAATGTGTCAAAACTGGAAGTGTTTTTGTTACGGTGCATGAAATATGAGAAAAAGGTCAACCTAGGCTACTAGTTAGTTAAGCAACTTCAGGCTTGTGAAGCTACATCGAAAATGATTTTGGGGACCTTGATCACGAGTTTAGCTGTCTTCTAAGGGTTTAAAAATTGAATCTGCTAATTTGCATGAATTCTGTGGTGTGAGACTTATGGATTTAAAAGCATTTGATCAAATGGGTTATTTCCATATGGAAGAAGGCTTTGTGCATTTCAATGTAGGGTACACACCGGTGGAGGAGCACATTTTTGAAAGGAAATACCAAGGGAATTTCATCCTGAAGCCAATTAGATTCGAAGATGAAGAAGCCTCTTTACAGTAGAATAGAGAAGCAGATCCTGAAGCAAATCCTAGCCAAGCTAGTGGCCAAGATGATGCTCCCAAACCCCAGCAAGAGTTTGAGCTAGAGCTACCACAGTGGGCCTCAGTCCTCCTAGACCAGCAAACATCCCTGCTCCAGCACTTTGTTGCTAGCCAGAACACCATCATGGAGTTCCAAGAGGCTGCAAATGCCCAGCTCCAGAAATCCCTTGAAGCGCACCAAGGCTACTTCAAGCAGATTGAAACAGGGCTAGCAAATTGCCTCAGAGACCTCCATATCCTGACAAATGCCCACGCCGGACTTCACAAGAAACTAGATGCTTATCTAACCTCAGACTCCAAGGATGAGGCTCCTAAACCAACTCCACCTCTAGGACCTTCGGCTCCTCCAACAATTTAAACCCCCAAGTCGTGCCTTTCTTCTTCTTCTTTTTCTTATTTTTTCTTATTTTATTTACTTTTCATTTTCTATTTTAAGTCTTGTGACCCTTTCACACAATGAGGACATTGTGTATTCTAAGTGAGGGGAGGGATTAATTGTTAATTATTTGTTTTGGTAAGTACATGTTTCTGTTTTTTTGTGTTTCCATTTGCTGCATGAAATTTTTTATTTTTAGGAGTCTTGGCCAAGACAGTCTAGATTGAGACTTGTGCATGATTTTTTTTGTGTTTGGAAAAATCTGGACTGCACTTGCTCTTGACTTCATGTTTGCCTCTTACCTAGATATGAGAATGCTTCAGTCTCTATTGACCCCAGACCATATTACTAGGGTAGGTAAATTGGGTTAACATATTCAATGCTTGTAAGAGTACGATTCCTGGTACTCTTTAAGTATCCTTAATGCACATAATCAAAAGTTCTTGTGCTTAACACCAGAATCTACTAAATTAGGACTGGTCACCATTGTTTTTGCCTTGAAAAATCCTGATGACATAGAACTGCTAGGAATTAAAAAGAAATTGAGCCCTTAAGTGCTATATTTTGCTCTAGCATTCTTTCCTCAACAAGTCAGAATGGCTAGAGAACTGTTTAAAAAAAATAAGGAGATGAAAAAAAAATCAATGAAATTAATTGTCTTGATATTCCTGCCGCAGTAATATTCAAGAAACTTTTAGCAATTCACTCTTGGAAAAAAATTATAAGGGCTCATGGTAATGCAATAAAATAAGCAGTTGTCAAAAATAGGAAAGAATAAAGAAAAATAGTTGTTGTTTGTATTGATTTGTATGATTCTATCAAGGAGTACCTAGAATTTTTGGTTATGTGGATTGGGGATCCTTGGGTCATTGAGTAGGCCCTGGTAATAAGGAAGTGGGATTTGGAAACTGAAGCGTTTGAATTATCTAGGAAAAGGGTGAACCGTTGAGTGCAAGCGTCGGTCTTGATTTTTATTTGTGTTTTGTTTTGTATCGAGTCTATCATGCTTGGGGGCAACCATTGTTTAAGTGTGGGAAGGCTTGATTGATGGTTTAATTCATATATTTTTTGTCATTTAATTCTGGCAAATTGGATGGCAAAACTACCTAGAATCTCCCTACTTGTGCAGATATTCAAGGAGGTAGCAAGGATGGAGGATATATCAGTTTCGAGCTTGTACCAGACAATTAATCAATCTTGGCCGCAGGCTTGGCCAAGATTGATTAGGTAGAGACGTGCTGACTGAGGAGTCACAGAGTGCGTGGGTTGGAGTGATAGCTGGATGCGAGAGATTTGCAGTCAACCAATGAGGGGATGAGTTGAAACCAAATTGGTCAAGTAGACAGCTAATCTCGCGCAGGTTAGTGAGTATTGAGAGGTATAGGCCTAACCAGACTGACAATCTAGGGCTCCGACTAGGGAGTAGCCTGGCCTAGACATTGTCTTCCCCTATTCCATTGAGAAAGCGCATGCGACTCAAGACAGCAGTCAACTGGATAAACTCTTTAGCCAGAAAGGTGTCTACTAGGATCATCGAGAGAGAGAGTACCCTCTAGGTGGTTATAAGAGGAGGGAAGTAGGATTGGAAAGGAGTTCCTCCCAATCTATAGCAATGTTATGAATGTGGAATGTGAAAACCCATGAATTCTTCCCTATTGTTTACATCTTTTTAATTGCAACACTTGAATCTTGGCCAATTATCTTGACCAAGATTACTTTCTTTACAACATTCACCCAATCTTGGCCTTTCCTATTGACCAAGATTGATTTTTCTGTTTAATTTTTTATTTGTTTTTTTTAGTTTCGGGAACACCCAATCAACTCCAGTGACGAGGAAGTCAACCAAGACTATAATTCCCAATCAGATCTCTAAGGACGATCCTCTTACCGCAATCTACAAGTCTTTGTGGACAAGTGATAAGTTGTAACCCTTTTCTACCCATATTTATCTCTATTTTTACAACTATATTTGATGCTCTCGACAAGAAATAAAGGAGGGGTTCTGTATTGTTATGTGTGATTTTATTTTTTACGTGAATTTATTGTTTTGAGTGTCTTTTAAATTTTTAGGTCTGTTTTAAATTTTTCTGCATGATCGTCTTTTGATTTTTGTGTGTTTTTAGATAGATTGCATGTTTTGTATTATTTTCAAGAATCATAAGCCATCTTGTCTTTAAACATCTTGTCCATTCACATAGGAAGTAAGAATGCTTTATTTCATGACTCCATACCATAATTCCAGGGCAATAAATTGGGTTAACATTTCCAATATTTGTAAGAGTACGACTCTTGGTACTCTTTAAACATCCCTCAACTACATAGATTCATAATTTTGGTGCCTAACACCAGAATTTCCAAATGAAATGTTCATAACTATTTTGACTCACCTTGTAAATCTTTGATGCATAGAACTGCCATGCAATTTTTAGATGAGCCCTTGAAAAGAATAAAATGCTCTGGTATTCTTGCCTCACCAAGCAGGAGTATCCAGAGAACTATCCTAGTAAAAGAAAAGCAGTTTGTCCTTGTGTTCTTGCCTCACCATGTAGGAGGATCTAGGAAACTACTCAATGAATCAACGATTCATGTGAAATGCGTGGTAAAAATGGGAATAGTTTAGGTGGAATAGGAAGGAAGGGAAGACAAAACAGTTTGTTGTCTTTCAGTTTGCATGATTTTATCATGGAGCACCTAAATTATGACGATGTATATACAGGATGTTTGGGGTATTGGTTAGGCCATAGTAATACAGTTTTGGAGTTATAGATTAATGTGTTTGAGCATTCTATGTGATGAGATGGATGGTTAACCACATGAGTCTTCTTATTTTTATCTTTTTGTTTTGTTTTGTGTTGTTATGGAGTCAGTATGCTTGGGGGCAAGCATTAGACTAAGTGTAGGGGGGTTTGATTGAGCTTTAATTGTAGTAGTTTTTACCACTAGTTCCCTTGCAATTTCGAATGGTATGCTATTAATTTCGGTGTAAATCATTGGATTATTGTAGGAAACAACTTTAAAGAGGTAGAGGGCAAAAAGGAGGAGATTGGGAATGATTCTGGGCAAAGTTGGAGCGGAAGGATTTCTGGTTGCCTTCTTGACCAAGACAGACTCGCTTGGCTAATCCATCACCTGGAGAAATCTACGGAGCAGACAGCGGATCAAAGGCGCTGGTAGATGATTTTCCTACCCTGACGATTGAAAAGAGTTAATCACGGACCAATTGTAGATGCCTCTTGCTGTTTTGGTCCAACAAGATTCTTTTGTGAGGAAGAGAGTACTTCAAAATACAATTTATAGTTGATTTGGATTTGATTTTCCTTGATTTCCGCTTTTAGCTAATTTTTAGGAACTATTTATCCTCTTCCTATGTTTTTTTTAGAGGGGGTTCCGCCGTCACTGGGTTTGAATCTCTTCTCTGACTTCCTATCGCCATTTCATACACATTTTACTCCTTTAGAAATGAGGATTATTATTTTCAATACATTGTTTATTTTGCTTTCAATCATGAGTACGAGTAGCTAAGTACATCCTTCTTAGTAGAGGCAATTGAAGCATGAGCATGAGTACGCATGAGACCTAATCGATATTATCATTCTTTAATTCTGCATTTAATCAATCTCGCAATTATTTCTAACGTGTTTTCTATTTGATATTAGACCTGATCAATCTAGGATTGAATAGAACACGCAACCATGATTCTTCTTTGTCATGGATTATTGACTAAGAGGATCGAGATAGACACCTAAGCGCTAGCGGGACATCCGCGAAACGGTAGGGGGAAAGGTTAATCATACCCAGTCCCGATTAACGCGTAAGGATACTAGTCTGGAGTTGTCTTCCTCTAGTCAATCATCAGCCAACTCAGTAAACCCTTTAACTAGCAAGGTGCTAGTTGGTTAGGCATCATCTCTAAGCGTACCTGAGGTGGTGTTGATATAGGAGGGAAGCAGGGATCATAAGCGTACCTTGATCCTATAACAACTCTGTAGATTGAAGATGAATACCCATACGTCATTGATTGTAACTCATGTCTCATAGCTGCCAGCCTCTACTAGGAATTCCTCTCCTTTTTTATTTCCATTTCTGGATCTACCGTCTTGACCAAGAACACTATTCTTGGCCCAGACCGTTTCATTGCTTTATTACTTTTCCAGTTTAGTTCTAAAACAACACCGTTAGATTCTTTGACATCCAACATTTGCGTCGTTAGACAATTTTCCGTTAGTTACATTAAAAAATTATTTTATAATACATAAAATAATAAATAATTATAAATGTGTAACAATAATATAGAAACAAAATTTATCCAATAAAAAATACAAAAATAATTAACATATGTAAAAATAATTTAAAATTTGACATTTTTTAACAAATCCGAAACAAAAATGGGTTAACTTTATTAATTAAACGAAGTCAAATTAACATTTATAATTTTAATTTAATTATTTAAGTGGGTTATCTTTATCGATTAAAAGAATTGGGTTAGGAATATTGGTTAAATTATTTTTATATTTTTTAAAATTAAGTTAAAAAAATTTGTTAAAAATTGGGATTTGTTATAAAATGTCAAATTTTTAAATTATTTTTACATATTTTAAATATTTCCTGTATTATTTTTTCTTGGATAAATTTTGTTTCTATATTATTTTTACCAGAATTATTTTTCTTTATTTTTATTATTTTATTATTTATAAAATATTTTTTTAATGCAACTAACGAAAAAAGTTAACAACTTAACGATGTTAGTTGCAAAGTTGGGTGCTTAGGTGCCAAATTGTCTAACGGCACAAATATTGGGTGCCGAAGTGTTTAACGATGTAAATGTTGGGTGCCAAAACATTTTTGCCCTATTATCTTTATGATTTGTTCATAGTGTATGTGGTTCGATCATAATATCTGTGATTTGTTCATATAATATTTGTGATTGTTCATATATTGTATATAATTTCATTATAGTGTTTATAAAAATATTGCAAATTTCAACTAAAATAAAAGAATGATATTATACATATATATTAAAATAAACCAATTTTTCATCGTTAATTACCGGTAAAATAGAGTATTTTTTAATTCAATGCAAAATAAGTTTTACTGAGATCTAATAAAATAGAACAATACACTATTCGTTATTGTAGAACGTTACAATTTAGGGTTTTTGTTAAATATTTTCATTGTACTCAATTGATCACATTGATTTGGCCTTTTTATCTTAATTTGAACACAACAATGTTCATTTTTTATAACATCATGATAAATAATAATATGGCATATGTGTAAAACATGTCACCTCATTAAACTTTATAATTTATTGTGTCAGTTATATTAAAAATCTAGTTTAATGAACAATATTCTAATTTTTTAATCCTTTGTCAGTGGTCTTTGTTAAAAAAATCATTTAAAAACCACACCTTAGTTTTCTTAATATTGATGACTCTTATTTTATTTTATTTTTCAGATTTTAATATATTTTGAAATATTTATTATCTTTGAAATAATATTTTAGTCTTTTATAAATTTTTATTTACTTTTTTTCCCCTTAATTTCTCTTTTTTTTTTTGATTTTTTCTAATATTAAAAAAGACTCCTTATTATTTTGCACTATTAAGTAATAAATAATATCAAAAAACGTTTTTATTATATTTGAATGAGAAATAATTGAAGGACTAAATCGAAAAATGTGGAAAACATTTATGATCCGATATTTAATTTTGATAAATTGAGAATTTAACAATGAAATTTAATATCCACATAAATAAAATACAACACCCGTCGAAAATGTTTTAATGAAAGAACAGTACAAATTGAAGTCACTTTTGGATGAACAACATTCAATGATTAGGGAATTTATGAAGAGCAAAGGTTAAATCCTTGTAAAAAAGAAAGAAAGGAAGGAAAATGAATGATAATAATAGAAGAATGAAGATCCTCCGATGTTCTCTTACTCCTTGGAAAGTGGGGTGCTAATCCCATGGCGTTTGGTAGGGAAAAGAAGGAAGAGGATGAAACAAAGCAAGCCAACCCCAATAGGCACTATACGGAGGAGGTCCTTCTCCTCCATTGTTGGTGTAGGGAGAAAGCAAGTCACAACATTCTTATCAAACAAGCAAATGGCCGAAAAGATTAACAAGGACAAGATTGCATGTAAGAAATCCGTAAACCTTATCCTGTACTTTTGTTTCTCCTCCTCGGTAAGTTTGAGGCCTAGAAATCGGTCATCAATGACCCACAATCCGCTGAACGTGGCTAGACCATACCGAACCTTCCCCCTCTCGTCGCGCAAGCTATCGGTGAAGCAAATGAGGCAGCTTGACAAGCTACAAATCTCCAAAAGCCCAATCGTTAGGTACTGGCTTGTTTTGGTGTTGCATTTCCCTTGGTGCGTGAAAATTGGCGACAAACCTTGGAATGCTAGGACTGACCCTGTAGGGAGAAGCCTCGCTAAACGTCCTATCCCTTTGAATGTTTTCCTCACAACTTTTTGTGTTGCTGTTTTGGGTCGTTTTTGTTGGTCAAGAACAGGTACATTCTCATTCTCATTGTCAACAATAGCTTGCTGCGGGTTTTGAAGAAGAGCTTGTTCCACATCCATGGCCGCGTTTCTTTGATACTTAAATATTTCTACGATTATCATATATATGTAAAGAGAATTGGATTTTATATATATATTAATTCTTTTGTGCAGTTTAATTTGTTGTTACCAGAATGAATTGGTTGGCACAAATTAGTTGGTTTGCACTTTAGTTGTTACGTGTTAATTTAACCACATAAATCTATAAAAAGTATATATTACCAACTGTTTGATTGTTGGGGAGTTTAAATATTAGGGAGGGTTTGCATTCTATAGGGTGTTAAAAAGTAGTAATTAAGCTACGAATTCTATAGTGTTTTGAATGAGCATTTTGTCTATTTTTTATTTATTTCAAAAGCATCACTTTTATTTTTCATAGCAAAAGTGTATTTTATAATTTTTATTAGAAAAAAAAGTGTATTTTCAACTCGAGTTAGAAGTAATTAACACTTAATTTAATGACAGAAAATCGAATATCTTAAAAAGAAAAAGAGTATATTTTACAAAATTGCCAATAAAAATAATAAAACATTCATTTACTCGATGTCTTACAATTTAATATTTCATTCTACATTTTTGGGTGGTATGTGAATCATGAAACGTCCTAGTTTATAATTAATGAGTGCAAGTCTTGAACTAATTTTGGTCAAAACAAACATGCATGTGTCCTAGTAATTAGTACCAGATCATCATCAGAATTATTGATCATGGATCTGTTGGGGTTAATTCCAATCGACAATCAATTTGCACAGCTAATAATCTTATCCTAAAAATCAATAACCCCTAGCTATCAAACGAATTAAAAATAATCAAGAAAAGAACACTGAAATTTTAGAGTGGAAAACCTCAACAGGTAAAAAAAACCACGGGGCCAAGCCAGTAACAATCCATTATATGATGATCAATGTGTACAATCGAAGAAAACCCCTCTCTCAACTCTAGGAATTATCTGACATACACTGCTATCACCAATAGTACCAATCAAACAATCAATCAATCCGAAAAAATAAAAGACATGAGAATAGAGAACCAAAACTAGATTTTCGCTGTTTCTGTCGGGACACTATTGCTATCACCGATCCAACCGTTCAGATTGAAGAACCAGAAGTTACGCACCTTCTTTCCAAATTTCAGCCCGATCCAACGGTTAATAAAGTCGTAGTCACGAATCTGTTTGTGAGAAAATAGTTTTTCTCTCTTCTCTTTCACAAGATGCTCAACAGCAACCCTTTTACAATCTTTCAGGATGCTCAACAACAACCCTTTCACAATCTCTCATGATGCTCAACAACAACCCTTTTACAATCACTCTCAAATCCTCCTGATTTTACAATCTCTCTCAAATCCTCCTGATTTTACAATCTCTCTCAAATCCTCCTGATTTTACAATCTCTATCAACTCAAACTCACATCTAGATCGAGGAGACCACACTAGAAAAATCTCCACCTCACATTTCTCTCTTGCTCTTCTCTGCTCTCTATGGCTTTACATTGCAACAAATACAATCTCACAATCCAAGCATGCCTATTTATAGGTAGCTATCATGAAAGAATTGAATTTCAACTACAATTCTACTTTTCAGTCCAATTTAATTCTAAATTGGTTTCTACATTCCAATCACAAAACCAACTCTTTTTTAGTCAATATGAGCTGGACTCCAACAGTATCACCACTAGTAATCTATACTATAATGCACCAGTTATTGGTGGCATCCAAATTCAAGCGAACTTAGCTCGGCTATGAGAAACAACTACCAAATTAATTAATTTGGATTAATTTTAATTTATTACTCCTTCCATTCCATGTAATAGTATTCCAAAAAAAAAGTCAATTTATGTTTCTCCGGTACCCAATCAATTGAATTATTTTTTATTATTCTCATGAACTAAGAAGCATGCTTATTTTTTATTGACTAAAATTTTATTGAAAAAATTAAAAGGTAATCAAAAATTATTTCAACAATATTTTTGGGCTTATTAAAAAAAAAAAAAAAAAAAAACAATATTTTTGGTGTATACAATTAAGCCATAAAATGATTTTTTTTTTTCAAAATGGAGGGAATAAAGAAATCATATACTAATTGGAGACGGTTTTCTTAAAGTACAACCCCACGCATAAACCATTTTTATTTTTATTTTTATTTTTGCTAAAACCAAATATATTAAAGAATTTACAAAAAGTGAGGGAAAATACTCATATTTAATCCCAAAGAAGTAAAAAATGAGTACAAACTGCCCCAAAGGCTAACTTGGAGTTCTATGGAAATGTCACCCCTCTCAAATAGAAAGGGAGCGTATCATTTGGAAACACTTGACGGTACTGCCTTACTAAATTCTTGAAATATAGCCCGCTTGAAACTATGTCATGCTAGAAGCTGATCTCTCCTATTTTACATTGTTAACATTGCTCTAACGCATGAATCAAAGGCATTTTTTCTGCACGTTGTGGCCAATAATATGCAGATAACGAAGAATGCCAGGAGTGAAAATCCTATCCTTGTGATGGCTGGTCCTGATCAGACAGCTCACTAAGACGCGGCACGCCCTAGCATAAACAACGTTGGGAGTGAAAATCCTATCCTTGTGGCGACCGTGCTCACATAGACGGCCCATTAAGACGAGGCACACCCCAACGCCCCCGGGAGTGAAAATCCTATCCTTGTGGCAACCGTGCTCACATAGACGGCCCATTAAGACGAGGCACGTCCCTGCATCCTTGGGAGTGAAAATCCTATCCTTGTGGTAGCCGTGCTCACACAGACGGGCCATTAAGACAAGGCACGTCCCAAGGAGATAGTAACTCCGTCCTGGAAGTGAAAATCCTATCCTTGTGGCAGCCGTGCTCACATAGACGGACCACTAAAACGAGGCACGCTCTAGGGACGCGAGGTTTCAACGCTTGGGAGTGAAAATCCTATCCTTGTGATGGCCGGTCCTGATCAGACGGCTCACTAAGACGAGGCACGCCCCAAGCCGATCGTTGGCATTTGAAACAAAGAGAGATATCCCAGCCAGTAACCGAGCGGTTGATACCCGGTGAAGTTGAGCTGGAGAGATGTCTCTATCGCAACAACAACATCATGAACAAACTTAGCAAGGCTAAGTGATCCCCCTAACAACAAAGGGCGTGGAAATAATAGTAATTTGTTCCTTGGAACATGATCAAAGAAATAATGATAATGCATCGTTAGACACACGACACGAAGAAATAATTTCCTGATTCTCAACAGAGAAAAGAGCACGCAGAGACACTGCAGGAAAGTCTTCCTCAGAGAACAAGTCATTGTGATTATCGCAGAAGTACTATGTCTCTAAAGACAGAAGTGCCTTGGCACCCATGAATGGTGTGTACATGCAAACGCAACGGTTGACTAACCGCATTAGGTACGATGACCACATCATTGTGATTTTAATAACAAAGTTTACTAACCATGTTGTGGCAGTAATATCATGAGGCAAGACCAACAAAGAAATTATAGACAAAAGGCAATGGTATAAAGAAAAGCTGACATCGTCAAGATTACAAAATATCCCCAAAGGGTAGATAAAGACATACCAATACCAAAAAGCAAAAAGCAAAGTGCGAGGCCTAAGGAGCGGCTGACGCGTTGTTTTCTCCTTGCTTGGCGGCCTTTGCGTTGTAGGACCTCTCCTCAAAATATTGAGAAAGAACATCAATCTGAAGGTGGTCCACCCCATAATGACGCATGAAGCCCTCCGACATAATCATTGCTCCCTCCTTCAGATACCAACGACATTTCTTAGCAGAAAGGCTAAGTTCGGCAGCCAATTCAACGTTTCTCTGCCTTTCTGACGCTAGCCCGGCCTCTTCTTCAGAAAGGCGTGTGCTTAGAGCGGTACCTTTCTGTTTTTCTTCCTCTAACGCAAGCCTGGCAACCTCCGCCTCTTGCTTAGCAACATTCGCCTCTTGCCTAGCCATTTCTGCCTCTTGCTTGGGAACCGTTGCAGCATCCAAAAGTCCCTGACGCTCAGTCGTCAATCTGTGTATTTCCCCTTGCTTGTCCGCTGCCTCCCTAGCGTTAGCCTCATCCATGTAATGAGCATGGCAGAAGGAAGAAAACATCTGAGAACGAAGGAAATCTATGCGCCCCTGGTGACCTTTGGCCAAAAATACATCCTTTTTCCCTTGATGCGACATTATTCAAGCCGCCAACAGAGATGTAGATGCAAGAATAGCCTCAGCACTATCAGTCTCCAAGGCTTGAAAAGTTTTCTCTCTAAGGCCACCCAGGTTAACCTAATGAGTGGGAAAGCTGGGAGGAGCGTGTGGAGTAACACCAACTATCAAGTTAGAAGCAGAATTGCCCCTCGCGGCAGGAAGCGGAGACAAAGGAACAAAGGACAGAGTAGGAGGAGAAGGAGGGCAGTCAGAAGAACCCCCTACGGTGGAGACAAAAGACTCACCACCGCCGAGTACCTCAAAACCCATCATGTCTGAGCTAAAACCTATAGCGGCAGAAGTAGAATGGAGTGGAGAGCCAGCAAAAGCGTGGGGATTGCTAGCAAGGTCAGCACCTTAAGGCTGCCCGGAAGGTGCGCCACCTTTCGCGAAAGTTGTCAAGGGAGGATTAACGCCGGATGACGACAGGCTATTTTGAAGGTCATGACGAACCTTCTTCCGACACTCGGCGAGCTCACTTGCAAACGACATGTCTTCGCGAGGAAGAGAATGAGTGGAAGTGGTGCCAACTTCCTAAGAAAATGAAATGTAATAAGCAAACTGTAGAAGAACGAAGAAAGCAACAGGGGCAACAGATATAGGTACTTGAGCAGAAGGGGAAACCAAGGGAATTCCAGAAGGAATCGAACCGGCAGACACTTCTGAAGAAGCGGTAACCTGAGAAAGAGTGGGGGCACGGCGGTTGCTTTTTTTGCTTCTCTTCCTTCTTGTGACGCGCGCTCGCCAAGACGACGCTTGAACAGTGCCGATAGTAATGGCAACTCCTCGAGAAAGTGGTGCGGCTAAAGTAACACCAGTAGCCCCACCTTCAGCGGTAGCAGCTGTAGTAGCAGCAGCGGCGGCAGCCTGCTCTCTTTTCGCTTGCTCCCTTCTCTTTTTCCTCCGAATATATTCGGGCTCCCAACCGGGCAGAACCACTGCGTATTCATGGAAAAATGTTAGCGTTAGCATTTCCCAGCAACGTGAAGAAAGAAGAGAAAACACTCACCCATTTTACACTCTGTAGTTGCCACTCCGTTTGCCACTTTACGAGTGTCAACGCTAAAGTCCATTTGGAGCAGCGTCTTTAACCAACTATCCTTCGGGTCGAAAAGTGGTTTTCTGCTACCCCAAGCCCCATCTTTAATTTCTTTGTTAAAACCGGTTCTCCCCAAGGGCTCGGGCAGGTTAATAATAAAAAATTATTCTTTCCAGCGAGTAACAGAAGACTCGATACCCATAAGTTTCCAAGTGAAGGGCTTCAGTGAGTTATCATCATAGCGGGGCGATATTGATACCACCCCCTTGCGAGAATAAAATTGGAAAATATCATGAAGCAACGCTAGCGAAGGGGACTCAATCCCTTTGAACTGGCATAACGCCGCAAAAGCACTAACAACGTAAATTGCGTTAGGACTCAGTAGGGCCAGATTCAAGTCAGAATCGGCCAGCAACAGTTTTACAAGCGGGTCAAGGGGGAGCCGAAAGCCATGATCAAACAACTAGGCATACAATATCCTACTATTATCGGGCAATACACAATTAAGATGGAGAGGGTCAGAAGCAACACTAACAGAGTAACCCTTAGGAAGCTGAACATTGAAATCGGACAGACTACGATGAACTAGGGGCAAAGTGTAAAGAGAAGTGGGGGTATTATTGAACTTCTCCTCCCCAACAGAATTTTTGGAACTTTCCTCCTCAGCAGATTTTGAAGAACGAGTCTTCACCATAACCAGTAAAAAGAAAAAGAGGGTAAAAGAAGAAAGTAATGTGTGTACCTTCGCGGAAAAAACACCAAGGATCCCAAAACAAAGAAGAAGGAGCGGCGTGAGTTATTTTTAGAAGGAAGCAGTGAGCGAAGAAAGTTAAAAAAGAAAAAAATAAGGCGGGGAAAAAACATTATATATAACCCTAAAGGGGTTGAAAAGGCGTGACCAGTTAATAACTGACACATGGCAAGGTAGCATAACGGAAGGACGCGACACGCGCGAAGGACACAAATTTTAAAATGGAGACTCTCCAGTCCTTGCTACTCCCTAGAAGGTGCCTATTTCAAACGCCTCTTCACAAGAAAGACACGTGTCCTTCTTCATCATTACTCTTCGATCACATTAATGAGGGGATTCATAGCATTTAATGCTCTAAAAAGCAGCACCAGCTCTGACACGCGACCTCAAGAAACAGCGCGATAGCAGAAAAGCGCTAATGAAGTATAAGTAATATCGATAATACGTCAAAACCCAATGTTTGGGGAAAAACAGCAATGATCTCATGGCGTTAGCCTTATTACAAGAAGAGCAATGTTAAATGTCTTTGGGGAGCGATTAATTGAAGAATAAATAAATACAAATGAGAAAGAGATAGTAATCAAGAGGAAGACCGTTACGCGCTACCGCCATCGCTGTCACCAGACTTCTCTCCCTCTAAGACAGATGCATCGTCTCCATTTTTATTAACCTTATCCATTATGGCAGAGGCATAATCCGCAATCCTGGACGGATCGAAGGAATCACTCTCGAAATTGCCAGTGAACCCAGAAGTAAAGGCCTCCAGAACCTTCTTTTTCCACCGCTCCATCCTCAGTGGAATCCTAGCAAATTCCTCATCTCGAGCCAGCATATCTTCGCGAAGAAGAAGATTTTTCTTCTTTTCCAAAGTTAATTTCGCATCCAGAACATCGATTTTCGCTTTCCCTTTAGATTTTTCTCTACTTAGCTCCTTTTGTGAATCGTCATAAAGACGCGTTAGCAACCTCGTTTGGTCTAACGATCGGTCAAGCTGCACCTTCTGAGCACACATCGCACGAGCAGAATCCCGCAGTTCACTGTCAAAAGCCTCTACCGCATAATGAAAGTAACGGAAGACATCTAGAGATTCATTCATAATGCGCCTACAGCGAGCCCTTGGCGAAAGCTGAAGAAATTTCTCTTTCTTTGTAGAAGAGCTCATCATTTCTCCTACCAGGGGCGCCGTGAACTCGTCCCTTGAGAAGGGATTTTGTACCCCTGCTCTTAAGGTCTAAGTCTTGGTGTTCAAGCTTAGCCTCAACATGGATCCCGAGATGCGTCTAAGACGCAGGAGTTGACGGTAGCCCCTTAATAGGGTCTGTGAAGGGAAAGTCTAAATGGGTGTGATAGCTCTCCACCAACCCCTGGGCAAGATATGCGAATATGCTTGCCTAAGTGAGCTTCTCCTATGCGGGTCCGGCATAGGCGTGCGAGTGAGCCTTCCGTGTTAGGGAATAGGCGCTGCCATCATGGTTGTGCTATGATGGCCACTTCTAGTTAAGTCCTTGTTAGAACTAGTAGTGCGCATATAAGAGAGGGACGAGGTTTAAGAAGGGTTGCGAGGGTTGCTACGGAAGAACTATCTAAGGGTTCGAATATCGGATATAGGCCTTGCCCTAGGCGAAGGGCAAGCATAGGCCGAGGCGAGAGGACTCGGTCTATGACATGGTCGTGCGTGGCCTTGAGGCGCGAGCGAACATGGCCGAGAGGCGCGAGAGGGCGTGGCCTCGAGAGATGGAATGTGGCTAAGAGTTATACGCGAACTTGGGCTAGAGGCCGAGCGAACCTAGCTCTAAGTATTGCGGAAGCCTTCCTACGAGACGCATACGAGCGACTCAGGTGAGGGCCTTGAGTATCATGGACTCGCCTTAGTCGGGCGTGTGCGCGAGAAGGAGAGAATGGCTTGGGCGTTGGTCGTGGGTTAGACTAAGCCATAAGAGTGGGGAGGAGTCGGTGCTGAGTCTTGTCAATGGTTCTGCACGAGACGAAGCTATATGAGGGATATCGGAGATGCCTGTCAAGTACAGGGGAAAGGCTGGCCTAGATTGTGGAATCTAGGCGCCGCACGGGCTTGAAAAATGTTAGACCGTGACAGGTGGTAGCGGAGCTAAACGAGTAGGATTTATGCACACCAAGTGCATTAGTCCAATGGGGCGAGCCTAAGCTCGATAACATCTTGGGATGTCAAGAGGGGAGAATGTGAGTTGACGGGAATGATGAACCTGCGGATGCTAAGATGAAATTGGCCAATATTACGAGTGAGTTGTCGGCATGACAGCAACGAGTGAGAACCCTGAGTCCAAGTACTCTAGATGAGAAAGCGGTGGCTGGTGTTCGGAAGAAACACGCACGTGGACGAGAAATACGGAGAACACTAGTTGTTGGCTCCTGTATTGGATGGATCACTAAGTGATCGGGCAATAAGTCCCAACCCGAGTTCTAGCGAGATAAAGAGACGAGTTTGGATACGAAAGTATCAACGATTATGTAGATTGATGAGTGAGTCTATTAATGCATGATGGGTAACTAGAGTCCCTAGTCCATAGTCATGGGTAGCTAGAGTTCTAGTCCATATTTATGGGATATGGGTAGCTAAAGTTCTGGTCCATACTTTGGGTAGCTAGAGTTCCCAGTCCATACTCTGGGTGGCTAAAGTCCCTAGTCCGTAATTATGGGTAGCTGGAGTTCTAGTCCATATTTATGGGGTATGGGTAGCTAGAGTTCCTGTCCATGAAATGGTTAATAGAGTGCACAAGTCAAGTCGGACATAATGCGAGAATGAGTCTGAATATGATATCAAAGATTGATTCAGGCAGTGGGAAAAGAGTGAGTAATGACGGACAAGAAATCTAAAAAAGGAAGTGTTATTTTAGAAATTGTCCGAGCCCTACATTGCGCACTTGACGCATGTATGTATGGGCGAATCAACCCTTTGATATAGATCGATGAGGACATCGATGGTTGAAGTGGAGGAGGAAGCGAGCCAGGAGATCTCATACGTGAGATCTCAAGCACATGGTAACGTGTGTGGCTCACGAAATGAGTATGTATGCGCAGTAAGCGCATGAGCGGAGCCTAAGATGAGTCATGAGATCTCATACGTGAGATCTCAAGCACATGGTAACATGTGTGGCTCACGGAACGAGTATGTATGCGCAGTAAGCGCATGAGCGGAGCCTAAGATGAGTCATGAGATCTCATACGTGAGATCTCAAGCACATGGTAACATGTGTGGCTCACGGAACGAGTATGTATGCGCGGGAAGCGCATGAGCGAAGCCTGAGATGAGTCATGAGATCTCATACGTGAGATCTCAAGCACATGGTAACATGTGTGGCTTATGGAATGAGAATACGCATGAGGCGTCACGAGAGTGCGCAGAGGTGTTGTTATATGTATGTGGCAATCTAGCTATACATATGAGACTCACTGGCTCTGGGTGAGCCAGGCGAGAGTACGAGAAGGCGCAGAGGTGCTTGGCTTAGAGGGATATGAGATAATGCGCAGTGGCGCTGGACTTAGTGGGGTACCGTTCGACCCACTTAGGACAAAGGATATCGGTGAAACGACAAACCTATGTACTAAGTGGGTTGGTTCGGAAGAATGACGCAACTATGGGCTAGAGACGATTGTGCCATGAAAAAGCTGGACAAGCGAATCTAGTACCGGATGCTAGAACAGAAATAAAGTGTTACGTGATGCTACAACCCTAGGAAGTAGGCTTTGCTGAGCATAGCGAGAATGGAGAAAAGAAAGAGTGATAAAACGGGTGTAATGAGGGAAAACAACCCGCATGAAAAGAGAGAGCATGCGATTGAGAGAAAATAGCCCGCATGAAAAGAATGAGCATGCGATTGAAGATAAAAGGATAAGAGAGAGAGTGGCGGGAAGATGGGGCATTGTGAGTATGATCAATAGGTTCAAAGGATATCGACTAGAGGGTCGGATACTGAGGAAATATCGATCATGCCTAGAATGTACCTCTTCAAGAGGCGAGTGTGAGACACGAGCTGTGAGAAAGAAAATGAGTGGAAAGAATAACGAATATAGAAGTGTGGGAGAGCCTATAATAATAATGGCCTTAACGTGGTACTAACCTTATGTTCCATGGCAATGCAGGTCGAAGGGGATTGAAGATCTAGTCGATGAGGGCATCGACATTACTAAGTGGGGGAGAGTGTTAAGGTCTAAGCCTTGGTGTTCAAGCTTAGCCTCAACATGGATCCCGAGATGCGTCTAAGACGCAGGAGTTGACGGTAGCCCCTTAATAGGGTTTGTGAAGGGAAAGTCTAAATTGGTGTGATAGCTCTCCACCAACCCCTGGGCAAGATATGCGAATATGCTTGCCTAAGTGAGCTTCTCCTATGTGGGTCCGGCATAGGCGTGCGAGTGAGCCTTCCGTGTTAGGGAATGGGCGCTGCCATCATGGCTGTGCTATGATGGCCACTTCTAGTTAAGTCCTTGTTAGAACTAGTACGCATATAAGAGAGGGACGAGGTTTAAGAAGGGTTGCGAGGGTTGCTACGGAAGAACTATCTAAGGGTTCGAATATCGGATATAGGCCTTGCCCTAGGCGAAGGGCAAGCATAGGCCGAGGCGAGAGGACTCGGTCTATGACATGGTCGCGCGTGGCCTTGAGGCACGAGCGAACATGGCCGAGAGGCGCGAGAGGGCGTGGCCTCGAGAGATGGAATGTGGCTAAGAGTTATACGCGAACTTGGGCTAGAGGCCGAGCGAACCTAGCTCTAAGTATTGCGGAAGCCTTCCTACGAGACGCATACGAGCGACTCAGGTGAGGGCCTTGAGTATCATGGACTCGCCTTAGTCGGGTGTGTGCGCGAGAAGGAGAGAATGGCTTGGGCGTTGGTCGTGGGTTAGACTAAGCCATAAGAGTGGGAAGGAGTCGGTGCTGAGTCTTGTCAATGGTTCTGCACGAGACGAAGCTATATGAGGGATATCGGAGATGCCTGTCAAGTACAGGGGAAAGGCTGGCCTAGATTGTGGAATCTAGGCGCCGCACGGGCTTGAAAAATGTTAGACCGTGACACCTGCAGTGCGAAGACCGTTGACGCCAAACCCCGCCAAATCCATGCGATAGTGCGGAGTCCCTTTGGGGCCCTCAAGAGAGAGATTGATCATCGGAGTCGGAGGAGAGCCTTTACTGCTTACCTCTGAGATAGAAGTGAAAAACAATTGGGGAGGAACCTTGGGCGGTGGCTCAGAAACTGGAGAAGTTGTTGCCACCACATCTGGAATACAATGAGAAATGGGAGAGTCAGGAGCGTTAGCTGGTGGAGGGGAATCTGCTATTAACGAGACTTTAGCAGCAGTAGGAAGGTAGACAGTTGGCACGTCAGCAACTTTCACGGATCGAGAAGTGCTCGCCGCAGAAGAAATGACAGGCGTCACGGCAGCCGCTACGTTAGCATGATCAGAAGAGGCCCCGGTAGCCTGCTCATTCATGCCTACTCTGAGTTTCTTTCGTTGAAGCGAGGAGGCATGACAAAGGTCTGGTTTGGCATCCATATCCTCGCTCTGGCTGCTGCTGTCACTGTCAATCGTTTGAGTCGAAGGCCGACTTATATTTATCCCTCCGCGTCGAGGCGGTAGCCAATTGTCAATAAAGCGAGAAGCTCGTGCAGAGACGACGCGCCCCCGTCCTCTCCCAGCGACTTGTCTTAGTTTTCCCCCTCTTGGGTGGAACGCCCTGATGTCTGGAATGCGCGGCAGGAGGAAAGGCCGGTATAGTTCTAAGCGGCATCACATTCAAATGAGCATTAGCCCCTCCCGATGGCTGATCATCAGCGTCTCCTGATAAGGGAATATATGAGAGCGACAAATAGGTAAAAAAAAAAGGGAACGCGAAGAAAGACAAACTCACTCATAACGCACTCGTCCAGAAGCTTGTATGAGGCGAACTCCCGGATGCGATAGCGTGTACTCTTATCCAGCAAAGCATTAACTTGATCCAGCTCGCTTCTAGACAGCACCACTGGGTTTGCCCAAAGGGGACCTATAAGCTCTTGATTAAAACCATGGCGCCAGCAACGGGACGGTACCTCAAGAACGAAGAAGCTATTTTTTCAGTCAGCCACAGCCCTCTCA
The DNA here is from genome assembly GCA_963691705.1 of Viola odorata. Classification (NCBI taxonomy): domain Eukaryota; kingdom Viridiplantae; phylum Streptophyta; class Magnoliopsida; order Malpighiales; family Violaceae; genus Viola; species Viola odorata. The sequence goes on from OY829538.1 coordinate 35,090,563, forward strand.
AAGCCACAAAACTGCTGCCAGAACGACTACACAAACGCATCAGCCCACCTTGGAGTGATACTGATTAAACAATCATGACAGGTCATGCTAAAGAATTTGCGAAATAAATTGAGAGATGGGGTGAGAATGCTCTCAAACTCGCAAGCGCGAAGAAAGACATAAACCCCACACCAGGAAGAAGGAGTTATCTGGGCGGGATTAAGCTTATATTCCCGCAGCAGTGCTGTTATTGAAGCATGGACTGGGAGACGAAAACCATAGAGAAACATTTTAAAATAAACTAATCTATAATTTTCCCACAGTGGATCGTGAAGACGCATGTCGCTCTCAAGAATGGTAGGGACACACCCAGGAGGGAAAGTGATACCGTTTTCCTCCAGTTCAGCGTTTAAAATCGCATCGCAGGAGAAAATACTGGATGATTGTACGATTTCTAGATCCACGGGTCTCCAGAGGAACTGCCTGGTTCTAGTTACAACTATAGTAAGCTAATGAACAGAAAATCTGAAGGGATGAAGTGGTACCTTGAAAGGAAAGATCCGCAGGCAAATCGATTTAGGGCGGAGGACGGACGAGAAGCTTTTCCAAAAAAAGCAAAGAGAAGAGAGAAAATTTGAAATAAGGGCAAAAAGTATCAGAAAGAGAAGACAATCCCTTTTAAAGGATCGAATGTCGCTGCATTAATTGAACTACCAGTCGTGCAAGGACGCGTGTAAAAGAAGTGGGCCACGTGGAATCGTGCTCAGGGGTTAGAAGCAAGTATTTATTTACCACGATCTACCAAGCGGCAGTTAATGATTGGCCAAGTCAAAACAATCGCAGAATGCTTGACTCAATAAGACTAACGCCTTCGTATTAGCCATCAACAAAATAGCGCAGTGGCAAGAGAAAGAAAAATGTCAGTTCATTCATTAAAAGCCATACGGCATCTACAGTGCACCTAACGCTAGGACACTAATCCTCATCAGGCCAATATATGTCATAGTAAAAAGCGTCGTCATGATCTGAGAGTGGTAGACCTCCGTTGTAAGGAGGAAAAGGTTCGTCAACCCTTTTTTCCTAACCCAGCAGCTCCGAGCTCGGCCCTTCCACAACGTTAACAACCGTTGCTTCAGAATCTGCGTCATGAGGAGAACCTTTTTCCAAGACAGGATCGACAGGAGATCGTTCACTATCCTTTCGCGCACATCACTTTGTCATGACTCAGGGCATTATCCCATCCCAGGCCAAACCAGGTATCTCGCGAGGAGCGTAGGCGTTGCCTTACCTAGGTAACGCCCACCCCCATGCACATACCTAACGCAGCGATAGCACATTCCATCAACGAGGAACTTTAACCCCCCCTGACGGGCGCGTTAGCACCTTGTGGCCAAGATCACCCAGAAATGCTCCACTTTGCCTATAAATACCTCCACCACAAAGGAGGAAGGTAAGCCTAAGATTGCTAGCCAAAGCTCTGCTATTTCCATAGCTTTTACTGACTTAAGCATCGGAGTGTTTATGCCGGAGACCCCCTCCGGCGCTTTGCAGGTACATCAGGCGGCAAGGACAACCGATCCCAAAAACCATATTCCTCTACCACCCTCCAGCGAAGAGTCCGAATCTTATCATAGGTCATGTTTTATGTTCGAATTTCTAGTCTTTGTTTCAGCAAACGTGTCGTTGGTTGCCGTAGGTGGAGTGACATTTCTTGCACTTCTTTCTTTTTTGTTGTTCAGAGACGAAGGAATAGAGATATTGATACGATCCCAAGATGTATCATGCATGGCACATCGTATGTTCGTAATAAGCAGATGAACAAGCAAATGGAGTCCGATTTGAGAGAACAGAGTCTTGATGGAAACTTCAAGATGTTAGCTTCCCTTTGGAATACATTTCAGATCAATCAAACGGATGGATCAAAAGTTATGCTCGTCAAGATTTCCCTGTGCATAATGGACGTGATTACGGCCTATCCCGACGTAATTACGCCAAGACCAGTAGAATCGAGCTCTAGCTGATGTGATCACACCACACATGCGACGTAATCACATCCTGGAAGTTCCAGATTGCGCCAAAAAGGGATATATGGATTTATTATGGTTTTTCCTGATTTGGCGATTTCTATGCTTAATTAATTATGGATTTATTTTAATTAGTTTCCTTATTAATTAGTTAAATTAGATTGAATTTATTTAATTAATTAATTAGGAGTTTAATTAGAGAAAGTATTACTTTTGTAAGGATTAGGGTTTCTCCTATTTAAAGGAGCCACCCTCTTCATTCTTTGGTAGATTATTTTGAAATAAAAACCAGAGAGTTTTCTCAATTGTTCTTCGTGAACCTTGTCCCTCATTGAGTCCGGATACTCGATTAGGATAACAAGTAAAACCCGAAAATCCATTCCATTGAGTCGTCGCCCAAGGTTGATATTCACAGGTTGAATATAGGTCGCGGGATCGAATCAAGAACCTCACTTGAAATCGATTAGGTTGGTTGACACAGGTTGTCCTCAGTTCTAAGCTCGTACTTGTTGAGTTTATTTTCCGCATTCGAAATCCAAGCCTAGAACTAGATCGAGAATTACTTGTTACGCATCCTACGCAACTAGGATCGTATCAGTTGGTAGCGGAGCAAAGGCATTCTACGGTTTGGTATCTATCCATCTATCCTTTACTGTTTTTAATTGTTTTCTTTGTTGAGATTGATTCTTCTTCTACTCCGATCTAAAATCAATCTCCTTGCGACCCGTGTGTTAGTTATTTGTGTGTCGAGTCAATCTAGGATTTCTAGATCTTGTTTGCATCTTTGTGTGTGCAAATCGTTGTGCAATTTGTAGTGTCTTTAAAATACAAAAAAAAAAAAAATTGTCCCCAAAGTGTCAACAAAAAGAGTCACAAAATACCCAAAAAAAAAATCTTTTATTTAATTGTTATTCGTTCTTAGAGTCAAAAAAAAAATATCGAGAACAGAAAAGAAACAAAATACAAAATACTAGAAAGTATTTTGAAGATATAGCAAAAAGAATCATTGGATTTGGTGGTCAGAATTGAAAGATATTGAAGTTGCAAGTTGTGGACTTTAAGATCGTGCGCACAGTTCATTCGCGAATTTGTGAATTATTCGAGTTGTTCGAGTCTACTTGAGCCTCTTCTTGATTCCTATATATTGAACTCTACTCTAGTAGCGTACTTGCTTAATTGATTGATCATTGCAATTACGCGAGTACCTTACATCCAAATTATTTTTGAAGCTAGTTGTCTTTGCGAGTCTTCTTGGAAGCTTTATTGAAACTCTTGAGTCACTAACTTGGCATTGAACAATTGCAGAAAATTTTGAGTGATTTTGTGAGCTTATTAGAGAGTTTAAACACAAGGGTAAACACGTGAGGGAGTGCTAGGCTTAGTACAATTTTACGCTATTTGTTCGTGTTGTGAATTTCAGGAAATTACAAGATGACAAGAGGTGCGGGCATGTATTCAGACTCGTATGCATATAGTTACGGGGATGAGGCCTATGATAGGCCAAGGCGTGTGCGGAGAGAAGGGCAACATCGTTCTGATTTTGAAAATAGAGATGATATCAATCTGGGAAAAACAAAGATGAAATATTCTTCTTCTTATCCTAGCGTTGTACCAAGCAGGCCGCCGGTATTGAGGGAGGCGACTTGGACGAAGCAAGAAAAGAAGGGGAGGTCGATCTCGCCGGTGCTTCCTTATGATTACGGAATTACGCGTACAACTTCAAGTGTAACTAAAGGGAAGACAGAAGTGTTTGTCGAACAAAAAGAGGGAGACGATGTGTTTGGACCCAGAGGAGTTAGGATGTTGGAGACGGTTCTCAAACGTCTAGCGGCAATGGAAGCCCGCCTCCAAACAGTTTCAGGCGAGGTGGAGATAGTTTCGGCCAAAGTGGGGGAGACACAATTGGGAGTACCCTCTATGAACTTTGCAATCAATCACAATGTCGCAACTAGTTCTCATACATCCATACCGAAAGCTTCACCCTTCAAGGGCAGGGATGACCCCAACACATGTTTGGCAAGAGATGTTCCTTCTTCAACTCGTGTACGAATGCGAGATATTTTATGCCATACATGCACAGGTCGAGGGCACACTTCAATCCAATGTCCCAACAATAAAGTGAGCATTAAAGATCATGGTATGAGGAAGTGTATTCAAGTTAAAGATGTCAAGACTACTCATCCGCAACATGTTCTTAGCAACAATGATGAGACTAAGGGAATTCAGTTGGCTGCCCTTATCAGTAGTGTTACGAATGTGTAAGGTGAGATGGTAGCAGGTGATGATGGACATGTGACGGTCTTATCCGAGAATGCTAAGGCGCTTGTTGAGCACAATGTGAGTGTACAAGAAAACATTTTTGCCAAAATTGAGAGTGCTAAAAATATTGAGAGCAAAAAAAGAGAGTTGAGTGAAAAGAAAGAGAGTGACAAAAATAGCCCCCATGAAAAGAGTGAGCATGGGAAAAGAGATGAAATAAAAAACAGCCCCCATGAAAATAACGAGCATGGGAAAAGAGATGAGAGATTAAAACATTTGCATGAAAAGAGTAAGCATGCAGAGAGTGGCATCGAGAGATCAAAAGGAGAGTAAAAAGAAAGGAAATTGAGTGTTTATGCTAGAGGGAGAGAAGTGAGCAAAATCTGTTTTGGCGCAAGCCACAAAAAACTGAATTTTGAGTCATTGCGCTTAGATTTTCCTAACCATAACCCATTTTGTTTCTCTTCTATTGTTTTTTCTCTTAATGTTCAGGGAAAGAGAGGGTTGTGGGGAGAAGAGAAGGACCATTCTTTGCTGCCAAGAGAGCTTAAGGAGAACCAATCATCCATAGTGCCTAGTTCGGCTAATCCTAGTCGCAACCGTATGGTATGCCTTCCTTTCCTTAGGTTTGATTTGTGTGAGCATATGAACATCATTAATATTAATGGAACTGGTATTAAAATTAATTTAATTAATGATGATTATATACAAAAACCAAAGGCCAAGTTATATGCCTTTGAAAACTACTTGCAAAAGCGCAAGCGGTTTGGTGTGTTAGCTAGGCTGAGAGGTATGGATCTTACTTTCCCTAACACAAAATTATTTGAATCTTCACATATATTTATATTGTTTGATCATTCTGCCGTATGTGAGATTTATGATAAAATTATGGGTAAGTCGACTGGACTTGAGGGAACTCTATTCAAGCGTGATCACTTATTTAGGTCACATGACCTTTTGCGAAATTTTGATGAATATGATGCGTTTGATAGTTATTTGGTGAGTTGTTGTGGTATGATTAAAATTGCTAACTTGGTTTTAAGGAGTGTTATGTCTTTACATGATGTTTCTTTAAGTTTTGATAGTAATTTTAATGAAAAACCCTTTTTCGCGAAGTTGCTTGAGTTTTTACATAGATTTAATCCTTATGCCACTAATTCTGATTTTTATAGAACTTATAATGATTATTTAATTGAAACAAGATCTATGTTTTGTATGCATAAAGGAGATCATAGCAAGCATGAGCGCTTAATTTGGTTATGTAGATCGTTACACAATTTGACTGTGTGTTGGTCATATCACAATAGGTTGATGCGTCATCATGGAACAACTATTACTAGCATATTCTTTAAGGATGTTATACTTTCACATGTTGTTCCTTGGAGTGTTGTTAGTAAGTGTAGGGAGGATTCCCTTAGCGACTCCTTGAGAAAATTGTGGAGGAAGTTGAGCACGAAGAGGCTAAATTGGACACCTTGTCAACCAGAGTTGGGAGTTTCTAACCGCATGGATAAAAGAACGTTTGGTTCTGTATGGCATGTCTTGGTTTGTAAGTATATGTTTGCATGGGAAGAATGTCTTCCTTTTATTTTATTGTCTTACTACCTGAGTACGCATATCACTATTTTTGGTTTGTTAAAACTCATGTGTCGTTTGGTTCATATGATATCATTCGGTTTGATATTGCTGCCTTCGAAAGTATTACTTAGCATAGGTGGCAGTAAGAAAATCGAGGTGATGTGGATAGCCCATGGACAAGCCAAGCGCTATGGTGTACGATTGAGTGTCAAGATGACATTTATGAGGAACCATGGAAGGAGGCGCGAGTCCTTAAAGATATATACTTGGGTTTGGCAGTGCTTACGCTGGAAACGGTCTCCAACCCAAGTACCAGCAGACATGGCCACTTGGGGCAATGGTCCTACACAACGTGTTGTCATATTCAATGACATCGCAACCAAGTTGAACTTAAAGGGTTGGTATAGTTCCATTTGTGATTATTTTGATGTTACTAACTTAAGGTAATGTCCTGCAGGTTTAGTTCCGGATTCGAGGACGAATCCTTTCCAAGGGGGAGAGAATGATGTGAATCCTAGTGCATCAGAAGGAATACCCTTGAAGCCTAACGGACCAACGATTCGTGCGAGGAACAAGGAGTTGCAAAGGAAGTCATCACAGTTCATCTACAGAGAATTAGAATCATACCATGTCCCACATCTTGTGAGCTATTTCAAGTACACACAAATTGTGTGTGTTGCGGATTACACCTGTTGGCAACCAAGAAAGCGCAAGAGATGGCAAATGTACATTGAGTGTGGAATTACCGGACTTCCTGGGATAGATTATGTTGATCAAGATTCGAGGACGAATCTTTCCGAAGAGGGAGGGAATGATACGATCCCAAGATGTATCATGCATGGCACATCATATGTTCGTAATAAGCAGATGAACAAGCAAATGGAGTCCGATTTGAGAGAACAGAGTCTTGATGGAAACTTCAAGCTGTTAGCTTCCCTTTGGGACACGTTTCAGATCAATCAGACGGATGGATCAAAAGTTATGCTCGTCGAGATTTCCCTGTGCAGAATGGACGTGATTACGCCCTATCCCGGCGTAATTATGCCAAGACCAGAAGAATCGAGCTCCAGCTGATGTGATCACGCCACACACGCGACGTAATCACGTCCTGGAAGTTCCAGATTGCGCCAAAAAGGGATATATGGATTTATTATGGTTTTTCCTGATTTGGCGATTTCTATGCTTAATTAATTATGGATTTATTTTAATTAGTTTGCTTATTAATTACTTAAATTAGATTGAATTTATTTAATTAATTAATTAGGAGTTTAATTAGAGAAAGGATTACTTTTGTAAGGATTAGGGTTTCTCCTATTTAAAGGAGCCACCCTCTTCATTATTTGGTAGAATATTTTGAAATAAAAACCACAGAGTTTTCTCAATTGTTCTTCGCGAACCTTGTCCCTCATTGAGTCCGGATACTCAATTAGGATAGCAAGTAAAACCCAAAAATCCATTCCATTGAGTCGTCGCCCAAGGTTGATATTCACAGGTTGAATATAGGTCGCGAGATCGAATCAAGAACCTCACTTGAAATCGATTAGGTTGGTTGAGACAGGTTGTCCTCAGGTCTAAGCTCGTACTTGTTGAGTTTATTTTCCGCATTCGAAATCCAAGCCTAGAACTAGATCGGGAATTACTTGTTACGCATCCTACGCAACTAGGATCGTATCAGATACTGTGCTGCTTTTCCCTTTCAATGGTGTTTGATTTTCTTCCCTGGTTAGAGCTTGTTTACATACAGAAAACAGTTTCTGTTTTCTGTTTCTATTTTTCAAAAATATCTCTAATTTTACAAAATATTAAAAAAAACGATATGGTGTTAACTTTATACTAAATGTGAAAATTTTCAGTTTTAGAAAACTCGAAATCGTGTTCACTTAACAATTATTTCTTCATTTTTTTTAAAACAAAAATTACTTAGAAAACTCGAAATCGTGTTGACCTAACAACTATTTCTTTGTTTTTTGAAAAATGAAAAATTGCTAATTTTGTTCAATCAATTTGATTTTAATTAAAAAAATATGCTATAATTTATTTCTTTTTTAGAAAATTAATAAACCAAACGATAGCCAATTTTAATTTTGTTAAAGATCAAATATAAATATTTTAATTCTATTCATGTTAAAGTTCAAATATAAATATAATAATTTCGTTCATGAAAATAATATACATATAAAATAGCCTTGAATTATTTATTTATTACGTGAATACTACAAATATGAACATTAAAAGCATACTTAATTTAACTTGTTACTTCTTCATATTCTAACACTATTATAATTAGCCCATAATTGATTTGCAATATCTTCTCTATCCGCATTCATTTGTTGTTGTTGGTAGGGGTGAGATCGGATCCGTGGATCCGACCAATCCGACCCAATCCGATCCGATCTCACTCATCCTCTCTGATCTGAAGGCAGGTCAGACGCTAGATCAGATCAGGCTGTCGGAATCCGAACGTTTTCAGATTCTGACAATCGGATTATCAGAATTCGACGGATTTCGATAATCCATACCCCTTCTTAGTTATTATGTTGTTTACCCATATCCCATAAACCATCACACCCGAAACCACCACCACTACCAAAAATCAAACCGATCACCACCACTTCAATGCCCAAACTGGCCACCACCCCGGACAAAATAACCGACCCGATCTACTCTAATCCGATGGAAACAAAATTCAAACCCAGCCAACAAACCACCAAATCAACACACCATCACTCTCACTCTCCTCAATCGCCACCGACCGACACCACCATCTCCTCAATCTTCGCCAACTCCGACCACCTGATTTATCTTTCCTTCGATTCCCAGGCGCTGCCAAAGAAAGAATAGAAAGGGCAGAAGAGAGGAAGAAGAAAGAAAAATAGAGAAAAAAGAAAGGAAGAAAGAAAGAAAAGAAAAAAGAGAGAGAGTGAGTCGTTGAAGAAGAATAAAAAGGAAGGAAAAAAGAAAAAAAAGAAAGAAAAGAGGAGAGGGGTTGGGCTTCGGCGCAACCCATGGAAAAAAAGAAAAGAATAAAAATCCGAAAATAAATTATACTTTAACTTTTTTTCTGATAAATCCGAAAAATATCCAAAAATCCGACCGAACCGATTTGATTCCAAACTCGACGGATAAGTTTCAGATTCCCTAAAAAAAATCCGAAAAAATCCGATCCGAAATTATCCGAATCCGAACTTATCCGATCCAAACTCGTCGGATTCCGATCCAAAATTCAAATTCTCACCCCTAGTTGTTGGGACATATCCACTTGAATACCTTCTTGCGTCACATTAGTTTCGTCCTCGTTAAAATTTTGCAGACCTTCTGTGCCATATTCAGTGAATAGTTGATTAGCTCTATCTTCCATTCGAACAAAGTTGTGTAGTGCAAAAGCCCTTTCAATCTAGCCTTCAGGACGCAAAAGGATAATTTGGAATGGACTTTAAGATTGGAAATCTAGCCTTCAGGACGCAAAAGCCCTTTCAATCACATTTCTCAATGATGAATTTCAATAGTTAAACAATGCATATTTTCTTGTTATCCTTCCCCATCCACGATAATCATTTAAATGATACCGTTCACCACGATAAGGAGATAAAAATCCAGGAATATTTGTATGTGTTTAAGAGAAATTACAATTAATAAAATTACTCCTTTCATTTTGCTAGACATAGACTCTCTGAAATCGTTACGGCGGGTAAAACATATTCGTGGTTAAATTGTATAATTGGTTCCTCTATTTTACTTTGGTCACATTTTATCATCTACTTATATTTTCTACACATTAAAATAAATTTTGACAATTTGTATTTTTTACAATTTGTATTTAATATTTTTGTCCACTTAAAAAGTAAACCTTATTCAAAACTATGAGCATGATTAAAAAAAAAATTGGAAAATTGGTTTTGGAAAATTTGGAAAACTCCATTTTGGGCGTTTCTAATTTTCCATGTTAATTATAAAATTTAGAAAACTGGAGAGAATTTTCTGAGAATTTTCTAGTTTGGAAAAAATAGTTACGTAAACACGTTTTTGAAAATTTCTCCAGTTTTCAGAAATTTCTCCATAAGTAAACAACCCCTTAGTTTTTCCTTTTTGGTTTCTCTCTCTGTTTCAGCTGACTGCGAGTTTGTTGTGTGATAATACATGGAAAGAGGATAAGGGGAGGAAGGTCATTATACAGCTCTTTGACTTAGTCTCCACTGGCTCAGGCCACGTGGACCGAATATGAGTCTTGTCGGTACCTCCCCTAGACAGAAGGTTAATGGATATCCAATATGGACGGAGGCCGATATCCGTCAGGATCACTCCCGATGGCCAAAAGATATATACCGGGAAGAACATACTGCCGACGAAAGGGGTGGATATCGGAACCGACATATATCCCCAACCTAGTGGCCTACTGGATCAAGGGTAATCATCACCTTCTTGGCGGCATTTAATGCGGAGGTGATGGTATTCAATGCGAATCTCAGAGCCCCAAGCGGCAGATGCAAGAAAGTCTTTGACAGAAGGCATAGCATTTAATGCAGAAGAGATAGCTTTTAATGGGGAGGTGACTGCACACAATGCCACCGCCATGAGCTACACCTATTCTGACCCTAGGGTCCCACTGGACTCAGGAGACCAAGCAAGGGAGGGGTATAAATACCCCCACCCTTCACTCAGGAAAGAGGACGAATACATACACGTATACACCAAAGAACCCTCCTCCAAGCTCCCACTGCAAACCCGGTAACTATTCCATTATCTCTCCCTTAACTTGTATTCTTCACGATTCTAACTTGATCGTCGGAGCTTCTACATCGGAGACCCCCTCCAACGCTTTACAGGTGATACACGAGCAAGCATATCCACCATGTCAGCACGACCATGGATTATTTAAGTAAGTTTGCCTTGAAATCCTCCCCCCACACAAGAATATCATTTTGGTGTTTTCATTGAGAGTTTGGATTATTTAAGTAAGTTTGCCTTGAAATCCAAGCCCTCCCTTGTTTTTCCCCCTGCTTTTTAGAGGAACATTCTCTAAGATGTCGTCCAATCAAAATCCGTCGCCAGCCCCACCCTCCAGTGGGCTCGATGCATCCTTTCGTAAATTTTTCATTCCCCCCTCGGTAACGACCGCAGGAACAGATTCTGCTCCGGTCAATCGGTGACCAGATTTCCTAGACAGCTCGGAAACTCTTTTTTCGGTTTTGCCCTTACCAGGGACAAGCGTTTTCAATACTCCGCTTCCCGCCCATCATCAGCTTAATCCTCCTGCAATTTTAGGAATAAACTTCCCAACAAGGGACACACCGCGCAGTCAATACCACTTATACCTGCACCGAATCGGAAGCATTCCTTCATCGGAGGATTGACCATCTCATGTCCTTGCTCAATAGTGGGGTTCCCCAGCCAACGGTCCCGTTGTGAATCCCACTGCCCATGGTTACTCCACCCCAGGTCACCTCTCAGGTCGTGCATTCTTTTTCAGACTATCAACTGATAGGATCCCAAGTAGCCAACTTCATCCCAGAGGAGGTCAGTGTCACCCTCAGGGCTACGTGGAGCGTCCCGCATTCTCCGCCCCACCATTTTCCAATCCCCCGAGGATGCCAGAACAATGCCTAGACAATTTATACAATAATGAAAACTAAGACGCAAGACGTAGCGTTACGAGCCAACCTTTTAGGGGGCATGACGAGAGAAGAAATGATGGATGAAGGAGTCGAGAGAGGTCTCCAGCACAGCGACAGTCTGTGTTAGAGCACCGTCAACCCGACCAGGGATATTACCCGCTCGGGGAGGAACGTAGAGTTTCCCCGTCCGTTGTGCCTCGCAGCAGGAGCGAACCAGACATTAACCTAAAGAGTCCCTTGACCTGTAGGGTATGGAGGCACCATGTCAGCAGACGGATCAAAGTACCGTCGGATATTTATACCGGTAATTCAAACCTTGTTATTCACATAACACGGGTGAAAATCATGTCATATTCCAATCCACGAGGGATGAAACCCTGTGTCAGGTTTTTGTGTTGACCTTATCCGGAATGGCCAGTACCTGGTACGAGGTGCTACCACCGGGTTCGGTGGACAATTTCTCCAGACTAGAGGAGAAGTTCCTCAACAGGTTTAGCAATAAGATTCCCTTGAATAAATCTTCCACCACTTTGTTTGAAATAGTACGAGGACGAGATGAGTCCCTTAAGGCCTACCTGGACCGGTTTAATTCCGAACTAAGGCAGATTTCGGATGCCACCGTCGATTTCACGGTGGAGGCACTAAGGAAGAATTGTAGACACAACAAACTGGGAGATATGTTGGCAGCCGACGCACCACTCACCGTGGACCTTCTACGGATTAAGGTAAATAACTACACTAAGATGAAGGAGGAAGACTATCAGCAGGGATGTCAGGAAGAGCCCATACCCCGAAAGCTTACGCAGGAGGTGGCTCCCCTAGATAGGAGTACAAGAGAATTCGCCCCCCAGATCCCACTCAGGAGATCAGACTTTCAATAGGGGAGGCAGACAGATTTTCATCGGGGAAGACAGATTAATCTCTTGCCAGGAAGACAGAAGGATTTCAAATTTTAGAATACCCCTATGATAGCCCGGAGAGCGGAGATCCTTGCGGTCATCGAAAGTAAGGGTCTGCCAGTCCAGTATCCTAACACCAAGCCTAATAAAATTATCGGTGGAAATAGGAACCTGTATTGCCATTTCCACAAGGCTTACAACCATGACACGGAAGGATGCAGGGCACTAAAGGTGGCAATCGAGCGAGTAATTATAGACGGTTACTTAAATGAGTATGTGACCAAGAGCAAGGCACCGACCCTCGATCATCAGTCGAGGCAGAATCGTAGAGATGGCGGGAAATAAATAGCCACCGGGCCCAACGTCATACCTGTACAAAGGGATAAGGGTAAAGATGTCCTAGTGACTTCAGAAGACCAATCCCTTATGATCGGGTTTATAGGAGGAGGCGCTGAACGCCCTGAAGAACTTCTTATCAGCGTAAAGCGTCAACGCAACGAGCCATTAACGGAAGAGGCCGGTTTTGAACTCCTCGACCGAATGAGGGTATCATTTATAGAAGAAGACACACAAGGGGTAGAGTACCCCCAGAATAATGCCCTGTTGGTAACAACATTCATCAATACCTAATGAAGCTTAGCAAGAGTGTTTTAAGGGTTGCATGAGGTAGTCTCGAGACCAAACTGTTCTTATTATACTCTCTTCGCTATATTTATTTTCTTGTCATTTTAATGCTAGATCTAGATGGTCTTGTTAGGAGCTTGATCACCTTTTAATTTACTATCCTAGATCTTTGTCATTTCTTTGGTTATAACTAACACGAAGCCTTAGAATAGAGTAGACACTAGATGGATTGTCATTAGTTTGGTCCGTTCTATCTAGGACAAGCGAGTAATTAGGGTAGTGTCGCGAGCCTGAAAAACTGAGAGGCATCGTGCCCTAGACGTGTCTTTCCTTATATTCAAGGGTGTTGTGAGTATTGCCTCCCCGCCCCTGGCCTGGGAGGACGACGCAACGTCATGACTACCTTACCAACAGTGAAAACGGGGGGTAGTTTCTCTTAAGAGGAAAGCAGGAGGCCTAAACGTACTTGGCCTCTATAGCATGTCTGTAGCATGAGAGTGGACAATCTTTGCGTCGATGACTGACGAGACCTCGACACAACCCGAGAAAATACCTTTGCTAAAATTTCCTTTTATCTGATTTTTAATCCATTTCCCCTTGTCTGCTTTGCCTATGATTGTTAATTCCTTTATTTTATTATTTACGTCTTTGTTAGCTTTCGTGCCCTTGACATCTCTGGTCGACTTCTCTAACCATCAAACCCCCCTCCCCCCTCGTGTTACTTTATATGCATTTCTCTCTGTCATACGTCTAAGGCAAGATTTTGTACTTCAATCTCTCTCTGTGGATCGACCCTGTTACCACTGTATGTAAATTAATTTGTGTATCTAGGCCTTAGGTTTTAATATTATTTTTGACCCGTTTCGACGGCGAGTCAAATTTTGGCGCCGTTGTCGGGGAGAGTTTTGATTTGTACTAATTTTTGTTGTTATTTGTATGACCAAGAGATCTACTCCAGACCTCATACCACTTGATCTCGAGCTTACTAGAAAAGAGAGAGGACTTTGAAGGCAAGCTAGGGGACCAACTATCCCTCATCCTACCCTCGACAAGAATCTAGTCGATCTGGATAATCTTGAGGGTTTCTTTCTTGAAGAGTTCCCTTTCTTTCATCAAGACCTCGACAACGCTGAGTTTGTCCACCCTTATATTCCGAACATGGAAGATGAACGACCACCAAATCCACCGCCTATTGATCAAACAATAGACGATCTCAATGCTGCCCCCGAAGCTCCTAGTAGCTGTATCGTCTGACCCGTTGTTTAACATGACTGGATACTAAAATCCGCTGTCATGCATCATCTGCGATCTTTCCACGGATTGCCCAAGGAGAATCCGCATCGTCACTTACAACATCTTCATTCCGTCAGTGAGGCCATGAAACCAACTAATGTCAATATCGACCAGGCCTCGAGCTTTCATGTGGTCCCTCAAGGACACTGCCAAGGATTAGTTCTATGACCTTCCTTCTAGATATATTACATCGTGGGCTGAGATTTCTAAAGCCTTCACGGATACTACCAAGAATGAATATGTTGTTGAGTTGAATAATAGTATGAAATCATTGTTCCCCAGAAATGGCACAATATTTATGAGTTTTGATATCGCATCTGATGATGAAAACAATTGTTGCCAAGAAGAATTCCTAAATATATTGATGCCAAATGGATTGTCACCACATATACTAGAACTCAAGAAGAATTGCCCTATAATGTTGCTGCAGAATCTAGATCCACCAAATGGATTATGCAATGGGACTAGAATGGTTTGTCGAGCATTTGAATGCAATGTCATACATGCAGAAATAATAGTTTGTGACATCAAAAAATACAAAGAATCAGTTGACGATAAGGTAATTTTTTTGGAATAGTGATACTAAATTAATTTTATTACATAAAAAAATACTAATATTATTCTCAATGTAACAGGAAAAATAGAAGTCGCCATACTATAGAAAAATGATATCTTGCAAGGATAAGGAATTTGATTTCTTAGTCAAGGTCAGCGAAAAAAATGAGAGCGAACCACAGAGGAATATATTTATCGTTGAAGAGGTTCATGCAACTAAAAAGAGGACACCAACTGAAGAACAAGATAATGAAGACGAGGAGTCATTAGTGGTAGTTTGGAAAAGGAGCTAGCAAAATAAATTTCGAATGAATAATGCAACTGAACAATACGACAAGGATGAAAGCAAGAATAACAAGATGGAAAACAAAGTGAGGTGAATCAAGAAAATTAAAGAAGATGATCAACAACAAGCTAAAAAAATCAGCCAAGGCAAAAAATAAGACGAGGAAGTAATTATTTTGCCCACACCGATACTCGTTGGCGAAGACATTAAAGAGGAGAAGAAAATACAAACAATGAGGGATATAAGATTTAAACTCATCGATAAACATATTGAAGCTGAAGGTAAAAAAGAGACGAGGAAGGGAACAGGACTCAAGAATAAGAAATATGATGAATTATATGAGTATGAGTCCCTAATAAAAAAGATCAAGTAAGAAAAATTGTAAAATCACTTTATAATTAATAATTATTATTTGTATGCTTAGCAATTTATATGGTTGTTTATAATACTTTAGAACAATATTTAAATACTATTAAGCTATATTATCTATTAATAATTATTATTAGTATACTTAATTATTTATATGGTCGATTATATTACTTTAGAATAATATTTAAATAGTGACATTATCTATTTCAAATGACCAAAATAAATTTATAAATAATATTTAAAATAAATAATTTAATTTTATATAAAAAATTGCTAAGCCCTACTTAGAACTTCTCGGAGGATAAATAATTTAATTTAATTTAAATAGTGACACTTGATAAGCTCTGGCTCCCAAATGGAAGAAACCGAGCTTAGAACTTCTCGGAGGATCTAGCTTTGAGCTGCAAGCACAAGACAAAGACAAGAAACGAGCAAGATAGATTGAAATAAGGAAGGAGTTAGGCAGCGAAATTAAGAACATGAAATTAAAGGGCGGTAATACTGGCCATGAACTTGGAATTGAAAGATGGCAAGGCCATCCATGAACTTGTAATTAAAATGCGGAATTGAAGAACAAGAAATTAAAGGTGGCTAGGCCAACCATGAACTGAATAGCGAAGGTGGCAAGGCCAACCGTATGCTTGTAATTTAAATGACAGAAATTTAGATTGCGAAAATGTAAATAACTTCAATTGAAAGATTGGATTGAAATGACTGAAATTAGAGAATGGAGATTGGAGATTGAATTGGAGATTGGAGTTTGAATTGGAGATTGGAAGATAGACTTGGAGATTGGAAGATTGAAAGCTTGAATTAATTTAACTTGAAATTGAAATTACAATACTGAAATGTAAGAAGCAATAAGCTTTG
This sequence comes from Viola odorata, assembly GCA_963691705.1. NCBI lineage: Eukaryota > Viridiplantae > Streptophyta > Magnoliopsida > Malpighiales > Violaceae > Viola > Viola odorata. The sequence goes on from OY829538.1 coordinate 35,106,911, forward strand.
CATTTTCATGTTTGATCAAAGTCTCCGGAATTGGATGAAATGAGCCAGCTATTTATAGAAAAATTACACAAGTTCACAGTTGCTGCAGTAACTTCGTCTGCTACAGTGGCTCCATCTGCTATAGTACCTTCGTCTACTACAGTACTCCATAAATAGTAACTTCCTATATATTTTGGATTTTCGATAGTTTCGCACCTGCTTCTCGGGCCTTCGACATGGTGTGTGATCATAAAGTAAGCTACGACGTGTTGAGATAGGTGTGATCGTATCAGTCCACAACCTATGGAATGAAACCCAAGAAATCCCAGAACCTTTGTAGTTATATCTACTCCCAAGATCCTTCCAACATCTATGTAATTCCATGAAAAATGAATAAAATTTTCTAATCAAAAGCAAACTACCACCTGCTGCCCACCGCGAAGCGCGAACAGCCTAAGGTAGTGTTTGGGGTTGGGGTTGAGGTGGGGAAAAGTACTTTGCCCAACTCCAAAGCTAGGAAAGGTGTTTGGTAAACACCTTTCCAATAGAGCTTTTGGAAAAGCTCTACTAAAATTTGCACTGCGTCCCCTCCTTATCCCACTGCACAAAAATGGTGCAGTGGGCAACGCAGCTGCGCAGGCAGCTGCGTTTTACACCCTCTCCTCCTTTTTTTTTTCTTTTTTTTTAATTTCTTTTTTTTTACTTTATATAATGCATAAAATAAATTAAAAACTATCACAATAAAATCTCCATCTCGAGATAAGTAATTCTAGACCCATTTTTCCTATTTTTATTAATTTTTTAAAAATGGGTTTTATACTCCAACTCTTTCACTTTTATAGTTTTACCAACACCAAAAACAACTTCTCGTTTCCCACAGCACTTTTAAAAAATGTTTACCAAACAACACACTGCTTTGCGCAAAAGTGTTTTTTCCACAGTACTTTTATTCAAAGCACTTTTCGGACCAGAACCGGAACGCCAAACAGACCCTAACTAATCTAGTTATTTTTCTAAAATGTAAGAGAAAAATTAACACTAGGACTAACTCCAAAAAGATAGAAAACATATATAGGATTATATTGGATGGTTTCCTTCTTATAAGACTTAACGAACAAACATGAATACATACCGGGAAAACTTAAAATTCCCATTAAAAAAAATAAAATATATATATATTAAAAAATTTAAAATTCCACTGGGGTCAGCTTAGCCCACTGAAATTGTGGTTGCTTCGTTCTAGGGTAAACCGTAATGTAATCTTATAAATGTTACCTAACTCTATAAAAAGTAACATAATCCTTAAAAAAATTACATAACTTTTTTATAAGAAATTACTCTAATGATTTGAGTATTGAATTACTTATAAATTCTAAATTTATTGTAGAAAATTGCTTGATCATTTTAAGTTCTTTAATCTGTTAGAATAATTTTAGAAATTTCAATTTTATCGCCTAGGTGTTTGTAGTTTTTTTAGATCTCTTATGTACGAAACCTCGCGGAGCTTTGGAGGATACGGGGAAACTATTTGCCAAACGCTGACAAACAATCTGGTAGGAGTTGGACAATTTTATTTTATGCAGCTATTTGGACTTTGTGGAAGCAACAGAATGCAGTAACCTTTAGACAGAAGGAGTATAATGAACTTTTTGTATAAATATGGTTTTTTCTCTGTGGCATTGGTGGTTAAAAAGCAGGGACAACACGTTTGTGTTTAGCATGTCAGATATGTTGCAGTCGACAGCCTGACTTCTTAGTTGGCAAGTGGATGCTACGTGAATCTGATTTAGGGGTTAGCTAGTGAGCCTGTCGTCTCCTGTATTTTCTTTAATTTAGAGTTGGCTTAGAGTGATATTTATTCTGCAGTGGCAATAGTCTCTTGTACTGTTATTGTCATGATCTTCATGACAGTTTAATATAATAATTAATCTCTATTTATAAATAAAAAAATTACGAATTATCGTTAAATTTTGAGTAATTGTTTTTTTAAAAAGTAAAAAAACAACGCAAAAAAGGAGGTATCTTCTCGCTAAAATGAATAAAAATACAAAAACAAAAAAAAGGTATTTGCCCACTCTCATTATTATATTATTGTTTTTCTAAAATTTAACTGAGAAATTAATACTTGGATTAAACCGAATATAGAAAAAAAAAATTATATTACTTGTATATTTTCTTAGGATTTTTTTTGGGTGCCCAAGCGCACGGTTCCCATCCAATAGAAATAGTTACATTTAATAACAATTAATCTTAACCATTTGATTTGTAAAGAATGTGGTAAGAAGTTAAACATGTAATATTTTTAATTAGAAAAAAAAATACTTATTAAAATTGAATTTCTAATTATTTGGAAGGAAAAATATAGAAAAGACAAGATCAATGGGTTAGGAATGTTTTTTGTTTTTCTTTTTTCTGGTGATTTTTCGATGAATTAAAATTTCCTGCTATCCTAGAAGCAGGAAACTAAATGCTCCCCCACGCTTCTGCTGTTTATTGGTTCAAAATTGGTAGTTAATATATTTGTCAAAAAAAACTGACGGTTATACTAACACGTATACCATCTCCTCTCCTATTATTTATGAAATAACAGGAGAGTAGATGATATAAAACCCCCACCACTACTATTAATCAAAGGAAAGTAGACAAATGTAAACAATCGGTCGTCATTTTTATTTCTCATCAAAATTCTGACTCGTTCTATTTCTCCATACCAAACAATTTGAAAACGGTTGGATCCCCCTTAGTATGTTACATGGAATGTAGGCTCATTCATCCCAGCAAAAATCATGAATACTATACTTTTGGGACTTTTGATATTATATTAAAATCTAGTTATCCATAAAATAATTTGAGCTTTTTGTCATTTAGAATTTATAAGTGGGCTTCAATGGACAATTTGTGTATAGTTGGAAAAAACCAATAATTGAAGACTAAATTAACCATATTTTATCACCTAATTGCGAAAAATAAAATCACACTGGTTATTCATTAGTTCATGTTTAGCTTTAATTCATTTTGTGTTTCTACATAAGAAAATTCAAAAAATTCAGTATTTCTTTTATTAAGGTTCTTATAATATTCTAATTTGCAATATAAATTTGACAATTTTCTAAAGTTTCTATTATTATTTTTTTCTTCAAAAGACATGTTAAAATGCAAAAAAAAAATAATAATAATAATAATGTGATAAATATGGTAAATTCATGTTAGACAAAAACTGAAGAAATTAATGAGAGAAATTAAACAAAATAAGTATTAGATAAGGGGGGAAATCTAAAACATATTGCAAAATAAATAAATAAATTATTTTATTATCTTAAAACCTATTATATTTGTTACATATTTTAGTCCAATTTTCAATATTTTTGTAATTTTTTACTAATTAATTTACAATTTTTAAACTACTATCAAAGTTAAATTTGTAAACTTTTAAAAACTATACGATGAAAGTTTTAAAATTAGTACGAGGCTAAATTAAAAAAAAAATAAAAACTTTAGAATTTGTTTTGTAGTTTACTTTTAGGAAACTAGATGTGGTACAGGCAAAAGGAAAAATCTTAGTACATCAGAAACTACTTACCTCTTTATATAAAAACTCGACATGTGTTAATTAATTGGACTTATCTTTTCTATATTAAATTATATTAAATTATTAAGTGAAATACTCCCTCCGGACACAATTAAATGACTTTTTAGAATAGTAAAAATTCGTAGGGCAATGATCTTTGATTTTATTTTATTCTATAGTGTTTCATTTTTACTCCTAATTTCCACTCAAATTATCACACCATTATCAAATTGGGTTGATTCATAAAAAAAAAATAGTCATTTGCACAAAATATATGCTTCGGAATGCATAAAATGACAAGTTTATGAACAGTAAGAATCCGTAGAAAAGTGACAATTATTTGTGTTCAGAGGGAGTATAATTTAGTTATTATCACTCTTAAATTTTTATTTGAAGAGGTGCCTAAGTGACAAGGGACTATTGACTCTCATGTACCTAAGATTCTCATGTAGTCAAAGGCACCGTGTAGATCTTTGAACCTAACAGACGAAAAAACTCATTTACTTTACCAAAAATTAGTAATACTTTTACTAACTTTTATTCTAAAAGTACATGTATCATATTCATATTCAATATTTTTATTAATTTTTATTTTAAAAAAGTACACATCATATTTACATTCACTTAATAGTTATTTATTTAATTAAAAATAATAATATAATATAATTAGGAACGGATAAATCTCAATTATCAATTAGTATAATTTCATTAATAAAATAATTTGTAATCCAAATATTATTATTTACGTAATTTGTTCACTTACCTTTAGCACAAGATTGCGTGCGAATTTAACTCATCTTGTTTTAGAAATTAAGCTCTCTTAGTTTGTTCTGCTCGTGGACCCTGTGGCTGTGGTGGATGGACAGCTTCTCAATAGTTTCCTATACGAATACTGATTCTTATTCTATTCTCACAATGTTTTCAACAAAATAAACCATTTTCTAAGTAAATCCAACTTGATGAGACAAATATCTTCCTATCACAACAAATTAAAAAAATAAAATGTTTGGTTCGATTTGTTTAACACCTAATCTCAACAAGAGCTCTCTAGAAGAAATTATGCCTTTTAAGTTAACTACGAATTTTGCCTTTAAAAAATGTGGAATGATGACAATCTAAAATACTAAAATTAAGAAAACGAGGAATGATGTCAAACCTTAAAAGAGACTATAAACTAAGGTAGTAAAACCTACGATTAGAGGTTTAGGGTTGAACTAAATTGATTTATGATTTTAATAAATTAGTAAATAAAAATTAATATTTGTGTAAAGTATATATTTTTTACAAAATAAATATAAAGTTTATCATATATTTATTTTATATATTTTAATTTAATATCATAAATATAGTGTTGGTATAATGGTTAAGGTTTTGTTAGCCAACATATTGAACATGGTTCGAATCCCATATTCAATAAATAGTGATAACATATGGAGGACACAAATCTCTTTAATGCCCCATTAAGGCGATCATATCTTCTTTCAACTAAGAAGAATGCGAAGTAACCACCACTTGATAAACTGAAAAGCATAAATTCTTTAAGAGAGTGAGAGATCCGGAGAATCATGTCAGCATTTAATGCAACTTAAGATACAAGTTGACTAAGATATTATCAAGAGAAAAAACTTTCATGTCCCCAAATGCTAGGGTTGGTAGCCTATATAAACCCCTCATTCTTTAGACATCTAATTGAATGTTATCATAAATACACATAGGAACCTACTCTTCACTCATTAATCCATTTTTGATAGTGAATTCCTTGAGTTGAGATTATAAACACATGAAATGAATTTAAGCTTCAGAGTGTTTATCACAAGGGAAACCCTTGTGATTTGTAGGTTACTACAAAGATCAAGAAGAGCAAAAGATAAAGGCTTCAAGATCAAGGTTGGAGAAGAATTTCACCTCAAATCATCCCTTTAAACCATTCCTAATACACACTTGTCACAAAAACATTAACATTTTTGTTTGAGAGAATTGAGCAGTTTTGAGTGAGATCCTCTATGCTTGAGACTCTCCAAACTTACATCCACACATCTACTAAAAAATTACTCAAAATCAGTCCAAACACACTCATTAAATTCTCATCAGCTATGGGTAATCACCATCATAGCCCGCTTGGTTATGGCATGCCCCCTGACTTTGTCACACCTCCGAGTACCAACTCCGGTCTCTCACTAAGATTCAACCCCATCAATCCCCTGATGACTCCTAAAAGCTATTTATCTATGGTGGAATGCCATAAGGTTTTGTTACTCCAGATCCCACGCTAGTCGCTCTCAACTCTTGCTTGGATAGCATGACTAACCTTTTCAGCATTGTCACTGCAAACCAAGGGAGACTCACTCATCACCACTTTGCAACAAAATCAAGAACACCATGGTCTAATGGTTATGCATAACATTCAAGACCAACACGGATTGGTACAACACCTCAACATCATGACAGACACACGAGTTCTCTCTGTCCATCACTCCCAACATAGACTCTAAAATGCTCCTATACTTGAGGACGTGGGTGATACTAGCAGCACGATAACCTAGAATAGGAATCGAGAGTGCTCACCCCCGAGGTCACAAAGAAGGGCCACTGGCTCGTAACAATCAGCGAGATCTAACAGGTCTGCCTTGTCACACCGCAACGCGAGAGAGAGACCATCGGCATCTCATCATAGTGAGAGGTCAATGAGAGAGCACAACAAGAGATTCGCTTAAGAAGTTGAAAATCACAGAGCGGAGTCCTTGTTGCGGCGATCTCCTCTACGACGATCACCGGCTCAGCGATCTCCATCCCGACGATCTCCACTAGGAGATCTCCACCTCAATGTTCACCACCGTGACGAGAAGGATAGGAAGGAGTAGGGGCAGGTCACCTATTAGATGGGAGGGAGACGACACCCACCCTCTAAGTCTCTGAATCCAACGATACACAGTAGCGTGACATACCAAGGTTCTTAGCAATATGTATGATGGAAAGGGAGACCTTAGGGCACATGCTAATAGGTTGAAGGATGTCATCCGGTACCATACCAAAGTTGAAGAGGCATTGTGTTAGACCATTTTCTTAACCCTTACAGGCGCGGCGAGGGATTGGTTCTACGAGCTATGTCCTAGAACAATTGACAATTTTTGCTAGCTAGAAACTATCTTTAAAGCTCGATTTATCACTTTCATCCCCATAAGAAAATCCACTGCCTCGTTGTTTAACCTCTACAGAAAACCAAGATAAACTCTTTGTGCTTATGTAGATCGTTTTAATGAAGAAGTCTCATTGACCCCACGAGTAAACATGGGTATGGTCACGGAGTCCATAAAAAGAACCTATGCCTACGAGAAACTAGAGGATGTTGTTTGTTGACCGATTGATAGCTTGGAAGAGCTAAGATAAAAGATTAGTAGAGTCATCAAAAGGGAAGAGAGAGAGAGAGGGAGGGGGAGAGAGAGAGAGAGAGAGAGAGAGAGAGAGAGAGAGAGAGAGAGAGAGAGAGAGAGAGAGAGAGAGAGAGAGAGAGAGAGAGAGAGAGAGAGAGAGAGAGAGAGAGAGAGAGAGAGAGAGAGAGAGAGAGAGAGAGAGAGAGAGAGATGAGGTAGGAAAATTTGCGACAAGAGTAGCCACTGATTGACTAAGTGGCAATGATGAATTCTGAACGAAAGCGTTCAACCTTGATATCAAAGAGACTAACGTCACACTCTTGCTAGTCTCAAAAGAAGAATTCCTGGTTGTTGTCCAAGCTAGAAATTATCCAATCAAATGGCCACCAAAGTTGAAAGTAGACTACTCAAACTCGAGTAAATACAGCAAATTCCATGATGGAGGAGGACATACCACGGATGAATGCAAGCATCTCATGATCGTTATTGAGATGCTAGTCAATGAAAGGTATTTGGAAGACTACGCCTTCTAAAGGAAGACAACATGTCACCATGAAAGAAATGAGGCAAGTTCTCCTCATCGCCGGAGGGACGTTGCAGGTAGAAGCAACCTTTGTGGGGGGGGAATACGAGTGGAAGAAACACATACCATGTACGTTACGGTTCTCACACCTTTCGATGTGCTAACAGTCTTCTTCTCATTGGAAGATGAGCAATGAGTGAATTACCCCCATAATGATGCATTGATCGTAAAAGTTGTGATCGACGATTGCGACATTTGATGGACCCTAGTGGATAATGAAAGCGCGGTGAACCTTATCTCGATCACAACCTTCAGACAAATCGGCTTGGAAATCAAAGACATGATTCCCTGCGACTTCCCAATCATTGAAGTGGATGGCGAACCAGTACTAGTAAAAGGATGTGTCTACCTGCCAGTAAGTTTTAAAGAGGACCCAAATCGGCGAACTGAAGACCTATTAATTTTGGTAATAGACTTGAACTTACCATATAATGTTATCTTGGGAAGACCGTTCCTCAACAAATTTGGAGTGACAATCTCGCAAAAATATCTAAAAATGAAGTTCCCTTCATAGGATGGAGTAATCACCATCAAAGGGAACCAAAAACAAGTAGAGGAGTGCTACTTGGCGATGGTAACTCAAGACAAGGATAGATACATCTATGTCGCGGAAGTACGCGAAGAATTCCCTAATTGGCGAACTCAAACACTTGAAAAAATGAAAAAGGTGCCCATTGTTGATATCGCTGAGGGACACTTCCTACTAGGCAAGCACCTGACAGAAAAGGAAAGCGAGCAGCTAGTGGAACTGTTAAATAAGTGCAAAGCAGAATTTGCTTGGAAACCATCCGATATGCCTAGAATCCCCCGAGAAGTCGTTGAACACCATTTGCAAGTGGACCTAGAGGCCACAACAGGTTTCATTTACGAGGTACACTATCCAAAGTGCCTAACCTTATTTTGGTTCAAACCAAATGGAAAGTGGTGAATATCCCCCAAATATTGCTACCCACTCCCTAGGATCAATCAATTGGTGGACTCCACATCAGGGTATGATTTCCTAAGTTCTCTAGATGCTAACTTGGGATATCACCAGATCCCCATGGCGAAGGAGGACGAAGAAAAGACTGCTTTCATTTGCGGATGATGAACACAATTTTTGAGAAACAGATAGGGAGATGTTTGCAAGTATACGTGGATGACATGCTAGTTAAAAGTTGCAGCTTTGAACAACACCTATTAGACCTAGAAGAAGTCTTCACCGAAATGAGAAAACATTGAATGAAAATGAATCCCAATAAGTGTTATTTTGTCTTTATAATAAGGAAATTTTTGGGATACATTGTAAGTAAAGATGGGATAAGGCTCAATCTTGAGAAAATACAAGCCATCCAAGATATGATCTCTCCTAGAACCAAGAAGAATATGCAACGATTAACTAGCAGGGTGATAGCCTTAGTGAGAGCGAAAAACTTTACCTTTACATAGGAGTCTCTAATGAAGTGATTAGCTCAGTCTTAGTAAAAGAAGAAGACGGAGTCCACAAGCCCATTTTCTTCATCACCAAGGTACTAAGAGGCATAAAATTAAGATACAGTAAGATGGAAAAGGCGACCTTCACCCTCATTGATCCAACAAGAAAGATGACGAGATACTTCCAATCCCACCAAGTGACGGTCTTAACTGATCTTCCACCTCATGAAGAATGATAGTTTGGAGTGTGGATCTAGAGCAACACGTAATCCTCTACTCGTCAGGGATGGCAATCAAAGCTCAGATGCTAGCTGACTTCCTCGTAGGGTGCACATTCACAAACAAAAGTGAAGACGCCAAGGGCAAGCTGGAGAACCTCGCGAGAGAAGAGGAGGAAGAGGAATAAGAAAAGGAAAGTTAGACCATCTTTGTGGACAGGGCTAGCAACAATGACAGATCAGAAGCACGCGTCGTTCTAAAAAGCACAGAAAACAACACCCTTAGTATGCAATGAGAATCTTAAAGCCAGCAACTAACAATGTCGCAGAATATAAAGCTCTACTAGCAGGCTTAAAGAAATGAGAAAGAATGAAGCCTAACAAAATCTTGCTAAAAAGAGACTTAAAGTTGATCATTGACCAGGTCAAAAGAGAATACCAAGCCAGAGATCCAATAATGCAGCGATACTTACAGAAAGTCACCAAACAAATACAAACCATGAGAGTAAAGGGAATTGAAGTAAAAATAGAGCACACCCCTAGAGAGGAAAATGCTAAGCTGGATGAGGTCACCAAGATGGCAGCAGATGACAAAGCCATATTTCCTAAAGATGTGGTAATTGAAGAAACCAGAGGATTAACCATAGAAGAGCAAGTACTCGACACTGTGGAAGAATTTTCTTATGACTGGTGAGCCCAGTAATCATTTCCTAAAAGATAGTGATCTCCCTGAAGACGAAAAAGAAAAAAATGGTGGTAAAAAGAGCGAATCGTTGTGACCTCTTCGATGGCGAACTCATCCACTACAATTTCTCCAACCCCTTAGCAAAAAACGTATATGAAGAAGAACGAAACTACATACGAAGAAAAATACACCAAGGTATTTGCGGAATGCATTTCTATGACAACACCATAGCAACACAAGCGGCAAGGAGTGGGATTTACTCACCAATAATTAAAAAATATTGCGATCACCTAGTGAGAACCTGCGAAGAGTGCTAGCGATTCGCTAGATTCTCAAAGCATCTAGCGACCAAACTAAGTATAACATTACTGCCAAGCCCTTTGATGTGTTGTCGAGGCACATTCAAATATAATAATAAAAACTTGCTATTAAGTGCACAATAAATTGTGTATAGTGGCAGCAGGGTCGAACACAGGGACTAAGGGTAGACGCTGACTTTCGTGTGTGACTAGGGCAAACAGACCGAAACAGTAACATATGGGAGGGGGGGGGGGGTTTGAGAGTGTTGATTAATCTAATATAAACTAAGAAAGTAATAACAAACAGTAATAAAGCAAGTAAGAAATCAATAGAGAGAGAGTCCTTGGTAGAAATCTATCTCTGGTTGCATTTATAGTTGGCCAGTCATTGGTGCAAGGATCTTCTACCCCTGGCTGGTAGACGCGCTATAGGGACTAAGTACGCTTAGGTCCCCTGCTTACCTTCGTAAGAGAAGCTACCCCAAGGTACGCTTATGGGGTAACCTTGACAGTCTGCCGTCCTCCAAGGTACGCTTATGGAGACAATACTCGGTTGCCCATGAAGAGGAGGTAAGACGCGTCTAGGGCGAGACACTCAGTACGCTCGAGGCTCTACCCTAACAATCTGTTCAACCCAACTGAATGAGACCAAGAACCCGATTACTTCCAGAATGGTCGTCTACTTTACCCTGCAGCTTCGCGTTAGTTATAACCATAGAGATGACTGTAATTCCCTAGTTTAATTACTAGTTGATCACACTTGCAATTAATTCTAGACAAATTGACAAGATAATATTAAACGAGATAGATACCGACCAGGAATATGTTAAGCACAATTCGACCTCACGGCTTCCCTAGCTACCTTCAACAATTCTTACCAAGAACTAGGAGTTTAGCCTCTCATGTTAAAGGTAACAAGAATTAAATAAATAAATTGCATAATTAAATAGAAGAAGTGAAGACAAAAGAAATCCTATTTATTACCGACCGGAGCAAAGCTCCAGTTTATTGAAAGTAAAGACAAATCATGCTGGAGGCAAAAGTAGCAAAATATGGCAGCGCCAAAGTCTAGAGAACTGGGAGAGAGAGAAAACCTAAATACTAAAAGTATTTATAACTATTACAAATTAAACTCCTAATCCGATTGGAATAATATTCCTCAATGGTCTTCTACTGAGATCGGGATTCTTGGAGGAATTAATGAGCGAATCTGAAGTTTCCTTCTTTGTGATAGTTTCCTTTTCTCGCTAGGACTCTGCTGCTTTCCGCGAACATTCAGCTGCACGACCTAGCTGCTCGATTCCTTCCAGAAAGTGATAGAAAATGTTTCTTTTTGTATTTTCCTCTTAAATAGCTAAGATCTTTAAAAAGTGAAGAAACACAACAACATTAGCAGCATCAAGACCTCGAAAGGCGTATAAAAGAGGGGGAATTTATGCATATTAAACTCTCTATCACCCTTTCGCCACAAAGAGGATCAACATTCTGGGCCCATTTCCTACAGCTTCCAGACAACGGAAGTTCTTCATAGTAGTCGTCTATCACTTCACTAAATGGGCCGAGGAAATAGCGGTTACAATCATCATGATGGGAAAATCCTGGGATTTCTTCATCCAGCAAGTGATAATAAGGTTCAGCATCCCTAGAATTCTCGTCAGGGATAATGATACCGAACTCAACAATATATTCTTCAAAGGTAAATGCTAGGAACTAGGAGTCGAATAACAATTCAGCTTCGTGACGCACCCTTAAACAAACGGACAAACCGAGATGACAATCAGGGTCATCCTCAGCGGGCTGAAAAAGAACCTATAAGAAGCCATAGGCGGATTGATATGATCCTAGGATCACATCTAGGCCTAGTGCGCACCAACGCCGATAGACAAGTAGCCGTTCGGCCAAGGCACGCAAGGGAGCGAGCTAAGAGAGCTACAATGAATCAAGAGAGGTTTATTCGTGCCCACATATCGAATATAAAGAGCATCACATGAAGAAAACACATGCTAGGTCAAGGTACACGCATGGCACATGCGCATAAGTCATTCCTAGCGTCAGTCAGGTCAACGTGAGCGAAAGTGACCCTAACGAACTCCGAATTGACTTCTGCTAAAAATAAAAGATCCCTCAGAGTGTTAGGAAGGTTGTGTCCAAATTTAGGTCAATCAGACAAGAGAATCAAAAGTTAGGTCTAGTGAAAGTCGAACTTGTAAGTCTTGTACAACTTGTACTTTGCGCCTATTTAAAGGCAGCCTTATTCATTAATCAAATCAGTCAGAGTTTCCATAAATTCCATATACCAACCAATACCATTTCATTTTGTCTACCTTCTTATTCTCTCAACTTCGGAGCAAGCCGTTCTTGTGTTAACTTAGTCGTGGACTTGGTTAGGGCTAGTGAAGCGTGGCATTTGTGGACTAAAGCGTGGAGGTGCGTGAACTAGCATTATGTGAGCAAAGCATGGCGTTTGTGGATTCAAGCGTGGAGGTACATGAGCGAGCGTGGGGGATTGTGGACTCAATCTCGGTGCGAAGGGTTAGCAAGTAGATTCCTTGCAAATTAGGTCTCAGGTGCCAGTCAAGTACTCGGTGTGCTAAGGAGTGGATTCTCTTTAGGGTTCGACTAGGGCGAATATAGGCGGGTGGATTCTAGTCGTTAACCTCAACTCGGAGGGTGGATTCCTTTCAAAACATATCTTAGGGATTTTCATTCTAATTTCGCGCCCCAAACCTATAAGAGAACTAGATCATCACTTATGCGCATCCTAGCTATCTAAGATCGTATCAAGGGTAGCAAGAATCGTATCAGTTGGTAGCAAAGCAAAAGGTGTTCTAGGTTTGGTAAGAACATCCTGTTTATCTTTTCGTTTTTGTTATTTAATTTTTGTTGAGTCAAAAAAGAGTCACAAAATTAAAAAAGTGTCTTTAATTTTCTGTTTTGAGTCTTAGTCGGTTTATAAGTTCTAAATCAAAGTCGAGTCTTGTGTCAAAGTCGGTTTAGGAGTTCTCAACCAAGTCTATTTGTGTCGAGTTTGTTTGTCTTTTGATTTACTTATTTAAGTTGAAAAGAGAGTCATAAAAGAGTCATAAAAATAGTCCATAAAAAGAGTCATCAATAGTGTCATAAAAATAGAGTCAAAATTGTATTTTAATATATATCAGTTGAAGGCCTATTTCAACAAAAAAAAGAGTTCGTTGGATAGTTGTGTCTGTTAGGAATCTGAATCAAAAAGAATTAATCGATTCGGACACAAGAGTCAAAATCTGCACCTAAAATACTAAACTATTTTCACCGAAAATAGATTTTGCGCTTTTAGTGTTTATGTTTGATTAGGTGAATAAGATGGCTGAAGCAGCGCTTGAAGCCGAGAGAGATGAAGTGGTTAAGATCATGAAGAAGCTGATGCTAAGGTTTGACAACCTTGAAGGAAAACACAAACATACGATGAACAATTCAAGGAATTGTCCGAGCGGTTGCGCAATAAGGAGGAAGGACTGAAGCATAAGGAAGATGACTTCGAAGGACCTCATGGAGATCTAAGGGAATTCGGACCAAGGAGACAACCTAGGGGAGGAGATCAAGTCGATGACAATGTTGGGAGTATTAAATTGAAAATTCCTTCTTTCAATGGGAAAGGAGATCCGGATGTGTACTTAAATTAGCAGAGAAAAATTTGCCACAACTATTCCGAGGAGAAGAAGGTGAAGCTAGCCGCCGTTGAGTTTGAAGGGTATGCTGCCCATTGGTGGGAGCAATTGAACTCAACTCGAGAGAGAGTCGGTACGAGTTTGGTTAATAATTGGGAAGATATAAAGCGCTTGATGAAGAGAAGGTTTGTTCCAACACACTTTCAGAGAGATCTTCATCAATGACTACAAACCCTAACTCAAGGCATTAAGAGCATTGGAGAGTACTTTAACGAGATGGAAATCGCGTTAGCTAGAACGCAAATCCATGAAGATACAGAAGAAACAATGGTAAGATTCCTTAACGGATTAAATTCGGGAGATAGCCGACAAGTTAGAGCTAATGACATACAACTCTTTATAGGATATGTTGCACTTGGCGGAGAAAATAGAGAAGCAAAGGAAGTCTCGGATGGTTGGAAGTTCATCGTTGACTAAATTTCTAAATTGGAAGAAGTCGACTTGGACTAAGGGTGAGGCAACTCTAGGGCCAAGCCCACAAGGTGTGAACAATTCATCTTCACGAATTAACAAGGAGAGTTCTTTGACCCCTGCGCAAAATAAATTGGCTACAAGGGAGGTAGTATGTTTTAACTGTGTCGGTCGAGGACATATAGCAAAAGTTTTCCCTAACAAACGAGTCATGATGATTAGAGAGGGCAGCGAGATGAGTGGAGAGGAAGCTAGAGAGAGAGACGAAGCCAAGGAGTCGGACCATGACGATTCGGGCGAAGAGGAGACCAAATGCAACGTTTGCTTGAGTCTAATGATAAGGCAAGTTCCCTACATGCAACCTATGGCTGAATTGTTTAGTTTGGAAGAGGAACAAAAAGAAAACAGCCTCCAAGAAATTAATGAGCTTGGATTCGAAGAGGAGGATAAGCATGCGTTGGGAGCGCAAGAAGGGAATTGTGTTGCTAACCCTAATTTTATTATTTCATTTTCTAGTTCTTCTTCTACGTAGGACATTGAAGAATTAAATTAAGTAGAGGACGAATTAGTTTCATTTGGGCAACACAAGGAATTCAAAGAAGGCGTTAGAATTACCCAACCAAGCGCCGAGCGTAAAATCACCAATTTTAACTTGGATGACTTGGGTAGTAAGACAAACTCAAGAGAAATAGTGGAGGATTCTAGCTTGAGGAACAACCCTGTAGTTGTGGACCACGATTCGAGGATGAATCATTTTCAAGGGGAGGGTATGATACGATCCTACGATCGCATCTAGGCCTAGTGCGCACCTACGCCGAGAGACAAGTAGCCGTGGAGCCAAGGCACGCAAGGGAGTGAGCTAAGAGAGCTACAATGAGTCAAGAGAGGTTCATTTGTGCCTATATATCGAAGATAAAGAGCATCGCATGAAGGAAACACACGCTAGGTCAAGGTACACGCATAGCGCCAGTCAAGTCAACGCAAGCGAAAGTGACCCTAACGAACTCCGAATTGATTTATGTCAAAATAAAAGATCCCTCAGAGTGTTAGGAAGGTTGTGTCCAAATTTCAGGTCAATCGGACAAGAGAATGAAAAGTTAGGTCATGTCAACTTTATGTCACGAGCAAGGCGCGCGAACAAGGACATTGGCGGATTGACATCGAGCCAAAACGTAAACCACTCGAGCGTTTGGACTAATTCCAATTGCAATATGTTTCTAAGTCTAGAGGCTAGTTCGTGTCAAGATTTGGGCTGGAACGCACGAGCGAATTGGAAGATGGCCCATGGAGAGTTTGCGTCACACAAGGAGACTACAAGTCTAAACCGACAAGGAGTAGAAGATGTAGTCGAGCATGAAGAGGAGTCGGTTTAATGGAGAAGATTCTAGAAGACTTTTTATATATTTAAATAGAGTAAATATTGTATTTATTTTATTTATTTAATTAAGTTAGAGTTAAGATAGAATTAGGAGTTCTAGTTCTAGTGAAAGTTGAACTTGTAAGTCTTGTACAACTTGTACTTTGCGCCTATTTAAAGGCAGCCTTATTCATTAATCAAATCAGTTAGAGTTTCCATAAATTATATACCAACCAATACCGTTTCCTTTCGTCTACCTTCTTATTCTCTCGACTCTAGAGCAAGTCGTTCTTATGTTAACTTAGCTGTGGACTTAGTTAGGGCTAGTGAATTGTGGCATTTGTGGACTCAAGTATGGAGGTGTGTGAACTAGTGTTGCGTGAGTAAAGCATGACGTTTGTGGATTCAAGCGTGGAGGTGCGTGAGCGAGCGTGGGTGATTGTGGACTTAATCTCGATGAGAAGGGTTAGCAAGTATATTCCTTGCAAATTAGGTCTCAGGTGCCAATCAAGTACTCGGTGTGCTAAGGAGTGGATTCTCTTTAGGGTTCGACTAGGGTGAACATAGGCGGGTGGATTCTCGTCGTTAACCTCAACTCGGAGGGTGGATTCCTTCCAAAACATATCTTTGGGATTTTTGTTCTAATTCTGCACCCTAAACCTACAAGAGAACTAGATCATCACTTATGCGCATCCTAGCTATCTAAGATCGTATCAAGGGTAGCAAGAATCGTATCACGGATGGGCAGATAAGCTCCCCTATGTGATGTAGGCATACCAAATGACAGAGAAAGCGTGAACAGAATAAACCCCATTCACCATGGTTTATAGCATCAGAGCGGTAACTCTCGGAGAGATAGGAGCAAGAAGTCAGCGAATCAACTATTTTGACGTTGAAAGAAATGAAGAAAAGTTGAAAGCAAGTCTTGATCTCCTACCAGAGAAAAGAGAGGATGTAGCGATCAAGTCCCTACTCTACTAACACAGAATGTCAAAATATCATAACCAGTGAATCAGAGAATGACTCTTTAAAGCGGGAGACCTAGTGTTAAGGCGAAGAGACGTGGCAGGCAAGCCTATTAAAAGCTTGAACCCAACTAGGAAGGCCCCTTAAGAATAACGAGAGTGGTGGGAAAATGAGCTTATCACCTTGAAGATATGAAAGGAAAGACGCTTCCCAACTCCTGGAATATTCTAAATTTAAAGTTATATCATGGAATGGCAGAAATGCTCTTTGTAACATCTTGATAATTTAAATTCTCTATAAAGAATGAAGCAAAGAATGCAACAATGTCCCCATAAAGAATGAAGTCACAATTTCCACACAAGAGTGAAACGAGATACATAAAAACACGACAAGTTACATTAAGCTCTCCATCTTTTCTTCTTCTTCTTTTCGGAGTGGCTATATATCCTAAAGTGACTTAAGCAACTAAAGCAAGATATCCTAAAGCGACGCGGTAAAATATTATAAAGCCACTTCAGCGAGATACGCTAAAACGATATAACGAGATATCCTAATGCAACTAAAGTGAGATATCCTAAAGCAACGCAACAAAATATTCTAAAGCTACTAAATTGAGATACCCCAAAGCAATATAGCAAGATATTCTCAAGCAACAAAGTCCAAAACAACGGAGAAACAAGTTCGCTTGCCAACACTTTAGTGTGATACAACGACATACACTTAAACAATTATAAGAAAATTTTATCCACAAGCGAGGTACATGGAAAAGAAACTCGATTGATCGTCGAGATACACACTAACAAAACAAATAACATAGAAGATCTCAAATGTTTTTTTTAGCCAAAAAAAGTACAAAGATAAGAAAAAGTACACAAATAAGAAGTCGATTGCGGAGATAATGCTCGAAGCTAGTAGTTGCCAAGGCGTTCATTTCAGAAGCATCATAGACTTGCTCGACAAACTATTTGTCCCAACGTTTGTTGTCAGCGCCAAACCCGACCATGTCATAAATAATGTTCATCGATTGATGGTTATAAACTATTTATTTCTTTACTCCCATGTGCTTAGCACCGTGATCAACAAGCCATTTCAAATCCAGGAAATGAGAAGGTGTGCCATCCACAAAGTCACCAATATCCGCTCGCATGGGATAAAATGAATGACGAGCACCTTCTTAAAAGAAGAAGAGACCAAGGGAGCATCCGTAACTCGCTCACCAGTTTCCTTGGCATATGATGGCGCAACAGAATGAATGACTGTGGGAGGATCAACTAAACCATGAACAGAGGTCTCAATAAAAGGCCACTCATTGAGGAGTGCGTTGAGCAAGTAGTAGAAAAAGGAACGGCAGAGGTCGCCAAAAGACTAGAAGGAAAAGGCTCAGCAACGGTCACTGAAGAAGTTACACCTAAGGCAGCGAGTTGCATGCACCACATAGCAACATAGGAAAGAACCCTACTAGTGGAAGAAGAGCCCTTCTTAAATTCCTCCGCACACTCCCTAATTTCTGCAGATAGATAGTATAGAATGGAGTCATTACTATTACTGGAATAACAGCTAGGGATAAAATACCTTTTACCAAAATATAAAAAGCATTCTTAACAGCTCGCTTCTTAGGTTGATCGGAGAAGGAAATAGATTTCGGGTACGAACTAGGTAGGACCCCCCGAAGTACCTACAAGATCGCTTCAATATTCTTCTCCACCCAATACCTCAATATCGCTATGAAGCGGGGTAGAAGTAGGAATAACCTCAGTGACATGAGGAGAACAGGTTGGGACGGAAGAAGAGAAATCCCCGCCAATGCTAGGAATCTCACGCACAGGAATCACATCCTTCCTTGCAAGTAGTCTCCCACCTTCCTGCTTGCCGAGTATTTTTAAAATTGGCGAAGAATCAAGAGCAATAGAGGGAGCCAGATCAACCACCCCGACAATGACATCCTTCTTAGAAGACAAAGGGTGAGAGGAAGAAACCATCCCAGCAGGATCAACATCGCTGGTTGCTATTTTTGCTCGCTTAGGGACAACACCCTAGGAACTCACTCTCAGCGATATCAACATTAAATAGAGGAAAAAATAAAGCACAATAAAGAAATGAGTGAGAAAGAAAAAGAGAGAACGAAAGGGGATGAAATATCTTACCAAGAAAACACTTATCAAGAGGAGCTTATCGGATGAACTTTCGAACGTCAAAAGGATGGGGCAGCAAAGTCAATTTCACCAAACCCTCAACCTCTTCTTAAAAAAGAGAAGACTCAGAAGACTATGTCCCCTCGTTATCCTTGATGTCATTCCTGAATCGGCGCAGCCAATCCATCTTAGAAAAGCACAATAGGAAAATCCAAGGTTTTCACTTGTCTATGGACCTCTCCATATTAGCAAAACGGTCGCCCCAATTGTAAATAGCTCGAGTGGCAATAGCTCGCCACGCACATGAAGTGAAACAACTTAAAAGAATGAGTAATCTTGAAATGAGCACACTGACCCAAAAATACATAAGTCATCAGCCATCCATTAGCAGCGATCTCAGTTGGAGTAACGCTAAGGAATTGAAGGATATCGCCAATCAAAAAGTGTGGAGGAAGCGAGAAACCATAATACCACATCTTGGTATACACAGTAAACTCCCCTCGTTGGGTAGGGAAATTAAAGGCCATAGTAAGAGAGGGAAGAAGAGCTTAGTATAACTCACCTTCTACCTTTATGCTGACGTGGTCCAAATCCTTGTCAAGGTCGATCTGAGTCTTAAAGAAGCTCGTGATAGTACCCTTTTTTGCCACAATGTCGCGTTTCCTAGCTTTAAGAGGAAGTGAAGCGACTTTCCCACCACGAGTCGAGATAGGGCGAGACTCTTCATTATCACTATCCTCAACTACCCTAGCAGGCTTGTTACTCCTCAAGGAAGACTTAGGTGTCATTCATAATAGAGATAGAAAGAAAATTCAAATCTTAGAGAGAAGGAAAAGCAAATTTTGGAAAGATAAGTTCAAATGCGTGAGGAAAAAGAAAACTGAAAGGCAGTCGGTCCTATTTATACCAACACGGAGAAATCGTCACTGTCGTAGTGACCAATCAGACTTAGAAATGCGACACCCCTGCAATAAGGCAGAAGCATATAATGACAGTTGTAAAAGAGATCCCATCATTGCAACTCCCACCGAAATCAAGAAAAGTTCCACGATATTTGAATCCGACACAGTGTATTGAAATAAATACGTGGAACAACTTTGATAGTGTTAGAGAAAGGGCATCATGAAACGAAACAACCACCCATAGTTACCCAGCGAATAGAAGCCTTTGGTAAACACCAGGCTCATTGTTTGTTGGACTTCTGATAACATACTGAGGACACAAATCCCTTTAATGCCTTATTAAGGCGGCCATACCTTCTTTCTTGGACTAAAGAGTAAAAATATTCAATACGCAATGACAAGGTGACGAGAGCATATGGCCTTCAGGAATCAAGTGAGCTAACAATCTACTTGAAATACAATGATCTCGCCATATATTAAAGATTGCAGTGATCTCGCCACTTATAAAAAAGTGTAGCGAACTCGCCACCATTTAGAGAGCGTAACGATCTAAGGGATCAATCGACGATACATTGAACAAGAATGCGAAGTCACCACCACTTGATAAACTAGCGATCTAAAACCCAGTGAAGCTATGCCAATGTCAAGCGACTCAAGCCCCTATATCTAGTTTTCAACCAATCCCACAGAGAAAGTACATGGTCATTAAGACCCTTGTAAAAAGGAGTTGACGCACATTAATTAATGCTGGAAAGCAGACATTCTCTAGGAGAGTAAGAGATCCAGAGAATTAAGGTAGCATTTAATGCAACTTAAGGTACAAATTGACTAAGATATTATCAAAAGAAAAAACTATCATGTCCCTAAGTGCTAGTGTTTGTAGCCTAATAAATCCTTCATTTTTAGACATATTCAACTACATGTTATCATAAATACACAGCAACCTAATTCTTCAAGCAATTATTACTTTTCATTCATTATTCCATCTTTAATAGTAAATTCTATGAGTTGAAATTCTAAACATTTGAAACTAATTTAAACATCGGAGAGTTTATTACAAGGAAACCTTGTGATTTATAGTTTACTGCAAAAATTCCACCCATTCCTAATACATACCCCTCACAAAACATTAACAAAACTGTCAATCAAGCTTCAACTTGCAATCAACCAAACTTGATTCTCCTCCACCATAGAAACTTGTTAAAATTCTGTCCCATATACTTTAGTTACTTGCTTGCACTTTATTCTCTTTGACTACCAAGTCCCAATCTTCACTCATCTTTAATCCAAAGAACAACAAAATCCTTGTTTACTCTAAAAAAACAAACAATGTCTCACTCACCAACCTTCACCCTCCCACTCATAATAATAACACTTCAAATTCCACGCTCTACCGCCCAAACCCCCAATTCCACCACCACCACCACCACCACAGCTCCTTCACCTGGTTACTTGAGTCCTTCCTGCCATTTTCCTAAATTTTACTCCATAAAAAAAAAAAAAAAAGAAGAAGGAAGGAATGAATTTACTATTCATTTCACTCCTCTGCCTCTTCCCTCTCTCTTCCCTCTCCCTAAACCAAGACGGTCTATTCCTTCAACAAGCCAAACTCGGTCTCTCCGACCCAACTCACTCCCTCTCTTCATGGAACGACCGCGACGATCTACCCTGCAACTGGTACGGCATCACCTGCGACCTCTCTACTCACCGAGTCACCTCCGTCGACCTTTCCGACTCCCTTCTCTCCGGCACCTTCCCCACCTTCCTCTGCCGCCTCCCTCACCTCTCCTACCTCGACCTCTCCAACAACGCCATCAACTCCTCCCTCACCGCTGATCACTTCTCCACCTGTCAAAATCTCCAAGCCCTCAACCTCTCCAGCAACCTCCTCGTCGGCCCCATACCCGATTCCCTTGTCCAGCTCCCTGACCTTCGAGAATTGGTTCTGCTCGGAAACAACTTCTCCGGTCCCATTCCCGCCAAATTCGGCCAGTTTCAACGCCTTGAGCTCCTTGATCTCGCCGGAAACCTACTCAGCGGACCCATCCCCGGTGAACTCGGCAATATTTCTACGCTCAAACAGCTCCTGCTAGCTTACAACCCGTTTCAACCCTCCCAGATACCCAGTCATCTCGGCAACTTGACTAATCTGGAGTACATCTTTCTTGCTGGGCTCAACCTCGAGGGACCCATCCCGGCGACTATTGGGCAGCTGTCCAATTTGCAGCATCTTGATTTCTCATTCAACCAACTCAATGGCTCGATACCGATTTCGCTCACTCAGTTGAAATCCGTGGTGCTAATTGAGCTGTACAACAACACACTGTCCGGTCCGTTGCCGTCTGGGTTTTCGAATTTGACCCAGCTACGCAAATTTGACGCGTCAACGAACCAGTTAACTGGCTCGATTCCAGCCGAGTTGTGCGAGTTACACCTCAGCTCACTGAACTTGATGGAGAACCGGCTGGAAGGGACATTACCAGAGAGTATAGCCAACTCACCAAACTTGTACGAGCTAAAATTGTTCAACAACTACCTTATCGGTGAGCTACCGAGTCAACTTGGTCTTAACTCGCGGTTGCAGTATTTAGACGTTTCATATACTGGTTTGTCTGGTGAAATACCAGAGAATTTATGCGCCAAAGGAGAACTAGAAAACATAATAATGATTTTTAGTAACTTTTCTGGGCAAATCCCTCAAGGTCTGGCAAAATGCAACAGGTTGGTTCGTATTCGGTTGAAGCACAATCAGTTTTCGGGTGTGGTCCCTAAGGATTTGTGGGGCTGCCTCATGTGTCTTTGTTGGAACTTGAAGATAATATGTTTGTTGGTGAAGTTTCTAACAGAATTGGATCAGCACACAATCTTTCTGTCTTGAAAATTTCGAACAATCAATTTTCGGGGTCTATTCCTGCTGAAGTTGGGTTATTAGGCAGTTTGATTGAGTTCTCTGCGAATGGGAATAGGTTTACGGGTCAGATTCCAGGAAGTTTGGTTAAATTGGGTATGTTGGGGAGGCTTGCTCTTAATGACAATGATTTATCTGGTGGGCTTCCTGTGGGGATTCAAGGATGGAAGAGTTTGAATGAGCTTAATTTGGCTAATAACAACTTGTCTGGTAGTATACCAGAAGAGATCGGAAGCTTGACAGTCCTTAATTATCTTGATCTTTCGCGCAATCATTTTACTGGGGATATTCCATTGCAGCTGCAGAATTTGAAACTCAATATGTTGAACTTGTCGAATAATAGGCTTACAGGGAAGCTACCTCCTCTTTATGCAAAGGGCATTTACAGGAATAGTTTTTTGGGGAATCCCGGTTTGTGTGGTGATACGGAGGGCCTGTGTTCTCAGATTGATGTTTCTAAGAAGCAGAGGTACAATTGGATTCTTACATCCATTTTCATACTTGCTGGTTTAGTTTTGCTTGTCGGGGTTGTTTGGTTCTACTTTAAGTATAAGATTGTCAAAAAAGCTAAGAAGAAGATTGTTATATCCAAGTGGAGGTCATTCCATAAACTTGGGTTTAGTGAGTTTGAGATTGCTGATTGCCTTAAGGAGGAGAACGTAATAGGAAGTGGAGCTTCTGGGAAAGTATATAAGGTTCTGCTTGGTAATGGAGAGATGGTGGCTGTGAAGAAACTAAGCGGAGAGAGCAAGATGAAGGATGGTGATGCTATGTCTGTGAAAGATGAATTTGAAGCAGAAGTTGAAACATTGGGAAAGATCAGGCACAAAAATGTAGTGAGGTTGTGGTGTTGTTGTAAGACTGGAGATTGCAGGCTTCTGGTTTATGAATATATCCCGAATGGAAGCTTGGGAGATTTGTTGCATAGTAACAAGGGAAGCTTGTTGGATTGGCCTACAAGGTATAAGATTGCTTTGGATGCAGCTGAAGGCTTGTCTTATCTTCATAATGATTGTGTGCCTCCAATTGTTCATCGAGATGTGAAGTCGAACAACATTTTGCTAGATCAAGAATTCCGTGCTAGAGTTGCAGATTTTGGGGTAGCAAAAGTTTTTCAAGGAGTTAATAAGAGGACAGAATCCATGTCTGTGATTGCAGGCTCCTGTGGTTATATTGCTCCAGGTATGCATCTTTTTTGTTATTTAGACTGCTGTCATTTGAGCTTATTGTTATTAAGAATTTGCTTTGATAATGTTGATAGCTTGAGCTGCTTAAATTGATAACATTCATGAATTTGGGCTTAAACTGTATTTTCCTTTTCAACGTTTATATATCAACAGTTTAATACAGTTGGGTTTTGCTTGATCTTTCATCTGCTACAGAATATGCCTATACGCTTAGGGTGAATGAGAAGAGTGACATCTACAGTTTTGGTGTAGTCATATTAGAATTGGTAACAGGCAGGCTCCCCATTGATCCAGAGTTCGGAGAGAAAGATTTGGTGAAATGGGTATGCGCTACCTTGGATCAAAACGAGGTGGATGATGTAATTGACCCAAAGCTTGATTCTGAACATAAGGATGGGATTTCCATGGTTCTGGAAATTGGTCTTCGATGCACTAGCCCTCTTCCCATTAATCGTCCTTCAATGCGTAGGGTGGTGAAAATGCTGCAAGAAGTCGGTGGAGAGAGCAAGCCTAAAGCCAGCAAGGATGGGAAGCTCTCCCCTTATTACCAAGAAGAAGCCGCAGATGATCCAGGAAATTTAGTGTGAGAATTCACTTGCAAGTTAAGGAGTTCCATTGAATCTCATTGCATCAAGGTGTTTGATTTCATGGGGCAAAGGGCAAAGAGGATACTTGATTGATGCTACTCACACAAAAGGTGGATTTCGACACGAAGGTAAATTTCGACAAGCCCTCTTTCAAAAGTAAGCTGACACTTAAGACAATAAGAGATTAAGACCTGACATGTGAAGCTATTAGTACTGTCTACGACCACTTGAGCTTCTGCCCTAACATTGGTTAGGTAATTGTGAGTTGTTAACATGTAGTAAAAGAGTAGAGAATTGTGAAGAATGAATCCAAGTCTTCTAGTTATGACTAGCAGAAGCTTTAGTTAAAGCAATTGCAGAAGAATCAGTTTGACATATGGAAAAAGGTTGGGTGTTCAGTGTTGAATGTTTGAAATTAATGTTGTTCTCCTCTTGTCCATTCCCATCATTGCTGAGTGTGGGACAGATTTTGCTAAATGAGTGGAGGTAGCTGACCTGCAGGCTTGTAGGTCACCATCTTCGGCCTGCTCTTCTCAATTAGTGAATTGGGTCCTTCTTTCTCTCTTTTCTCTCTCCTCTCTCTTTTCTCTTTCGTCCCGCCCGGCATTAAATATCAAAGGCGGTGGGGACTACTGTGTTAGAGCAGAAAATGTATTTTAATGGACAGTTTGTATTTTGTCACCTAAGAAGTTACTCCCTTCGTCCCATATTAACTGTCACTTTACTGTTCGTGCACGTATTTCGAGGAAGCCGAATGACTCACTATTTGACCCTAAAAAAATTCGTACTTTTTTTCGAACATACGTTAATCCTTAACCTACGTTCGAGAAAAAATTTGAAAGTTTTTGAGGTCAAATAGTGCGTCATCCACCCTCTTCGAATGCGTGCATGAATAGTGGCCAGTGACACTTAATATGGGACGGAGGGAGTAATTCACAGTTTTTGTTTTTTATTTTTTTAATAGTTAAAAGTGAGATTCGAAATGTACCACCAAACATTCAGCAAATTGGCAAAAAAAACATTAGTGTCAAGTGTCAAGTGTCAAGTGTCAAGAATGAATTTACAGTGTTGGGAAGAAATGAAGAGTTTTGTTATACAATTATTATTTGCGCCAAAGCAATTAGTCAATCAGTGTGCACAATTATTCCACAAACTCACGAGGGGTTCATAATTTGCTTTTGCAAATGTCAGATCAGATTTTATTTGAAAATATTAATGTAACTGTGGACCTCATTTTACTTTTTCTTTCTTTCTTTTTTTTTAGAAAATAGAGCTCATTTTACAATATTATAGAAATATAGAAATCGAATTGATGTATGCTTTTAGATTGCCAACTTCAGCTTGGCCACCATTTAAGACTTTGATTGCCAACTTTGTTGACTTAGCAGTGGCACCTTATTGTTTTTTTCTTTTTCATTACAGTAAAAGAAAAATATAGAATTGTGGTAAAAATAAAGAAGGTCAGTGTCCACATTTGTGTTTGTCATTTTTTTTTCTTTTCATGTAGAATAAATTTTCGGTTATGGTTAATTTTTAATTGTGATTTGTATGAAATTGTTGACTTCGTCATGGTAGAGGAGACATATATATATATATATATATATAAACCATAAAATTACCTCATTTTTGTACCAATTGTGTGGAAAATACTCACGTTTGAGTTACATAGAATTTTACGTTTGCCAATTTTAATAGATCACACCATAATTTCAAAATTGTCGTAAAACCTGTTTGGTTATTCCAAATATTGACCTTAGATCTAGTTGACGAGGAAATTAATTTATTAAAAAATGACATGAATTTTTTTTCATTTCTCTTTACACTCGATAAACGCTGACGTGTAAAAATTAAAAAAATAAAATTAAACGTAAAATGAACCACAACATGTTTAAAAATGCATATCATGTTAATCTAAACCAAAAGTAATGTAAACTTTGAAATTTTATTAAGTATATAAAAAAATTAGACACAAGAATATCCAAAAAGTGCTAAAAAATGTAGTAAAACATAACTAAGCATTAATTATATTTTTGTTATTTTATTTTATTTTTATTGAGTTATCTTATGATTGACGTCTAATTCCATGCGTTTTTACCATCCTAAACTATCCTGTTTATGGTGAAAATTGTTTCTTTCACGTCAATCTGTTATCTTTTGAAGGAAATCTTGGGCGATACAAGAAATGGAGGAAAAACCAATTTAAAGTGCAGACTAGCAACCTTGGTCGCAGACTTGGTCAAGATTGCCGAGCGAGAGACGTATTGAGCAAGGATTAAAGAAAGACGCGCTTGGATTGAGCTGACAGCTGGAAGCAGCGTTTGCTGGAGCGATTCTCGGATTTGATCTGACTTTGCTTTAGAACAAAACAATCTGCTTTTATTTTATTTAGTTTTATATTTATTTTCGAATTTGAACACTTGGGGTTTTATCCCTATCTTTATCTTTTTGAAGTTTGGAAATTGGAAAGGAACGTGATGGGCGGGGGCTCTAACCTTGTTAAAGGTTAGGGAAGGCTGTCAATTACGGGATTTTCCATCTTCCATCTTCCACTTCTGGGTTGTAAAACATTTTGCTCTGTGATAATTCATTTTGAATATCACGGATTTAATTCCATTTTCATGTTCATCAATTATCTTTCTTCTTTAATTATTATGTCTAGCAACTAAACACTCAATTCTTGGTAAGGGTTGAGTGAGTGCACTTGTGAATCGTGAGACCAATCTGTTCTCAATATCCTCTCATTCGTAATTGATTCAAGTTCTAATTTAACAAACCGGTTCCTATCTAGGTTAAGATTTGATTAGCCTTGGGCTAGATAGAGGATTTATAGCCAGTCACGAAGGGGACAAGCCGAAACTGGAGTGACACAAGTAGGCAGCTAGCTTCGCGGAAGTTAGTGGACTTGGATTAATATAGGCCTAACCAAACTGACAATCTAGGGCTCCGAATTGGGAGCAGCTTGGCCTAGATTCTGTCTTTCCCTGCACCATTGAGAAAATGCATCTGCCTCAAGACAGCAGCCAATTGGATAAACCCTTTAACCAGTAAGGTGTCCATTGGTTAGGATCACTAGGAGAGGGATCCCGCTAAGTGATTTCAAGAGAAGGAAAGTAGGATTGGAAAGGTTTACCTCCCAATCTATAGCAGAGTTATGGGGGAGAAGGAGAAAATCTAAAGGTCGATAATCGAATAAACAAGGATTGCGCTCACGAATTCGCCCTTATCAGGAGTTTACCCCACATCAGTTCACAACCAAACACAATCGCCAATCTTAGCTAAGATTCATTTTTGCCTAAGATTGTCTCTTTATCTAATTTTTACCTTGTTCCTTTTTATTGCTTTGTTTATCTTAATTACAGAAACAAAACCCCCTCAACTCCAGTGACGAGGAAGTCGAGTCAAAACTATAATTTTTCGAAAGATCTCTATGGACGATCCTCTTACCACGATCTACAAGTTCCTTGTGGACAAGTGATAAGTTGTATTCCTACCCCTAAATTCGTATATTTTATACAACTAAATTTGATGCCCTCGACACGCAATCATCTTACGTGAGCATCTATCTGGTGTAAGGAGAAAAATGAAAAAATAAATTAATATTTTTTTTATAAATTAATTTTGATGTGAGCTAAATCTAAGCGAAGTTCTATTTGGCTCAATTACAAATGTGGAGTATTTCCGAACATTTGATACAAACGTGGTATTTTATGATTTTTTTCTCTTAAAAAAAAAGAAACAGTGACTATCACGACTGATATGAATTGATTGGACAAAGAAAACCGTAATTCACTGTTGACATGGATTGATGGACAATATGATTTAAATGCGCTCCCTGAACTAAAGGTCAACGAAATAGGGGTCCCTGCCGTCAGTCAAACTAACTTTCTGTTAATTGTGACCTTTGACAGCAGGTTACTAAAAAAAAGAAACCTCTTGTTCCAGGTTTCAAAATTCTTCTTTCCTTTTTTTATTTTTTATTTTTTATTTTCTTATTCCTTAATTTCTTTCTTTCTTTCATTTCCTGTCTTTTTTATTTCTTATGTTCTTTCTTAGCACATGTATAAATTCTTTACTTTATTTAATTAAAAATATTTCTACAAATTAAAAATTCTATAATTTAAATCAGTTGCAGCCATGAAAATTACTTTCAATTTCCTCCTTTCTGCACTCAATTGCAATTTCCCCTTTTCTTCCTCAATCTCACTCCTCTGCAAAAAAACCATCTTCACTCTCACCCCTCTGCCTCTCTGCCCAATCGATCTCACCCTCATCACAGCCTCACCAAAACCAACTCCGATCCATCCTCTCCAAAACTAATCTCCACCAAACCGCAAAACCAATCTCACCTTAACCCAAACCGCCACCAAGCCCAGCCACAGCTACTGCATCCTCACCTCCAGTCCAGCCGTCTCTCCCTCTTCTTTCCTCATCGCAGCAAACCACCACAGCAACCGCCATCTCCACCATAGGCCAGCCGCCACAAGCCAACCGCCACCACTGATGATTTGAGTTAAATGAGGAAATGAACAGATATAAGATTCAGATTTGGATTTGATTTTGGGTATTTTGTACAGGTTTGATTTGTATAGGGTTTGGATTTGTTTTGTACAGGTATATCGATTTGGGTTTGATTTATATGGGGTTTTATAATTTTTAGGTAATTTGTACAGGAGGGTCTTTTTGAGCAAAGACTGGAGTGTTCTAGAGAATGGCGGTGAGGGAGATGGATTTGGTTTTGCAGTTGGCGATGAGGGAGATGGGTATGGTTTGGCGGTGGTGCCGACGGGGCAGAGAAGGAGATTCGGTAGTGGTGACAGTGGTACCCTCCTGTGTCACAACGAATCCAAACTCGTGTTCATTGATTGTCAGTCATAGGATCTAATTCTCCATATCAGATTTGGGTAACCCGCGGTGAAAATATGATCCAGATCTGGATAATATGGTCCTTCTTTTTCAGATCTAGGTAATAAGGAAAATAATACTTGTAATATTAGGATTTGAGATTAATAGAAAAAGGTTCTAGTTATCTGATTTTACATTTATTTATTTTTTCAATTTTTGAACAATGAGATCAGTAAAAAAATGTATGGGAAATACAGGCAGTAGAAACATGATGAAAGATTTAAGCTGCAAAGCAAATCCTAGTCTGGATTTTTTAAGAAGAGAATTGATTAAGAGAGGAGATTAAAGAGTGTAGAAGTTGAAGATGAATATAGTAGTTAGGAAAATAAACTTGAGCAGAGATAAAAATATGAAGAAACAAAGCAAAAATAATAAAAAAAAATTTAACCGGCTGTCTTTTAATTTTAGGATTCTTAAATTGTAAAATTGATTTTAATTTTAGGGGTTTTAAATTATAAAATTGATTTTAATTTCAGATTATTTAGTTTGTTTAATGTGTTTCTTCCTTTCACATTTTTTGGATTTTTAAAATTATTTATATTATTTTTTTGAATTTTTAAAATTATTTATATTATTTTTCTGAAAAAAAATTAAAATACCTAGAAACAAATTAAGGAATAATAAATTAAGAAAGACAGAAATTTTGGAATTTTTAGAATAAGAAAATAAGAAAGAAAGATTTTTTTAATTTTTTTTTACATAATTACCTGCTACAACAAGTTAAAAAAAAACCTGTTGTAGCAGGTAACCCTAACAGAGTGTTAAGTTTGACTAATGGAATGGACCCACAGTTCGTTGACTTTAAGTGCAGGGGAGGTGGAATAAAAATTTAAAGTCCAGGGGAGGTATCTGTTTTTCGCGATAGTACAGAGGGTCTAAATGCTATAACCTCAAAAAATTCATATCAAGATAAAATAGAGAGAATTTATTTTGAGGATTCTCACCCTAATAACTTTGATAAATTTTAGGATTCGAACGACATGTATATCCCCAATATTTCTGAAGATTCTCAGCCTCAAAGCCAAACCCAGCCACGAAACACCCATCACCGCCGCACCTCATCCTCTCCAATCACCAACCCTACTGCAAATCAATTAACCCAGCAAACTCAATCCACAATTATAAACCCCCCTGCAATTAATTAGTTCAATCCAATACCCCAGCCGAACCAAAAAAACCCAAACCCAAACTCAATCCACAATTACAAATCCCCTTGTTTCGTTTATTTTGTACGCTGTTTGTTGTTATTGTTGTTTGTTTTGCTATTTATTTGTTAAAGGAGTGAGGTTTGCGGGTAGGAGGAAAGAAAAGAAAGAAAAAGAAAGAGAGGAGGGTGAGGTCGTGAGAAGAAAAAAGAAAGAAAGAAAAGAGAGAAAAAAGGAAGAAGAAGGTAGGAGAGGATGACGCGTGGTGTGGTCTGTGTGGCCCACAGACAGGTTGTAGACCTCCATTGACAGTTTCTTAATCTATGTGATTTACTCCCTCGCGTCAAATAAAAAAGGACGGAGGGAGTAGTTTTTAATTTTTTTTTTTAAATATATCAACCACATATTATAAAAGAAATAAATTGTTGTAGACACCAAAAGTTTAGCCCGTCTTAAAATATTCAGCCCAATTTATAAAGAGCCACGAAGCCTATTCACTAAAATCCATGAAGTTTATTTGATTAAGACCCATCAGCAAGCTCATATTTGGATGGGTCAAAACCCATCTCATATTTATTTATTAATTTGGTTAAATATCAAATTAATTAATATTCAGACCAATGAGATGAAGACACATGTCATCTTTCCAATTCAGAACCACATTTATGAGCCTATAAATAGAGGCCTCATCAGAAGGTCAAGGGAGGAGATTTTTGGAGACAAAAATTGTTGTAGAGATCAAGAACTAAGAGGGATTGTCCTTAAGAAAGAAGGAGGAAAACTATAAGCCAATTCAAGGTTAGTTTTCTGTCAAGTAAATCAAATCAAATCAAGGAGGAGCCACAAGCTGATTCAAGGCCGATTTTTTCTCAAATCAACCGCGGACCACTAGCGGAGGCTCTACTGGTAGTGAGAATGTTGAGCAAGAACGACAGAAAAAATACCATGAAGACTTCAGCATGGTGAATAATCTGAAGAACAATAGCAGTAACACCACAACACCTGTCACAAATCTAACTGTTCAACAACTCTAGAGAAAGATTGCTGACACTATCCGTGCTCAATATGGAGGAGCTTCGCAATCTTCTCTTGGTTATGTGAAGCCGTACTCAAGGCGCATAGATGAACAACTATTGTCTGTGGGCTATCAATCTCCAAAATTCCAACAATTTGAGGGGAAAAGAAACCCGAAGCAACACATTTCTCATTTCATAGAGACCTGCAACAATACAGGAACTTATAGGGATCTGATGGTGAAACAATTCGTTCGGTCATTGAAGAGCGTGACCTTTGAATGGTACACTGATATCAAGCCTGGGTCTATTGATAGTTGGGACCAACTGGAAAGAGACTTCCTAACTCGCTTTTACAACACTTGACGGATTGTCGGCCTACCTGAATTGGCTGGAATGTAAAAAAAAGGAAAGATGAACCTGTCACTGAATTCATCAAAAGATGGAGAAACTTGGTGCTTAATTGCAAGGAAAGGATCAGTGCGTCATCTTCAATTTATATGTCTGTTCAAGGCATGAAGTGGGGATTGCTCTATAATTTGCAGGAGAACATACCACGCACATTCGAAGAGCTCGCAACTAGAGCTCATGATCTGGAAATTTAGATCCAAAGGCACGGGAGTTACTTGCCAAATGACTCTTGCAAAAAGAAAGAAGTCAAGAAAGAAGTAAGGAAAGACCCGAAGACCAGCAAAGGAAAGGAAAACATGGTAGTTACCACGTCACCTATGAAGATATCCTTCAAGTAGACCCAAAGAAAAGAAGAGGCAAAGCAGGTCAAGACCGAGTACAAGCTTTTTAAAGCTCAAAGAAGGACCCTGAAGGAACGTCTCTAACATTTTGGACCAACTTCTTGAACAAAAATTGATCGAGCTTCCTCTATCAAAGCGCCCAGAAGAAGTGAACCAGATTGACAATCCAAGGTATTACAAATACCATCGGATCATCAGTCATCCGGTAGATAAGTTCTTTTTCCTTAAAGACCTCATTAATGGAGATGTTGTAGATTCCAATTACATCACAACCATCACAAAGAGCGATGCTAAACCAACTATGATTGCATTCAGGTCATTTGATCCTATTCCATTATCGCAAACTTTGGGTCAGAAGCCAGTCGCGTCTCAGCCAATGGTACTGACAGCTAAATTACCGAAGGGGGCAATCCCTGTAAAGTTTCGCACTAACGGAGAATTCAAGGTTACCTATGCTTATCCTGGGATGTCAAAGATAGAAAATCCTTATGGGCCAAGCTTGTACGAGTTGATGACTGATGACTTAGATGTTTGGCAAACAAGCTCTGAGTTTGATGGGTGTCTAATCCATAAAAAATAATTATAAGTTACAACTCACTACTAAGAACAAATAAATTGTAGATAGCAAGTAAGAGGTTCGATGCATAGGGAGTTATGGTATGAGTCTTGTGAGAACTTGTAATAAGTAAAATAACACTTAGGTGGAATTGGGTTTTCTCTTAAAACTAAACTGGAAAAGTAATAAAGCAATAAAACGGTCTTGGTCAAGAATAGTGTTCTTGGTCAAGACGATAGATCTAGAAATGGAAATCAATTAGGAGAGGAATTCCTAGTAGAGGCTGACAGCTATGAAACATGAGTTACAATCATTGACATAGGGGTATTCATCTTTAATCTATAGAGTTGCTATAGGATCAAGGTATGCTTATGATCCCTGCTTCCCTCCTGTATCAACACTACCTCAGGTACGCTTAGAGATGATGCCTAACCAAATAGCACCTTGCTGATTAAAGGGTTTACTGAGTTGGCTGATGAACGACTAGGGGAAGACAACTCCAGACTAGTATCCTCGGGCGTCAGTCGGGACTAGATCTGATTAACCTTTCTCCCTACCATTTCGCAGATGTTCTGCTAGCGAGTAGGTGTCTACTTTGATCCTCTTAGTCAATAATCCATGGCCAAGAGAAATGGTTGCTGTATTATCTATTCAATGCTAAATTGGCCAGATCCAACATTAAATAGAAATACGTTAGAAATAATCACAAGATTGATTAAATGCAGAATCAAATATTAATAAGGTCAATTAAGTCTCATGTAAACTCATACCCATGCTTCAAGTGCCTTTACTAAGAACTATGTACTTAGCTACTCATACTCATAATCGAAAGCAAAATAAACAAAGAACTATGTACTTAGCTACTCATACTCATAATCGAAAGTAAAATAAACAATGTATTGAAAATAATGAAAATCCTTTGTTGCCGAAGGAGCAGAATGTATATCAAAAGTGGCGGTAGAAAATCAGAAAGAAGATTCAAACCCCACGACGACCGACCCCCTTCTAAAAAACTTAGGAAGAGTATAAATAGTTCCTAAAAATTAGCTAAAGGCGGAAATCAACGAAAATCAAATCCTAATCAACTCTAAATTGTATTTGAATTACTATCTTCCTCTCAAAAGAATCTTATCGGATCAAAACAACAAAGCACATCTACAATCCGTCCGTGATTAACGCTTTTCAATCGTCAAGGCAGGAAAATCATCTGCGCTGCCTTTGATGCACTGTCCGCTTCGTAGATTTCTCTAGGTGATGGATTGGCCAAGCGAGTCTGTCTTGGTCAAGAGAGCTGCCCGTGTTCAGTCTTGGTCAAGAACGTAGCCAAGAGTCTGTCTGCTCCAAATTTGCCCAGAATCATGCTAAATTCTCCCCCTTCTGTTCCTTTCCTCTCCAAAGTTGTCTCCTACAATAATTGAATGATTCACACCAAAATCAATAGCATACCATCCAAAATTGCAAGAGAAGAGGTGGTAAAAACCACTACAATTAAAGCTCAATCAACCCTCCCCCCCCCCCCCCCCCCCCCCACACACACACACACATACTTAATCTAACGCTTGCCCCCAAGCATAAACACACAAAACATGCAGAAATAAAAATTAAAACCAGCAACCCATGCTTAACTTAAAGAATCACCTCAACAGGGAATACATAGACACTCAAGTCATTCAATCCATCCTAGATTAACAAGGTCTTCTCAATGTTTGGAAACATCTCACTTATCACAACAAAGCTAAGAATACTTAACTCAAGACTCAAGAAACCAGTGGAGGAACAATTCTTTTGCTTTCATTTTTCTGTTTCTATCCAAAGTCCAAAGGGTACAGTAGTTGCTGACACAAGTAAGTGCACACACATTAAAGAAAAATTAAAACATGTAAGCATAGATTGTTGTCATGTCAAGTATGCATTGAGATCTTTTTGATTTGCCATTTTGGAGTCTTTTGCAGCACTGTTTCTTTTTCTTGTGTTTTCTTTTGTTTCTCTTTTCTTTTCTTTTGCTCACTTTAGAGTCTTTTGCAGTGCTTTCTTTTCTTTTATTTTCTTCCCTTTCTTGCATAAAAATAAACACATAAAGCTGAAGTAATGGACGCCCCCAACCTAGCTTGTTCGGCTCAGTTGTAAGGGATTAGCTAGATGCACTTTGGGGAGTTTTGCATATTTAAGGGATGATGGTGCCGAATCACCAACACCGTGCAACCCTGTTGGTTCTAGGTAGTGTCCACACAAACATGCAAGGGAATAAAGACTCTACAGGCAGTGCAGGATTAAAAGACTAGCAACTCTTTGTATCATTTAGGCAGATCCATTTTTCACTTGGTCAAGACAACAAATTTTATTCGTGGTGTTCCTTCATTGAATGTCTTGAGTTCTAAGCAAACTGATCATAGTTCTTTGGTGAGAAATGAGAGTTACTGGTATTGAACATGTTACACATAAGGTTGCCTTGTTAATAAAGCATGGGTCAAAATTATTGAGTGTCATGGTATTTTGAGTGTTGAGATGAAATTTCAAGGAGAACAAAGGGTTTGGTTTTCATGCAGTCATACCAAAACATAGATCATGCAAGTATCTATTCCTAAAAACACACAAAAATAAAAAGAAAATCATGCAGAAAAATTAAAAACATACCTAAAATTTGCAAATATTAAATCTAACTCATGGAAAAATAAGTAAAACACTCAAAATAATAAAATCACACAAAGCAATATAAAACCCCTCCCCCACACTTATTGGACACATTGTCCTCAATGTGAGAGAGGCAGTACAGAAAACATAAAGTAAAAATAAAAATAAAAATAAAAATAAAAACGGAAATATATACAAAAAGAAAATGAGAGATTGGAGCGTGAGATTCATCAAACTTGTTGTGCAGGAGGAGCAGGGAGTATAGGATGTTCTGGTTCAAAGCAAAGGATTTGTCTTGAGTTTCCTGCATGGCTTGGAGAAGAGAGTTGGTCTTCCTTTTTTCAGCTAGAAGAGTTGACAGCAAATCCTATGAAGGTGCTGGGGTAGAGGCTCTTCATTCTGCTGCTTCTGTTTGTCCTGTTGGTGCTGGGTGGATTCTCAGAGGGGCCAGCTGGTAAGCTTCTGTAGAGTTTCCTCCAAAGATCCTCTCCTTCCTAGGTGTGGTACCTGTATTATAACAGACAATGCCTTTTTCTAAATGGAAAAATCCCATTCAATCAAGGGCTTTAATGTCAAGCAGTTTGCGTGCAGGAAATTCATTTAATGTGGTGGCAGTATCTAAGTTCCCTGAGAGCTTAGCAAGTGACGCGATTCAAGTTCCCTTTTGAAGAATCAGATGCGTATTAAGCTTTGCAGCTTCAGATCTAGCTTGAGTTATCAAGTAAATGTAACAGGTTTTCACAATAAAGGTGAATAGAGTAGAAACAAAGAGGATGAAGAACGCAGCGGAAATAAGAAGTTGAAGTTAAACACGGAAAGGAAATAACAATGATGGAATTTGTAATAGACAATTAATTCAAAGCAATCGATTAATAGTAAACACCCAAATCACACTTGCTCATAACACATCCAAACACAGAAATCCAAGATAAATGATTGAACACAAATATCCCAAATTCTTAAAGGATTTAACACTCAAATAGTAAATTAAGAGGTTGAAGACTAGAGGTCTTTTACTTGCAATGAATCAAGTCGTCTTCTGGACTTGATTCTCACAAGGTGAGTTTCTGGTGTTTAAGGGCAGAGTATTCTCAATGCAAGCAAAAACACTTTACACAAAAACTGACTAGAAATGAAAAATAGTGCGGCTATTTATAAGTAGAGCAAATCCGGTAGATTTGAAGAGTTAACGGAATCCGGAAGATC
Organism: Viola odorata; assembly: GCA_963691705.1. Taxonomy (NCBI): domain Eukaryota; kingdom Viridiplantae; phylum Streptophyta; class Magnoliopsida; order Malpighiales; family Violaceae; genus Viola; species Viola odorata. Next base: position 35,143,386 of record OY829538.1, read on the forward strand.
TTGACACGTCATCCATTTGGAAGGCTATTCGAAAGATCTTTGCATGTCATCCATTAGGAAGGCTAATGGAACCCATTTGACTTAGTTTGACTTGTCCCGATAGTTGTTCGGTAAGTCAAATGGGTTCCCAATAGATGCGTCTATCCGGTAACATTCTTTGTGGTTTCTGATCTAGCAGTTATCTATGTCAACATTTGACTTGGTGTATGGGAAGCATCCGTTTGTGTCTCCCGCTCAATCCATAACATTAGATTCTGGGCTCTATTGCGGGTAATCGGCCCTTTTGGCGCTATCTCCGGCTTTCCAAGCGTTATAGTGGTAGTGATCGCATCAGCAAGCTTAGTAATCAGGGATCCTAGGATCATATTAGTTCCACAAGAAGTAAGCTTCTTGGTCACCCAATAAGCCAAGCTTACACTACACCCATTATGCAGACACCAAAGGAAGAACAACTCTCTTCTTTCCATGACCCCTGACTTCTTGGTTTTTCCAAAAAGACAGATGGATAGAATCCTGAGAACTGGATCACAAAGCTTGGAAGCTTTGGATGAGGCATTAAATACTGCTTCGGGATCGTTTGTGAGAGTTCTACAAAATCTAGTTGCATCCCAATTCTCAGGAATCTCATAGAATATGGTAGGATACCAGCTAGGCTGGTCCTTGTAGTCATGTACAAATCCAAGCATAACATCAAACTTATGCAAACTTAAGTGGTGCCACCTTTAACACAACTTATAGTTAATTACGTCCCCTAAATGGATATAGGGATGTTCCCCCGCTTTCACATCCAGGGTGAAAGAGTCAAACTGGAAAGTGGAGTGAAACTCCAAGCACAACTCATGGTAAACAAGTTCAGTAGGGAAGAAAGCAGATCCCCAATCTCTGGCTCTTCAAGCGTTATAGTAGTTGTGATCGCATCATGTCCTCTTCCTTTGAAAGGATTCGTCCTCGAATCCATCACCTCAGCTTCTCCATTATCTGTATTATAAAGAGTTAAGTCATTAATATGGAAGTAGTTGTTTATGGATCCATACTCACCTGGCAAGTCAAGGATGTATGTGTTGTCGTTGATCTGGTGGAGGATTTTAAAGGGTTCGTCGCTGCGGGGACTCAACTTTCCTCGTTGTTGTTGAGGGAACCTGTCCTTGCACCAGTGTAACCATACCCACTGGCCTGGGCTCAAATCATGTCTATGGTTTGCCCTTGTTCTGTTTGATAACGTCTCTTGTGTCCACTGCTTCGATATTCTTTCGGACTTCCTGATGTAACTTTTTGACCTCTTCTGCTTTGGTCTCGCCATCTGTACACTTAAGGACACTCAAAGGTAACGGTAAGAGATCAAGAGGGGTCAGGGGTTGAAACCCGTATACTACCTCAAGCGGAGAAAATCCAGGAAATTAAAGGAAGATTTGCGGATAGAAATTCAATTGGAATTGATCAATCAATAGGAAAGAATTAAAATCACATTATATTCAATCATCCACCACTGGGAATCCATAATATTCAATAAATACCATAATCCCAAATTTCTATTCAATTGTAAACAAGAACAATTAATTAAAGATATAATGTAAGAGGTTTTTACTTGCAATGAATCAAGGAGCCTCCCAAGCTTGATCCTTACAAGGAGATTTTAAGGTGTTTAGAGGGAGGAGTACTCTCTAACTCAAGCAATAAACACTTATCAAAAACTAAGGAAGAAAAATGAAGAAGAAAGCTATTTATACTAAGTACAAAAGGCCTTGAAAATACTTTTCTCGGAAGCCAAAAATGTCTCTGGCGGTATACCGTTAAGAGCCTAATGGTATACTGCTAGCTTCATTCCATTTTAGTGAAAATCAGCCACTTCCTAGCGGTATGCCGCTAGTGTCTGGTGGTATGCCGCCAAGTGCAGTCTTCATGGCTGTCTCGGGTAAGTCACGGAAAAAGCTCAGCCATACGGGTGGCCTCGGGTTGGCACGGATCTCGCCTACTTTTGGTGACCCCAGGCATGTCTCTAGACCTCCGAATGTGTGCTCATTCATCGCCAAAATGAAGCTAAATGTGATCGTATCATCACCTTTCCCTTCGGAAGGATTCGTCCTCGAATCCATTGCTTTAAATTTATAGTCGTGACTTTGGCGCACACAACTCAATATTCCTTTCAAGGAGCACATCACTAGAAGTTTATGATGTTGGCTAGGAATGTAGGAAAGGAAAAGATCCTCATAAGCACCGAAATCCTTGACCAAACCCATAGGAAATTTCTGCAAATGAGAATCAAACATAGAAAAGAAGGGATCATCCATGTTAGAATATAAGATATTCTCTCTATCCCTTTCCCTACTCTTTTCTTTCTCCCAATTACTATCTTCAAGTTCAAACAAAGGGATGTCGAAACCTTGAATATATTTAGCTCAATGTGATCACCCAATTCATTTCCAAGGTTACATCCACTCTCAATGGCACGCTTACTCTTTTCACTCCCCAATGTAACCCTCCCAAATTTAAACAACAGGTTGACAAAAACATCAAACACATCTAGCCCCATGTGTTTACCCAAGTCACTCCCGAGTGTTTGGTGGCACTCACCCGACTCATTCCTAAGTGTTTGGTGGCTCTCACCCAACTCACTCCTAAGTGTTTGGCTACACTCACCCAAGTCTTTCCCAAGTGTTTCAGTACACTCACCCTCAATTGTCTCTCTACTCATCTCACTAATAGGGTGCTCAACCATATCATTCTCAATACAATTATTAAGCACACTCTCCTCCCATATCTCTCCACTCATATTCCCGTCCACATGTTCATCGTTAGGTCTAAGGGAAGATGGAAGATCATCAACCAACTTGCCTTGCGCAAGCCACCACGCTTGGAACATGGCCTTTAATTCCTCTTGTGTTGGTGCGTGGTGTTCCAAGCACGGGTTGTGCTCAAAAGGAGTTGGAGAAGAAGACTTTTAGTTTCTTTGGCGGCGATGGAATGGTTGATGGTGACTTGGAGTAGCCCTTTAATAAGAAGGGTAAGAAAGAGCGTTAGTAGAGGGGCCATGGCCAAGGCTTTATCTTGAGGAACTGTCGCACCCCCTTTTTGGATTTCCTATCCTAATGCGACGAGGGTTTGGGACTAGATGTGAGACGAAATGGGACTCATCTCGCATAATGCATAAGAAGTCGCCACCCTAATTTGTTTCTAGGTTTAGGGAACCTATTTGTCATGCATAAAAAATAAAAACTAAGGCGAAATAGGTTTGAACCCGAGAATAGTGGTTCGGGGTCGATTTATGGACTCGGGAAGGTCTTAGGCACCCGAGTCACATCCTAAAAAGGTTACCGGATAAAAGAGGTGTTTAAACATGTTTGAGGAATAATAAAAAAAGGTCCTAAACTACGTGATCATGCCCAACAGATGAATTATATTTTAAATATCATGCATGCGAATATATATATATATATATATATATATATATATATATATATATATATATATATATATATATATATATATATATATGTGAAAAGCGCGAAATGAAAGGGTAAGAAGCGCGTACTTGTGAAGGGTATCGGTTGATTTACCCTACAAAGTCGAGATTATTAATTCGGAAAAATAATAGTTGAAATAGATAAATATTTAATGACCTATCGTGCGTAAGTGAAGCAATTAAACGTGGGCAAAATAATTATTTAATCATTCGAGAGCATACAAACATAATTAGTTAAATAGTACGGGCATTTGAACGATCAGTATTAAAATTATTATATGCATGTGAAATAATTATTTTTCACGATTTTACGCAAGCAGAATAATTATCTAATGATTTTACGCAAGGGAAATAATTATTTGACGATTGCAAAAGAATACGAAAATAAATGATTAAGCATGCAAGCATACGGAAATAAATAATTAGACATGCATACGGTATTTAATAAATAGTATAATCATATGAAAATTAAATAAACAAATGCGAAAATAAACGAATTGTACAAACACACGAATAAAATAAAAAAAATGATGGGCCGAAAAGTTGAGCCCGACCCACTGGGCCGGGAATGGGCCCTGGCAGGCCCACGTCTGGGCCCACCAGCAGGCCGGCCCAACTGGGCTGGCATTTTCTCTCTTTTTCCCGCGCTGGGCCTTAGCAGGCCCATCTTCTCCCTCGCCTGGGCCAGGCGCACAGCGCCGGCCCTGGATTGCACACGCAAGGCCTGGCCTGCGTGGCCTTTCCCTCCAAGATGAACAGTGTCGTCTTCCTCAGCTCACTGTCAGCCGCCACGACGCCTCCACCGGTGACCAACGCCGATCAGACCCAGCCCAAAATACTCCCCACACCAGCAATAGTTCACCCACCACCAAGACAGTGCAAAATAAACCTGAAAAACAAGCAATTTCAAGGATGAAATTTCAACTGTAATTAAATTAAAACCAAGGTAATAATTAAATAAAACAACAAGCCTTTAAATTAAAACCAATAGAGCCAAATTAAGTTGAAAACGTAGTGATTAAAATAGGTTTGACTAATTAACTAGCAAGTTACGGATGTAAACGAAAGTTGTAGAAGAAACCTTGATTTTGCTTGCCTTCGGCTGGAGCTTGCACTGGCTTGTTTGCTTGCTTGCTTGCTGGAGCTACTAGACGTAGGTGAGAGTGAAAGAGCGAAAGATTTCGAGAGAGAGCATGTGTGTGCGTGTGTGCCTTGGTGCCTCCCCCCCTCCCCTTTTATTGAGAAAATTTCCTTAGCTATTTATGGAGATTGAGCGCCGAATGAGGGAGTAGAGATGATGATGATCATGGTTAGATAGTAGGCTTGGAAAATGGAGAGGGTGAGGCTCGAGGAGATTTGCTGAGGGAGGATGGATGAGTAGAGAGGAAGTAGGTTTTTTTTGAAAAATGGAGAGGGAGAGGTTGAGGGTTGTCTCCGTGCATGAACCAAAATGAAGAAATTACCACAGCCACTTGATCTTCTTTGACTTCAAAGTCAACTAGATCAATGGTGGAGATGAATGGTTTGATTTATTATTAAATTATTCAGTTCAAGCAGATGGTACGAGCAATTTTACCTGAAAATGAATGTAAACTCGAACCAAAAATGTTAAAGCGTATATTAAAATAAAATAACGTATTTAGCATACAGTGAGCGATAAAAAGTTCACTAGACAGTTCAATAAAAAATCAGCTTACAAGTAATAAAAGTTCGAACAGGAAAAAAATGCTTAAAGCAAAAATTGAACGAAACGCAAATAGATAGCACGAGTTAGAAAAATAATAAAAGAAAAGTAGCTAATGAGCGAAATTGTTCGACCCTTGGTTTTGAGAATTTGACTCGGGAACCAGCACGGGTTCGAACAGAAAAAGCGATAAAAATGCGAAAAATGTATGAAATAAAATTTAAATGACCTAAGGTATGCGAATAAACATCAGATTGATGAGAATTAACAGAAGTATGATTTTAGGAAATTGATGACAAAAATACAACACATGAAAAACTTTAAATCCAAAATCGGGTAGCAACAGTTGCCTCCTCTTTACTGTCTTATGAAAAATCCGATGTAATCGAGATTTTTGATGAGCAGTAAAGATGGTTGCTACCGAACCAGCAATGAAAAATGTGAAATGTAAATGCAGGTGACCGCGCGTCGAACACGTCAAATTTAATAGTGAAATAGGTATGGAATTGGGGGTAGAAATACTACTTATCACTGGGCATCATCTAGCATTTTTGATGCATAGTAGATGACGTGTGGATCTCTTCCTTTCTTCTGCCCAAGAACAACTCCCACAGCAGCATCACTTGCATCGCACATCAGCTCGAAAGGCAAGCTCCAGTCGGGTGCCTGAATGATCGGTGCTGATGTCAATCGCTCCTTCAGCTCGTCGAACGACTTCTGACATTCTTCATTGAAGTCGAATTCCACCTCCTTTTGAAGTAGCTTGCACATCGGTTCAGCTACCTTCGAGAAGTCTTTTATGAACCTGCGATAAAAAACCTGCATGTCCAAGAAAGCTTCTAACCTCACGCAAGCATGAGGGGTTAGGCAAATTCTTGATAGTGTCTATTTTTGCTTGATCGACTTCAATCCCTTTCTTTGAAACTACATGCCCAAGGACAATTCCTTGGTCTACCATAAAATGGCATTTTTCATAATTTAAAACTAAGCATGTATCAACACATCTCTTTAGAATATTTTCTAAATTATGTAAACATTGTTCAAATTATTACCGTACACGGTAAAATCATCCATGAACACCTCGATGCTCTTTTCTACATAATCAGAAAAAATGCTTACCATGCACCTTTGAAAGGTGGCCGACGCATTACACAACCCAAATGGCATACGTTTGTAGGCGAACGTTCCAAATGGGCAAGTGAACGTCGTCTTTTCTTGGTCCTCGGGTGCAACAGGGATTTGATGGAATCCCGAGTATCCGTCCAAGAAGAAATAGTGAGACTTTCCAGTAAGTCTCTCAACCATTTGGTCTATAAACAGCAATGGGAAATGGTCCTTCCGAGTGACTTGATTCAGCCTTCGGTAGTCAATACATACCCTCCATCCGTTTTGGATCCTTGTCGTTCTTTGGGTGCCGTCTTCTCCTTCAATTACTGTAATTCCAGTCTTCTTGGGAACTACCTGCACAGGAGAGACCCAATTACTATCAGAAATAGGATAAATTACACCTGAATCTAGCAATTTGATTATTTCTTTTTTAACAACTTCTATCATCGGAGGGTTTAATCTCCTCTGGGGTTGCTGGATAGGTTTCTTATCCTCTTCCATAGGTATTTTATGGGTACAGATGTTGGCTGATATCCCCTTGATATCTGCCATGGTCCAGCCAATTGCTTCCTTGTGCATCTTCAAGACTGCCACCGATCTTTCCTCTTCATCTTTTGTTAGCTTTGCTGAAATGACAACGGGTAGGGTGTCGTCTAGGCCTAGATAGACGTATTTGAGATGATCGGGCAAAGCTTTTAATTCCAACTGAGGTGCCTGCACAACAGAAGGTAAGAATTTAGGAGTCGAAGATTGAATAAATTGACAACTCACTGTTTTCTTTTTCAGTTCGGCAGTCTTAGCTAGCGTCTTGGCCAAGCTTGAGGCCAAGACTGGTTCTATTTCTTCTAGATCTGTGAAGCTGTCCAGAATTTCTTGGAGTTCCTTCTGGTCTCCAGTCCTGTCCTCTAATTCTTTTAGAGTTCTTGTGGAAATTCCCCTACTCAAAATATACTCAAGGGGGTCGTTAATATAAATGTCAGCAATTTCTTCAGTAATTGGATCTAAAAGATCCAGAAAATTAACTCAATGAAAATCATTAGGGTGTTTTAAGGCTTCAGTAATGCTGAATTTAATTGTTCTTCCACAAAATTCCAAAATTATGCTTCCTTCATAGCAATCAATTTTAGCTTTTGATGTCCTAAAAAATGGTCTTCGTAATCAAATGTCAGTGGTGCAAGAAGGCAATTGTACATTCATTTCAACTATATAAAAATCCACTGAATAAATAAAATCATTTACCATTACCAAGACATCAGTTACCACTCCCTTAGGCCGAATAATCGTCCGATCGGCCAACTGAATTACCAAATCTGTCTCCTTCATTGTCCCAATCTTCAAGGTCTCGAATTCGCTTAGGGACATTACATTGATGCCAGCCCCTAAGTCGCAAAGGGCCTTTTTAATCTTGTTGTTCCCAATTTGGCATGGAATGGTGAAAGTCCCTTGGTCCTTGCACTTCTCTGGAAGCTGCTGCACTGCGGAGACATTGTGAGATAGGTTCACCCTCTCTATACCTGCAATTTTCTTTTTATTAGTGCACAGTTCTTTAAGAAATTTAGCATAAGAGGGGACTTTTGCAATCAAGTCCAACATAGGAATATTAACAGCTCTTTTCGCAAAAAGAGCCATGAAGTCTCTTACTTCATCTTGCCTCTTCTCCTTCGAAGATCTAGGAGGGAATGGTGGAGGAATTTCTATGATTTCCTCTGGTTTGTCAGGCTTGGCCTGCGTCTTGGTCAGGACTAGTTCTTTTTCTTTTGGTCCCGCGATAACTTCAGTATTGGCCTGTGGTTTGGCCAAGACTACTTCCGCTTCAGCTTCCTCTTCCTCATCTTCATCCACGTCTTCCGACTGGATTTTTCTCAACTCCTCATCTATTTTCGCTCATTCCCTCTCTGGTAACACAACTCCACTCCTCAAACTAATGGCGCTAACATTGTGTTTTGGATTTTCTATGGTTGTAGATGGTAATTTCCCTTGATTGGCCATTTGATTGATCTGCTTTTGCATCTCCGCTAAGCTGGACTGCGTAGATTGCATCAAGTTATTTTGCATCTCAACTAAACTCTTAAGCGTATCCTCCATAGAGGGACCGGTTATCTGCAAGGGTTGAGGTGCTGGGGGTAGCTGAGGTACAGAGGCTTGGCCAGGAGGTTGGCCAGGATTAAGGTGTGAAGGACGAGGTACGAAATTTTGAAAGTTAACGGGAGGTTGTTGCTGGGGTATATTTTGATTTGGAGGGATTGGATCTCTCCATCTAAAGTTCGGATGTGCTCTCCATGAATACTGATTACTCCCTTGTGGGAAGTTCTGCATACTTCCTTGGTTTTGCCCATAGACCGCATTTACTTGTGTTACATCATCAGGATGCTGCACCATGTAACAGTTGTTGGTCTGATGGTCTTGTTGCTGGCAGATTTCGCAAACCGCTGCTACTTGCTCTGGATTAGAGTTCCCAGTGGTCATTGCACCTGAAATATTGACAGAAATATTCTTTACCATGTCAGTTAATTCAGCTAATTTTTGCTCAACATCAATAGAACAAAGACTAGAAGGAGTAGAAGTTCTGTCAGAAGTGATATTATTTTGGCTGTTGTCGGCCATGGTTTGAAGTAGAAGTTTGGCTTTGGTGACCGTCAAGTCCTGCAATGCTCCACCTGCGACTGCATCAACTTTCTCTTTGCTAGGTAGAAGCATTCCATCATAGAAAATATTGGATCATGGTCTGATCCGCAACTCCATGTGTAGGGCAAACTTCTTGCAATTCTCTGAACCATTGGTGATATTCGCTCAGCCCCTCATTGTTCCTCTGCTGGATGATAGCCATGTTCTTTCTAGCCGCTCCTACTTTTGTTGCATTCCAGTACTTATTGAGGAATAAGGTGGACATCTTGGCCCATGTGTTGACCGTGTTGTGAGGTAGGTTGTAGAACCAATTCTGCGCAGCCCCCTCAAGAGAACAAGGAAAGGCTTTCAGCTTCGCTCTCTCCATGCTTACGGCAGCTGGTTTCATCATGTCGCACTGGACATGTAAATTCCTCAAGTGTTTGAACGGGTTCTCGTTCGAATGACCATAAAACCTAGGAAGGTTGGCCACCATGTTGGTCTTGATCGACCAATCATTTTCCACTGTTGGTAAAGCTATGCAGGAGAAGGTTTCCTGCTCTACTGTTTTGTTCAGCTCCCTCATCGTAGGTTCTTGCTGATTTTCTGCCATAGCTGGACCAAAGAAATTGTCTGGGTCGAAGTCTTGGTCTAGACTGCGGTCTAGACTATGATCTGATTCGGAACTAGAGGCTTCCGATTCACTTTCTTCTGGGGTTTTTCTTTTTCTAGCTATCTTCCGGAGTTGTGCTTCGGTCCTAGTGAAATTCGGATTGTATGGTAGCAAATCTTCTTCTCTGCAGCAGGACCTGGTCATCAACTATCACAAACAACATAAAACAAAAACTACCAATACCGTTAGAGATCCCCGGCAACGACGCCAAAATTTGACCGGGCGTCGAACACGTCAAATTTAATAGTGAAATATGTATGGAATTGGGGGTAGAAATACACCTTATCACTGTCTACAAGAGTTTGTAGATGATGGTAAGAGGATCGTCCACAGAGACCTCTAGGAGATGTAATCCTTGGTTTGACTTCCTCGTCATTGGATTTGGTTTTGGTAGAATCTGAAAATAAAGACAAAACAGAAAGAGGTAAAATAGTTCAAAGTAGTATTGGCCAAAGGCTTGGCCAAGACAGGGGTCAAGATTGAAATAAATCTAATAAAAGGGAATTCCAGGTAAGGGTGATGTGAGAGCTTCTGTTCTTATGCTTCGATCATTGACTCAAGTGTATTCATCTCTTCATTCATAGTACTGCTATAGAGTGGAGGAACTCCTTTTCACTCCTGTCTTCCCTCCTCTTCAAATTACCTGGCGGGTACTCCCTCTCCTGATAATCCTAGCCAAGGGACACCTTGCTGGTTAAAGGGTTTATCCGTTTGACTGTTGTCTTGAATGGTTGTTCGCTTCCTCAATGGTGTAGGGGAAGACAGTACCTAGGTCAAGGTGCTTCCCTGTGGAAACCCTAGGTTGTCAATCCGGTCTTGACCTAGATTACTTATTTCTTCTAGTCTGGCGCGAGACTAGTTGTCTACTCTATCTAGCCGGCGGGTACTCCCTCTCCTTCTAGACTGGCTGCAACTCTTCTCTACTAGAATACAAAGATGATCAGACTTTGTCTCTAGTGAGTAAGCGATGGATTAAGCTTAAGAAATAAATAAATACAAGCAAAGAGATTATTAAGCATGATTTGATCTCACGAACGCATAAGAACTCAACTCATCAACCCTTACCAAGAATCGGTGTTTAGCTACTCATACTCATAATTGAAAAGATAAAATATTTAATTGCATAAATTAATTAATCCGAGATTTAAACAAATCCGGAGCAAAGTATATTGTCGAAAAGGAGAAGAAGGAGGAGAAAATCCGATGATGGACCGACCCCGGACAGAGGAGAACAATGTTCGGCTAAATAGCCCTAAAACTCCTCTGTCCTACTCCAACACTACTTCCTAGAAAATCTCTAAAAGATTGTAATAATAAATTGTTTGAGTCACAATAGGAATTAAATTGCAATTACAAAAGAGGGAGATCCCATGCGGGATTCTTCAATAGATATGCGCTTCAGATCCCTCTAAGATTGCGGGACAGCTGCTACTTGCCAGCTGCAAAGCCCAAAGAAGAAGCGGCCCAAGCGGACGATGATGACTGCTCAATCGCAAAAGAGTCTTGGCCGAAGTCTAGGCCAAGAGGATCTGACTGGTGCGCTGCGTGGGACGCGAAAGTGTCTTGGCCAAAGTCTAGGCCGAGACTGGGAAAATCGGCTTCAGCTCTCCATATCAGAATCTCCAATATTATGCCATCAGACTAGAACTGCCAAGAAAAGGGGAAATCATGGATAAATCAGTAGATTTACTGTCCAAATAAACAAGTAAATGGACAATAAAACATGATGAAATGTAATGCAATCAGCAGGCTTCCCTGATAATGGGATGAAAAGTGAATGCAGAAATATAAATGACGCGTCCCTGATAATGGGGTGAAAAGTAAATGATGAAATGTAAATCAGGTAGGGCGAGGGTAGCACTCGCACCATACCTTTGTGCAGAAAGTAAAGTGCAAAAACGTAATTTGACATCCGAACGGGGATACCGCAATTCTCAGACGTCGATGCAGGAAACGTAAACTTCAGCTCCGTCGAGGGTCGTACTCGTAGGCCGTCGCTGATTGATGCAAGAAATTAAATGCAGAATGATATGCTGAAAATTTTAAAAGGATGTGGTGCATAAATTTTAATGCAAGTTAAAGGAATGTGAATGCAGACAGAAAGTAATTTGCGAAAAATGAGGTGCGTGGGGATGAATAAGCGGACCTTTAAAGATGCATGTTGTGGGGACGAACCGCTTAGAATCATCTAAAGACGCATGTTGTGGGGACGTGACCGCTTACAACATTCAACAGACGAATGTTGTGGGGACGAACCGCTTACAACATTTAAACAGACGCATGTTATGGGGACGAACCGCTTACAAGATTCAAAAGACGCATGTTGTGGGGACGAACCGCTTACAACATTCAAAAGACGCATGTTGTGGGGACGAACCGTTTACAACATTTAAACAGTCGCATGTTGTGGGGACGAACCGCTTACAACATTCAAAAGATGCATGTTGTGGGGATGAACCGCTTACAACATTTAAACAGCCGCATGTTGTGGGGACGAACCGCTTACAACATTTAAACAGACGCATGTTGTGGGGACGAACCGCTTACAACATTCAAAAGACGTATGTTGTGGGGACGAACCGCTTACAACATTTAAAAGATGCATGTTGTGGGGACGAACCGCTTACAACATGGCTGACATGATGTGAGGGACGTGACCTTTCGCACCCTTTTTTTTTTTTTAAAAAAAAACAAGTTGTACTAAAGTCGCTCTGGGAAGAGACGAAATGCTGGAAAATTTAAATAAAGTAGATGTGAACTTCACTTGGGCGTTGTTGCCCACTGAGACCGATGTGAAAATTGAAATGGAAAATGCTGCTGCCTGTTGGAGGTTGACGCGAAATCCTTCCGGACACTGCTGCCAGTTGGATGTCAATGCTGAATTCCTCTCGGACGCTGCTGCCCGTTGGAGGTGGACGCGAAATCCTTCCGGACGCTGCTGCCAGTTGGATGTCAATGCTGAATTCCTCTCGGACGCTGCTGCCCGTTGGAGGTAGGTGCCGAAGATGTAAATGCACGTCCTCACGATACCATCGCTCTCCGGACATTGGTGTGGACCGCCACACCAAATTTGAAAAGTGGGGCTTTGAACCGCCACACAAAACTTGAAAGGTGGGGTTTTAAACCGCCACACGAAAGTTTGAACACAAAAGTTTGACAGGTGGGGTTTTGAACCACCACACAAAAGTTTAAAAAGGTGGTCAAATCGCCGCGACAAGACTGATAAGTGAATGGCCAAGTCGTCACATGACATTACTAAAGAAGACGGCATAACTGAAGAAGTGGACGACCAAGTCGTCACACCAACATGGGTGACCAAGTCACCACCCAAAATAAGTGAAGAGGGAAGTGGTAACGTACCTTTATTCGAATGTTTGGTTGGACGGTGGGTAAGATGGGCCGCCACATGAAGTTGATTGAGGAGTGGTAACGTACTCCATTCGAGTGTTGGATGGATTTATTGGTGGAGATTGATCACAGTGTGAGATTCCACTGACGCATATCTGTATCCTGTAAATAGGGAGGAAACAAACACGAAGCAGTAATAGATGGAAAAAGAGAAATCAATTGATAAATAGAAAATTAAATGAGATCAAATCATGTATGTTGTATATGAAAGTATTTCCACACTACCTTAAAGTTTGCCCCCAGCATTTTGTCAAGGTGAAAACAACTTCCCTATCAAGAGAAGGTTCAACAAGTTTATGCATTTCTGGAGAACATGTCATCCAGTTTCTATCATATAAGCATGCTTGATACAAGCCTAGAAAAACATCTGCATTTTGCCCAGGAGATAACGACCTCAAGGACAAGACTTTCCCACATCATGTAGACACAAGCAATCCTCACCAGATATTGGTGTTTGCACTCACACTCAGAAATAAGGCTGCGTGTTTACACTCATCAAAATGCAACAAACATAGCACAAAGTCAGATTTGCAATGTCAATCCGAGTGAATAAACTTCCAATGAAGATGCACATGCATGGGCCTTCATATAATCGAGAAGACTTTGCAATAGAACAGAAATTTGTTTAAGGAAAAGAGTGCTTTTTGACAAGAGAAAGGGTTCTTAATGAGCGATGCTCAACTGAGGTTGCTAATCAGAGGTAAGGTGCACCTCGAGCGCAGTTTGCGAGATTTTGGTCAAACCCTTAGGCTTTTCCTTTGAAATGTCAGTCTTCTTCTCCACAAATTGTTGTTTGAATACAACCCGAGACCCCTTCTTCGAAATACCCAACTGGGTTTTTGAATCTTCACCAGGAATGATCTCTTTTACTTTTGAAATCATTATTTGCCATTGACAAAGTACACCAGCTTTTTGAATCTTCGTTGAAAATGATCTCTCTTTTGTTTTGAGACCATCTTGTTAATTTTTGACTTGCTTATGTTCTTCGAACACCCATTTTATTTTATTTTTTTATTTTTTTTATTTTTTGCGAACAAACCAAGTACAATTTTTGTCTGTTTCGTCTTCATTCCTGTCTTTGGCAAGGGCCTATAAGTCTTGCTTTTGGCCTTCTTCTGGTGTTGACCATCAGCAATCCTCAGAGATTTTGCAATTCCTTTTATGTGAACCAATTTTGATGTGCACCTTACCTTCGGTTAACAACCTCGGTTGGGCACTGCTCATTATTTTCAAGTGGAAGTAAGAGATTTTTCAAGCGGCTTAGAAAATAAATGAATTGAAGAGAGAAAGAGCAAGTGTTTGAAGACGAAAGGGTGAGAAGACCGAAGAAAGGTGGAAGCAAAGAGCAAAGTCCTCTGTCATCTTACAACTATCCCATGTCTAAATGTGCATGTACCCTGGATATTATGCAAATCTAACTAGCACTTAGTCAGTCATTTGCACTCATGAAAGATATAAGGCGTGAAGGCCCAAAATGCTCACAGGGATGTGCTTGTGATTGCTTACATCTAAAGCATGTTGTAGATATAAGAGCTAGCAGGCGAGATCATGCATGTCATATAATTTCCAATGGATGCACAAGTTATCCATGATGCAATAACATATTGAACATGCTCAATTTACGGAAGGTTTGAAAATTTTGAGGGTAGTGTGGATTTTATTTAAAGAATTTTATGCACAGTTTATAACAAATCTTAATAGATTTAGCAATTTTACAGGCAAGACATGAGGGCATGACCACTCATGAAAATTTATGAATAATTAAAAAAGAATTGCCCCCCCAATGCGGGAATGAATGCAGAGCAGTTGTACAAAACAATTAAAGAGGTAGAGAGGAAAGTGGACTTCTCTGGATGTGTACAGCAAGCAGTGGCTAACGGTTAGGTCGGTTTGCTAGTAGGGAATCAGTCTCATGATTTGGTTCCAACATCATTTGCGCTCAAATCGGATGATGGTATTGCTACAGACATTTCTAATGGCTCTATTATAGCCTATCACAGCATCTCGAAGAATGAACATTAAGTTCTTGAATAGTGTTCTAGGCTAAGATAGCTTCCTAGATGACCGGATAATGACTTCTTGCTGGAAATGCATGATCTCTCTGTAGATTCCGTCTTGGGAACAACTGAATCATTCCTAGACTTAGTCAAATTGCCAAGGAAGGATGAGTTCAGAATGAACCTTGAGACTGATTATTTGCAAAATGTATTGATGTTTTGCAAAGAGGCCAGCTCGGCATAGCAGATGAAGAACCAGCCTGGCATCCTTCTGGATTCGTTCCTTGGCTACTCGTGGCGAGGAGACATCCTTTGCGTTGGGGATGAGCAATTATTGATGATTTGTTCAAGAAGTATAGCTCGAACATAATTGGGAGTGATGCAAGAGAATCTTTACTCAGCTGGAGATTCAGATTATCATTGGGGAAGCTACTAGTTATTTTTTTCAAAGAGAAGCTATCCCGTTGTTTCTTTTCGGAGAGAAGTTTTAACACTTCAGCTTCATATGATTGTTGTATCTGTGCATGGAGAAATCTTGCCTGTGATGATCAAATTCAAAACATGAGAGATTTGATCATGGTTGAGTTTGAATTTACGATCAAGAGCCGTGTAGGGCGTCAATGTCGTTATCGCATGGAACGAGAACGCATTATGTTGACTGGGGTCCCTGAAGGACACACATCTATCATTGTTGTGTTTCTTCACCAAGATGAGGAATGGTTTGCGAAGAGCACTTGGTGACAGTAATGTCTTGATGGTAAAATTTCCCGAGGAGAATCGTTCAAGAGTTGATAGGAGGGGCGTTCCTCTGCACCTGCCTCAGCGATGATCTGAAGGCAAGGGTAGGATGGACGTAGAGAACTTTGTTGCGAATTACCGCTCCCTGTGCCTTGCCCCCGGTGAACTGGGCTTAACCATTGACGTTCTCCAACATTTTCTTCTGGTCATCCTTTCACTTGCTTGCCCCCAATTCTCACGGTATCTAAAATAAAAGGGGAATTAAATAGTAAATTCAGAGGAAAAGACATTCCAACATCTTGATTTAGCAAACTAGAAATATTAAAAAGAACACGTGGGTTGCCTCCCATGAAGTGCCCTGGTTTATAGTCATAGGCCCAACTATGTACAAAAGTATTGTAAGTATCGCCACTGAATGAATAAAATGGGTCCATCGTGAGCCGGGGGGGAGCGATCATTTAAGAGCTGGTGGTCGTGTAGGGCCCTTCGGCTAATCCTTCAAAAGAGATGCATCCACTCTTGATCAAATGATTAATCCGTCCTTTAAAGGCAAAGCAGTCTTCTAGCGTGTGCCTCTGAACTCCATCATGGTACTCGCATCTAGCATTAGGATCATACCATTCCGGGTAAGGAGGTTGTGGAGGTTGGATTGGGGTGGGTGCAATTTGCCTGGTTGCTAAGAGATGTTTGTATATCTCCCTCAAAGGAACGGGGAGCGGGGGAAGTGGTCCTCGATTCTCATGGTTATCTTGGTTTCTTGGCTTATTTGGTATGTTATAAGGTTTAGATCGCGTGGGTCGTGGTGTTTGTGATGGAGACGACGTGAAAGATTGCCTGTTGCTAGGTCGGGGGGTGACAAAACTGATATCTTCCTCCATAATGGGCGCTTTCTTGGGTGTTTCCTCTGGCATAAAAGCGAGGATCTTTCCGGATTTAAGTCCTTGTTCGACCCTTTCCGCTACCTGGACTATATCGAAAAAATTGTTCGATGAGTTGGAGATGAGATAGTTGTAGTAAGGAACCTTGAAAGTGTTCACGAAAATGGATATGAGTTCCTTATCGCTCAAAGGAGGAGAGATCCTGGCGGCTAATTCTCTCCATCTCTGAGCATAAGCCTTCACCGATTCATCGGTTCTCTTCTCCAGATTCTGCAGATCAGAACGGTCCGGCGCCACTTTCATGTTGAACTTGTACTGCTTAAAGAAGGCGTCAGACAAATCTCTCCAAGTCCTGATTCTATCCCTATCCAGACTCATGTACTAGGTCAATGCATGTTTGGCCAAACTCTCTCTGAACAAGTGGATCAGTAGTGGCTCATTATGGATTACCTCAGTCATCTTATTGCAGTATATCTTGAGATGAGTTCTGGGGCATTCAATCCCTGTGTACTTCTCAAATTTTGGAACCTTGAATTTCGATGGCATCGTAATTTCTGGTACCATGCACAGGTCCACAGGTCCTGTAGGATCGAAGGGATCAGTCCCTTCGATGGCCCTCAGTCTCTCTTCTAACACGCTCAACCTGTGGGAACTTAGGGATTCTACCTTCACGGCGCCTATACTAGCATCCGGCAGACACCCAACGGAAATCAATGGTTGTGTCAGAATGCCACCAGGGGTTGAGCCCCCAAAGACAAAGGAATCGTGACCTGAGTGGAATGGCTTAGACGAGGGAGAAAGTACTGAGATTCTGGAGGGATCTTCTTCTTGGCGAGGTCAGGAGTGGGCCCAGTCAGAGAAGGATCGAGAGATGTATCACCTTGCCCAAAGGTGACAACAGCAGTGTCAGGGATAGCCGATATGATGTGCTGAAGGGGATTTGGATTAAGGAAAAATGGTTGCCATGAACCGGGAGATGATGGGGGTATGGAAGTAACAACGACTGCAGACAAAGCAGATGACCCCCATATTTGAGCAAAACTGGGGTAAAAACCGGGTGGAAAATCAATCATTGCCTCTTCCCGTTCTTTTTCAGCTCGTTCAGCCCTTGCTGTAGCAACCCGAATTTGTTCTTCCAATTTATTTATCTTTGCTTTCAATGTCTCCTCTGTTCTAACATGTTCTGCCATATTTCGTGTTTGCCGTCTAGTCGCGAGGATCTTGCGAGGAATAACTTGGTTTTTTTTTTTTAGAGCAATGTTTTCCTGAAAAATACACAAGTGAAATAATTATAAGTTTAAGAAGGTACTTAATTATGCATGCAAAATGCTATTTCAAGGTCTCCACGCTGCCAGAGAAAGAGAGGGGTGAGTACAATAACAGCAATAATGTAGGCAGAATATAAAAACCGCAAAAATAAAGAATTACAGAAATAACAAAGCAAAATCACAAACATGAAAAATCACATATTATCATGATGCATATGTCGGGGTAACATCTACTACTTCTAACTGGCTGGAAGGCACCCGGACGATACCATATAAGTGGTCCCTCAGTAAATGAATGTGATTGCTTACCGAAACATCAAAGAATCGGGGCGCTCACCCATTTAGGGGTTCAAGTCCGAGTTTAGCGTTCGTGAAAGCTTACTAGGACACGTGTCCCAGGACTTCACTACTAACCTCCTAATCTTATTTGGAAATGCCCGGCGATAGGGATTATGCGTGAAATTGCATATGCAATGACAGTTTATCAAAGCGAATAACAAAGAATCATGTGAACAATTTATTAACAAATAAAAACAATAATCACGCATAAAGAATCATGTGATAGTACAACAATTTATCATATCAATGGAAATAATTAACCAAGTACAAAAAAATTATATGAAACAAGTTCAGCAATTTATCGAAGTAGATAAAAAAATAAACAACTCAAAACAAAATTCCGGCTTCGACCCTATTGGTCCCCAGTGAAGTCGCCAAACTGTCGCACCCCCTTTTTGGATTTCCTATCCAAATACGATGCGTGTTTGGGACTAGATGTGAGATGAAATGGGACTCATCTCGCATAATGCATAAGAAGTCGCCACCCTAATTTGTTTCTAGGTTTAGGGAACCTATTTGTCATGCATAAAAAATTAAAAACTAAGGCGAAATAGGTCTGAACCCGAGAGTAGTGGTTCGGGGTCGATTTATGGACTCGGGAAGGTGTTAGGCACCCGAGTCACATCCTAAAAAGGTTACCGGATAAAAGAGGTGTTTAAACATGTTTGAGGAATAATAAAAAAAGGTCCTAAACTACGTGATCATGCCCAGCAGATGAATTATATTTTAAATATCATGCATGTGAATATATATATATATATATGCGAAAAGCGCAAAATGAAAGGGTAAGAAGCGCGTACTTGTGAAGGGTATCGGTTGATTTACCCTACAAAGTCGAGATTATTAGTTCGGGAAAATAATAGTTGAAACAGATAAATATTTAATGACCTATTGTGCGCAAGTGAAGCAATTAAACGTGGGCAAAATAATTATTTAATCATCCGAGAGCATACAAACATAATTAGTTAAATAGTACGGGCATTTGAACGATCAGTATTAAAATTATTATACGCAAGTGAAATAATTATTTTTGACGATTTTACGCAAGCAGAATAATTATCTAATGATTTTACGTAAGGGAAATAATTATTTGACGATTGCAAAAGAATACGAAAATAAATGATTAAGCATGCAAGCATACGAAAATAAATAATTAGACATGCATACGGTAATAAATAAACAGTATAATCATATGAAAATTAAATAAAAAAATGTGAAAATAAACGAATTGTACAAACACACGAATAAAATAAAAAAAATGATGGGCCGAAAAGTTGAGCCCGGCCCACTGGGTCGGGAATGGGCCCTGGCAGGCCCACGGCTGGACCCACCAGCAGTTGGGCTGGCCTTTTCTCTCTTTTTCCCGCGCTGGACCTTAGCAGGCCCAACTTCTCCCTCGCCTGGGCCAGGAGCACAGCGCCGGCCTAGGATTGCACACGCAAGGCCTGGCCTGCGTGGCCTTTCCCTCTAAGATGAACAGTGTCGTCTTCCTCAGCTCACCACCGCCACTGTCAGCCACCATGACGCCTCCACCGGTGACCAACGCCGATTAGACCCAGCCCAAAATACTCCCCACACCAGCAGTAGTTCACCCACCACTAAGACAGTGCAAAATAAACCTGAAAAACAAGCAATTTCAAGGATGAAATTTCAACTGTAATTAAATTAAAACCAAGGTAATAATTAAATAAAATAACAAGCCTTTAAATTAAAACCAACACAGCCAAATTAAGTTGAAAACGTAGTGATTAAAACAGGTTTAACTAATTAACTAGCAAGTTACGGATGTAAACGAAAGTTGTAGAAGAAACCTTGATTTTGCTTGCCTTCGGCTGGAGCTCGCACTGGCTGGTTTGCTTGCCGGAGCTACTAGACGCAGGTGAGAGTGAAAGAGCGAAAGATTTCGAGAGAGAGCATGTGTGTGCATGTGTGCCTTGGTACCTCCCCCCCCCCCTCATTTTATTGAGAAACTTTCCTTAGCTATTTATGGAGATTGAGCGCCGAATGAGGGAGTAGAGATGATGATGATCATGGTTAGATAGTAGGCTTGGAAAATGGAGAGGGTGAGGCTCGAGGAGATATGCTGAGGGAGGATGGATGAGTAGAGAGGAAATAGGCTTTTTTGAAAAATGGAGAGGGAGAGGTTGAGGGTTGTCTCCATGCATGAACCAAAATAAAGAAATTACCACAGCCACTTGATCTTCTTTGACTTCAAAGTCAACTAGATCAATGGTGGAGATGTATGGTTTGATTTATTATTAAATTATTCAGTTCAAGCAGGTGGTATGAGCAATTTTACCTGAAAATGAATGTAAACTCGAACCGAAAATGTTAAAGCATATAATAAAATAAAATAACATATTTAGCATACAGTGAGCGATAAAAAGTTCACTAGACAGTTCAATAAAAAATCAGCTTGCAAGTAATAAATGTTCGAACAGGAAAAAATGCTTACAGCAAAAATTGAACGAAACGCAAATAGATAGCGCGAGTTAGAAAAATAATAAAAGAAAAGTAGCTAATGAGCGAAATTGTTCGACCCTTGGTTTCGAGAATTTTAC
This sequence comes from Viola odorata, assembly GCA_963691705.1. NCBI lineage: Eukaryota > Viridiplantae > Streptophyta > Magnoliopsida > Malpighiales > Violaceae > Viola > Viola odorata. The sequence continues at coordinate 35,164,103 of OY829538.1, forward strand.
TCGGGAACCAGCACGGGTACGAACGGAAAAAGCGATAAAAATGTGAAAAATGTATGAAATAAAATTTAAATGACCTAAGGCATGCGAATAAACATCAGATTGACGAGAATTAACAGAAGTATGATTTTAGGAAATTGATGACAAAAATGCAACACATGAAAAACTTTAAATCCAAAATCGGGTAGCAACAGGAACCAAGGCCATAACTTGAGTGAGGAGGAGAAGGCGTAGGTGCTTGGCCTTGGGTTCTATCATCATTGTGTAGTACTTGCGTGCTTGTGTGGAGGACGAGTCTTCTAGAATTGGGGCCATGGCCAAGGCTTTGATCGGAGTCGGAACCTAGGCCATAGCTTGAGGCATGGGGGGTTTGAGGCTCTTCGTAGTCTTCATACCCACTACAACCTTCGTCATCTTGATCTTGGTATTCGTCTGTACCATCAATACTATGTCCGTAGTCAACTTCTCCATAAGATTCATATGCTTCATTACCATGAAATTGGTAATCATCACACGCATAAGATGAGCGCTCATCACTATTGGAATGGTTGCTAGTGACACCATAGGAACTATAATCCTCAACACTAGATGGTTGGTAGCCATCATCTTCATTGGAATGGTTGGTATCATCACCATAGGAGCCATAATCATCAACACTAGATAGTTGGTAACCATCATGATCATCGGAATGGTTGCTAGTGACACCATAGAAACCATTATCTTCAACACTAGATGGTTGGTAGTCATCATCATCATTGGGGTGGTGGCCAACCTCACCATAGGATTCATATCCATCAATACCACCGTCTTGGTAGCTACCCTCATCAACACACACTTCTTAGTTATCCCATTCACTATCACACTCTTGTGACATTATGCCTGTAAAATTAACAAGCTAGATATCCATAGGTGTTAGTGGAACAAGAACTCCCTCACGTGTATCTCTCGTGTTTAGCTCTCTCGAAATTACTCTCACAAAAATCTCAATTCGTAAGCTCACTATTGATCAACCCTTTCGTCTTAAATAACAACCGCAAGACTCAACAAGAAGAGCACATAATTATGAGACTTAGCACAACAATTACAACTAAGAAAGAGCTGTGTTGGATGGAATTGTTCTTGGACAGACTTGTAGCTTCGACACTTAAAAACAAATAGACAACGAAGGCTACAAATTACGAAATTAATTAGGGATATTCCTAAGGTATAGAGCTACAAATTTCTTGAAGGATATAAAGGAAAATTATGGCTGGAATACACTGTAAACATACCAACAACACAGGCTGCACTTTTCTCGGAGGAAAGCTGCGCAACTTTCTGTTTTGGCCAAAATGTATAAGAATTCCACAAAATTTCCGGACGACCCAAGAACAAATAGTTCTACAAACAAGATGAAGTTTGTTGACACTTAATTTCAGAATTTTCTGGGTGGGTTCAAATAATTGGACAGATATGAAGATGTTCAAGAACACCATGAACACCAAAAATCTGGAAAAATGGTAATCCTCAAATTTGTTGTTCAAATGGCTTAATTTCTTCACCAAAAGTTCAACAAACTCAAGAAAATTATAAATGACACAATATTAGAGGTTTTCAACTATAGATTTCACTTCGATCTTGAACGATTGCAAAAATTAGAAAATTTGAGAAAACTCAAGCAAATTGGCCCCGCTACCACTTGATGCAATTAGGCTTCATTTTAATGAGTCAGATTGTGTCAATAGATCTAGCTTGAATTACTTGACAAAAACCGATCAATTATAGACAAGAAACACAAGAATCGGATATGGAATTGGAGAAAAACGCAGCAGAATTTTAGAGAATAAAGATGAATGAAATTCTGGAAATTAAAGGAAGATTTATGGATAGAAATTTAATTGGAATTGATCAATCACTAGGCAAGCATTCAAATCACATTATAATTAATTATCCACCAATGGGAATCCATAATATTCAATAAAAACCATAATCCCAAAGTTCTATTCAATTGTAAATAAGAACAAGTAATTAAAGATAGAAGGTGATAGGTTTTTACTTGCAATTAATTAAGAAGCCTCCCAAGCTTGATCCTTACAAGGAGATTTTATGGTTAATAGAGGGAGGAGTACTCTCTAACTCAAGCAATAAACACTCATCAAAAACTAAGGATGAAAAATTAAGAAGAAAGCTATTTATACTAAGTACAAAAGACCTTGAAAACACTCTTCTCGGAAGCCAAAAATGTCTCTGGAGGTATACCGTTAAGAGCCTAACGGTATACCGCTAGTTTCGTTCCATTTTAGTAAAAATCAGCCACTTCCTGGAGGTATGCCTCTAGTGTCTTACGGTAGGCCGCTAGGTGTAGTGTTCATGGCTGTCTTGGGCAAGCCATGGGAAAAGCTCGGCGCGCGGCTGGCCTCGGGTTGGCACGGATCTCGCCTACTTTTGGTGACCTCGGGCATGTCTCTTGACCTCCTAATGTGTGCTCATTCATCGCCGAAATGAAGCTAAGCGTGATCGTATCACAAAAAGAGGAGCTCATAGTTGGGACCTTCACTAGATTGCAACAATATAATAGAGATACTATCTAAAATAGTAGCCGACCCTCCAGTCCACCATGATACGTAAGTGTCAAAACGCTCAAGCTGAATGTTGGGGCTAGGTAGTGGAATAGTGAAAGACGCATCGCTACAAGTTCTTGTCAAAGACAACCAATAAGAAAGATGAGCATGAGATCTAAGTGTTGCTACCCAAATTTTGACGTACGTAACAACTTTTTTCGTATGTTATTGCTTGTCACGTTTAAAAGCCCGTTTACATCAAATTTCAGTCAATTCTTTGATTGTGGGCTATTTGTTTAATGTCCCGCGTCATTTCATGTCTTTTTAACTTTTTTGTATTTTTGACTGTCTTTTCGCTCGAACTTCTATCGGTCCCGAGTAAGTTTCCTCGGACCATAAATCGAGCATGTTATTTCTTTAGTTGATAATTACCTACTATTTTTCTCTTTCACGTCATCTAAATTGGTTTCGTTCAATTTTTGTCGTAAAGGCATTTATTTTGCGTTCGAACTTATGACATTTTCAAAAGAGAAATAAATAAGTTAAACCAAATTTAGCATTTATTCATTGTGTGCTAGTTATCTTGTCTTATTTTTCTGCATACTTTTTTCCTCTCAGTTCGGATTTATTTTCATTTTCGAGCAATTTTGCTCGTACCAAATTATCCCGTTCGTATCCAAATTCAGGCATTAATGCCAATTAATGCATGTTTATCCAAAATCACCTCACCTTTCCTCCTAGCTAGCCTTACCGATGATGAGTGATCATCACAAACCTCCCATTTGCAATCCTTGGCCACACAAACCCAAACTTGGCCTCCACTCCGGCCATCCTTATCCTTCCACCTCCCCCGACGATTCTCGACCACACAAGCCTCAACCGACTCCAAACATTTCTGCTATAAATACAGACCTTCAAGCAATAAGAACAGGGGGGACCAATTCTGGCTCTAGTCCCCCCCTTTATTTAGCTCAAACCACTCCAGTAGCAAAGGAAGTAAAGTAAGTTTTCTACCTAGTTTTTTCCATAAATTCGTTTATGCCCTTAATCAACTTATAAATTGCTCAAACTTGTTTCAAATGTCTTATTTTCATGTCAATTTCATTTACCTTCCGTCAATTCGATTGCATGTTGTCTTGGTTAATTAATTGCATAATTACCATTTAATGCATGCTTATTTTCTTGTTAAAACTTGCCACTATTTTAATTCGAATTTGCTTGCTTTTTTTGTTGCCTTGAATTGCTGTTGTGCTGCTGGTCTTATTTGGTTTGGTTTGGATGAGTTCTATTGGGTTGGAGCTTCCTTGGTCACCGGCCATGGCGCCGGTGACACAAGGAAGAAGAAGAAAGGAAAATTGGTTTGTGTGGGAAATAAAAGGGAAAGGTGATGGGCTTGATTTCATCACAAGCCCATCTTGGTTTTAAATGAAAGCTGGGGTTGATTTCTTCCCAACCCCAGCTACTGTTTTGGCAAGAAATGTTGGGCCCGTCCTAATTATTTTTTGTAACTTTCATGCTTAATTTTTTGTATGACTTCTCGTATGCGATAAATTGATTGCTTTATTCCATGTTTAATTTTTCATATGAAATAATTTGTTTGTGTTTGCCATGTTTATTTAATTAATTGCTTGCTTGTTAGAAATTAAATAAATATTTGTATGCACTTTTATTATTTATTATTGTTTGAGTTATCGCTAATACTCTCACTTTGTAGGATAAAATTCAAGTCTTCGCTCGCATTGAATTATCTTAATTTATCTCACTTGTTGTAATTAGTTGATGCTTTAATTAATTATTTCACTTGTTGTAATAATTAGTTAGATTAATTATTCCGACCTCCAATTTGTAATAATTAGATAATTAGATAAAAATAGTGTATGTTTGTTATACCTATGCTATTATTGCTCATTTTCTCGTCGATCGGGGCTCGTCAAAAAAGGTACGCTTATCTTAAACGTTTCCTTGAATGTTTATTAGGAATGCTAAATCCAAAGCAAATCGAATCCATGACCCCTTAGAATGCGTTAGAACCACCCATTCGTATGCATGACATATAGAATTGCTAGTAAATACATAGTATGCATGCATGACCCCGTATGTGTTTGCCATGATAGAATCACATAGTAAATAAATAGTCATGCATGGCTCAATGATAAGGGGGGAACGTCCGCTCTAGCAAGGAGAAAAAAGGTAACCCCGTCCCTCGGTCCCGAACGGAAATAACAATGTCTCGATGAAAAAATGCTAAGATGTAAAGTCACCTTTGAGGGCCCAAATTACATGCTCAAAATGTTTTCTCAAAACACCTCGCTTACTGGTAACCTTGTTTTTAGGATGTGGCTTTTCAAATTTGAAGGTTTGGTGGGAAAAGATGTCTCATATTCTTGAGGATGTCATCAAGGATGTATTCATGTCTGACGCTACTCCATTGAAGTTGAAATTTGGGGACTTTCTGACTCTACTTGACTCCTACCTTATAAGAAGAGAAAAGGACATGAGTCATGTTCCTTCACCCGAGGAAGTGGATAGCCTAAAGTTGAAGCTTGACGCCTCTCAGATACGGACTTCTTCCCTTATTGAGTTCAAAAGTCGAGATGGAAGACTTGGACTTGAAGATCAGTCGGTTGCAAGAGGAAAAAGGTAGATTAGCCATAAAGATTGACAAGTTGCAAGATGATCTTCAAGACACCGACGAGAACATCTAGAAGCTTTCTGCGGAACAAGAAGAATGGAAAAAGAAAGAGACCATCACCACAGCTGAAGTTGAAGCGATTGACCGTGAGAGAGAAGAACTTAGGCATACTCTTCTTCAGATGGCAGATTTGGAAGACATAGTGGCGTCTCTAGTGTAGTCCCTTTCTTTTTAGTGTGTACTTTTCCCACGCATGGAATGAACGCTTTTATTCTTTGTCTCTTTGTTTTTTTTTTTTTTTGCTTGAGCTTGAACTGATATGATGATGATTCATTCAATTGTGGCAAAGAAATTTTATTTTTCCTTGACTGATTAGTTCCGGAAACATATTTATTTTACTTATTTATTTAGCCGTACACAATTTATACTCTTGCGGGCCAGGAGTAGTACAATGATTTTATTTTCTTTTTGCCGTACCTAGTTTATACTCTTGCGGGCCAGGAGTCATGTGATGAATTTTTTTTTTGATGTGACTGCACTTGAAATATGTCGATTTGCCTACGTACCTTCAAAGAAGAAGGATCAAGTCATGACGTAGTTCAATTATTTTATTTTGTTTTGTTTTTTTTTATTTATTTATTTTGGTCGTACACAGTTTATACTCTTGCGGGCCCGGAGTAGTACAATGATTTCAAGCATAGAAGTGCTTCAAGAATTTTCCGTTGATGGGTCCGATGCGTAGCCCATCATTGTCCACAATCTTGTACGCGCCATTTGTATAAACCTCTTGCACAACATATGGTCCATCCATTTTTGTTGGAACTTTCCTGTCACCTTCCTTGTGATCACAATGGGATGGCGGACCGCAAGCACCAAGTCTCCTATTTGGAAGGATCTTGGCTGAACCTTTTTGTTGAAAGCTCGGGTCATTCGAGCTTGATAACATTTGATCGTCACTCAAAAGTAATATTTTCTGCTAGCAATATGTGTATAGGGCAAATCAGAGTCGAACCACAAGGATTAAGGGTAATATTCTGTTCATAGTGTATGTCCAGGCCTACACAGTGACAAGTAACACTGGGGGGTTTGGGCTAGCTAATGAAATTAACCAGCGAGATCTGGAGACTAAAGCTAACAAGTGGACTAAATAAAGTAAAAATTATCTAAAGGCAATAAAACAGTATCACAAGAGGGGTAAATCAGATAATAGGAAAGAGTCTTAGCAAAGGGATTCCGCGGGTTGCGTCTAGGTCTAGTTGGTCATCAGCTTAGGGATATTCCGCTCTCACGGTGCAGACGTGCTATAGAGGCCAGGTACACTTATGCCTCTTATCTACCTTCGTAAGAGAAGTCTCGCCCAAGGTACGCTTATGGGAGAGACCTTGACACTCCGTCCTTCCCCAAGGTTCGCTTGTGGGGAGATCCAAAGGCCCATGAAGTGGAGGAAGACACGTCTAGGGCAAGACGTTGTTAGATCCACCCTAGTTAACCTCCAGCCCTAGCCGGATTGGACTAGCAACCTGATGACTCCGGGCTAGGTGCCTACTGATTCTAAAGAAATGGCAGTAATTACAAAGGAAAATACAGCAGTTGATCAGGCTTCTATAGATCCAGTGCAATATGACAGTAAAATGGAAAGAGATTAAATACACGCATAAGAGTTTATGAAGAACATTAAGGCTTCACAACTACCCTTGCAACCCTTGGAAAAACCTTTGCTAAGACAAAAAGATCTAGCTACTCATACTCATAATAACATAAATATAAATAAATTCAATAGCAAGCATAAAAGGAAAACAAGAAAATGGGAAGAAAACTATTAAATACCAGTCGGAGCTAAAAAGCTCCGGTGAAAGTGTAGGGTTGGCCGGCGGCTACAGCTTGAGGATGGAGGAACAAATCCCAAAGAAGACTGAAAAATAGAAAGTATGCTGATTTCTGCCTCCTACCAATGTTGCTTTCCCTAAAAATCCTAAAGTTACTGTTTATATACAACCCTAAGCTAACTAGAGGACAAATCCAGCTAAGGGTAGAAGACAAAATGGGAGGAAAGGGACAGCTGGACTGTAAAGCATATCCCAGGAAGAATATTCCTAGGACGCTCAAAAGGGATCAGAGAGGAATCTTGCTGGCGTCTCTCTTCGTGCGCTCCAAGGAGGATTGCAAGCACGTGCGGCTTCTGATCGAGGGCAAAACGCAACACTTTTTGGCTTCACAGATAGTCAAGGGTTGGACACGAATGCGCGCATCTAGGGCTCGACTGAGGAAATACGTCTAGGCCATGACGAAGACTGGGAGACTTCCAAAGCTGCTCAATTCCATCCCAAAATGTGTTCTTTCTGTCTTTTTCTCCTCCAGGGCTGGATATGGCAAAAAGGATTGAAAACAAAGCAAGTTAGTAGCATCAAGGAGGGGAAAACATACAAAATTAGAGAGAAAATATCTGGAAAACACACGCATATCATACATCCCCACACTGCCCAATGCTCACCCTCGAGCATTAATCAAAATTTAAAACCGCCCCAAGTCACACACGACACACATCCAATGAGACACAAGAGCAAGGATCCTTAGGATCAGGCCAAGCTGAGACACAACAGACCTTGCCTAGATGCACACCTGCGTTAAACCAAAAGGATAACGACCCTAGAGATTAAACTTTTCCACATCCAGGCCCAAACAGAAGCAATCCTCACTGGTCGTGTTTTCACTCGCTCTCATAAGCAGGGGTCATGTGTTTAAATCACTCAAACTAATGCAATGACACAACAGAACACACAATTTGCACATCAATCCGAGTAACGATCCACATGCATAGGCAATCGTTCGATCTAAAAGACTTTGCAATAGGGGGAAATAAAGAACAGTGAAAGAGGTGGCTAAGGAAGAGATGAGAGATGAAATGAAACCCGGAATGTTTCCTTGGCTGAAAGAAGCAAATTGATGAGGTAGCGCTCGTCGAGGGCTGGACGGAGGATGAGGGCTAGACAACTAGTACTTCTTCTGGAGAGGGGAGTTTCTTTCTTTGATAATATGCTAGCAGGTTCTTTGCTCACTTATGTTCGTGCCTCGATTCTTTATTGTTATTTCTTCTTCTTAATTTTTTTTTTTTTTTTTTTTGAATATCGAGGCTACGAACCTTAGATGCTTGGATTTCTCATGGCTAGGGCGAGACATTTTTGCTACTGCTTCTATTTTTTTATTTTGTTGCTGCTGGCCCTTTTTCCTGCTTTCAGCACTGCGATTACAATGTATCTTCCCCACACTTCGGCTTGGTTGTGTTGTCTAGCCCTCGACATTGCCCTTTTCGAACTCTACCTCATCTTCCAAGGAAAAGATGAATGAATCAGCTCAAATGGTTAAGAAAATAGGGTGAGAAGGGGATGTCGGGGTCTAGAGATGGAGAGTAGAGGCGAAAAAACAAAGGAGAAGAGAAGCATAAAGAAAGTTTTACAAAGTCTTTTGTCCTTTCGATGCTTTCCTACGACTAATGGTGTCCGCACCCAAGGATATCATGCAAATTTAGTGCTTTGCTAAGCCATGAAACTATTCACATGTGAATAAAAATATATCGTTGAGGCTCAATCATGCTCACAAGGTTTAATTTTGATTGCAACTATCCAGACCTAGATGTGGACATAAGGGGCAACAGGCAAAGACTGCGTGACTAGGCCTAGACTGATAAGAAGGACCTTTTTCAAGTGCGGAAGCTAGAAGTGTGTGTCTATGCCTTGGGGGTTTTAAAAAAAAACTGGCAGTGCAAAAAGATAGCTGGAAAAATCTGAGAAAATCCGCATCATGCAGTCATGCAACAAACATGAAAATAAACATGCGTTCACACACAAAATTAAACAGCAAGCAAAGATAAAGTCCCTCCCCACACTTAAGCTTCACATTGTCCTCAATGTGAGAAGGGCACACAAACACAGAAGTTCAAATTTAAAGAAAAGTACAGAACAAAAATTTAAAACCCTTCACTAGGGTGAAACGATTGTTCAGGGCGGGATTAATGGGGTGGGAGATTGCGGCGCGCGACTTCAGTAGTTAGACCGCGGAGTTCAGTAAGGGTTGCGTGGAGGAGCCGTTCAAGGGTTGGAGCATTGATGGTCATAGGAGTGACAGCGGGGGCTGAAGTCTTTGCTAGGCGGGAGCTACTAGCTGGGTCTGGAGGGGGCTGAGTCTAAGATTGCGCTTCTGAAGGCCAAATAAACTTGCCACCGTGCTTTACTCCATGAACCTGTTCTTTCTGGCTGGTGCAAACTGTACTGAAAGTCAAAACTTTGCGTGAGAGATAAAGGTGCCCCATCCGGTCAAGAGTTCTGAGGTCCAGAAGCGTGGCCGGGACATGGGTTAAAGAGTTATGCTTATCAAGATCGAGACCATGCAAAGTAATGGCAAGCAGAGTGATAAGAGAACCAAAGGCGGGGCCTCGACTATTATTTTGAATACCAGTGACAGTGGTGGCAACCCAAAAGCCTAAGTTAACTCTACGTTTTTTATACATGCACCATAAAAAGAACAATTCTTGCAACGAGAGCTGGCCTGAAGAAGTATGCTTACCCGCAAAGGTAAGGGCCAGATATCGGTGCAAGATGCGCAGGCAAGGATCACTGATTTCATGAGCTTTGGCCGATTTCGGGCTAAAAATGGCATTGGAATTGCCAGTTAGCTCCCGAAACGCCAAATTACCATCAAAGTCAACAGGAAAATTTGTTAAAGCAGATGTATATGCATCAGAGCTCAAATCAGAAGCAGTACCAAAACCCAAGGCACAGTTAAATGCATCAATAGACATGGTGGACCATTCATTCATCAACCTAAAACTAACAGCATTCTGGGCAGACAAATCAGGGGCAGACTTGCCCCTGGACCTAAAATGTTCAGAGACAGTCCAAAATGAAGTAAAGAACTCTAGGGAGAGCTCAACAAAATTCGGGTGCTCGAGGAAGAACAGCGCTTCCCACCCAATATTGGCAACATACTCCTTAATTCTTGACCCCACATGCATCTGTTCAAGAAAACCCATATCTAGGCGTGCACAAGGGTGCACACCTTTCGAAAGCAACACAACCAGCCTGTCTAAAGACGGCTTGTCATGAAATTTAACCCAACCAGCAGAAGGGGCATAAGTCACCTGGGAGGGTCGAGGGGTGGACGCGGAAGACGGGGTCGAGACCTCGACAGAGGGTTTGGCCTTCTTGGCAGTGGAGACTTTGGCTTTTCCTTTGCTGGATGGCGGTGCCTTGCGCTTCTGGGTGGTCGGAGTGGAATCAGCCTCAGGCGCTGGCGGAGCTTCGGCCGTGGATTTGGGCTCAGGGGCTAGCTCAGCTGGTCCAGACTGGGTAGCCTCTTCGTTGGCGCCCTCGATGCCATCTCCTTCTTCTCCTCCATCGCCATTGACATCCATGGCATCCTCCTCGTCAACTTCAAGCTCCGGGGCAACCTCAGAACCAAGGGATTCAGCTTCCCCATCAGATCCAGAAGAAACCAAAGATATAAATCTAAAAGATATTAAAAACATTCAAAATCAAAATAATTATACAAACCTCATGCGAAATACTTTAGCAACACAAATAACTACTATAGAAGCAAATCTTCCTCCACCTATTCAATGTAAAAGTACTACTATAGGAGCAGAAACCAGTAAGAAACAAGAAAAATTGAACATTCTTACTCAACCTTTATTCAAACCAATTGAAATGACTAATTCTGAAATAATGAATTTTAAATTTAAAAAAGAAGATGAATATTTAGATATAATAAATAAAAAATTAGTTAAAATAAATATAAAATCTAAAAATCAAATTTCAGTATTAACAGAAGAAATTGAAGAAAAAGATATAAAAGATATCTCAGAACAATTTCAGGAATTATAAATTAATAAACTAAGAACTAAAAATTACCAAAAACCTAGAATAAAACACTTTTATCCTAGACCAACCTTTCCTGATGTACAATCAGAGGATATAAATACCAGAACTCAATATAACTACGATGGTCAAAGTATTTTAGAATGGAATTTAGATGGACAAAGTGAGCATAATATAATAACCATGTTAGAAAATATGATGATGGCAGCTACCGCATATAAAACAAGAGGAAATTCAGATAAATATGTAGCCTAGATAATTATTTCAGGATTTACAGGACAACTTAAAAGTTGGTGGGATAACTATCTAACTCTAGAAGAAAAATTAGAAATAATAAATGCGGTAAAAACAGAAAATGATGAATCCAAAGAGGACGCCACTAATGTATTAGCATACACCATACTAAAACATTTTGTGGGAGAACCAAGTCAATTTCAGGAAAAAACAACAGAAATACTGGTTAATTTAACCTGTCCAAAACTACAAGATTTCCAATGGTATAAGGATATGTTTCTGACAAAAATATTCATGAAAGAAGATTGTAATCATTCCTTCTGGAAAGAAAAATTTATCTCAGGACTACCAAAACTATTCGCGGAAAAAGTAAAAACTAGAATTAAAAATATCTATAGTGGAATAATTCCTTATTCAATATTAACCTATGGTGAAATTATAGCACATATTAATAATTAAAGCTAAAATGAAAAATCAACTTCATCAAAGTAGAAAAGAATTAGGATCATTCTATACTCAATATGGATATGAAACAATAATACCTCCTTCAAGAAAATATAAAAAACAAAGAAAATCAATAAGGAAAAATTATAAAACCCCTAAATATCAGGAAAGACCCAATAAACAAAATAAAATCCCTACCTGTTTTAAGTGTGGACAAAAAGGACATTATAAAAATAATTGCAGAATGAAACAGAAAATTCAAGAACTTCAAATTGATGAAGAACTTAAAAATTAAATGATACAACTATTAAATTCTAGCACTAATGAAGATGACTTAAACCTAGAAAATACTAGTAGTGAAGAATTGGAAATTGACCCGATTCAGGTAACTCTTCCGAAAGTAACGAACAATCTGAAGAAGAAAATACTAATATTTGCTCTTGTGTATATAAACAAATAAACACAATTACTAAAGAAAAGGAAATGTTGATAGAAATATTAGGAAAAATTGAAGATCCCGAAATACAAAGAGACTAGCTAAATAAACTAAAATATTTAATAATAAAAGAAAAAGAAAGTAAAGAAATAGAACCCTATAATTTAAAAACAATTATTAATAGATTTTCCCCTAAAGAATCTAAAATATCAACTCAAGATCTAAAAGAAGAAATAAAACAAATAAAAAGAGATATAAAAAATTTAGAAGTAGAAAATACTAAATTAAACATAAAATTTATGATGCTGGAACAAAACGAAAATCAACCCAAAAATTTAGAAGAACTAAATCAAGAAATAACAAATGAAGCCTTAGGAATCACAGAAGAAAATTTTCTAAATGCAATCTCTAGAATAGAATTTCAAAAATGGTATATTAATATAGATTTAATCATAAACAAAGAATTTCATATAAATACTTGGGCACTAGTAGACTCAGGAGCCGACCAAAATTGTATCCAAGAAGGAATAATACCAACTCAATACTATGAAAAGACCAAAGAACATTTATATGGAGCTAACAAAAATAAACTTCAGATTAATTATAAACTTTCCAATGTAAATATATGCAATAAGGGATTCTGTCTAAGAAACTCATTTATACTAGTAAAAAATTTAAATCAAAAAATAATATTAGGAACTCCTTTTATTACTCAAATCTATCCATTCAATGTGGATAGTGAAGGTATAAAAACTAGATGTTTTGATACAGAAATTTGTTTCCCATTTATCCAAAAACCTCAACAGAAAGATATTGATGTATTAAAAAATTATTCCATTTCAAAAGATATTATGGTAATTCAAAAGAAAAAACATTTACATTTTTTAACAAAAGAAATAAACTTTAAAAGAATTGAAGAAGAACTACAAAATCAGAATAATATCGAAAAGATAAAATGTTTGAAAAATCTGTTTGAAAAAGAAGTATGCTCTGAACTTCCAAACGCTTTTTGGAATAAAAAGAAACATATAATAGAATTACCATACGAAAAAGATTTTAATGAAAAAAATATACCTACCAAAGCCAGACCTATACAAATGGATAAAGAATTATTAGAATACTGTAAACAAGAAATAGATACTCTATTAAAGAAAAAACTCATCAGGCCAAGTAAATCTCCATGGTCTTGTGCTGCTTTTTATGTTCAAAACCAAGCGGAAATAGAAACAGGAGCTCCAAGACTAGTAATTAATTATAAACCTTTAAATAAAGCATTACAATGGATAAGATACCCTATACCTAATAAAAGAGATTTAATCAAAAGACTAAACGGGGTAATTATATTTTCAAAATTTGATATGAAATCAGGATTTTGGCAAATCCAAATCACTGAAAAAGACAGATATAAAACTGCATTCACAGTACCATTTGGTCATTATGAATGGAATGTAATGCCATTTGGATTAAAAAATGCACCCTCAGAATTTCAAAACATAATGAACGATATACTAAATCCATATACAAAATTCACTATTGTATACATAGATGATGTACTAGTATTCTCAAAATCTATAACAGAACATTTTAATCATTTAAACAAATTCTTAAAAATATTAAAAGAAAACGGATTGGTAGTCTCAGCTACTAAATTAAAACTATGTCAAACAAAAATCAGATTCTTAGGATTTGATATTTACCAAGAAACGATTAAACCAATAAGTAGATCAATAGAATTCACCGATAAATTTCCCGATGAAATCAAAGATAAAAAACAAATACAACGATTTTTAGGATGCCTGAATTATGTATCAGACTTTATTAAAAATCTAAGAACTACTTGTTTACCATTATATCAAAGACTCAGGAAAAATCCTCCAGCATGGAATAAAAATATGACACTTATTGTTAAAAATATTAAAGAAAAATTAAAAACCTTCCCTGTTTGGGAATCCCTAACCCTTCAGCTGATTTAATAGTAGAAACAGACGCATCTGATATAGGTTATGGAGGATTATTAAAACAAAAGGAACATGAAAAAGAACAACTAATCTGATATTGTTCAGGAATATGGATTGCTTCACAAAAGAATTACTCAACAATTAAAAAAGAAATTTTATCAATAGTATTATGCATATTTAATTTTCAAGATGACTTATTCAATAAAAAATTCTTATTAAGAATTGATTGTAAAAGTGCAAAATATATTTTAGAAAAAGATGTTCAAAATATAGTTTCTAAACAAATCTTTGCCCGATGGCAAGCTTTACTATCAAACTTTGATTTTGAAATTGAATTTATAAAAGGAGAAAATAACTCTTTACCTGATTTCTTATCTCGAGAATTTTTACAGGGAAAGATTTGATGGCATCACAAAAAGGAAAGAAGTGATAGCAACACAAAAAGAATGCAGTAGAAAAACCAAATCATCCTATGCCATGAATATACCAACTACTCCTAACAAATATGAACCACTCAGATCCAGTTCATCCAAAACTGTTACAAATCCCTTTTTATTACCACAACCACCACAAAATGAAAGATTTACTCCAAATTACCTCCAAGCATTACAGGTTCAACCTCAAAAATCCCCTGCTTCAGTAACTAGTAGACCTTCTTTTACACTACTTGGAACTCTTCCTATTAAACCATCCCAAACAAAATCACTACAAGGCCCAATAACTAAACCATTCGTCAAAAGTGTCAGTTATATTGAGCTAGAACATGAAAATGAACTTAAAACCATTGTATCCAATATATTTCCAAAAGACTTTCTATTCATCCCAGACTCTCTAGAAAAAACTAGAATATTCTACGAGTTCATTCTTGTAGACACAGATTCGGTTGAAATAGTTCATGTTGAAGATCCAAGATATCCTGGCAAATACTCTTATTCAAAATGCAAAATCCTAAAAGTGTTAACCTTATCTGACTGGGACTTAAATCCCTACACTGAAAAAACCTTTTCCTATCCCTTTCGGCCAATAGGATTTAATTATCATGATTACCAAAAAGCATAGCAGCACGCCTTCTTATATTCAAACTACCATCACTCCTGGTTCTTTCATTTCCATAATGGTATACCACGAAAATTCCCTCATTAGTTTTACCAATGGTGGAAATACTTCGGAGCATCAGAACTTGCATATCCTCCAACAGTCAGTGAAGTATTTGAAACCTTTCAAAAAAATTATCACCCTCAAACTATACCTAAATTGATGTCATTCACTCTTATGTTCAAAATACCTTGGATCATTTACTGAGATTTTGACATTGTTTACCACACTGCCACAGAACCCCCCATATTGACAAAACGATGGAAAGTAAAATGGTGGAAAATTTTTCCTCAAGAACAAGCATGTGAAAACACTGTATTGCACAAACTAGCAGAAACCACAATTACCAACCCTACTCCTATACCACCATCTATATTCCTCTCATCCAAAAAACAGCTACAAGCAAACCTAGCAACTGCTTCATCCAAAGATGAATACAAACAAAAACTAAAAGAAACACTTTCTCAACTAGATGCAGATGACGTAGCATCCTCAGCTACTCCTCAAAACTCTGATCCAGACAATGATCCAGACATTATGGCAGAATTATATCCAGATTTAAAATAAAATAAAAATACATGTCTCTCTAGAGAAAAAAAATTAAAAAACCTTACAGTTGACAACAAACAAGCATCTCAGCACAAAGACATATCATCCAGAGAAGACAGCAATTCAAAAAATCAAACAGGTGGCATGACACATGGAAGACTCTAAGCTTATCAGACAAGATAAAAACACCTCTTCAAAATCAAGCTTTATCACCAACGACGAAAACAAGACACGTGGAAAAACCTACATCGATCGGCCAAATCTTGCCTACACCTCAGCAATCAAGAATACAGAAGAAGCACAAGGACGAACTTCGAAAAATGTAAAATTTGTAAAATTCTATCTTTAGATTTTCTAAAATTAGTACTAAAGTCTCCCTATAAATAGAGGGGTTTTCCTCAGTTGTAGGTAAGCAAAAAATCTCCTATACAAGAATCTTTCAACGCAATAAAGCATAAAAGTTTCTCTTCGTAAGTTTTCTCTTTCAAAATGTCTTTCATTTTCAAAGAATTATCTTACTGTTTTTCTGAACTAAAAACTAACAAACTTTCTGATTTGTATGAATTAAGAACAGAACTATCTTCTACATGTAATGATATTCAAAAATCCTATATTGAAAATCTGTATAATGAAATAATGAGTGAAAGTAGAATTCCAATCTCTAATTCTGAAACTCCCTTATGGAATGAAGATTTGATAAAAATTGAGCTTTTCACAAATATGATAGAAGCTACTAATAAAACTATTCAAATTATTATGCGTACAATTAATCAGTATGAAGAAAACGTTGAGAGTCAGAAAAAGAAACAGAAGATAGAAAAGTATAAAAAATTAAAAGAAATTGCCACTTATCCAACTCCCAGTACTATGAATCCAACCACCCTCACTTCAACTTCGCATGATCTACCTCCAAATCTGATCTTCCCTGTACGAGCAGGGTCCAACAGACAAATGATCGAAGAAACTAATAAAGTTATAAAAACTCTTATCTCTCCACTTAATCAACATAAACATGAACAACTACTTCCCTCATCCTCAACTCTGCCAGCTCCCTCGTCTACCTATGAGCATTTTCAAAGAATTATCTTACTGTTTTTTTGAACTAAAAACTAACAAACTTTCTGATTTGTATGAATTAAGAACAGAACTATCTTCTAAATGTAATGATATTCAAAAATCCTATATTGAAAATCTGTATAATGAAATAATGAGTGAAAGTATAATTCCAATCTCTAATTCTGAAACTCCCTTATGGAATGAAGATTTGATAAAAAATGAGCTTTTCACAAATATGATAGAAGCTACTAATAAAACTATTCAAATTATTATGCGTACAATTAATCAATATGAAGAAAACGTTGAGAGTCAGAAAAAGAAACAGAAGATAGAAAAGTATAAAAAATTAAAAGAAATTGCCACTCATCCAACTCCTACTACTATGAATCCAACCAACCTCACTTCAACTTTGCATGATCTACCTCCAAATCTGATCTTCTCTGTACGAGTAGGGTCCAACAGACAAATGATCGAAGAAACTAATAAAGTTATAAACACTCCTATCTCTCCACTTAATCAACATGAACATGAACAACTACTTCCCTCATCCTCAACTCTGCCAGCTCCCTCGTCTACCTACGAGGCTCACCTGATGGATCTATTGGTAGCGGAGCCAAAGCAAATCAAATCCATGACCCCTTAGAATGCATTAGAACCACCCATTCGTATGCATGACATATAGAATTGCTAGTAAATACATAGTATGCATGCATGACCCTTTATGTGTTTGCCATGATAGAATCACATAGTAAATAAATAGTCATGCATGGCTCCATGATAAGGGGGGAACGTCCACTCTAGCAAGGAGAAAAAAGGTAACCCTGTCCCTCGGTCCCGAACGGAAATAAAAATGTCTCGATGAAAAAATGCTAAGATGTAAAGTCACCTTTGAGGGCCCAAATTACATGCTCAAAATGTTTTCTCAAAACACCTCGCTTACCGGTAACCTTGTTTTTAGGATGTGACTCGGGTGCCTAACACCTTCCCGAGTCCATAAATACGACCTCGAACTATTGTTCTTTGGTTTAGACCTTTTGTACCTTAGTATATTTATTTTTATGCCATGACGATTAGGTTCCCTAAACCTTAGAAAAATAGGGTGGTGACTTCATTTTTCGCATGATGTTGAGACAAGTCCAACGCTTGTCTCGCATTGTGGCCTGTCCCGAACCTGTTTTGCAAAATCGATAAAGAGGGTGCGACAGTTTGGCGACTCCGCTGGGGACGTTTAGGGTCGAAGCCGATTTTATGGTGTTTGTTTTTTATTATTATTTACTTACTTTAAATAAATTGTTTTCATGATCGTTATATGTTATTGGCTTTAATAAATTGTTCATACGCATCTCATGCATAAATGTCTTATCGTCAGGCCATGTTACCAAAGAAAAATTAGGTAAGTAGTAGTGAAGCGTTGTGGGGCCAGGTCCCAATGTGCTTTCATTAACCCTAACTCGGATGTTGAACCCCTAAATGAATTGAGCGCCCAAAATCGTTGTTATGATTCGGTCAACGCTCTCGTATCCATTTATGGGGGACCCCTTTTAGGGTAACATCCTGAAACCTTTCAGCCAGTTAGAACAAAGTCGGAATCGGAATCCCAGCATATGCATCACTTTCGTGCATTTATTCCATGTTTTTATGTTACGGTTGTATTTTTATTTTGTCCTCACGTTTTATCTTTTGTTAAACAGGAACATTTACTTCCCATAAACAGCCCCGCCTTACTTGTTCACTCAAATGGCAACACCCACGATGCTTTCACTTAATACTTTCGGGATTTCAAGCTACAACGATCAGTTAGAACAAGGGGACATGTTGAAATCAGGTTTTATTCCCGATATTTCGACCAAGATTGGGATGAAAGAAGTGGAGGCATAGAAAGGGGAGATTGCGTCGTTGGGATATTTTTGGGATGAGCAAACGGATCCCGACTTCCAAGGTTGACACCTTTAAAGAAAATCGTGCATCAGTCGCTTAGATTTTTCTTTTCACCCTATGTAATGATGTTCCTAGACTTTGTCTACCAAATTTTGTAGATCTAGATAGTCGACCCAACTTACAAATGTTTGTAACTCTTTTTGACGAAAAATCAATGATAACATTCATAATTATTCGGATATTTATGGAATGAGTTTTTTCTCTTCACTTTACACATCCAGAGGCATCAAACGGCTATCACCTTCGATTGAGCAGCCTTCTCCGAAAGAAGAGTTCCCTTAGCAAGATCACGCTAAGGGCTCAGCGTGATCACGCTAGCCACTGCAAAAAAATCGCAAAAAAAAAAACATTCCGGCTTCTTCCAAGTTGGTTCTCACAGGCAGTCTAGGGTTGCGTTGATGAGACCAAATGATGATGATGTGGAGATGACTGTTCCTTCTCGGTCTCAGCTGCGCGCTCTTTTGTTTTGGCCAATATGGATACGATTTGCTCGGAGCTTCTGCTTGGCTAAAACACAAAAGATGTTGATAACGGGTTGAGGTCTTCCTATACCAAAACTCAGAATTTTCTGGGTGACGCATTTCTCACAAAAAAATTCAGAATGTAAGGATATTTGTTTCTTCTCGTTCTCAACTGCGCGCTTTTTTGTTTTGGCCAATATCGATACGATTTTCTCAGAGTTTCTACTCAGCTAAAACATGAAAGACGTTGATAACAGGTTGAAGTCTGCCCAAACCAAATTTCAGAATTTTCTGGCCGGTAAATTTCTCACAAAAATTTCGAATACAAGTATCGTTGTTTCTTCTCGGTCTCAGTTGCGCCCTCTTTTACCTTGGCCAAAATAGGCACAATTTGCTTGGATTTTTCACTTGTCTAAACACATGAAAAATGTTCATAACAGGTTGGAGTTTGTCCATACCAAAACTCAGAGTTTTCTGGATGGCGCATCTCTCACAAACAATCTAGACGCGGGGATAACTGTTTCTTCTCGCTTTCGACTGCGCCCTCTTTTGTTTTGACTAGTATAGACGGGATTTGCTTGGAAATTCCATTTGGCTAAAATACAAAAGGTGTTGATAACGGACACAAGATGATCAAAAAGTGTGAGGAGGAAGAGTCGAACGTGACCGATTCATCATGGGCATACACGAACTTCGAAGGCCACAAGAGCGCAAGACAGAAAGCAATGCACGCAAACCTCGCACGCAATGATATTTACAAGCCTTGATTCCTCGGATGAGTGACTAAAGAACACCCTCAACTTGACCCATATTCATCCTCCAAGATTGAATGTCAGTATGCAAGAGAGGGCTACTACAAAAGTCCTAAGGAAGACCTTCGAAAAGCCGATTGGCTCCCAAGTTGGTCTCTAGCGGCATGCCACCTGGGGCCTAGCGGCATGCCGCCAGCTTCGGCTCCAAATCCCTCCAAAGTCATTTTCGGCCTCCGGATGTTGCTCGAAATGCTTCCAAGCCGATTTTCATCATCTTTGCTCATCATAAGCGTGACTTTTGTTACTCAAATGCTTGTCAAAACCTCTTGGCATGATCAAGAATATGCTCATAAAACTCATCACGGAAGGAGGGTTCCAAGCATGATAAACACTAGCCACTCGCACGGGTTTATTTCAAGGGTTTCAGTTATAGCATCCAAGATCGCATTGCATCGTTGGAATGAATAAAAGCTTCCTTCGTATCTTCACTGAAGTGTCATCTTCTCATTCGTTCTAGAAGTATTAAGTGAAAGCTTGGCCGGAAGGGTGAACAAGCAACGTGGAGGCCTCGGGATTGCATCACCTACACTAACCTTTTTATTTCTTTTTATTTGTCCATTTTTTCAGGTTAACAATAGCTCCTAGAAAGAAAACTACTTCGCATAGGCTCCCCGTAACTAGACTACAAACACAAAAAATGACCGAACAAGCTAAGACAGAAGAGATATTGGTTGCTAGAATAGCAGAGCTAGAAGAACAAGTCAAGATTACTACACAGAGGGCCGCTCAGGCCGAAAAAGAGCGAGATGAAGTAACCACGGAGTTCCCACCTGGTTTTGATCCTACTCAAATGATGGGACCTTCTTCATCCGCCATTGCTGGATCTTCAGTACCCCAATCATTTCTTGATTCTGGGGGTCAATGGAAATGGATTGATCCTTTCGTTGTACCTATAACCACAAATCCTATAGTTGACATAGGTGCAGAAATGGCTACAGCGCTGCAGCATTCTTTGGTTAACCTCACTTTGGACCCTGGTAAAAATTTGATTCATCAGGAATCCCAGGGCTTTCACCCACCTCAGGGCCACTCTACTCAAACCGTGATTCCCGATCCTACGGGAACTAGACCTCCAGTTGTCAACCCGACACAACCACCATTTACGTCAAAACCCCTACTACCCCTTGGTTCTGGCGCTGTCATCACAGAAAGACCAAATATGGATAGATTGAGCCTACAAGAGGAAAGGCTTAGAGCTATTGAAGGAACATACCCCTTTGACCCTACGGGTCCCACCGACATGTGCAGGGTCCCAGGGATCATAATGCCTCTGAAATACAAGATTCTGGATTTTGAGAAGTACACTGGGATCGAGTGCCCAAAAACTCACCTCAAGGCCTATTGCAACAAAATGGCCGATATGATACGCAATGAGCCTTTGTTGATCCATCTATTTAGGGAGATCTTGGCCAAGAACGCATTGACTTGGTACATGAGTCTAGACAGGATTAAAATCAGGACTTGGAGAGATTTATCTGACGCCTTCTTTAAACAGTACAAGTTCAATATGGAGGTGGCGCCAGACCGTTCTGATCTCCAAAATCTTGAGAAAAGAACTTAAGAATTAGTGAGCACTTATGCTCAGAGGTGGAGAGAACTAGCTTCCAGGATGTCTCCTCCTTTGAATGACAAAGAGCTCTTGTCAATTTTTGTGGACACCTTCAAAACTCCTTACTACACCTATCTTATCTACAATCTATCGAATAGCTTTTCTGACATGGTTCTAGTGGCTGAGAGGGTAGAACATGGAATTAAGTCTGGGAGGATCGTTGTTTCCACACTAGAGGTAACACCTAAGAAAGAGCCTATCATGAAGAAAGATGTCAACTTTGCCTCTCACCAGCCTAGCTACACTGCCACCTCTTCCCGTTCCTCTGCGGGAGATTTACAAACATCTCTTGGCAGCCGGGCAGATTGCGCCGATCCCACCCCCTACTTTTCCAACCTCCTTACCTGAAGTGGTATGATCTTAACGCCAGATGCGAGTACCATGCTGGAGCTCCGGGACATCCTCAAGATTTTTTTTTCCTTTAAAGTAAAGGTTAATCACTTGCTTAAGAGCGGATGGATCTCTTTCGAAGGGTTAGCCAAAGGACCTAACACAATCGCCAATCCACTTCCGAACCATACCTTAGGCAGTGGGGGTTTTATATAGAGCTTATGAAGAATCCTTGGGAGCCCATGTGCAACCAGTCGCCGCATTGCTTCCGGATGTTTCCCTAATACATATTTTTTGTTTTTTTGTTTTCCTTCTTCCCTAAAATTGGCAAAAAAAAATAATTGACAAATAAATAAATCGGTTTGTCTTGATGTACCCTATGTCTTTAATGGTAAATAAATTATCACCGCAACTGAGGATGAGGTTGGGGGTTCCACACGAGTTGGTCCGTTCAATAAAAAGTTCAGAGAAGGAGATAGTCCCTCATCAGGAGGAGTTAGAAAGGATAAACTTGGGGACAAACGATAAAAGTCTAAGGGAATCTTAATCAAGCTACATGAGAAACATAAACACATCACACTAATTTAGAGTGATGAGCTCCTTACATACAAATCTTCGCTGCAGTGTGATTCCCAATCAACATACTTAATGCGTTCTTGTTCTAAAAAAAATTGATGACACAAACGTCTGAATTTTGCGGTATCTCCGCTCGGATCACATCTCTTAATCAACGTCCGAATTTTATGGTATCCCCGCTCGGATCACATCTCTTCATCAACGTCCGAATATTACGGTATCCCCTCTCGGATCACGTCTCTTCGTCAACGTCCGAAGTTTACGATCTCAACTTACCTCGCTGCTCTTTACTTCACATGTCCAGGGAAGTTATCCTTTACATTTTTGCAATTTCCCTTCCAATTTATATTTTTGCAACTTACACTTTCGCAATTTTAAAATTCCTACAATTTATGTATGTACAAATGGGTGTGCGTAATGTTTGCTAAAATCCTTAGCTTTTGCTAAAAATACATGTATTACTTAGGCTTAAAAATCCTACATTTTTTTCACATTCTTAAATCAAGCATGTTCATCACTTTATCACGTCACGGATAACTTGTGCGTTCATTAGAAATTATATAAACATACCTGATCTTGTCGTAAGCAGTCACAAGCATATCCCTGCGAGCATTTTGGGCCTTCACACCTATTTTCTTTCATGAGTGTAAATGCTAAACTAGGTGCTAGTTAAATTTGCATAATATCCAGGGTACATACACCATCAGGCATGGGATAACAGTAAGATGACATTGGACTTTGCTCTTTCTTCCCCTTTTAATTTATTTTACCAACCAAACACGCACCATTCCACATCTTTTTTACCACTTCAACGCCTTCTTCTAAACTCCTGACAAATGAGTAAGTGCCCGACTGAGGCGGCCGACCAAAGCGCCAGAAGCATGTTAAGTTCATTTCAGCAGATCAGCAGGACGAAAAGGAAACCTTCAAAGATGGATAGTCTACGCTAATACACAGAGAAGCGACAAAAAAATTGAAAGTCGTCGCCCAAAAGAATCAAAACAGAGAAAATCGTGCTTGCTTCGCTTGCTGTTTGCATCTACATTTGAAAAAAAAAAGAAAGGAAAAAGAAAAAAAGAGAAAAGAAAAAAAGGAAAAGAGAAAAAAAGAAGAAGAAAAAAAGAAGAAGAAAGAAATACAGTGTCTAAAAAACACAAGTCAATAAAAGCGGAAGCAAGTAGGAAAAAAATCAGAATCAATCAAAGATGACCATGAGGAAGAACGTACCAACAAAAGAGGAAGAACTTGTGTACTTTGCTCTTCGCCGCAATCAAATCGTCGAAACATCGTTCACCATAATTTTCCCTCATCACAATCAGTTGACGAGTGCAAACTCATTAAAACCTTTATCCAAAAAAAAAAACAACAACACAACAAACCTTTCTTTTTCCGCAAAAAAACTCTCATCTCTCACAAAGTCCTCTTGATTATTAGAATACCCATGCATGTGCATCTTTCACTCGGATTGACATTGCAAGTTTTATTTTTGTGCTATTATTTATTGCATTTTTAAGAGTGCAAACACGTATCCATGTTTTCTAAGCGTGAGCGCAAACACTAATATCCGGTGAGGGTTGCTTACGTTTGCATGCCATAGGAAACTCTTGTTCTTGAGGTCGTTATTTCATGAACAAGACGCATACGTTATCTAGACTTGAATCAATCATGTTTATATAATGAAATTTGGACTAACATTTTTCCAAAAAACGCTTGAATTTATTCTCTAAAACAAAGAAGTCATTTTCATCCTGGCAAGAGGCTTGGGGGCAAGCCGAGGTTTGATGTAGGAGCATGCGATATTTCTCACATAAACTATTTGCTTTCTTCGTCAGTTGCTGCTTTCGTGTTTGTTTCCTTCCTATTTGCAGGATACAAATACACTTTGATGGAATCATGTCAACCATGGGTCTTCGATGAAGAAATCGTTGTAATGCCCTCATCTTGGATTTTTGTCAAAATCCCATCAACAATCGAATGGAGAACGTTGCTACTCCTCAACCATGGGTCTTCGATAGAACATCGATGTAATGCCCTCACCACAGATCTCATCGAATGAATCTGATCAAGTTGTGAAGAGCGAAGCTGCCGTCCGAGGCAATCACCTACGATTTCACGTTGTCTAAATTGAGCCATCAAAAAGGCTCGAGCAAAGGTACGTTGCTTTAAACCAAAGGTACGTCCCAACTCTCATTAACAACATTCCGTCATTCACTTTTCTGGATATCTAAATACTCCTCCTTGAGTGACTACTTTTCTGCATATCTAAAATACTCCTCCCTAAGCGACTACTTTCCTGCATGCCTAAATAACTCCTCCTTGAGCGACTACTTTTCTACATATCTAAATACTCCTCCTTGAGCGACTACCTTCCTGTCTATCTGTCGCACCCCCTTTTTGGAATTTTCCTAATGCGACGTGGGTTTGGGACGAGATGTGAGACGAAATCGGACTCATCTCACATGATGCAATGAAGTCCCCACCCTATTTTATTTCTAGGTTTAGGGAACCTAAAGTCATGCCATAAATAAAAAACGAAGGCAAAATGAGTCTGAAGCCGAGAACTGTGGTTCAGAGTCATATTACGGACTTGGGAACGTGTTAGGCACCTGAGCCACATCCTAAAAAAGGTTACCGGAGAAACGAGGTGTTTAATCATGCTTGGAAAATAAAAAGTCCTAATTAAGCGATCATGCCCAACAGATGAATTAAATTTTAATAATTTTAAATAGTCATGCATACGAGCGTAAATGCGAAAAAGCGTGAATAAATAGAAGGGAAAGAAATGTTTACTTGGTGAAGGGTATGGACGATTTACCCCTTGATCGAGATTGAAAAGGATGATTGGTGAGCGATAAGCATTTGACGATTATTGTACGTGAGTGAAAATAATTAATTTGAACAAGCAAACACAAGCATGATAGCTACCTAGACATGCAAAGCGTACAAAAATAATTAAACATGCAAGCATACGAAAATAAATAAACAGTACGTGTGCAGAAATATATAAACAGTACAAGTTCGTGAAAAATAAATAAACAGTACAAGTGTGCGAGAAATAAATAAATAGTACAAGCACGGAAAATAAAAAACGACGGGTCAAAGAAATTGGGCTCGGCCCACCAGGCCTAGAGTGGGCCCACCAGGTTGGGGCCCAAGACAGCAGACCAGCCCAACTGGGGTGGTCTTTTCCCTCCGCGTGGGCTGCTGGACAACCCACTCTCTTCCTCCTTTTGGGTTGTGCGCAACCCTTCCTTCTCATTTCTTTTCTTTTGGGCTTGGCCAAGACAAACACTTTGCCCATGATCTTTCCTTCTTATGGGTCAACCGGCCTATCTATAAATCCTCTCACTCTTTCTTTACCCAGCAGCCCAAATTAAAACAACTCCCTTCCTCTGACCAAATTAAATTAATTCTTTCCACCAACCCAAAGACTCTCAACCTCTCATCTTCTTCTTTCTCTACCATTAACCCTTTTCCTACAAAATAAAACCAAAGCAGCGAAAGAAAAGCAGTAAACAAAAAGGAAACAGACTTGATGCTTTCCCGATCTCCCGGTAGTCGGAGCAGATCCGGTCTGCGACCGGAGTTCGGGAAAGAGCGGAAATGGGTATCGGTGGCGGTGATGATGCGGTGACGGTTTGGCCGGAGGGTGATTCGGCGGCGGTGATGTCAATTTAGAATTGATTTTGCGGCTGGGTTTTTATAGGTTCGGCTATGAGACGGAGGAGAATGGATTGAATTATTTAAATTTGCCAAAGGATTCAATTAATTTGGGGATGATTGGATTTAATTTCTCAGGGAATTGGTTTTTGTAGTGAGGATTTGAAATTGATTCTGCATTAGTTGGTTTGAAAATCGCAGGGGATTGCTCCTTGGATTTAATTTAGGGGAGGATAAATTGGGCTTTTATTTGCAGGGGATTGAATTAATTGGGGGAGGCTGGAATTGGCAATGAGTAAGTTCGAGATTGAGAGGGTAATGGATGATTTGGTGTGTGAAATTTATGAATCGGTGTCTTAGGTTTAACGGTAGTTGAGTTGGCTTGGTGGTTGGCCGATTGAGGAAGATGGAAATATCATTGATTTGGGTAGTGGCGGTTTGGTGGTGATGATGGCAGTATGGTTTATTTGCTGGCAGTGGAGGGATGGAGATTTTGAAAAATGGAGATAAGTGAGAATGGATACCGGCCATTGTAAGCTCTCCCCCTCATGAACGAGAGCAAGGGATAGCTACTTATGGCTAGTTGAGGCGGTGGAGGAGAGTATGAGTGATAACAATTGGAATGCTCCTGACGGCAACATTGGGGCCACGGCATCAATCCCGGACAAGTTTCTATACGCTTCCCTGAAATGCCAACCTATCGCCTGGGCCAGCGGAAATTTCCTAGGATGGTCGACTTCAGCGGGGGGGGATCTCACGCACCTTTATGCGCACGGCGTCATCCCATCCTAGGGGACCAAGGAGGATATCGCTCCCGATAGACCCTACATGATTATCGCCCCAATGACGGAACTGATATCGCCCGAAGCGATGGTTACAAACGTTGCCTACCCCTATCGCTGTAAGGTATCGCCATCTTAAGCCTATAAATACCCCCACGAATTCCAAACAGAAGGTAAGATCGGGATCATCTTGGAGAACCTCTACCATTCTGAAAACTCGAACTGACTTAAGCATCAGAGTGTCTACGCCGGAGTCCCCCTCCGGCGCTTTGCAGGTACCTCCGATGCCGATCGCCTCCCATCCGACTAGCTGCTGCAGCCGTTTCCGACCAGAAGTGATCTCGGATCTTATCAATGAGGTAGCTAAGAAAACAGTGGACTGATATGACATTGTGCTGATCTTGGCCAGGGAGAAATCGAGAGAGTGGCGAAGAGTAGGGGGAAAGGTGAAATGCATTAAATGTTGATGGAAGTTAGTGTGAGGGTGAGAATTTTTCGGTTGTAGGGGACAGGGAGGAATAGAGGGTGGTTTAAAGGAAAAAAGGACGATCGTTGGATGGTTGACCATCCACTAGTTGACCAATGCAACGGTTGTGATGAGATGGAGATGGAAAGTATTTATTTATTGGTTCGAGCCAATGGTACGGGCAATTTCGCCTGAAAATGGATAAAACTCGAACCAAAAAATGCTAAAATGTAGAATAAAATAAGCTGAAATAATTAACATACAATGAGTGACGAAAGGTTCGCCACAGTTCGATAAAAAAATTGCTTGCGAGCGATAAAAGTTCGAGCGTAAGAAAATGCTAAAATAAAAATTGTACAAAATGCAAAGAGATAGTGCGAGTTAGAAAAATAATAAAAACTAAGTAGCTAAATGACCGAAGTTGTTCGACCATCAGCTTCGAGAATTTAACTCGGGAACCGATACGGGTTCGAACGGAAAAAGTGATAAAGATGCGAAAAAAGTATGAAATAAAACTTAAACGACATTAAGTGTAAAAATAAACATCAGTTGGAGGAAAATAAATGGAAGTACAATTTTTGAAAAATTGATGATAAGAACGTGACAAATGAAAAAATTTAAATCCAAAATCGGGTAGAAACAGTTGCCCCCTCTTTACCGTCTTATCAACAATCCGATGTAATTGAGATTTTTGATGAGCTGTAAAGATGGTTGCTCCCGAACCAGTAATGGTTTGAAAAATGGAAAATGTAAATAGAGACTTCCCTGATAATGGGATGATAAGTGGATGAAAAAATGTAAATGATGTTGATACTGGGATGAAAAGTAAATCGGCAGAAATGTAAATAACGACTTCCCTGATAGTGGGGTGAAATGCAAATTGGCGGAAATGTAAATGACGACTTCCCTGATAGTGGGGTAAAATATAGATAATGAAATGTAAATCAGGTAGGGCGAGGGTAGCACTCGCAGTCCATACCTTTACTCGTAGTCCATACCTTTGTGTAGGAAAATAAATCAGGTAGGGCGAGGGTAGCACTCGCAGTCCATACCTTTGTGCAGGAAAGTAAATCAGGTAAGGCGAGGGTAGCACTCACAGTCCATACCTTTGTGTAGGAAAATAAAGTAGGTAAGGCAAGGGTAGCACTCGCAGTCCATACCTTTGTGTAGGAAAGTAAATCACTGAAATGTAAACTTGAGATCCGAGACCTCGATGCAGGAAATGAAATTGACATCTGAACGGGGACACCGCAATTGTCAAACGTCGATGCAGAAAACGTAAACTTCAGCTCCGTCGAGGGTTGTACTCATAGGTCGTCGCTAATTGATGCAGAAAATTAATGGTGATGTAGCTTTGCTTGGGCGTTGTTGCCCCCTACTTGGAAAACTCCACTCAGACGTTGTTGCCTGTTGGATGTTGATGTGAAATCCTTTCGGATGCTGCTTCCCGTTGGATGTCAGTGTTGAATTCCTCTCAGACGCTGCTGCCCATTGGAGGTTAGTGCTGAAGATGTAAATGCACGTCCATGCAATGCTGTCACTCTCCGGACATTGGTGTGGAACCACAAAATGAAGAAATGATGTATGTGGGGATATTATGTTGTGGGGACGTGACCGCTTACAACATTTAAAAGGACATGTGCGAAAACGGGTGACGACGTCGTCACACTAATTCGGGTGACCAAATTACCGCGACAAGACCGATAAGTAGACGACCAAGTCGTCACACTAACGTGGTCAACCAAGTCACCGCACGTCAAGACCGCCACACAAAACTTGGAAGGTGGGGTTTAGAACCGCCATACCAAATGTTGAAAGGTGCAGTTTTGAACCGCCACACGAAACTTGGAAGGTGGGGTTTTGAACCGCCACACGAAAGTTTGAAAGGTGGGGTTTTGAGCCACCACACGAAACTTGGAAGGCGGGGTTTTGAACCGCCACACGAAACTTTGAGAGGTGGGGTTTTGAACCGCCACACGAAAGTTTGAAAGGTGGGGTTTTGAACCGCCACACGAAATTTTGAGAGGTGAGGTTTTGAACCGCCACACCAAAGTTAAGAGGTGGGGTTTTGAACCGTCACACGAAAGTTGAAAGGTGGGGTTTTGAACCGCCACACGAAATTTTGAGAGGTGGTGTTTTGAACCGCCACACAAAATTTGGAAGGTGGGGTTTTGAACCACCACACGAAACTTGAAAGGTGGGGTTTTGAACCGCCACACAAAATTTAGAAGGTGGGGTTTTGAACCGCCACACGAAAGTTTGAAAGGTGGGGTTTTGAACCGCCACACAAAATTTGGAAGGTTTTGAACCGCCACACGAAAGTTTGAAAGGTGGGGTTTTGAACCGCCACACGAAATTTTGAAAGGTGGGGTTTTGAACCACCACACGAAATTTTAAAAGGTGGGGTTTTTAACCGCCACACAAAACTTTGAGAGGTGGGGTTTTGAACCGCCACACGAAAGTTGAAAGGTGGGGTTTTGAACCGCCACATAAAATTTGGAAGGTGGGGTTTTGAACCGCCGCACGAAAGTTTGAAAGGTGGGGTTTTGAACCGCCACACAAAATTTGGAAGGTGGAGTTTTGAACCACCACACGAAAGTTTGAAAGGTGGGGTTTTGAACCGCCACACGAAATTTTAATTATGGAGTGGTAACGTGCTCCATTCGGATACTCATTGGACGGTGGAGAAGATGGGTCGACACACGAAGTTGATTGAGGAATGGTAACGTACTCCATTCGGGTGTTGGATGGATTTTGTTGGTGGAGATTGATCACAGTGTGAGATTCCACTAACGCATATCTGTATCCTGCAAATAGGGAGGAAATAAATACGAAGCAGCAATGGGTGGAAAAAGAGAAAGCAATTGATAAATGGGAACAATGAAATCAAATCATGTATGTTGTATATGAAAGTATTCCCACACTACCCTAAGGTTTGCCCCCAGTATTTTATAAAAACCACTTCCCTATCAAGAGAAGGTTCAACAAGTTTATGCATTTCTGGAGCACATGTCATCCAATTTTCTGCCATATGAGCATGCTTGATAGAAGCCTAGAAAAGCATCTGCATCTTGCCCAGGAGATAACGACCTCAAGGACAAGACTTTCCCACAACATGTAGACGTAGGCAATCCTCACCAGACACTGGTGTTTGCCCTCATACTCAGAAACAAGGTTACGTGTTTACACTAATCAAAATGCAACAAACATAGCACGAAGTTAGATTTGCAATGTCAATCTGAGTGAATAAACTTCAAATGAAGATGCACATGCATGGGCCTTCATATAATTGAAAGGACATTGCAAGAGAAAAGAAATGTGGTGCGTAGTTTTTTGAAAGAAGGAAGAAAAAAGTCTGTTTAGCAAGGTGCTTTTTAGCAGAAAAAAGGGTTTAATGAGCAGTGCTTGTTGATTGGCCGCGTTGAGGGCAAAGTGCACAAGTTCTCTGGAGATGATTTATCCTGAGATCATCTTCTGTCAGCGAAGCGCCTGAGTTTTGCTGGAGATGCTCCTTCTTGGTCATTTTGAGGGCGAAGTGCTCAAATTCTTTGATCTTCGTCGGGGATGATCCCTTTTCCTTTGGACATCACTTAGTTGTTGATGAAGCGCATCAATCATTGAACCTTCGTAGGGCATGCTCCTTCTTGATTGCTTTGAGGGCATTGTGCACAAGTTCTTGGATCTTCACGGAGGTTATTTTTTCGATAGAGTTTTTAGAGCTGACCCTAGGGCCCCTTTTTGTACTTGCTTCTGCTTTTGTTTCGATGTGTTGTTTCAACACTTCTCTTCTTTTTTTTCCTTCCTTTTTTCTTTTGCCTTTTTCTTTCTTCCCTTTTTTTTTTTTTGCAAGCAAAGCAAGTACCATTTCGTCTTGTCTTTGGCGGGGGCCTTCAAGTCTTGATTTATTGGGCCCTTTTTTCTGGCATTAATCATCAAAAATCCTCGAGAGTTTCTCTTTCCCTTCTCTTCTACATTCGGACTACGTTTGATATGTACCTTACCTTTGGCTGACAACCTCAGTTGGGCACTACTCATTTATTAAAGGGGATTTTGAGTGAAAATGGAAGATTTTACAAGCAGCTTAGAAAATAAATGAATTAAATAGAGAGCAAAAGCAAGTGTTTGCAGACAAAAGAACGAGAAGACCAAAGAAAGGTGGAAGCAAAGAGCAAAGTCCAATGTCATCTTATAGCTATCCCATGTCTGATGGTGCATGTACCCTGGATATTATGCAAATCTAACTAGCACTTAGTAAGGCATTTGCACTCATGAAAGAAATAAGGCGTGAAGGCCCAAAATGCTCACGGGGAGATGTTGATGATTGCTTACGCCTAAGGAATGCTATAGATATAAGAGCTAGCAGGCGAGATCATGCATGTCATACAATTTTGAATGGATGCACAAGTTATCCATGATGCAGTAACATGTTGAACATACTCAATTTATGGAAGGTTTGAAAATTTTGAGGGTAGTATGGATTTTATTCAAAGAATTTTATGCACAGTTTATAAACTCAAAACTCTTATCGATTTTACAGACAAAACGTGAGGGCATGGTCGCTTACGAAACTTTATAAACAATTTAAAATGTTGCCCCCAATGTGGGAATGAATGATTGTACAAAAATTAAAGAGGCAGAGAAGAAAATGGACTTCTCTGATATGTACAGTAAAAGTGCTGAGGTCGGCGCAAGGCGCTGCTACGGAAATATGAATGTAGACCTTACTCTGACATTGATGCCCACTACGATGTTCATGTAGGAATGTAGATTGAAACCAGGGCGAGGACCCCATAAAGTTCGAATGCTGATGTAAAGAGGACAACAGGGTGTGGCTGCCGCAAAGGATGAAAATAGGGGGAATTAAGCCGCCGCAATGGATAAGAGTGAGGCATTTTCAAAAGGTTACCCCCAGCGTAGAATGCATAATGGACTCCCTGATATGCACGGCAGGGCAGTGAAGGTACACAAGATGGTCATTCAAGAGTTGATAAGAGGAGGATTCCTAAGTCTCGTTGAGCACTACGCAAGTAACCATAGTAGGATTCGAGTTCTTGCAAAAATAAGGGAGAAACAATGGGTAGGACTGAAGGGCGATTTAGGAAAATGGACAATATAATCAATAGGTTTTAAACTCTCCCTTTTCTAGTGAGGTTTATTGCCAAGCACGTCATGATTCTGATCGGATGTCGAGACCCATTCATGCTTTGCGGAATTATATTTGGATGTTATCGACCATTGAGATTCTAATGGGGAACAAAAATGAAAGTTCTATTTTGGCGTTGCTACCCACAGGAAGGTTGATGCGGAAAGAAAAATCCATTCGGGCACCGCTGCCCCCTGGGATAAAGAATCCACTCGGGCGCTGCTGCCAACTGGGATGTTGGTGCTGGACTTGGAATGAAGGATCCCCTCGGGCGCTGCTACCCACTAGGATGTTGGTGCTGAAATCTTCATATCCGGATGAGAGTAGCACTCGCGGTCCTTGATAAGACAAGCAGAAGGACGTTGATGGCGTTAGTCGGACACCTTGCGGAAATCCATATTGGTGTTCCGGACTTATTGTGACCGATCTTTTCTTAGCTGATTTAATTGCGTGGGTTGCTTCTGGGAATGCACCGTTTCAGGCCTGACTTTCGATGTCATCCTCGGGGAAAGAAATTGCTTCACCTTTCGAAGGGATGGGAAACTCCTTTAATGAGGGTTCATGACTGTTATGGTGGATCCAGAAAATGAAGTCCATGCACCACATTTTAGAGAAGGCTCCGTTGAAGATTTGGCGCTTGAGTTGGGCCTTTGCGTGGATGAACGTCACAATGCCAGACTTTGAATGACGCCCATTTAGTACGTGACATGATCAAGGCGCGAGG
Source organism: Viola odorata (assembly GCA_963691705.1). Taxonomy (NCBI): domain Eukaryota; kingdom Viridiplantae; phylum Streptophyta; class Magnoliopsida; order Malpighiales; family Violaceae; genus Viola; species Viola odorata. The sequence continues at coordinate 35,197,415 of OY829538.1, forward strand.
TGGACAAACGAGATGGCTTCTCCGAAGGCTCCCTCATCCGATTTGCTTGCCCCCAATTATAGAGGATTGAAAATATGATGCAGTGTCAACGACTCAAGGCCTTCTGATTCTGCTCATGATGAGTTTTGATACCCACGATCTTGTTTGGCTTTGAAGCTTCAACTTGGTGGCACCTTCTTAGGGGATGATCATGACGAGATCAACATGTTATCCTATGGCTTCTGCTCGTTTGGTCGTCATTGGACTTTTGCTGGACATTAGAATCGTGATGGCTGAGGAGATGACAACCCCTTTGAACCACTAAGCTGGTGAGCTTGGCTGAGATACGAAGGGAAGCTTTTATCCGTTCCCCAAAATGGTGATGAAGAGAAGGTCATTCGATCATGGGTGATAGTCATCCCTGAGAAGCTACCCACTCATGAAAGGATTAATACCGGTTTGATCATGATCGATTACTTGGGAAGAGAGGCGCCGGTGATTGCTTCGGAACAAGATCAAATTCGACACATGAAAGATTTAACCATGATTGAATTTGAGTCCGTAGTTTAGAGCTTGGCACAGCGTGAATGTCCTTATGCCATAAAACAGGACTGATTTAAGTATGTTGATCGGGACCCTAGGGGAACATCTATTCGTCATGTTTCTGTAAGGTCAAGGGTCCTGCTTGCAAAAGGCACCTAGTGATGGTAGTGTCTTGATGGTAGAATTTCCCGAGGAGGCGGATGGAGAGAAAAGCTTCGGCAACTTACACCCCCGAAAAAGCTTGTTAGCGCGGAATAGGCTTGGTGACTTTGATCCCACATCTTTTGTATTCAAACTAGATAATAGTATTTCCATAAACATAGCCAATCTTAGTATTTCGAAGAATGATCATTAAGCTCTTGACTGGTATTCTGAGCTTAGACAGTTCTCTGGATAATCAGATGATAACTCCTTGCTCGGGATTGCATGCGTAGTCTTCTCATGTGGATTCAGCCTTTGAAATAGCTAAATCGCTTCTGGACTTGGTCAGATTGCCAAGGAAAGATGGGTTTAAAGTGAACCTTGAGACTGGTTGTTTGCAGACACAAGATATTTTGCAAAGAAGCCAACTCATTGTAGTGACCATTTTAAAATCTTTCCAGATTCGCTCCTTGACTACTCTTCACGAGAAGACATCTTCTATGCTGGGGATGGCCAGTTGCTGATTTGGTTTGTCCGAGAAATATAGCTTGAACATCGTCTGGCCCATACATTAGAGGCCTGATCTCTACCGTACGATCATGGTGCATGTACACGGAGAAATCTTGCAGAGAATGATTGTGGTGATCAAATTCATAACATGAAAAATTTGACCATGTTTGAATTTTAAATTTGCAGTTGAGGACCGTGTAGAGCGTAAATATCATTATAGCATAGAGTCGGAATGCATTAAGTATGTGGATTGGGGTCCCTGAAGAACACACATCTATCATTGTTATGTTTCTTCACCAAGATGAAGAATTATTGGCGAAGGACTTTTGGTGACAGCAAAGGTCTCCTCTTTTCCGCTGAATAGCGATGATCTGAATGCAAGGGAAGGGTGGACGTAACGAGCTCTTTATGGAAAATTACCGATCCCTATGCGTTGCCCCCCAGTAAAAATGAGTTCACCCTTTGATGCTCTCTGACGCCTTCTTCTGGTCGTCATTTCAACAGCTTGCCCCCCAGTTTATAAGTCTCATTGCACCTGAAATAAAAAGGGGGAACTAAATAGTAAGTCTGAGGGAAGGATATCCCAAAATTCAAAATTCAAAATTAAAACTGACAAAAATTGAAATATTTGAGAAGAACATGTGGGTTGCCTCCCATGGAGCGCCCTTGTTTATAGTCGTAGGCTCGACTGATACACAAAAATATCAGAAATATTCCTGCTAAATGAATAAGGTGAATGGGTCCATCGTGGGCCTGGAGAGCGTTTATTCAAGAGTTGTAGGGTCTTTTGGCTAACCCTTCGAAAGAGATGCATCCGCTCTTGATCAAATGATTGACCTTTCCTTCAAGGGCGAAACAGTTTCCTTTTGTATGGCCCTGAGCTTCAGCATGGTACTCGCATCTTGCATTAAGATCATACCATTTTGAATAAGGAGGTCGTATAGGTTGGAGTGGGCGTGATTTGCTCCGCTACCCATAGATGCTTGTAAATCTCTACCAAAGGAAACAGGAAGAGGTGGCGGTTGAGGCAATGGAAAAGGTTGCCTACATCCTGGTCGTTGGGTGGCAAAACTGACATCTCTCTCCGTGATAGGCGATCTCTTGAGTGTTTCCTTTGGCGTGGAAACAATGATCCTTCTGGATTTGATTCCTCATTCCACTCTTTCTGCCACTAGGACCATGTCAGGGAAACTGGTGAACGGATTGGAGATGAGATGAGTGTTGTAAGGAGCTTGGAAGGTGCTTGCAGAAAATAAATTCTTTGTCGCTCAAAGGAGGAGAGATTCCAGCGGCTAACTCTCTCCATTTCAGAGCATAAGTCGTCACTGATTCACCGATCCTCTTCTCCAGGTTATGATCTTGATCTTATCCAGCCCCATGTACCCAGTCAAGGCATGCTTGGCCAGACTCTCCCTGAATAAATGGATCAACAAAGGTTCATTATGTATCACCTCATACATCTCATTGCAGTAATTGTTGAGGTGAGTATTGGGGCACACAATCTCAGTGTATTTCTCAAATTCTGAAATCTTAAATTTCTGAGGTATGGTAATCCCTCGTACCATACACATATCCGCAGGAGCTGTTGGGTCAAAGGGAACCCACACTCTCTTCTAACAGACTCAACCTGTCGATACTTGGCCCGTCTGTTTTATTGGTGCCACAACCAGTAGCTGATGAATACCCGAAGGATGCATGTGGTTGTATCTGATTGCCCCAAGGAGCTTAGAAAAATATTGGGGTTCTGAGTAGATCTTCTGCTTGCCAAGATTAAGAGTGGGTTCAGCCAGCGAGGGATTAAGAGGTGCACCATCTGGAGTGTTTGCACTTTGCCTGATCACAGTGCCTGAGGTGAGCGTGGAACTACCGGAAGGATCCTGCCGCTGCCATAGAATTCCTTGTCTTGTTCTTTTTGGCTGGTGTGGTGCTTTCCATGGCTACCTGAATATATTCTTTGAGTTTCTCCACCCTTGCTTCTAATGCCTGAACCTTTTCAACCATCTTTCGAATTTGAAGTCTAGTTATAGGGAGCCTGTGGGGAGCCATTTGCTTTTCAAGAGCCATTTTTAACCTGAAAACAAATGAAAGGAAATAATCATGAGTCTTAGCCATGATATGTATGTGAAATGGTATCCCGAGGTCTCCATACTGCGAGAGAAAGAGAGGGGTAAGTACAATAATAGCAATAATGTAGGCATCATAAAAGATCGCATGCATGGAGAATTACAAAAATAATTGAGACAAAATTATAAACATGGAAAAATCCTGAAAGAATTTGCATGTGAAAAATTGCGAATTGTTTTTGTATACATGGGAAAATTGCAGAAGAATTTACACACATGGAAAAACTTTCGGAAAGTTGTCAATGTGAAAAATTGCGGAAATGATTGCACACGTGGAAAAATTTGACACGTGTAGAAAAATTGTACACATGAAAAAATTTGACACATGGAAAAATTTGACACGTGAACAAATTGTAGAGAAATTTTGAAAGCGTGAAAAATTGCGGAAAATTGTACATGTGAAAGATTGCGGAAAAATTTACAGGTATTGAGAAATCGTGGAACAAATTTGCGAATATAGGGACGTTGCAAAAAACTTACAAATATGGAGAAATTGCGAAAAATTTGCAAATGTGACAAATTTACGGATAAATTTGCCAATATGAGAAATTTTGCGGAAAAAATTGCCAACGTGGAAAGTTTGCGGAAAAAGATTTCCAATATAGAAAATTTTGCAAAAAAATTTATAAATGTGGAAAATTTTGTGAAATCATTGGTAAAACGTGGAAAATTTTTGAGACATTATTTGTGGAAATTTTTGAGAAATCAATTATAAATAATTTTTTTTTGTTGAGAAATTACTGGAAAAAGTGAAACAAAGTCGCAATATACGCATTTCAACATGATGCATATGCTAGGGTGACACCAACTATTTCTAAACTGGCTGGAAGGCTCCCAAAAGATACCATAAAAGTGGTCCCTCAGTAAATGGATATGTGATTGCTTGTCGAACCATCAAAAGTTCTAGGCGTTCACCCATTTAGGGGTTCGAGTCTGAGTTTGGGGTTCATGAAAACTACCCAGGACACGTGTCCTAGGGCCTCACTACTAACCTCCTAATCTTATTTGGAAAAGGCTCGGCGGCAGGGCATTATGCGTGAGATGCGTATGCAATGACAGTTTATCAAAGCGAATAACAAATAAATCATGTGAAAAATTTATTTACAAATAAATACATGAAAAACAATAATCATGTATAGAGAATCATGTGATAATATAACAATTTACCATATCAATCAAAATAATTAATCATGTACAAAAATCATATGAAATGAATTCAATAATTTATTAAAAAAATAAACACCTCAAAAAAATTCCGGCTTCGACCCTGCAAATCCCCAGTGGAGTCGCCAAACTGTCGCACCCCCTTTTTGGATTTTTTTTGGGACGAGATGTGAGACGAAATCGGACTCATCTCACATGATGCAATGAAGTCGTCACCCTATTTTATTTCTAGGTTTAGGGAACCTAAAGTCATGGCATAAATAAAAAACTAAGGCAAAATGGGTCTGAACCCGAACTGTGGTTTGGGGTCGTATTATGGACTTGGGAAGGTGTTAGGCCCCCGAGCCATATCCTAAAAAAGGTTACCAGAGAAACGAGGTGTTTAATCATGCTTGGAAAATAAAAAGTCCTAATTAAGCGATCATGCCCAACAGATGAATTAAATTTTAATAATTTTAAAAAGTCATGCATACAAGCGTAAATGCGAAAAAGCGTGAATAAATAGAAGGGAAAGAAATGTTTACATGGTAAAGGGTATGGGCGATTTACCCCTTGATCGGGATGGAAGAGGATGATTGATGAGCGATAAGCATTTGACGATTATTGTACGCGAGTGAAAATAATTAATTTGAACAAGCAAACGCAAGCATGATAGCTACCTAGACATGCAAAGCGTACAAAAATAATTAAACATGCAAGCATACGAAAATAAATAAACAATACGAGTGCAGAAATAAATAAACAGTACAAGTGCGTGAAAAATAAATAAATAGTACAAGCACGGAAAATAAAAAATGACGGGTCGAAAAAATTAGGCTCGGCCCACTGGGCCCAAGACAGCAGACCAGCCCAGCTGGGCTGGCCTTTTCCCTCCGCGTGGGCTGCTGGACAACCCACTCCTGCAAAAACAAAATAGACTTGATGCTTTCCCGATCTCCCGATAGTCGGAGCAGATCCGGTCAGCGACCGGAGTTCGGGAAAGAGTGGAAATGGGTATCGGTGGCGGTGATGATGCGGTGACGGTTTGGCCGGAGGGTGATTCGGCGGCGATGATGTCGATTTAGGATTGATTTCACGGCTGGGTTTTTATAGGTTCGGCTATGAGATGGAGGAGAGTGGATTGAATTAATTGAATTTGCCAAAGGATTCAATTAATTTGGGGATGATTGAATTTAATTTCTCAGGGAATTGGTTTTTGTAGTGAGGATTTGAAATTGATTCTGCATTAGCTGGTTTGAAAATCGCAGGGGATTGCTCTTGGGATTTAATTTAGGGGAGGATAAATTGGGCTTTTATTTGCAGGGGATTGAATTAATTGGGGGAGGCTGGAATTGGCAATGAGTAAGTTCGATATTGAGAGGGTAATGGATGATTTGGTGTGTGAATTTTATGAATCGGTGTCTTAGGTTTAACGGTAGTTGAGTTGGCTTGGTGGTTGGCCAATTGAGGAAGATGGAAATTTCTTTGATTTGGGCAGTGGCGGTTTGGTGGTGATGATGGCAGTATGGTTGATTTGTTGGCAGTGGAGGGATAGAGATTTTGAAAAATGGAGACAAGTGAGAATGGATACCGGCCATTGTGAGCTCTCCCCCTCATGAACGAGAGCAAGGGATAGCTATTTATGGCTAGTTGAGGCGGTGGAGGAGAGTATGAGGTACCTAAGAAAACAGTGGACTGACATGACATTGTGCTGATCTTGGCCGAGGAGAAATCGAGAGAGCGGCGGAGAGCAGGGGGAAAGGTGAAATGCATTAAATGTTGATGGAAGTTAGTATGAGGGTGAGGATTTTTCGGTTGTAGGGGACAAGGAGGTATGGAGGATGGTTTAAAGGAAAAAAGGACAACTGTTGGATGGTTGACCATCCACTGGTTGACTAATCCAATGGTTGTGATGACATGGAGATGGAAAGTATTTATTTATTGGTTCGAGCCAATGGTACGGGCAATTTCGCCTGAAAATGGATAAAAATTCGAACCAAAAAATGCTAAAATGTAGAATAAAATAAGCTGAAATAATTAACGTAAAGTGAGCGATGAAAGGTTCGCCGCAGTTCGATAAAAAAATCATTTGCCAGCGATAAAAGTTCGAGCGTAAGAAAATGGTAAAATAAAAATTGTACAAAATGCAAAGTGATAGTGCGAAAATAATAAAAAGTAAGTAGCTAATGACCAAAGTTGTTCGACCATCGGCTTCGAGAATTTGACTCGGGAACCGATACGGGTTCGAACGGAAAAAGTGATAAAGATGCGAAAAAAGTATGAAATAAAACTTAAACGACATTAAGTGTAAAAATAAACATCAGTTGGAGGAAAATAAATGGAAGTATGACTTTTGAAAAATTGATGATAAGAACGCGACAAATGAAAATTTTTAAATCCAAAATCGGGTAGCAATACTATCTAAATACTCCTCCTTGAGCGACTACTTTCCTACCTATCTAAAATACTCCTCCTTGAGTGACTACTTTTCTGTCTATCTAAATACTCCTCCTTGAGCGACTACTTTCCTGTCTATCTAAATACTCCTCCATGAGCGACTACTTTTTCTGCATATCTAAATACTCCTTCTTGAGCGACTACTTTTCTGCATATCTAAATAATACTCCTTGAGTGACTACTTTCCTGTCTATCTAAATACTCCTCCTTGAGCGACTACTTTCATGTCTAGCTAAACACACCTTGAGCGACTATGTTTTTACATAATTCTACATTTCTGCATAATTATTACTCCTCTTTGAACGACTATATTTTACTTTTTGCATAATTCCACATCTCAACCGGTTATGATGTATTCAAAATAGGGTAAATACTTGGGGCAATCGTCTTTACTGCTAATCAAAACTCTAAGTTACACTACATTTTTTATCAGACAGTAAAGAGGGGGCACCTGTTGCTACCCAAGTTTTGACTTACGACACAACTTTTTTCGTATGTTATTGATTGTCACGTTTAAAATCTCGTTTACATCAAATTTCAGCCGATTCTTTGATCGTGGGCTATTTGTTTAATATCCCGCGTCATTTCATGTCTTTTTAAGCTTTTTATATTTTCGACTGTCTTTTCGCTCGAACTTCTATCGGTCCCAAGTAAGTTTCCTCGAACCATAGATCGAGCATGTTATTTCTTTAGTTGATAATTACCTACTATTTTTCTCTTTCACGTCATCTAAATTCATTTCGTTCAATTTTTATCGTAAAGGCATTTATTTTGCGTCCGAACTTATGACATTTTCAAAAGAGAAAATAAATACATTAAACCAAGTTTTGCATTTATTCACTGTGTGCTAGTTATCTTGTCTTATTTTTCTGCATACTTTGTTCCTCTCAGTTCGGATTTATTTTCATTTTCGAGCAATTTCGCTCGTACCAAAATATCTCATTCGTATCCAAATTCAGGCATTAATGCCAATTAATGCATGTTTATCCAAAATCACCTCACCTTTCCTCCTAGCTAATCTTGCCGACGACGAGTGATCATCGCAAACCTCCCATCAGCAATCCTTGGCCACACAAACCCAAACTTGGCCTCCACTCCGGCCATCCTTAACCTTCCACCTCCCCCGACGATTCTCAGCCACACAAGCCTCAACCGACTCCAAACTTTTCTCCTATAAATACAGGCCTTCAAACAATAAGAATAGGCGGGCCAATTCCGGCTCTAGTCCCCCCCTTTATTCAACTCAAACCACTCCAGTAACAAAGGAAGCAAAGTAAGTTTTCTACCTAGTTTTTTTCATAAATTCGTTTATGACCTTAATCAACTCATAAATTGCTCAAACTTGTTTCAAATGTATTATTTTCATGTCAATTTCATTTCCATTTTGTCAATTCGATTGCATGTTGTCTTGGTTAATTAATTGCATAATTACCATTTAATGCATGCTTATTTTCTTGTTAAAACTTGACATTGTTTTGGTTCGAACTTGCTTGCTGTTTTTGTTGCCTTGAATTGCTATTGTGCTGCTGGTCTTATTTGGTTTGGTTTGGACGAGTTCTATTGGGTTGGAGCTACCTTGGTCACCGGCCATGGCGTCGACGACGCAAGGAAGAAGAAGAAGAAAGGAAAATGGGTTTGTGCGGGAAATAATAGGGAAAGGTGATGGGCTTGATTTCATGACAAGCCCATCTTGGTTTTAAATGAAAGCTGGGCTTGATTTCTGATAAGATTCGGACTTCTGGGGAAACGGGGTAGAGATTATGGCCGTCTGAAGTCACTGTAGTGGTAGTCCGTCGTACCTACAAAGCGCCGGAGGGGGGACTCCGGTGTAGACACTCCGATGCTTCAGTTAGTATGGCTGTGAAATTTGGCAGAGATTTGAGTAGTGATTTTAGTCTTACCTTTGATCTAGAAATGAGTGGTATTTATAGGCAAAAGAAAGGATGTTACCCCGGGGGTGGGCGTTATCGAGGGGAGATAACGCCCAAGATGACGTCAGCATGCGTCAGCTAGACAGGATATCGCCGACGAGATATCACCAGGGAGATATTGTCGGGGCCACTTGGGATAGGAAAATGCCGTGTGGGTTCCCCCCCCCCCCCCCTCCACTGATGTCGACCATCCCAGGATTCCTCAATCCAACGCTGGTGGTAGCCGGGTGCTATCGCCAGTCAATGTCTGTTGGGATCCGGCTTTGACTTGGAGTGAGAAGACGAATATACCCTTGGTCTTTCATAAATTGTTATCAATTTCATCCCAAGCCCAGCTACTGTTTTGGCAAGAAATATTGGGCCCGACCCAATTATTTTTCGTAACTTTCATGCTTAATTTTTCGTATGACTTCTCGTATGCGATAAATTACTTGCTTTGTGCCATGTTTAATTTTTCGTATGATTTCTCGTATGAAACAATTTCTTTATGTGTTTGCCATATTTATTTAATTAATTGCTTGCTTGTTAGAAATTAAATAAATGTTTGTATGCGCTTTTATTATTTATTATTGTTCGAGTTATCGCTAATACTCTCACTTTGTAGGATAAAATTTAAGTCTTCGCTCGCATTGAATTATCTTAATTTATCTCACTTGTTGTAATTAGTTGATGCTTTAATTAATTATTTCACTTGTTGTAATAATTAGTTAGATTAATTATTCCGACCTCCAATTTGTAATAATTAGATAATTAGATAAAAATTGTGTATGTTTGTTATACCTACGCTATTATTGCTCGTTTGCTCGCCGATCGAGGCTCGTCAAAAAAGGTACGCTTATCATAAACGTTTCCTTGAATGCTTATTAGAAATGCTAAATCCAAACCAAATCGAATGCATGACCCCTTAGAATGCGTTAGAACCACCCATTCATATGCATGACATATAGAATTGCTAAAATTAAAATCAACTCACATGCATAACATATTTAATCACTTGTCTTCGATCCTACACGGAATATATGTGCATTCATGAAAACGTACGATGTTAGTTTGCCATGATAGAATCACATAGTAAATAAATAGTCATGCATGGCTCGATGATAAGGGGGGAACGTCCGCTCTAGCAAGGAGAAAAATGGTAACCCCATCCCTCGGCCCCGAACGGAAATAACAATGTACCGACTAAAAAATGCTAAGATGTAACGTCACCTTTGAGGGCCCAAATTACATGTTCAAAATGTTTTCTCAAAACACCTTGCTTATCGGTAACCTTTTTTTTAGGATGTGACTCGGGTGCCTAACACCTTCCCGAGTCCATAAATACGACCTCGAACCATTGTTCTTTGGTTTAGACCTTTTGTGCCTTAGTTTATTTATTTTTATGCCATGATGATTAGGTTCCCTAAACCTTAAAAAAATAGGGTGGCGACTTCATTTTTCGCATGATGTTGAGACAAGTCCAACGCTTATCTCGCATTGTGGCTCGTCCCGAACCTGTTTCACAAAATCAAAAAAGGGGGTGCGACACTAAGTTTGTCTTTAAACAAAGTTGTGGCTCCTAGGAGGCTTTGTCTATACCCTTGTTGTCTTGCAAAATGATGGGGGTAATACACCTCCAAGATCTGAAACGTCCCATGTAAGCGAGAAAGTCTCCTTGGATGAATACTCACCATAAATTTGAGAAATTCAGTCGAAAGTGTCCTGTCGCCTTTATACATACTAGGAGGTGAAGGATGATGGACAGGGGTCCAACAAAAATTGGCAACATCTCGAATAAGATCTCTCCCATCAACGAACCCAACATCCCATGGGAAATAAGCATTTGCTGAACCTCCATACCTATGAATGATAGGTCGCCCATACCTGTCATCAACATGTGAGTATATACCTCGCGTAAAATAGGTAGTTGCCCAAGCATAAAGAAAATGACCCGGGAAGGAAGTAGAGACCAAGCCAAGTTCTCCCCTATCATTCACATTACTAGTTTGACTCAATCTTCTGTAAATCATGGCAAGTATGGGAGGGACTAGACTATAGGTGACATCATGGGCCATCCTAGAAGCAATCATAAATGTCGCTGGTCGGACATTAGTCTCACTACTAGGAAAGATAAAGTGACACAACCAAAGAGACAAATATGCTGCAATCTCTACCGAAGCCCGTGAGTGACATCTAGAATAGGGAATTTGGAAGGTCTCCTAAGAACGATCTTTTTGATATACCTCCTATTGTTGATCACTGGCCTCTACCGCAACATCTTCTTGTAATCGCTAGACAGTTGTGGGTTGCTAACAAATAATCGGCTACTCTTCTTAAGCTAGAACGAGATCCATTTTGCATAGGAAATGCGATATGAACTCCTATATTTAGCTAAGGTCTTGAAGGCCATGAACAAATACGCGCAGCACCGAGAGACATGACTATTTTTAGACAATTCGAGAACAGTAGGGATTTTTTCTTCATAGTAGGCTCCAAGAATAGGAAGTCCAGTAATCTCTCTCATATCCCATAGTGATATGACAACTTTTCCCCATCTGTTCACAAAAGTATTGGTAGAAGGACACCATACCTCACATAAAGCTCTATAAATGAAGGCGGGCGCTAAGAGTCAAACGCCGCAGCATCAACTGCTTATGAAAGTTCATGAAGCCCTTTGTTCCGAAGATGCCTCTGAGTCCGAAGTGACCACTCCCAAAAGCCTTGACGATAAGAGATTTCTCCTCGAGTAACAAGTGGCGATCCCCATCTACAACACTTTGCCCTGATCCTCTCGACAATCTCTGGATGTGAAATACAGTCTTCAGTGCCACAGAAAGAGGGAATAGGCAAGGTGGGGTGAAATCTTGAAGCTTCTAATTTGGTTGGGTCAGATACAGTACTTAAAAAGAACTGATCCAAACCCTCGATGAGGTTTACATTGGGATCCTCTGTTGACCGACTCACTATGGCAAGCTTCAGTACTCCTCTCCCTCTAGATTGCGAACGATGCTTCGCTTCAGTTTCTAGGAAATAAAGGAACCGCCCTTTCTGCCCTGGAACTGAGCTCTCGCCAATCTAGTCCATATCAAGAGGTTGCAATGGAGCGACACTAGCGGATCATGACGAAGATGAAGTCATCTATTTGAAATCTCCCATCAAACCCCCTCAGAATCAGGCCCCTGTACCACAACTACCACCTGAACCTCAACCTCTAAAGCTCACTGGTGTGCCTATAGAAGAAATCCTTCAAAATTTCATGTAGGCAACCCAGGCCAACCTGACCGAAATGTAAAAACAGATCAGTCAGTTTGCGCAAAAGCAACATAAAAATCAAGGAAGATTACCCTCTACCACTATGGATAATCTTAAGCACAATGTCACTGTTATTAACCTTAGGAGTGGGAGTATACTGCCAAAGAGGGAGGGTGCAAAGCCAGACAAGGAGATAGAGGCACAAATGTTCCAAGAAGAAGAAATCCAGACTAAGATAGTCTTCGCCAAGCCCGAGATTCCAGCAGAAATAGTAAAGGAAGAACCAATCTTGGCCAAGCCCGTGGCCAAACCAGATGAAAAGGTCACAATTCAGGAGGAAGAGATAGATATTACACCACCTTTTCCTCCTAGATCCTCAAAGTAGAAGAGAAAGGACGAAGCAAAGGAATTTATGAACATTTTTGGAAAAAATTGTTGTTAATATTCCTATGCTCGATTTAATTGCTAAAGTATCTTCTTATGCTAAATTTCTTAAGGAGTTGTGTACTAATAAAAGAAAACTTGCAGGTATTGACTGAGCGTCAAACTTGTCAAAAATAAATATAAGAGTTACAACTCGCTACTAAGAATAAATTGCTTGTAGATAGCAGTAAGAGGATCGATCCACATGGAAAAATATGGTACTAATCTTAGTAAAATCTTGCAATCGCCAAAACACTACTTAAATGGGGATTTGGGTGGTTGTGATAAAGTTGAACTAAAAAGTAAATAAAGCAAGTAACTGTCTTGGTCAAGAATGGCGTTCTTGATCAAGACAATGATATTGAGTAGTAGAGACCAAATATGAGAATGATTCCTTATAGAGGCTGGCAAGCTACGAGACAAGAGATACAATCATCGACTTAAGGTTGTTCATCTTTGATTAGATGAAGGTATGCTTATAACCCCTGCTTCCCTCCTGTATCAACACCACTTCAGGTACGCTTAGAGATGATGCCTTACCAATCAACACCTTGCTGGTTAAAGGGCCGAGTTGGTAGCTGGCTTGAGTCGATTACACCTCTATAGTGCGTTCGTCCTCAATGGCTTAGGGGAAGACAACTCCAGACTAGTATCCTCGGTTGTCAGTAGGGACTGGATCTGATTAACCTTTCTCTCTATCGTTTCCTGGATACACCAGTAGCGTGTAGGAGTCTACTTCAATCTTCTTGGTCGATAATCCACAACCAAGAAGAATGATTGCTGCAATGACTGTTAAACACTAAATTGGCCAGATTCAATATCAAACAGAAATGCGTTTAGAATAATCATGAAATCAATTAAATGTAGATACGAAGACTAAGATGATCAGTTAGGTCTTATGTATACTCATGTTCATTCTTAAAAAGCCTCTACTAAGAAGAACGTGTTTAGTTACTCATACACATAATTGAAAAGTAAGATAAACAATGTATATAATTGATAATAATCCTTCATTTCCGAAGGAGCAAAATGTATGAAAATATCTTTGAGATTCAAAACTAAATAAGGAGTTGCTAACCAACAAGATCGTCCTCCTTCTCAAAACCCTAGGAAGAGTATAAAATAGTCCTCTCTTCCTAGAGGGAAGGTGGAAATAAAGGAAGTTAAAATCCTAATCAAACGCTAATTTAAAGCAAAATTGTATCTGGGGGATCTCCTTCCTAAAATAAAGTTTTAAACAAAACTGGAAAGTAAGGCATGAAGATAACGCGTCCGAAGATGGTGCTCCAGAACATCGGCGGGATTGGCCATGCCAATCTATCTTGGCCAGGAACATGGAGTGTGCGGTTAGTCAAGCAACTAGACGGGGACGATCGGTAAATCCCAAAGTGGTCCAGAAGTATCCTCATTCTTCTCCTTTTCTGCTCCTGCCTTGGCAAAGTCATTTCCTACAATAATCAAAGAATATCCGTAGAATTCAGTGGAGTATTATTCGAGAATGCAAGAAAATAAGTGGCAAAACCACTATAATAATGACTCAATCAAACCTCCCCACACTTAGACGATGCTTGCCCCCAAGCATAAAACACATCAAACATGCAAAACATACATACGATAGTGTTATCAAAAACTAGAAAGCATCAATTTCCAAGCATCCAACTTATCACACAGAATTCTTAGGCACTTCAATCCATAACTTCAAGTCGTATTACCAAGGCCTAACCAATACCCCAAGCATGCTACATCTGCATAGTGCCATGATCAGATGCTAAACTGAAAATTCAATAACCCCTATGGGTACAAAGACTGCTGACATTTGGGAAATAAAATTAATTCAAATTTTCTTTCTCGACTTTTGCTACGAAACGGCTAGAGCAGACTTTTACACCTTTTTGCGTTTTATTTCATGAACCTATTATTCTAGTTCCTAAATGTCCACGCTTGTTGAGGCAAAGACACCGAGGTAAATCTCATGATTCACACATAGTTTCTTGGCCATTCCCATTTGTTGAGGCAGGGATGCCAGGACAAATTGCTATTTTTCTTATCTGCTCTCATTTTATTTTGTAGTTCTTTGGATATTCCAGCTTACTAAGGCTAGGATACTAGAGCAATTGCATATTTAAGCCGCAAGCAATCGAGCAAAAATCAAGAATTCTTTAAATAGTGCAGTCTCAAAATTGGCAGTCATATGTATCAAAGGGAGTTAATCGATTCAAAAGTGAATCATCAGAATCAGGAAGCCATGCATATGAAGAATGTTTAAAGAATACTAGGAAAATGTATCTTGCAGATATTGAAAATGTTAACCCATTTAATTGCCTTGGCAATAAAATATGGAGTAAAGTAGTCAAGTGCTTTCGCTTCTTGTGTGATGAAGATTTATGCTTGGATGCATATGGGTCTGGTTTTTGAGAGAAAACAACACAGGTCATGCAGAAACACTAAAAGACAAGACAAAATCATGCAGAAAAATTTAAAATAGACCAAAAATATTGCAAAATTTTGCAAAAAAACAAGTCTAACGCATGCAGTGATAATTAAAACACATAACAAAATCCCTCCCCACACTTGTTGGATACATTTTCCCCAATGTGATAAGAGAAACACACAAAAATTTGCAAAACAAAAATAAATAAAAAGAAAAGAAAAGGAAAGATATGACTTGGGGGCAGGTCAATCGGAGTCTAACTTTGTGTCAATGTTGAAATGGGGGCGTAATATGGAGGGTGGAATAGGGGCTCGAGAGTCATCAAACTTGTTGTGGAGGAGAAGGAGAGAGTCCAAGATACTCTGGTTTAGAGTGATGGACTGGTCCATGGTTTCCTGCAAGGTTTGAAAGATGGTGTGTGTTTTTTATTGTGCATCATGGAGAGTTCCTAGCGTGTTTAGGGAAGGTGTTGGGGCAGAGGGAGATGCACTCTGCTGTTCTTGCTGGTCAACTAGGGTGGAGTCTCTCTGCTTGACTATTTCCGGGTGGGTCCTAAGGGGTGCCAGTGTGTATGGCTTTGCAGGATTGGTTGCAAAGATTCTTTCCTCCTTGCGTGTTGTATCTGTGTTATAACAAACAATACCCCTCTCCAAATGGATCATTCTGATTTGGTCTAGGGCCTTAAGATCAAGCCACTTACGCGCAGGATACTCATTAAGTATTGTAGTGGGGCTATAGTTCTCTGATTTGAATGCAAGCATAGAAATCAAAGAACCAAGCACCATACTGGTCTTAGAAGAGCTGAATTGTTTAGCCAGCTAGAATATAGGGCTTACCTTGACTCCATTTGCAAGACACCGTAGGAGGAATAACTCATTCCTAGTCAAGACACTAGACTTCTTGGTCTTCCCCGAGAAGGAGGCAGAGAGGAATCTGTGG
This sequence comes from Viola odorata, assembly GCA_963691705.1. Lineage (NCBI taxonomy): Eukaryota > Viridiplantae > Streptophyta > Magnoliopsida > Malpighiales > Violaceae > Viola > Viola odorata. Next base: position 35,213,266 of record OY829538.1, read on the forward strand.
AGGATCCGCAGGGCAGGATCACAAAGCAATAAAGCTTTGGATCCTTCTCCAAACTCAGCTGTGGGATCTCTAGTGAGAATCCTAAACTTTAGTGGTTTAGGATTTAGAGTGAGTAGATGGTGATGGAGATTGGTTTAGGTATTGAAGAGGGTAAAAAGACATAAAACAACCATGGACTTTAATATTTTGATTAATCGCAACCCTTAGTTTTTTTTTTGTTTAATTAACCCCCTAGTCATCGCGAACTTGGCAACGGTAGGGGGATGATGTGGCACATAATGATGGTCAACGTTGCCATGTTAAATTTCTGTAATGGTAGGGGCTGATTGAACAATAACTGCAACGATTAGGGGGGTAATTAAATAAAAAAAACTAAGGCTTGCGATTAATCAAAATATTAAAGTATAGGGTTGTTTTAAATATTTTATATACAATACTACACAATGACATAATATGTTTATTAAACATAATTTATACTTTTTTTATTATATAATAATATAATAATGCAAAAATATTGTAATATACTCCCTCTGTCTTCTAAAAGGTATCGTCCGCGAACAGTGGCAGGTAGGAAGCTTGCTAATTTTTTAATTTTTTAATTCTTTTTTGTTTCAAAACTACCCTTGGTTTTCTGTTAAATAACTAGGCAAGCCATCTTCAACACCAAACTACCACCGCCACACATCATTGCCACCACACCGTCCCAAACCCATCACCGATCACACCCGCCTGCCACCATCATCATCACCATCTCATCTCCCTTACCAAATCGACGACAACCACCAAATCCTTCATCTCCTCGCCGCCCTATTTTTGACCCAAAATAGTCGAACCACCACAACCAAACCTCCAAATCGCTAACGCAAATCGTCATCATCAACCACCAAAAATCATCAGCCATCCAAACTAACACATCCATCACCGACCCGATTCTAACCACATCCACTACCACCACACCGTCCTAAACCTATCACCGATCACACCAGTCGGCCACCAAACATCACCACCGACACTCCTCCATCACCACAGTCGAACCCACACCGCCTCCACACCTTCCTACTTGTATTTGTTGGACAAGAGCAGAGAAAGAAGAAAAGAAAGAAATGAGAGCAGAGTGAAAGGAAAGAAAGAAACATGTGGGCCAAAAAAGGGTAAGTTCGTCATGTTGCAAAAATATATGGGCCAAAATAGGCCAAATGACAATTAAACTAGACCAGCGAATCCGTAGGCAAGTGACGATTATTAGAAGACGGATGGAGTATTTACTATACAATTATATATTAATAATATAATTTGTGGGGTATTTTTGGTAAAAAAAATAAAGAAATACAATTCTCCTACACTATTTAAACAAGAGATTTTTCTTTTCACAAAAATCATATATAATGCAACTAAATTAGGTAATTTTTTTTTTGTATTCCCTGAGTAAAATATAAGGTAAAATAATTCTTTATTTAATTTTAGAATCCTTCAATAAAATGCCCCCTTAATGTTAACCTACATATTATTACCGGTAATTGTATGCCAAACAATGCCATAATCTTTTCTTTTTTAATTTTTTACTAACTTTAAGTTGTTAGTGAATTCATTTTTATGACATAGATGATGAATTGATTTCCAGTTCTATAGTGTTAATTAATAATATAATTATTTAAAAAATATATATAATTGACTAATTCTCAAAAAGATATTAAAATGCGATTAATATAATACAATAATATTTCTTAGCTTAATTAGTAAAACTATAAAAAGTATTTTCACAAATAATAAATATATAAGGGAAGAACTTAAATTCAAATTATTTATTTATGTAAATAAATAATTTAAAAATTGACATATTCTCTTTCATCATTTTTAATTATTTTAATTAGTGTATTTATTTAAATAAATATCATACCAAAAGGAATACATTTTTTTAAATTTATAAATGGACTTAAGGTATGAAAGTGAGCCTTACCTTATGGAATATATGCGCAGGGGGGTAAAGTATAATTTATAAAAAATTAAAATGATAGAAAAATGAAAAAATGGTTGTAGGTTTTAAAATAAAAAAGAAGTTATAAAAAGGCAAAGGCTCCAAAGGAAAAGAAGAAGAAAGAAGCCAATTGCTAAAAAAATGGTGCAATTAATTTTGAAGACAGTATTTTTTTATAGAAAATACCCAACCTTATCCACTTGTCTCATCCAAGCCGTCCATCATGTTTCAGGGCTTTTTTTTATTTAGGTTATGTTTAGACAAAACGTTTCAGAACTTCTTGTTAAAACAAAGGATAATCGTGCAGCTTATAAGAAAGAAAAGAACTGGTTCCAGCTAAAAACATTTAAACTTATCTACTACTCCCTCCGTAATATATTACTTTACGCCTTATGACCAAAATTCAAAATTGGGAATTAACTGATGCGTTGTTCAACGTACCTATCTTTATATGTATTTTACTTTTTTGTCCATGCATCTACTCTTCGTGATTCCTCCTTTTCTCAACAAAAACAGACCCTCACCTCACCCTCCTCTCGCCTCAGACCACCATTAACAAAAATTAACCACCACCACCAGTCACCGGTGCAAACAATCACCAGCCTCTATCACCAGTCGCCGCCACCTGCAACTGCAAACAACCACCACCACCAGCCACCGACAACAAGAAACCTTCTTCTTCCTCCTCCTCTGTTTCTTCATCTTCTTCTTCATTTTGCTGCAGATTCATTTTCTTGGTAGATCTGCAAGAAATCAAGCTTTTCATAGTTAGATCAGATGACCTAATCACCATTATCTCCAAAACTCATCCACACATCAAAAAAGTAATCACCTTTCCTCTGAAACCCAGTACCCGAAAGACCCAAACTTGCAGAACCATCAACAAGAAAAAGTAGAAGAACAGGAACTGTAATTGCATGCTTCAATTTTAATTTGAAAACCAAAAAACTCATACCTCTCTCCTCTGTCTCCTTCTTCTTCACCAAAAATCTCTCTTTCTTTTTAACCAAAATCACACAGACCCACTTGCTTCAATCTCAGTGACTGTATTTTTTAGCCCAAAATTTAATTTGATTATGGTGTATGCTAATTAACACAAAAAGATGATTGTGTTTTTTAGCCCAAAATTAATTTTTGATATCCTCTACATTTTTTATTTTGTGGTTTAGAAATGAAGTTTGAGGCTGGTACGAGAGGTGGGTTAATCGATTAATTTCTGGGAAGAAGGATGGTGGAGATAGGATGGCGTGGTGGTGGGTGGAGTGAGAGATGTGGGTGATAGAGGTGAAGGAAAGAAACAGGAAAAAAAGTCCGGAAAATGACAAAAAATTGGTGTATTTCTGACGCGGGCCCACTTTACCTTAATCTGTGTAATGTGTCATCTACATAAAAACGGAGGGAGTATATTTCATACTCCTCATACATAATTTTATACTATCATTATTCGTTGATATATATTTTTCAATTACTTTTCTAATTAATTATATTTTAATGGAAGATTAAAATTATTTATGATAATATTATTAGATGGTTTTTGTTATAACATATTCGGGTTTCGAAATTTTTGTTGTTGCAAATTAATAGATCACGAGCCCATAAGATATAGAAATAGAAACGTTGTATGGGGGAGAAAACAAAACACACTTTCTAACAACAAAAAAAGAAAAGACATTGTATATGTCACCGGCTCCATTTTTTAACCCCAAGTTCCAATACTTTAATTCATATTAAAATAATCATTACATTAAACTAAAGCCATCAGAATCGAACAGGACAGTAAACCGTTCAACTCATAATTCACCGATTTTCTAGTTTAATAGGATTTAACCAGATTGTATTTCTGAACCGTCAGCCGGATTGAACCAGATTTAACCGTTTGCTTTATCAAAAATATGATATAGTATATTATAAAAATTCCAATATATATTTGAATTTGGTTTTTAAAAATATCATATTACAACTTAATTAGCTATATTGTATATCATAAGTTAAATATAAATATCTAGATAGTTCTCGTTTCTAATGATTTTTAATTTTAATTTTAAAGATTAAATAAAATATTATTTCATCATTTTTATTTTTTATATACCCTTTAGTCATTTTATTTTCAAACGATAGGAGAAGCTAGAAGCCCAGCCCCTAAGCCCATGATTTGAATTATTAAAATTAAATAAAAAAATTAATTAAATGACAAAAGCCGTAGATCTCATCTTCGCTCATCCAAGGCGCACCCATTTACGTACTTCATCTTTTAGTTTTTTCTTCTCTCATGACTAAGTTTCGTTGTCTTGATTCCTTCACCCTTCCATCTCAAATTTACCAGTTAACTTAACACCTCTCCTCCCATAATTTCTACCTCGTCATCCAATACGGTCTAATTTCACAAAAACTGAGAAAATCATGCTTTCATTTTTCAGATTCATGGCTGGCTTCCTCTTTCTCTCCCTTTTCATTTCTTTCAATCTCCTCATCTCTATTTCACCGAGATTCACTTAGATTAAGGAGCATATCTTCCAACGAGATTAACAAAATGAAGTCGTTCGTTTCAATAAAAAAAATTACCGGACCCGACTGGTTTTGAGTGAACCCTCTTGTTTGTCCAGTTCATCACAAAACCGACCGAATCGATTGGTTGAACCCGATTTTTTACATTTCCGATCTAAAATATCAAACCGAATCAATTAAGTTGTGATTCCTAATTTTTTGATCAGACAGATTAGTCTAATCCGATTTTTATAGCTATACAATAAACAAGTATAAAAACTAAATATAAACAATTTATATAACTTTATAACCTTTTGGACCTACTACTCTTTTAAGGCATATAGGTTTGCCAGACTAAGATCCTAATAAAGAGAATGATTATGAGTAAAAAGAACTTTACACAATATGATTTCAGATAGTTTCAATCCCTATCACAATGTAGAATGGTCAACTCGTTTTATTGATGAAAATATCTTAGACGGTCTGAAAATAAATGATGCAATTAATGAGGTGAATATTTTGTGATATTATCTTATGTATACACTAGATTATCTCATTTATTCCTGTGATTATCTTTTCTAAAATAAATGACTTGATTTCCACTATAAATACTACATATATACCTAAGGTACACGTGTATACTAAAAACCCTAGCCACCCTTATATACAAATATCCTCTTAACTAACTTGATCATCGAAGTTTCTATATTGGGATAACCCCTGATGTCTTGCAGGGACATCGGTGTTGAATTATACCCTACAAAGATCGCTCCCAACACCTCTTCTAGGTAAGCAAGTTATTACAATTTAAACGTACAAGGCCCGGGCATTTCAACTAGTTAAGGATAGAAATTAAATAAAGGTTGACTAGACAAGATTAGGACTAAGGTTTTCATACCCGGTCCTAGATAATGATCCGAGTAGGGTAAGGCGTCAAGTTAAGGAGTCAATTGAGGACGAATCAGAGTTGATCTAATATGACACTAAATTTAAATATTACTTACATAAGGTCCAAAAATAAATAAATTTCGTTTGATTTATAAAAAAATACTTGATTATTGAAAAAAATGATGGTAAGCTCAAATAGTAAAGTTAAAATCTAAGAAAAATGAAGCAAGAGTTAACAAACAACTAATTTTAAAACAAAAAAATAAAAAATAAACCAATTTAAGTGACATAGAAACGGGTTCCTGGATCAACCAGATCATCGAGTTTCAAGCCGGTTGTTCAGAAGGGGGTTTTACCCCAAAACGTACCCAAAAATCCACCCAGTTGCCAAGTTGACCCAACAGGGCAGGGTTACAAAACCCTAAAATAAATGACAGTTGTAAAAATCAAGAAAGGTGGAATCTATTAAGGGACTAATATGATTTCGGTTTTGCTATGAGTGATTTGACACTCACCCCTTACAACAAGAGTGATTCAGTGCTTAATTTGATGTTAAATATTATCTATTTGTTTACATTTTAGATGATGATTATACTAAAAAGAGCTTATTTTTCTCTTCTTTTTTTAAGAAAAAAGGGCATTTGATGAGCATTTGGAGTAAAAAAGCTAGAAGAAGTAATTCTTGAGGAGAATCCTAATTCTCGCCTAAGAACTTCCTTGACTACTATCGCACCCCCTTTTCGGTTTTAACGCGATCCGGTTCTGGACGGATGCTAAGCATAATTGGATGCTTCGCATAATGCAATGAAGTCGTCACCCTATTTATCTAGGTTTAAGGAACCTAATCGTCATGGCATAAAAAATAAAAAAAAATAAGGCACAAAAAGGTCTCAACCAAAGAACAACGGTTCGAGGTCGTATTATGGACTCGGGAAGGTGTTAGGCACTCGAGTCACATCCTTAAAAGATTACCGGTAAAAAGGTGTTTGGAAAATATTTTTTAACATGAAAATGAGTAAATAATCGCAGTATGTCAACCAATCTCACGCATGGAATCGGGCTACTTTCCAATCATTTACAAGGTAAACGATCGTAGAGTGTCAGCCGAAATCCTGTTATGAAAATTGGGCCACTTTTCGATTGTTTATGGGCCCTCAGAGGTATTCACCACTTTAGCATTTTTGTTATTTCCGATAAGGACCGTTCGGGACTGATTAATCCTTTCTGGTCGGGACTGGTTAGGACTGATTAATCATTGGGTTTTTACTAAAGCGAGAGCCCTCTTTACCATCATCGGGCCATGCATGATTAATTAATTACTATGTGATCCTATCATGGATAAAGCTAGCACGATACCACTTTAATGAATGCCAATAAACCGTGTGGGATCGAAGCCACCATACACATGTATCAATGCATAACAGTTAATTTCGTGGTATAAAAAGCAAGTGATTTAAACACGTATACATGTGCGTTGATTTTAATTTCTAACAATTCTAAATGTCATGCATACGATTATCATATGAGTTTTTAACATTTTCTAAATAGCATGCATACAAATAATATTTACGGAAAGCATTAAATAAATAAAAGAGAGGTAGGAAGTGTACTTGAGAGCAAAGATTTTAAATTTTACCCTACAAATTGAGAATATTAGTACGAGTAAAATAAATATTAAGCAAATAAATAAAATGATTAATAATTAAAAGCAAGTAAAACAATTAATTTGACAATTAAAAGCATGCGAATAATTAATTAAACAATTAAAAGTATGTGAAAAATAATTAATTAAACATTAAGCATACGATAAATCGGTACAAAAATACTTACGGTGGGCCGGGAAACTGGGCCCAGCAGTTGGGCTCAAAACAGTCCAGCCCCAAAACAGACCAGCCCAGCCCATGTATGGGCTGGCTGGCCCTCTCTTCTCTCCAGCTGGGCTTGCGCAAGGCGCGGCCCAGCTTCCTTTCCTTCGCTTGGGCCAAGCCAAGGCAACCCACTCCTTTTTTTCTTCCTTCGCTTGGGCCGAAGGCCAGCAGCCCACCTTCCCTTTAAATTAAAACAGCTAGCCTCAGCCCATCGCCTTTCCCTCATTTCTCTTGTTCATCATCTTCCTCTCTCGCCTGCACAGCAAACCAGACCAACCCGTCACCTTCTCCAGCAGACCAACAACAACCTTCGTCTTCTCCAGCCGACCAACAACCAACCAGCACCAAGGCAGCGACGGCAAGGGAGAGCAGCTGTGGCAAGGGAGCAGTGGAGCAGTACCGCGGCGACAACGACATACGACAGTGGTGGCGAACAACAACCACTTCGACCTAAATCCGCCCAAAATGACCCTCGCAATAACAGTAACTCAACCAAGCCATTACAGTATGTGAATTCAAACAAAACAGCAATCAATTTAATTAAAACAGTAAATTGAATTAATTAACCAAAGCTTAAAATTAACTTGAAATGGCAAGCAATTCGATGAAGTCAATCAATGAATTTATCTTGAAACGATAGCAATAATTAATTAAACATTAGACAATAATTAATTTCTTCAAGAACAAGAATGATTAATGGCTTGGAAATAATTGCAGAAAAATGATTAAAAGGCAATAACTTGAATAAACTGAAAGTAGAGGGAGAGAGTGAATAGAAGGGGGGACTAAAGCATGGAATTGCCCCCCCCCCCCCCCCCCCCTCTTCTCGTTTGGATATTGAGGGGTATTTATAGGGAAAGTTTGAGAGTGATGGGCAAGGAAAATAAGTGAAGTTCGTGAGCAGCAAGTTTGGTTTTGGGTTTGGTGATGATGATCGCCCGTGGTGGTGTGGCAGAGATATTTTGAGGGCATTAATGGTGATGGTAAGGGTTGAAAAAGGGAGAGGGAGTCGTGGGATGGGCATGTGCAAAAACTTGAGTTTTTTGCATTGAAGGCTCGCGGACAAGGGAAAGATGATGATGAAAATGAGTTTGGGCCGTTGGATGTGCATACTTGAGTCAAAGTATGTTGATCCAATGGCTGTGATCAAAGTGAGGTGGAAAATGCTTAATGTTTAATTAATTGGTTCGAACTATCAGTACGAGAATTCTCGTAAAAACTGATAATAAATTCAAACGAAAATGACTGTGATACGTAATAAAATGCAAAGAACAAAATGACGCGATCGAAAATACGAACTCAAATCTCTAAATGGAAATATTTTATTTAAAGTCTAAAAAAGGCTCGTTTGGGCCTAATAGGGGCCTGGCTACAAACCGATAATAAATCCGAACGAAAATAACTACGACATGTAATAAAATATAAGGGACGAAATGATGCGAATGAAAATTCGAACTCAACTCCCTAAATAGAAATATTTTATTTATGGCTTAAAAGCTCGTCCGGAACCTGATAACAGTTCGAATGACGTAAAAAGGCAAAAAACTAAAATTAACCGAAATGAAGCAAAATATTAAACAAATAGTCCACGATCAAAAATTGACTTAAATTTGACGTAAATGGGCTTTTAAACGTGACAAGCAATAAAAAATACGAAAAAATTTGTGACGTAAGTCAAAATTCGGGTAACAACAACTGCATTGAAAAACTTTCTAGAAAGAGGGAAGGACACGTTTTGACAACTAATTAGGAAGACTATAATCTCGGGATTTACTTTATTTTTTATCTAGGAGATAAGATATGATCTCAAGTGATTTTAGGGGATTTTTAGAAGGAAGAAAAACTTTATTTAATCTCTTCCTCATTTTAGAAAAGGATAATTCTTTACACCCAATTTAATTTCGAATTTTGAATTTCTTCTGCATTCATTTCATGTTTTCTCTCCTCTCTTCGTCTTCTTCCTTGGGTAGACAGAGATGAGGAGTTCCTTATTTATAGTATATTTTATTTTAGTTAAAGTCTTTTATTGTCAGCAGACAACCATAAAGGTTTATGACATTCTTCTTTCGTGATATCTAATTTGTGTCTCATATTTCTTATGTTTATATTATATTTTTCTTGATTATATTGAGATCGTTATTCATGTTAGGTTAGGATATGATCAATCTTAATTGAACCTGGATATTTGCAGTCAATTAAATAAGATACATCGTCATTCATGACCAAGTTGAGTAAGTAGATAACTAGTCATTTTCTTATGTTTGTACTATATTTTCCTTGATTCTATCCAGGTCGTTATTCATGCTAGGTTAGGATTTGATCAATCTTAATTGAACCTGGATAATTGCAGTTAATTAAATAAGATACATTGTTTTTCATGACCAAGTTGAGTAAGTAGACAACTAGCCATTTTCGGATAGGCTAAAGGGATTTATATTTAAGTGAACAAACTGAGCTTTTCGGAACTGCCTAAGGATAATCTCTCGCTAATCCTCACCAATCAATCTAGTTAAATCTATTAATGGAACTTAGTTTGGTAGAATGATCAGGATTATCTTGGGTCGTGCTTAGGATAATTTGATATAGGAAAAGAGCAGGAGATCTAAACGGACCTAAATTCTATAACTATTCTATGAACGTAGAATTGAATAATATTGCATGCATGATCAATTGAATTTGCATCATAAGCTTGTTTTTGTCTCTACTGGGATTCCTTAATCTGATTGTTCACTTTGTTTGATTTCTTTATCTCGGTCTTGAAAAATATTTATGTTATTCTATTTTCTTAGATAATAAATCTCAAAATAAAAATCTCTCATTGTTTGCTTGCATCTAGTCATTTTCTTGTTTAAAGTCTTCCTATTTTATTTGGATCGAACTTTTTATTACTGTTTGTAATCCTTTTGTAACAGTATATAAGTAGCACGTAATTATTTTTTATGATCTTGATAGCCGATTAAAAAGGTTGTTAATTCGATCGTTGATCATAAATTTTGATCTTATGCATGGAGAAATTCAGAAATTACACTTGAATTAGACATGAAAATATTGGCAAATTATTAATCTCACTGGTTAAATCAAAGATCTATGATGAAGTTATTTTTTTATAGAGAAAAATTAAGGTGAAGAATTATAATCTTATTAGGAGATGAGAACAATTGCTGTGATTTGTTTTCTTTTAAAAAGGGTAGAAAATTGAGGCATGAAGAGAAAAATTGTAGAGCTTCTCTCCATAATAAGACTTTTCTTTTCGTTGTGTGAGTGTTGTTTTCTATTTTCATAACATTCAAATGTACAAAAAAAAAAAAAAAACAACTTACAATAAAACTACTAAGAGACAACAATGGGCTGTTGGTCGATAGGATTCTTGGCGGACTTGGGTTTTAATTAAAAACTAGGCCTTTAATGGGTAAGGCCTGCGACAAAGTTGTAAATTTGTTTTTTTTTTTTTTTGGTTTTCTACTTGTTGCTAAAAACGGATTGAGCTCCTCTAATTTTTTCTTCAACATGACCAGTCATATTAGAAGAATTTGAAACGTTCAATAAAATTGGAGGATGAGATTAAAAATTCAAATAATTAATGAGTTGACCACTTGTTGAATTTTATTGACTGATCAACTCATTAATGACTTGAATTTTTAATCTCATCCGTCCAATTTTATTGAACGATTCAGATTCTTCTAATATTACTGGTCATGTTTAAAGAAAAATTAGAGGAGCCGAATCCGCTAAAAACTTGCTCCACGAAACTGAAAGTTCTCGAGGAAACGTTGGAAGAAAAAGACAAGAGCTTCCCGTAAAATAGGAAATGTGTATATAATTATTAAAGAGCATAATTCCCATGTTAAATCAGTGTCTGTAATGCATCTTGTGCATATATACTTAGAATAAGTAAAATGCTTCATTCCCTAGCTCTTTTGCATATACTTAGTCTTATCATCAAGCTACCTCTTCATGAAAAAAATAAACGTACAAATTTCGGGTTACCATGAATTCCTTCCTGCTCACCCTCTTGGAATCGCTGCATTAATTCTGCTAAATGTACTTATAAGCTAGGAGCCTAGTAATTAAGGTGGTATAATTTTCATACATTTATACACTCTAAATTATTATACATTAATTTTCATACATTTAATACATGGATTTACTTCATTATTTTTATTTAAATATTAAAATATACTAATAGTTAGTGTAGTAATTTTTCAAATTAAATGATATGAGAGTAACAATTTTGGAGTAATTGAAAAATAACACTACCATTTTTGTTATATATGGTCTATGTACTTAAAGGATACTAGCATATATAAATTTCCCCATTTCATTCTCTGCTTAATCTGAACTATATACTCACCAAATCATTTTAACGTGTTCTTCAAGCGGATACTAAGCTACATGACATGACACATCAGCCTGTCACTTTGTCTTAAGATGACGTAGCATGATCAGTGGCAAATTCATAAAGTTTTATTAGTCGGGCCAAGATATATAATGTATACTATTTAATGTGTTTGTATAGAATAAAAAAATTCTTTCAATTTATTTTTATTGGATTCGTGTTGGAGTAGATTGGTTTAATACCATGTCGAATTATTTGTTTGCTAATTTTGCAGGACCGCATCGCATCGAGAGTTTCTACGAAAATGTAGCATGCTGATTCCGGAGTCTAGCTACTGTCCGCTGTGTTCTGTAGTGGACGAAAGCTCTACTCATTTTCTACTTCACTGTCAGATCATCACACTTATCTGGGACGTCATCATGCGTTAGGCAGACATTGTGTCGGTACCTCCGAAGACCTTGACAGAACTTTGGCTGAGTTGGAGCGGGCTGGTTGCCTCTATCCAAAAGCAGGTTCATGTGATGTGGAAAATGCTACTGTATACGGTGTTATGGATCATTTGGACACAACGTAACAAAGTAGTATTTCAACATGAGGTCTTTTGCACATTCTGCACCTTAAATCTTATTTTCTCTTCGTGACAGAATTGGATGAAAAGTAAAGATCTCTTATTCCTTTACAATTCGATGTAGATGATGTTATCTTTTTTGTGGCTATATTCGTGTGGAGGGACGAGTTAGTTTAGATAATTATCTGTAGAACCAGCAAACTGGTTCTGCTTTTTACCAGCTCGCTGGCTCGTGCTCTGGATCCTTTGTTTTTTCCATATCATGTTCGCACGACTTCTATTAATACATATACCAGTGCCTATTTAAAAAAATCAAACTAAATTAGCAACATTTCTCCATTAATCATTACACATTAAAAGAAAAACCCTAAAAAACACTTTAAGGTATATGATATTTAAGTTATAAATTGTGCATCTAGTACACTTCATGCAGTAAATAAATGAGTTGAAAATTTTCGGTGATTGTACACACAAAATTATATAGTTTGCCAAAGAATTCATTTTGGCTCTCATACTTTAATTAAAAAACTTACAATATCAACTATATACTTTTCTTCTGGCTACAATTTTGATATTTTTTTGTTACAATATTCGAAAAGAGTAGTGCTGAAGATACTAATATTTTTATTAACTTTTTGATGCGATCACGGACCCTCCCGAAGCCAATGTTGACATTCGACAAGGCCCGATCACCCGAAGCAAAGCAAGAGCATTGTCCTTATGGTTGGAAGGCAAAATGAGAGAGAACGGATCCACCCAAGTCAAGGAAAAGCCGGCCTATGTGATTTTCCATCGAACCAAGGAAGATGCATAACCGTGATCACGGTTCGCTCTAACCGTGAATCACGCCTGGAGAGTTTTGGGTAACGTGATCACGGTTAAGTCTAACCGTGAATCACGCTATCTTCTGATGTGGGAGCTGATCCTTGGGTGCCTTACCGTGATCACGGTTCGTTCTAACCGTGAATCACGGTAGGAGTTGTGCCGAGCGTGATCACGTTTAGTCCTTAACGTGAATCACGATAGTGAGTTTGTCTAACGTGATCACGGTTAGGCCTAACCCTGAATCACGTTAGCGTCGGATTTGTTGCCTTTTTGCTTACTTGTATAAATAGCTCTTGTCTCATTTCTTTTAGGGAGTTTTTGACTTTGAGTGATATTTTGTCAAGTGAGAATACTCCTTCTTTTTATCACCTAAGCCTTGAAACTCTTCACATTTTCCTTGAGCAAGAATCGTTTAAGTTGAGATTACTCCTTCCGATTATTGCTCGGGGATTCCTCGAATTTGTATGTGTAATTTTGGCAAGTTTCTTGAATGAATGAAGGTCTATTAAATACTTATTCCCAGGATCGTGGATGTCTACTTGCTTGGATTAATTCTTGGATGCTCATGTGATCAATTTCAATCCTTTATCAATCCTAATCATTTCCGGGTACATATTTCCTTAATTCTCCGCTAAATATTACTTCTTCGTGTCCTTTCTTTCCTTGTGATCTTGTTGTCACTAGGTAATTCGATTCGGCTAGATCCTCTATAAGCTCCATTGTAATTCGGCCTATTTACCCTAGGCAGGATCGCATCAAGTGGTAGCGGGGCTTTTGGCCGCCTATCGAATTTTTCTAGTTTTGTTCAAAAGGGTTAGAACCTTTCTTTCTTAATATCTTGAGTTTCAACCGATACTTTCGAAAAATATTTCAAGCGGGCTTTTGATTGTTGGTTGTGATCACTTTGGCAAAATTAAAATTTTGAAATCTTGAGAAAATCATTTGGGTGTGTTCTTGGTGTTCATCATATGTTCTTGGTGTCCTTGGCCTAGAGCTCTTTTTGATCCAAAATAATTGTTGTAATACTTGATAGCCAAGTTTGTGCCAATTAATTAATTAAAATCCCTCCACTTGGCCGGCCAACACCATCATCAAGGGTAACATCACCCATCCCTTGCATTAAATGCCCTAAGACACCTCACCCTTTCTTTGACAATTTGACCAAAAAGCAACCAACTAGTCCTAACCAAAGTTCCAATCTAACCAAATACACCCACTCCTCCTAAAAAGAAAAGCTGAGCCCGTCCTTTCCTTTCTACCATTGTGTCCAGCAGCCTTTTTCTAATTGCCTAAGTCCTAAACTCATCCTAACACTCAAGTCCTAAACTATAAAATACTAAACTTGAGTTTTAACCCTTCTTGAGTCTTAAACTCAAACTATTTAAGTCCTAAACTTATAAGTCCTTGTCCATGTACTTCTAAATACTTCCTTGTCTTTTATTTCTTTAAATCCCCAAATCTCCAGCCCTTCCCTTATTTCTTTGCCTTTCCTACGGAAATTCCAAAGTTCCCTCCCAAAATTGGAAATTTTGAATTTCCTTGTAAATTTCCGAAAATACTCCTTTCCTTTTTCCTTAAGTCCTTGTAAATCTTTTGAGTCTTGTTGTGTTCTTCTTCCTTTTTGTTTCCATCACTTGAGCATTGGCAATTGAACTCTTGAATTGAAGCACAAGTTTGTTTGTAGCAAGGGAATTGTGTGGAGAGCAAGCTTTGAGTGTGAAGATTTCTTGAGTGATTGTGAGGCCAAGTTTTTCGAGTGATCAAACACGAGTGTTTAAACATGTGAGGGAGTGAAATATTTTCTAACTCTTGTTTAAGTGTGCAGGTACACGGATAACTTGAAGTTGAGTGTTTGTGAGCACAACTTTTTCGAGAGGAAAACACCTAAACACGAGAGTTTAAACACGTGAGGGAGAGTTTTATTACTAACGCCTATATATATCTCGTTTGTTCCCATTTTGCAGGTATATATAGTAATTGTACATACCAAATGTCCGGAAGGAGTAGACCTAGTTCTAGTGGTAGCCGAAGTGCCGAAGCACTTGACCGAGTTTTGGCAGCCTTGGGTGAATTGAAGGCTACTATGGTTCGAACGGAGGACCGTCTCACTTTGTTAGAGGAGACTGTTAAGTCTCGGGGTAGAGAGGATGAGAAGCCTTCCAATGTTCCTCCTCATGCAACACCTCCAAAGAGCCTTCCGTCTTAGGCTCACCAAACACCTCTCACTGAACATGTACACATTGAAACTGAATCGGAGGGTCATCAAAGTGTAGGAGAAAGAGTTGGGTTGCTGAAAAATACCCCAAGGAAGGAGGATACCCGAAAGCCATTTGTCTCCCCTCCGGGGTTGGCCATTTCGGAAGAACAAATGAAAGGGATAAGGAAGAAATACGAGCAAGGCAGCCGAGGACCCGAAGATTTTCATGCTTCTAGTAGCCGACCCAAAGCCCCTCATTTCCATGCCCTTACCACACCCCGTCACACTCGAGAGTACTATGAGGACCCTTATGAGGAAGTGAATGCCGAGTTTGATGAGATGACAACCCGAACGAGGGGGAGACGCCAAAGAGGTCATGGGTCACGGTTTGTAGAACATGAAGAGAGGCCACAAGAGCCTAGGGTTGATGACAAATTGAGTGGAATCAAGGTGCAAATCCCTATCTTTAGGGGCTCCACCGATCCTTCGGAGTACCTTAAGTGGGAAGGGAAAATTCAACGAATCTTCAATTGTCATCGGTATTCGGAGGAGAAGAAGATCAAGTTAGCGGCAATGGAGTTTGAAGATTATGCCGAGAGTTGGTGGGAGAAAGAGTGTAAGAAGAGAGGAGAAGTTGATGCTATTCAAGATTGAGAGGAGATGAAAAGGGTGATGAGAGCAAGGTTTGTGCCCGCACACCATAAGAGAGACTTGCAAAACAAGTTACAAGGTCTCAAGCAAGGGTCTAGATCCGTGGGAGAGTACTTCAATGAACTAGAAGGGCTACTAATCAAGACCAACACGGAGGAGGAAGAAGAAGTGACTATGTCTAGATTTCTCAATGGCCTTAATGATCGACTTAAGTACAAGCTTGAGTTGAAAGAGCTTGATCACCTCCAAGCTATGCTCCACTATGCCATAAAAGTGGAAGCATATGAAGCCACCAAGAAGAAGTCCTACCCAAGCAAGACCCAAACCTTTTCATCAACCCCAAAGACTCCTTGGAAGTCTTATCCCAAAGAACCCTTCAAACCAAAAGACTCCAAAGCCGATACACCTCTTCCGAAACCCTACACGCCCTACACCAAAAGCAATCTCTCAAAACCCCCACCAAAAGCAAATCCTAACCCCCCTACCAACCCTAGCCAACCAAGAAAATTCTCATCTAATGTCCAATGTTTTCGGTGCCAAGGAAGGGGTCACATTGCATCCGAATGTCCAAATCGGAGGGTAGTGGTGATCCGAGAGGGCCACTATGAAACGGGGAGTGAAGTTGAAGCAAGTGAGGATGAGAAAGAAGATAGGGAGGAAGAGCCAGAGAGTAGTGAAGAAGAGGTGGTCCCGGCAACCACAATGACCCTAGTTGTGAGAAGGAGCATGAATGCTCATGCGAAGGAGGAGGTTGCCAACAAAGATCAACGGGAGAATCTCTTCCATTCTCGGTGTGAAATCAATGGTAAGGTCGCATCTCTTATTGTTGATAATGGAAGTGTGGTGGATGTGGCAAGCTATTTGTTAGTTTTCAAGCTTGGGTTGCCCACGACACCCCACCCCAATCCTTATTCCTTACATTGGTTTAGTGATGATGGAGAAGTACAGGTGAAGGAACAAGTCCTTGTTGCCTTCAGAATAGGTAGTTATGAGGATGAGAGATTGTGTGATGTAGTTCCCATGGATGCTAGTCATCTCATCCTTGGTCGGCCATGGCAATTTGATCGATGGGTAGTGCATGACGGCCGAACCAACAAAATTCACCTCACTCACAATGGGAAGAAGTTTAGTATTCCTCCACTTTCACCCACTCAAGTTCTTGAGGATAGATTGCATATGGAAAAGGCAAGTGCCGAGTTCCAAGTTATGAAGAAAATGAGGGAAAAGAGTGGAGAGAAGAAAGTAAGGTGTGTGAATGAGGAAAATAGCGTGCATGAAAAAAGTGAGCATGCACAAAGAGAAGAGAAAAATGTGAGTCATGAGATGAAAACACGAGAGAGGAGAGGAAAGAAAACAAAGGGAGAGTCGAATACACGCCATGAAAAAAGCAAGCATGGTAGAGGGAGTGAACCTAAACACATGAGTGTGATAGCGAGGGGTAAGGATGTGAGGCGAGCTTTATTTTCTAATAAAGTGTGTCTTGTGCTTCGATACAAGGCACATTGCTTGGAAATCGACACTAACCCTCTTGCTTCTCTACCTAGTCCCATTGTTTCTCTTTTGCAGGAATATGACGATGTCTTTCCAACCGAAATGCCAAGTGGCCTTCCTCCGATCCGAGGGATAGAGCACAAGATTGATTTGATACCCGGAGCGGCCTTGCCCAATAGGCCGGCTTACCGATGCAACCCCGAGGAGACGAAGGAACTTCAACGGCAAGTGGAAGATTTGTTGCGCAAAGGCTACATCCGAGAGAGTATGTCACCTTGTGCCGTGCCCGTGTTACTCGTGCCTAAGAAGGACGGGACGTGGAGGATGTGTGTTGATTGTAGAGCTATCAACAAGATCACCATACGCTATCGACATCCCATTCCACGCCTCGATGATATGCTTGACGAGCTAAGCGGGAGCCAAATCTACTCCAAAATTGATCTCATGAGCGGATACCACCAAATCCGGATGCATGAAGGAGATGAATGGAAAACCGCCTTCAAAACCAAGCATGGTTTGTATGAATGGTTGGTAATGCCATTCGGTCTATCCAATGCTCATAGTACTTTCATGAGGTTAATGAATTATATTTTGCGTGATTTCATTGGAAAGTATGTTGTTGTATACTTTGATGATATTCTTGTGTATAGTTCGTCTCTTGAGGAACATGTGTTCCATTTACGTTCCATATTTGACACTTTGCGCACACACCGATTATATGCTAAATTTGTTAAGTTCGAGTTTTGCTTGGAACAAGTACACTTTCTGGGTTTTGTTGTGAGTGTAGGGGGCGTTCAAGTTGATGAAGACAAGGTGAAAGCCATACAAGATTGGCCTATTCCCGACAATGTAGGTGAAGTAAGGTCATTCCATGGCCTTGCGAGCTTTTATCGACGATTTGTGCCTAATTTCTCAACCATCGCCGCGCCACTTAACGAGTTGACCAAGAAGAATGTCACATTTGAGTGGGGAGAGCGTCAAGCCAAGGCTTTCCACGAGCTTAAGGAGAGACTCACAAAGTCCCCTATTTTGGCCTTGCCGGATTTCACCAAAGTGTTCGAGTTGGAATGCGATGCGAGTGGAGTTGGTATTGGAGCGGTCCTAACCCAAGAGGGTCGACCCATCGCCTATTTTAGCGAGAAACTCAACGGAGCCCAACTCAACTACTCCACGTACGACAAGGAACTCTATGCTTTGGTAAGGGCACTTATGGTGTGGGAACACTATCTCCTAGCCAACTAATTCGTCATCCACACCGACCATCTAAGTCTCAAATTCCTAAAGGGGCAAGCCAAGTTGAATAAGAGACATGCCAAGTGGGTGGAGTTCATTGAGGCGTTTCCCTATACTATCAAATACAAACGCGGCAAAGATAATGTGGTAGCCGACGCCCTTTCTCGAAGGTATGCTCTCTTGAACTCTCTCGATGCCCAAGTCTTTGGATTTTCTCATTTGACTGAATTATATGAGAATGATGAGGACTTTCGTGATATATATTTGGCTTGTGCTCGTAGATCTCACATGCATTTCTTCAGGCACGATAACTTTTTGTTCAAATATGATAGATTATGTGTGCCTCGTTCTAATGTTAGAGAATTGCTTGTGTTGGAAGCTCATGGAGGGGCTTTGAGTGGCCATTTTGGCATTACTAAAATGTTGCATGCCTTGAAGTCTCATTTCTATTGGCCACGAATGAAAGTAGATGTGACTAACATTGTGAATCGATGCATTGTGTGCAAGACTGCTAAGTCCACATCTAAACATCATGCAGTGCATATGCCTTTACCTGTTGCCCAACATCCTTGGCTCGATTTATCAATGGACTTTGTGTTAGGCTTGCCTAGGTCTAAGAATAGCTATGATTCTATATTTGTTGTGGTGGACCGTTTCTCCAAAATGGCACATTTTATACCATGTTCGAAAACACATGATGCTGCACACATTGCTTCATTATTTTTCCAAAATGTGGTGAGAATACATGGTATGCCTAAGAGTATTGTAAGTGATCGGGACACTAAGTTCCTAAGTCATTTTTGGCGAACTCTTTGGGGGAAGTTAGGTACTAAACTTCTCTTCTCCACCACGTGTCATCCTCAAACGGATGGCCAAACGGAGGTGGTGAATAGGACTTTAGGATCACTACTTCGTGTCATGATTGCTAAATATGGAGTAAAATGGGAAGAATGTATGGCCTTTGTTGAATTTGCTTATAATAATGCTTATCATTTCTCTATTGGTTATTCCCCTTTTGAGGTGGTTTACGGGTTTAAACCCTTGACCCCTCTTGATCTCTCACCTTTGCCCTTGAGTTCTCTTAAGTGTGCAGATGGGAATGCCAAAGCTACAATGGTTAAGAAACTCCATGAGCAAGTCCGCAAAAGTATTGAGAGCATGAACGAAAAGGAAATAGCCAAACGTAATAAGGGCAAGATTCCTACTTCCTTTGAACCGGGTCAGTGGGTGTGGCTTCATTGGAGCAAAGATCGATTCCCACGCGAAAGACAAAGCAAGCTGAGTCCACGAGGGGACGGACCTTTTCAAATCCTCTGTCGTATCGACGCCAATGCTTATGTTCTGGATCTTCCCAGTGAATATGGAGGGATCAGCCGAACCTTCAATGTCAATGATCTGTCCCTTTGGCCTGGAGATGAAGAGAACCCTCAAGACTTGGATTCGAGGACGAATCCTTTCGAAGGGGAAGGAGTTGATGCGATCACGGACCCTCCCGAAGCCAATGTTGACATTCGACAAGGCCCGATCACCCGAAGCAAAGCAAGAGCATTGTCCTTATGGTTGGAAGGCAAAATGAGAGAGAACAGATCCACCCAAGTCAAGGAAAAGCCGGCTTATGTGATTTTCCATCGAACCAAGGAAGATGCATAACCATGATCACGGTTCGCTCTAACCGTGAATCACGCCTGGAGAGTTTTGGGTAACGTGATCACGGTTAAGTCTAACCGTGAATCACGCTATCTTCTGATGTGGGAGCTGATCCTTGGGTGCCTTACCGTGATCACGGTTCGTTCTAACCGTGAATCACGGTAGGAGTTGTGCCGAGCGTGATCACGTTTAGTCCTTAACGTGAATCACGATAGTGAGTTTGTCTAACGTGATCACGGTTAGGCCTAACCGTGAATCACGTTAGCGTCGGATTTGTTGCCTTTTTGCTTACTTGTATAAATAGCTCTTGTCTCATTTCTTTTAGGGAGTTTTTGACTTTGAGTGATATTTTGTCAAGTGAGAATACTCCTTCTTTTTATCACCTAAGCCTTGAAACTCTTCACATTTTCCTTGAGCAAGAATCGTTTAAGTTGAGATTACTCCTTCCGATTATTGCTCGGGGATTCCTCGAATTTGTATGTGTAATTTTGGCAAGTTTCTTGAATGAATGAAGGTCTATTAAATACTTATTCCCAGGATCGTGGATGTCTACTTGCTTGGATTAATTCTTGGATGCTCATGTGATCAATTTCAATCCTTTATCAATCCTAATCATTTCCGGGTACATATTTCCTTAATTCTCCGCTAAATATTACTTCTTCGTGTCCTTTCTTTCCTTGTGATCTTGTTGTCACTAGGTAATTCGATTCGGCTAGATCCTCTATAAGCTCCATTGTAATTCGGCCTACTTACCCTAGGCAGGATCGCATCACTTTTATACTAAAAGTACATATGTCATTTTCACATTCACTTGGTAATTATTTATTTAAAGGGTTTTGCTAACCTGTCCACTTCATAGGCAGGTTAGCATTGTGTCCATTTTTAGATGGACTCTAAATATCCTTTACTTTAATGATACTTAAATGTAGTATAAATGTTATAAATGTAATATACTAATTAATAAACTTTTTTCTCTCTCCTCTCTCCGCCTTTTTTTTCTCTTTTTCCGAACTCATCTGTCCTGCACTTCTACTACTGCTTCTTTAAAAATATTTTTTTCCTTTTAATTTATTTTTCTTTCTAAGAGTTTTTCGTTTTAACTCTTTGTACTTAGTTAAAAAAAAACATAAGCTATTAATATTATTTTATTTATGTGATTAACTTGCTGGATAAAATAAAAGCAGAGATTAAACATTATGATTTATTAAACCATTTGAATTTTGTAGTTATATTATTTTTACAACTAATTTTATGCTTTTTTACTTTTGAAAATTAAAAATAATATTGTATTTCACCGATATAAGTTTTCTATATTGAATTTTTTCTCAAAAATATTTTTTTATATCATACAGGAGTAATAAAGAAAAAAAAGAAAACAGTAATTATTGTTTTTTTTTCTACTAGTTACGTAAAAAAGAGAAAAAGAGAGGATGTAATTAAAGGTGGAGAGAGGAGAGAGAAAAAAAGTTTAATTACAAAGGGAGAGAGAAATTAATTTTTTATTAGATTATTAGTATATTACATTTATAACCTTTATACTACATTTAAGTTTCATTAAAGTAAAGAGTATTTAGAGTTCATCTAAAAATGGACACAATGCTAACCTGTCCACGTGGACAGGTTAGAAAAACCCTTATTTAAATAAAAATAATATACCTATTTAGGAAGGGATAAACCCCAATCATAACTCGACACATCAGTTAGTACAATTTTGTTAGCAAAATAGTTAGTATCTCAAATATTATTCAATAAAAAATATAAAAAAGTTGAAAAAAAATACAACAATGGTATGGTCTATAGTTTTGAAAAATTGATTTAAATTCTTGAGAAGATTTTTTTTAATAAATTTTTTATAACTTTTACCATTTCGGTCCTCAATTTCTTCAGTATTTTCAATACCATAAATCCTGCCATCTTTGTTATATTTTTCATCAGTTTTGATTTTTTTATTATTTTATCATTATAAAAGGTCAAAATTGTAATTTTTGAAAAATAATAAGTTGGTGTTGTGAGTTTCAAAATACAAGAGCCAAAATGAAAAATATGAAAAAAAAAGTTATTTACATTTTCTAAAATTAAAGAGTTCTCTGTACGTTATTTTTATTTTTCCTGGCATGATAATAATAATAAAAAAATTTAATAGTAGTACGTGAGAGAATCCACTAAGATAATACATTATAAAAAATAAGGTTGGGGAATGATAAAAAGAAAACAAAGGCTGAGGAGAGATACATTTTTTTTAATTTTCTTTACGTATTGGAAATTGAAATTGCAATTTTTTTTTTTTAATAAAATGAAATAACAATGATTATAGTCTAACACAGCGAGGGAAGGATGCACCAATCCTATCACCGTTTATAAGATGCATAATATAATATTAGGAGGAACATTGACTTAATAGATAAATGATTGTGCATGAGCGAAAGTAAGACTAGCCAAACTATCTGCTATAGAATTGGTTTCCCGATACTAGCCAAACTATCTGCTATAGAATTGGTTTCCCGATAGATGTGACGAATACTAACTTTCCAAACCTCTAGTTCTAAAAGGAGTTTAATGCACTGAACCAAATTCATATTCGCCACGGAAGGGAGCGGATCTAGCATGAAAATTTATATAAAGATTTCACTTTATATATACCAATTTTTAGAGTTCGTTTGGCTATATAATTTTAGTTTCTAATTTTACTAGTATTTATTTTAATTTGGTTCAACCAACATACGTGAAAATTAAACATGATAAATTATAAATTTTGGTTTTCTTTCAGTTTTTTTTTTTTTTTTTGGTTCGGTTCTTGGTCATCTCCCGCCAAACCCAAAACCAATTTGGTATGAAAATTGGTCCGTTCTGGTTTATCTGGCTGATCAGCCCTGGTGAACACCCTCGAATTGACATGTTGGCGCATCTTGATTTTGCCACATGAGTGCGCAGCAAGGAAGTTGAGAAGGAGGCTTTCAATTTTCAATGGAGAGTGAGATCAGATCAGTAGGGGTTTGTTGAGAGAAGAAGAAGTATACAATAAATAAAATATATATAATTAAAAGATTGCTTAATTTGGTGTAGAGGGCTTTCTTGCTTGCTTCACATGAGAAGTCTACATATATATATATATATATATATATATGTTTAGCTTTGTTTACACTCTACTATTCTAGCTAGGTTGACATTCGACCTGAAATCTCACAAATTAATCAGATTGCCCCACCTCCACTCAACATATCCCTCATCGTTCTTAATTTATATATTAATTAATTTTATTTCCCTTTGGACTTTTATTAAAACTCTCAAATTAAAGGTTTTTTCATTTCAAGACCAATAATGAAATGAATAAAAGAAAGAAAAATTAGCGAATGAGCATGATTGTACCGATAATTCCAAAATTTAAATCTCAATCTTCATCTATGAAAAAAATAAAAATGACAGAATAGAAAAAGCCTGAAAATTATATTTATTCTCCTACAAGTTTTTATATGCACGTGTTACATACATATAGTTCTTTTTTGAGTTACCATTTGGTATCCAAGTCCTTTTTAAATCTGACTAATCCAGATTCTCACCGTGTAAGGCACCAATTAAATTTTTATTTGAGCCTAATTAGGTTAAGATGTAAGTAGTACTTTAAAGTGTTAAAAAACTTGAATTCGAAATCTTTAATGCCAGTCAAGCCCTCATTGTGGTGCTCAACTGCGCCCTTTTGGTGCATGTGTTACATATACCTAACCATTAAGAAAGCCTACGATCCAAGCAACCCTATTCCTAAACTTTTGTTTCTTACTTGCTTCCTTTAATTGGAAAGCAACAAAATAAATACATTTATTTATTTATTCATTCACCATTAGTGAGTAGACTACAAACCTTTTCCAAAAGAAATTAATTATGAAATTTCTCCATTTAGAAGTTTTAGGTGAGTACCATGAAGCTTGTGTTGATGAGAAATTAAGGACAAGAAGATGCAAAAAGAGTAAAAAGTGGAGAAGAATTTAATTCCTTTCCTACCCTCGAGATATCATTCAATAAACTTGAGCTAGCAAACATTCTTTAGAGGAGACAGAGACAATATTTTGCTTCTATTTTCAGCTTTGCTCCAAAACCCTTTTTGTCTCTTATTATAGTCCTTTTGTTTATTTTAGAGCAGCTAGCTAACGGGAGAGAAAGGGTAATGGGTATGGGCACTGCACAAGTTATAGCTAGAAATTACTAATCATTTTAGCTATAATGACTTGGTGCAATGACTGCAATGACGTCCAAACAATTGAAAGAACCTCCTCACCGCCGCCGCGAGCCACCACCAACCTGAGTGTTGCTAATTCTCAATTCATTAGGCACAAAGATATTCTACCCAGAAGCTGCCCTTCTTGCGGTCACCAGATCAAATGCCAAGAGCAGGTAGTATTAATTAAATAAGTGCTCTTCTCCTATATATTTTGGTTTTGCTACCTAGATGTGTCTGAAATTATGGGTTACAACATGGATATGAATTGTCTGAATTTTTAACTTACGCCTGCCCAGGTAGGAGTGGCTGTGGCTGGCTACTAATATACACACACACACATAAATAATAATGAATAATATTTGTAATTAACAGTGTATGCAGGCAAGAATTCATGATTTGCCAGGGCTGCCGGCTGGAGTGAAGTTTGATCCTACGGATCAAGAGCTGCTTGGACACTTAGAGGGGAAGGCGATGATCAAGCCTGATACTCGCAAGCTTCACCCTCTAATTGACGAGTTCATCCCTACCATAGATGGAGAGAATGGAATTTGCTACACACACCCTGAAAAGTTACCAGGTACAACAAAAAATCCATAGCTAAATGATCACTTTCTATCATAAATCATAGGGCCGCTTGTCATAATAATTAATTTACACAGGAGTGAGCAAAGATGGGCTGATTCGGCACTTCTTTCATCGACCCTCGAAGGCGTACACGACGGGGACTCGAAAGAGAAGAAAGGTGCACACAGATGCAGAGGGGGGAGAGACAAGATGGCACAAAACAGGCAAGACAAGGGCAGTTCTTGTTGGTGGAAAGGTGAAAGGGTACAAGAAGATACTAGTGCTCTACACAAATTATGGTAAGCAAAGGAAGCCAGAGAAAACTAATTGGGTGATGCACCAGTACCATCTTGGTGATAATGAAGAAGAGAAAGATGGAGAGCTTGTGGTGTCTAAGGTCTTCTACCAAACACAGCCTAGACAATGTGGTCATAATAACAACAATAATTCACTTGTTAAGGATTCAGTTTCCTTAAAATTGAAAGGACAAAGCGGTCATAACCTTGTTGATCAGTACTATAGTAGTGCTTCTTCTTTCATTTCATTTGACCAAGGCGGTCAACATAGGTCAGGTAATCCTCCACACTTTGTTGTGGATGATGGATCTTCCTTCTGATTATATATATATTCCTTGAAATAATTATTAATACAAGTCACAATTCATATGCTTGTATGTTCAATGGAGATATGTACCAAAATCCACAAGAGAATAAAGCTTTCTTAATTATAACTAAGTTAGCTGAAGAAATGCATGGTTGGTAGGAGCCAAAATTGTTCAACCTTAGATGTGAAGAATATTCTGTTGTAACTTTCCTTTCTTTTCGGTTCTTGATGGGTCTTCTTGTACAATGTGATGAGCAAGACCTGAATTTCACTTAGCTCATAATTAATTCATTACCTTTTCATTTCGAGATACTGTTAATTTTGTAACTTTAATCAGCAGCGTATTTTTTACCTCATTATAACATTTTCTTTATTTGGTATATTGATATGTTCACGGACCTTTCACCTTCATAAACCGAAGACACTGAACCAACAAGACTGATAATACGAAGCCAAACAAGGAAGTTAGACCTTTAGTTCACACATAAAACGGGCAAGGACCAACCAAACAACAAGAATCGAATCCTAACGGTGCTTACACTCAATACCGGAAACGATAGGTATTCCACAAACCTATTGGGAGGACTATCAGGAAATCTACCGCATGCTAGCTTTAAGACCTTGATGCAAGCTACCGGGTCAGGGAGACTAATGGAACTCTAACGAGTTAACGGGTCAGAGATCTTCTGGATTTGAACAATAACCGGTAACTTTCCAGGAAGATACCAGGAGTAAGTCTTCCAAAACTAGCGACATACCACCAAGCACTGTCCAAACATGCCACCTCATTCTCATTTTGCTATTTTGTATAAATAGCTAGACTTAGTTTTATTTTTAGTCAGTTTTAGATTTGAGTGATTATTGTAGAGTGAGATAACTCATCCTTCTTCACCCTAAACTCCTCTTGTGAACTTCTAAGGCTTGATGGTGCTTTGATACTTTGCAAGTAAAACGTAAACCATCAAATTTTGTATTTGTGTAGTCGTTTACAGGCTGTTCTTGTAACCGACGTTCATTGTGAAATATATGTTTATGTTTCTATCTATTTCCGATCCCCTTCATTTGTGAACAACGTGCATCTATCTTTTTTTTCACTGTGCTCAGTCCTTTCCCCTTCAGTCTTCATTCATCTCGATAATATCTTCATGCTCTTGTTTTATCTTCGCTTCCATTTCCGCTGCGTATCTGTAACATACACCAATTTTCCCTTTGTGTTCTTCTTATTGTTTTATTGTCCAAGTAAACTCTCGGCTAGATCCTTAAGCTCCATTAAAATATTATCCGACCAATTTATCCTAGGTCGGACCATATCAAGTGGTAGCGGAGTATTTGACGCTTAGAGTTTTCTTTTGTGTCTGTGTCGTCACTATTTTATTTTCCATCGAAAGTGTCAACCTAGTCGTCATTCATTCAGTTCCAGTGTTTATCGAGTCTTGAGTATTTGTTCTTTAATTCCATTTTCAGTTTGGTGATTTTTGTGGTGTTATTTTTTAGCTTAAAAAGAAAAAATCCGAAAAGTGTGTTCTTGGTGTTCTTAGTGATCATCTTATTCATCCGAAGGAGAGAAAAGCTTGAGTGAGGAAGCCAAAATCTTGATCCAAAATACGTTCAAAAAGCTTAACAATTGTGTTTCCCTCTAAACAATTATTTCTATCAAGTCATTGGCCATCAACTGTTATCCCTTGCATTAAATGCATGGGAGGAGTCAGCCACCCACTCTCCTACTTTCTTGGAAACACCCCACCAAATCGTCTAGTATAATAAAAAGTTGTCAGTAAAATTCCTACCTATATCACCAACTATCTCTAACTACTTACTCGAATTTTGTGTCCTTCTTCCATTGAAGGAAATCGCCTAAGTCTTCCGCCAAGTCATCGCTGAGTCTGTTCCGTTACCCCCCATAAACCGATACTCTTTTCCATCTGTTCCCTTGAGTCTGCCGGAGTCCACTAGTTACTTCCATCTTTCTTAAAGATTGTCTTCTGTCCATTAACTTTCCATTTCCGTTTGAAAATCTTGAGCATTGTGAGGATAGTTGTGCACTTATTCGCTTAGGGCGCAAGGTTTTCCCGACTGTAAGCGAGAGTGAGAGATTGTGAGATTATCTTTTGCGAGTGTCTAAAACTGAGAGTTTAAACATGTAAGGGAGAGAGAATTTTCACAAACTCTATATAAAAATATTAGTTTGTTGAATTTTGCAGGTACAACTTCATAATGTCGGACCGAAGTGTAGTAGGCACTAATAAGGGTAGAACCGATGATTTTCTTAGCCAGATCCTCACCACCTCGGCCAAAATAAAGGTATCATTGGCCAAGTTTGAGGCGCGCTAGGCTATGTTAGAGGAGACCCTCAAGTCTCGTGAGGTAATGAAAAAGAAGTCATTTGATACCTCCACCCCGATACCCCCACAACAACTAGCCAACTGCAAGGACTCCGCCGAGCGACAAAAACCGTTGGAGATTATCACAATGAGATGGAGTCCCTCCTCATCAAGACCGATACCTATGAAGATGAAGAATTAACCATGGCACGGTTCCTTAACTGCCTCAATGAGAAGTTGAGGTTCAAACTAGAGTTGAAGGAATTTTAGAACCTTCAATCCATGCTTCACTATGCACTGAAGTTAGGGTTGCATGAGGCCGCCAAACGGAAACCGTACACCCGCACCCCTCCCCAAGCCTACAAACCCTATCCAATGGACCAAGCCTATCAAAAAGATTCCAAACACTTACCAATACCCAAACCCAGAACCTCCACACCAAAACCATACATACAGTATCCCAAAAATAACCCCACCAATACCACGCCCAGACCCGTTAGCACCCCAAATCCAAACCTTCCACCCCGAAAGTATTCGGCTAATATAACATGCTTCAAATGCCATTGGTGAGGACACATTTCCTTTGATTGCCCCAATCGTCGAGTGATAGTCATCCGGGAAGGAGTCTATGAGTTTGAAAGTGAACTTGATAGCGAGGAGGAGGAAATAGAAGAGAATTCCTATAGTAGTGAGGAGGAAGTTATACGCGCAACGACTATGACCTTAGTAGTGCGAAAGAGTATGAGTGAGCAGGCCAAGAATGAAGCCGGTTGCAACGAGCAGAGAGAGAACCTCTTCCACTCGAGGTTTGAGATTAATGGAAAGATTGCATTCGTTATTGTGGATAACGGCAGTGCCATAGATGCCGTCAACCACCTATTAGTCTACAAGCTTAATTTGACCACTTCGCCCCATCCAAAACCCTATTCATTGCATTGGTTTAATGATGACGGCGTGGTAAGGGTCAAGGAACAAGTCTTGATTACTTTCAAGATGGTCGAATACGAAGACGAAAGATTGTGTGATGTGGTTCTAATGGATGCCAGTCACCTACTGTTAGGCCAACCATGGCAGTTTGATCGCCATCTGATGTATGACGGCCGCACCAATAGGTTATGTTTGACTCACCATGGTAGAAAGTACAATATTCCATCTCTTTCACATACACAAGTCCGAGAGGATAAAAAACAAATGGGAAAGGCAAGTGCGGAATTCCATTTGTTGAGAAAGATAAGAGAGGAGAGTGGAGTGAAAAATGTGAGCAAAGAGTTGAATACATGCCATGAAAAGAGCAAGCATGGCAAGTCGAGTGGAGAAAAGAAAGTAAGTATACCGGAAAACACACACCATGACAAAAGTAAGCATGGTAGAGAGGGTGAGCCTAAACACCTGAGTGTACTGGCGAGGGGTAAGGATGTGATACATGCCCTATTTACTAACAAGATTTTCCTCGTACTCCAGTACAAGGCACATTGTCTATCGGTTACCGATAAATTCCCTACCAAGTCCGATTGTTTCCCTTTTGTAAGAATAAGGTGACATTTTTTTGAAAGAAATGCCGACATGCCCCCCTCCCATCCGCGACATTGAGCATAAGATAGACTTAATCCTAGGTGCAACCCTTCCCAACCGGCCAGCCTACCGGTGTAATCTCGAAGAGACCAAGGAGCTTCGAAAGAAAGTTGAAGAATTGTTGAGTAAGGGATTCATATGGGAAAGCATGTCCTCTTGTACAGTATCGGTCTTACTTGTGCCCAAGAAAGATGGCTCTTAGTAAATGTGTGTTGACTGTCGGGCTATCAACAAGATAACGGTAAGGTATCAGCAATCGATACCCCGTCTGTACGATATGCTTGATGAGTTGAGCGTTAGCTATGTATACTCCAAGATAGACCTCATGAGAGGCTACCACCAAATCTGAATATTTGAAGGAGACGAGTAGAAGACCGCCTTCAAAATAAAATATGGTTTATACGAATGGTTGGTAATGCCATTCACTCTTTCCAATGCTCTGAGTACTTTTATGCGATTGATGAACTATGTACTAAGGGACTTTATCGAAAAATATGTTGTTGTCTATTTTGACGACATCCTTTTGTATAATCCTTCCCTTGAAGTACATGCTTTGCATTTAAGGACCATTCTTGACACTTTACACACACACAAGCTATATGCTAAATTGATTAAGTGTGAATTTTGCTTGGACCGTGTGTATTTTCTCAGTTTTCTAGTGTGCACTGAAGGAGTATAAGTCGACGATGAAAAGGTGAGAGCCATTCGGGAATGGCCTAACCCGAAAAATGCTAGTTAGGTGCCATCTTTCTACGGGTTAGCAAGCTTCTACCGTCGCTTTGTTTCAGACTTCTCCACCATTACCGCACCATTGAATGAGCTTACCAAGAAGAATGTGACGTTTGAGTGGGGAGACCGACAGGAAGTGGCCTTCCGAGAATTAAAGGAGAGGCTCATGAGCGCACCGATACTATACCTTCCCAACTTCACCAAAGCCTTTGAGTTGGAATGTGACACAAGTGGTATCGACATCGGTGCCGTGTTAACACAAGAAGGCCGACCGATTGCTTACTTCAGTGAAAAGCTAAGTGGCGCCTAACTTAACTACTCCACATATGACAGAGAGTTATATGCCTTGGTAAGATCCCTCATGGTTTGGGAATACTACCTTCTACTGGCTCAATTCAACATCCATACTGACCACTTATCTTTGAAGTTCCTTCAAGGGCAAGCCAAGATAAACAAATAGCATGCAAAGTGGATGGAATTCATAGAGGCTTTTCCGTACACTATCAAGTACAAACAAGGTAAAGAGAATGTTGTTGTCGATGCCCTATCTCGACAGTACGCTTTCTTAAACTCCCTCGATGCATGATGTGATGCATTTTGTGGGTATTTGCCCTTCCTTTACTAGCCCTTTTTAGATCATGATGCTACTAATCTATACTTGTTTCCTCACTATTTGCAGATCTTGGCTTTTGGGAAGGAAATATCAAAAATATGCATTTTTTACTAGATTTTGGAAGGATTTGATCAACTAGGCGTTACAGTTGCGGGTTCGCGGCAGCAGTGCAGTCCAGCAGAGAAAAGGAAAGCCTTGAATCAAGGAAATCAGAAGATTTGCTCAGTTACCCTCGATATCCTCCGATTTTGGCAAGAAGATGATTTGGAAATCTACTCCAATTAAATCTAGGATTTTCCTTTTATTATTTTCGGAGTTTTCCTTCTTTGTAATTTCCCATATAAGACCTTTTTAGATCTAGGATTGAAGGGATCTTTTTTCCTAGATATTTTTCCCTCGAAACTTCTGTCACCCTATCTCCGCCTCCGGCGTTTGCTGTTTTGAATTCAATAAATCAGAGCTTTGCTCCGGTCGATAATAATAAAGAGTTTCCCTCATTCCTCTTCTCTTCTTTTATGCAATTTATTCATTTTAATTATTTTACTTTTAGCATGAGTAGCTAAATCCTTTATTCTTGGTAGGAATCATCGAAGGTTGCTAAGGAAAGCCGTGAGGTCTAATTGAGTTTAAAACATCTCTAGTTTATATTTATTTGTTTAACGATTGCTTGCCAATTCACCTAGGGTTGTTTACAAGCGTGATCAACTAGTAACTAGGCATAGGCAATTAAAGTCATTTCTGTATTAATAACTAACGTGAGGCTGCAGGGTAAAATAGACAACTAGATCAGAGTCATCAGGTCGCTGGTCCAATCTGACTATGTTAAATGTGTAATTAGGGTAGTGCCTCGAATGTACTAAGTGTCACGCCCTAGGTGTGTCTTTCCTCTTCTTATTGGGCATTTGAGTATTGTCTCCATAAACGTACCTTGGAGGACGACGAAGTGTCATGACTATCCTATAAACGTACCTTGGGGTAGTTTCTCGTATGAAGGAAAGTAGGGACCTAAATGTACCTAGTCCCCATAGCACATCTACCAGCTAGGGGTAGAAGATCATTACACCGATGACCAACTGACTGTAAATGCAACCAGAGATAGATTTCTACCGAGGACCTTTTCTCTACTGATTTTATATTCACTCTTATTTTGTTTTATTTTGTTATTGCTTTCTTAAGTCATTATTCAGACAACACTCTCAAAACCCCCTCCCTCATTGTTACTGTCTCGGTTTGTTATTCCTAGTCATACACTACATTAAGTGTCTACCCCTAATCCCTGTGTTCGACCCTCTACCACTATACATAATCTTATTGTGCATTTGACTGCAGGTTTTATATATCATTTTTGACGGCTTCAACAACTGATCAATGCATAATTTTTTAGATTTTCTCATTTGATTAACTTGTATGTAAAAGATGAGGATTTTTGCGATATATATGCTGCTTGTGCTAGTAAAACTCATCTTCATTTTCATCGTAGTAATAAAATTTTATTTAAGTATGATATACTATATGTCCCTCGTTAGAGCCTACGTGAAGTGCTCATTTTGGAAGCTTATTGTGGATCTTTGCATGCACATTTTGGTATTATTAAGACGTTTCATGCATTAAAATCTCGTTTCTTTTGGCCTCGCATGAAACATGATGTTGTGAGAGTTGTGAACCGATGCATTGTGTGTAAACAAGCCAAATATAAGTCCATACATCATGCAGTACACATGCCTCTTCCCGTTAGCCAACATCCGTGGCTGGATTTATCCATGGATTTCATGTTAGGGCTACTTACATCCCGACATGGAAATGATTCCATTTTTGTTGTGGTCGATAGATTTTCCAAAATGACCCATTTTATTCCTTGCGTAAAAACACATGATGCCATATACATAACACATTTATTCTTTCAACATGTAGTGTGCATCCATGGTATGCCAAAAAGCATAGTTAGAGACCGAGACACCAAATTCTTGAGCCACTTTTGGAGAACCTTATGGGCAAAGTTGGGTACTAAGCTCCTCTTCTCTACGACATGCCACCCTCAAATGAACGAGCAGACCGAAGTAGTGAATCGGACTTTAGGGTACCTACTCCTTGTTTTGATTGCTAAACATGGTATTAAATGGGAAGAGTGTCTTCCTTTTGCAGAATTTGCATATAACAATGCATATCATAGTTTAATCAATTTTTCCCCTTTTGAGGTGGTCTACGGGTTCAAACCGTTGACCCCTCTTGACCTCTTACCTTTGCCCATTAGCTCTTTTAAGTGTGTAGATGGCAATGCAAGGGAAACCGAGGTGAGGAAACTCCATGAACATGTCCACAAAAATATAGAGAGCATGAATGAGTGAGATGCAATCAAACGCAACAAGGGCAAGGAACCTACCACCTTTGAACCAGGCCAATGGGTTTGGCTTCATTGGCGCCCGAAAAGGTTTCCCAACCAGTGATAAAGCAAACTAAGCCCAAGGGGAGACGATCCTTTTCAGATCCTACATCGCATCAGCGGCAACGCCTATGTCCTAGATCTATCTAGTGAGTATGGTTCCATGAGCAATAACTTTAATATTAATGACTTATCTCCGTTTGATGCAGATACCGAAATGGCCCAAGGATTGGATTCGAGGACGAATCCTCTTAAAGGAGGAGGAGATGATATGTTCTCGAACCTTTCACCTTCACAAACTGAAGACACTAAACCAACAAGACCAATAACATAAAGCCAAACAAGGAAGATGGCTAACAAGTTAACCAAGAGAGATAAAAGCTAACAAGTTAACTAATAAAAATAGTAATCGAGGGCACGACAAGTAAAAAATACTAAAAGTGGGGGTCAAGGGCAAGACAGATAAATAGAAAAATAAATAAAGACTTGAAAGCAGATAAGAAAGATTCCTAGCAAAAGTACTTCTCAGGTTGAATCGAGGCCTCGTTAGTCATTGGCGCAGAAATACTCTACTCTAGTGCCATAGACATGTTATAGGGGCCATGTTTTCACGTAAACCCCCTACTTTCTTTCTTAAGAGAAGCTACCCCCCGTTTTCACTGTCTATAAGGTGACCTTGACACTTTGGTATCCTCTCAGCTACCTCTCTTGTCATCAAAAGGTAACCTTTACACTTCAGCCTGTCACTAGCACGAAGTGGGGCTGAATCCAAAGAGCCCATGAAGATGAAGAAAGACACGTCTAGGGCTAGATGCCTCTCAGTTTGTCAGGCTTGCGACACCACCCTAATTGCTCACTTTCCCTAGACAGAACGAACCAAGTTAATGACAATCCATCTAGTGTCTACTCTAATTCTAAGGCTTCGCGTTAGTTATAACCAAAGAAAATGACAGTAATCGTCTAGGTCTCGTTATTAGCTAGCTAGACTCCTAACTTGCCCTAGACAAATTGACAAGAAATCGGCAAACAAACAAATACAACGATAAGATTATATGAAGAATGATTTGGCCTCTTAACTATCCTTTTGCAACCCTCAAAACACCCTTGCTAAGAATGGATAAATCAACTACTCATGCCAGAAAATAAATAAACAAAATAACAAAAGATAGATTGCATAATAGAAGAAGAACAAGAAGAAAAACTATTAAATCTTACCGACCGGAGCAAAGCTCCAGTTTATGTACAATGGCTGCTGGAAAATGGTTTGATCCACCTCCCCCTATAGGAGGAGGGGAGAAAGAGAAGCACACAAAAAGATCTACTATGAATCAGTGGTAGCTTTTTTAAACCCTAAAAACTACAGTCTTATATAGGCCCTCTTGCCCACAAGAAGACAAAAGCCAGCTAGGGGATTACAAAAAGGCAAAATCCAGCTAAGGAGTTCAAAAACACGGAATAAATCTCTTTGGCCCGAAAAAGGGATATTCTGGGAATATTCTGGAAGCGCGCAGCGTCGAGGGCAAGACGATGTCTATGGCCTCGAGGGCACGACGACTAAAGAGAATATTCTTGGGGATCTATGCGAAACTTTCTAGAAGACATCAGAGGGGAGACGTGGGAGCCTGCCAGCAAGGATACGTGGAAATAACACTTTTGGCGCATCCAGGGCTCGATGATGGAAACCACGACAAGGCCTCAATGGAAAACTTGGTGTCTTGGCCTCGATGCAAGTCTTGAAGCTTGAGATCCGCATAAATCACCAAGAAAATACGTGTTTTTGCATATTTCCCCTTTTTGGCCTAGATCTGCAATAAAGATGGAAATGAAGGCAAATTAGCAGTATCATGCCATAAATCAAGGTAAAAATGAAGGGGAAAATATGCATAAAATACACACTATCAATACAATACCGGAAATGTTAGGTATTCCACAAACCTATCGAGAGGACTATCAGGAAATCTACCGCATGCTAGCGTTAAGACCTTGATGCAAGCTACCTGGTCAGGGAGACTAACGGAACTCTAATGAGTTAACGGGTCAGAGATCTTCTGGATTTGAACAATAACCGGTAACTTTCCAGGAAGATACCGGGACTAAGTCTTCCGAAACTAGCGACATACCGCCAAGCACTGTTCAGAAATGCCACCTCATTCTCATTTTGATATCTTGTATAAATAGCTAGACTTAGTCTTATTTTTAGTCAGTTTTAGATTTGAGTGATTATTGTAGAGTGAGATAACTCCTCCTTCTTCACCCTAAACTTCTCTTGTGAACTTCTAAGCCTTGATGGTTCTTTGATACTTTGCAAGTAAAACGTAAACCATCAAACTTTGTATTTGTGTAATCGTTCACAGGTTGTTCTTGTAACCAACGTTCATTGTGAAATATATGTTTATGTTTCTGTGCATTTCCGATCCCCTTCATTTGTGAACAACGTGCATCTATCTTTTTTTTACCGTGCTCAGTCCTTTCCCCTTCAGTCTTCGTTCATCTCGGTAATATCTTCCTGCTCTTGTTTTATCTTCGCTTCTATTTCTGCTGCGTATCCGTAACATACACCAGTTTTCCCATTGTGTTCTTCTTACTATTTTATTGTCCAAGTAAACTCTCGGCTAGATTCTTAAGCTCCATTAAAATATTATCCGACCTATTTATCCTAGGTCGGACCATGTTATATATTGTTATATTCATTTCATATTTCAATGAATTTCATTTACTGAATTTGCTATTTAATTGTTTGGGTACAGTGATAACAGTATGTAGTGGCGCATCTAGATTTTTTTTAGTGGGAGGTTTTTTTTTCCTAATGTTCATATGTAACAAAACATTATTGAAAGTTTTTTTTATAAAAAAAATAGTTTAATTAATTATATATATTTTTACATTGGTAATCAATACAGATATTTAAAATCAAAACCTTAAAAGGAAATAAAAGTTGCTCTAAATACAATTTGTTTTATAGGTGATGAAAGAACTCGAACCTAAATCCTTTGTCACGAGAAAACAACTATTGAGCTATAAATTTTAGGTGGTAAATAATTTAGCAAAGATAAAACAAAATGATGAACTACAAGGAACTATAAGTGCTCTAGTTAATGACCCTCAACCTAGGGAAGAATTTGAGGATTGAGCAACGAAAAATGTCAAGCACCAATCTGAGCAACAACCGATGACGTACATGGCCAGTCTGACCCAAGGTAAGTCGCACAAGGGTTTAATGAAGGATGTGTTGGATCCTTTTAACATGCAAGTTTAAGATGTGGAATGTATCCATTGATTGCTCGGGCGCCATCTGTTGGTGAGTTTGTCTTCCATTCTTGAGGGAAGGATTTCTCACACCCTAGAGAAGGTTGTTGTAGTGAATCTCGTTGGAAGGAGATTGGGTAGAGAATTATATGTGATCAGCTTAAGTCCCTTTGGGGGATTTGATGATTTTCGGGTTGTCAGTATAGGACAGTGGTTATTTCTGGTTAAATTCCGTATAGATTCAGATCATCTTCACACTCTCCTAGATGGCCCCGTGAGTAATGTTAAGGAATTACC
Organism: Viola odorata; assembly: GCA_963691705.1. Lineage (NCBI taxonomy): Eukaryota > Viridiplantae > Streptophyta > Magnoliopsida > Malpighiales > Violaceae > Viola > Viola odorata. The sequence continues at coordinate 35,249,967 of OY829538.1, forward strand.
TTCAGGTTCATCGGTAGACGCCTTAATTCAAGATACATTCGACCAAGCAGAGCGCAACCACAATTTAGGTGATATTACTAGAATTGTCACTCTATTATTATCCAACCAATGTTATTGAAGGTGTTTCAGAAGCAATAAGTCTTGCTCAAAGTTGTTAACAACACGAGCGATTTTCAGCAACGAAAATTCGCTCAGCTGGCTGTGTTGGTGGATTTACGTGAACCCTTCATGTCTAAGATTGTGATCGATGGGGAGGTACATATGGATGAATACGAAAACTTGCCACAAATTTGCATTCGTTGTGGGAGATATGCTCACGTGGAAGCACAATGACCCCCAAAACCAGCTCCTCCTCTAGAGGCAGGGGACGGAAGCATATGGGCCAACTGAGGTGTTCACTAGTAGTGGCGGAGCTAACGGTGATAGGAAAGCTGAATTTGGTTCATGGATGGTGGTGGAACGCAAACGACGCAACCCCCAACGTAACGCTAACGAGCAAGGGAAGGTGGAGAGATTCCTGGGAGAATCGAGATTCGCTTCATTGATGGACAAGGAAAGGGAGGATTTTTTGAAAAAGGGGAATATTCTTATTAATTTGGGAACATAAGTGATTATGAGGAACTTTCCTAAGTTAGCGAGAGTACGGTTAGAGATACTAACACTTTTACTAACTCTTACACTAAAAGTAGACTTGTCATATTCACATTCTTTTGTTAATTATTTATTTAAATAAAAATAAAAATATAACCTAATAAGAAATGAATAAATTTTAATCATATTTTAACACATCAGTTGATATAAATTTATTAGTAAAATAATTAGTATCTCATGTTTTATTCAATAAAGAATGTTAATGCCATCTAAGCATGTGCTAGTACGGGGAAAGCTAATGCGAATACCGAAGGAAACAAGAGGAATCAGCAAGTCCAAAAGGTCAGCATGTAGAAGCTAACCAATGCTACCGTGATGGAGAGACTTGATGCATTGCAACTCCGAGTGGAGCCTCCTCCACCCCCATCCCACCCCAAACACCCAGCCACACATTACCACTAAAGAACCCACCCAAATGACCCTTTAAATGTAGACTACTATGGCTTACCACGTCAATGTGACAATGAAGAAGGTGTGGTAGCTCTTGGTGATCATGGTGAGGATGATGGCCAATTTTCTTGTTCTTATGATGCCAATTCCTCTTAGGCGGAGTATACTTATGAGCGTGGAGCTTTAGCATATGATGAACAAAGTGTTTCTAGCTATGATGGTGATGGCTCTTGTGCAGCTAGTGTGCATCGTTATTATGGGCAAACGAGCTACACAGATGGGTCAAGTCGGCATGAGCACTATGACCAAGCAAGCCAAGACCAAGACAACCACAACGAGACCGCCTTTTCCCCAACCCATGGCCTAGGTTCAACAAGCTACCCAAGTTGTGGCCATGGCTCCACTACCTATGTCTTTCACCGTCGTCCTCTTTAACGCTCCCATAGTCGTATGCCTTCCTATGCAAGAGAACCGTCCTATGCACGAGAGCATTACCTCGCCTAAGACCTTTCTTATGGCCGAGACCCCCACCGTAGTAGACATTCCACCTTTGATTCGGGTATGGCTTCACTTACGACGCAAATGGAAGAAAATATGACCCGGATGAAGCTACAAGGGGAGAAACTAGTACACAACCTCTAGATGGTGGAGAATGAGTACACCAAGCAATTTCGTCAATATAAGTTGGTTGGTGCAACGAGAGAGGAGAGCGGTGTTGCTCCTAGTGTTTGTTCTCCCGACCTACCACACATTGAGGAGGTTAGTGTTTGCTCCTACGGTTTGTATCCAATTGAGGAGGGTTTGGTTCCATTTAGACAAAAAATGCATGTTTCGCCACCACTTGATGAGGTTGTAATCCCATTTGGCGCAGAATTGAATGCTTTGAGTGTAAGTCCAAATGGTGATGATCACGTGGCAGATGGCAACAATGGGAGAGAAAAGGGAAATTGCGGGTTTTTTACGAGCTGTCATGAGATGGCCCTTCTTGCCTTGCATTGCAATGCACATTTAAGCATTTTGGCAGCGACTTCTCAATCATTCCATCGGTTCCTCCTCTTAGCTATACAAATCCTTTTCTACATGGACTTGAAGGGAAAACAGTACCACGCGTCCTTGAGCATCTTAGCCGAGTCTCCTCCATCACTCTTTGGGCCCCTCATTTTGAGAAGAAACCAGATGGGAAGGGAGCAATGGACATTTTTGTGCTTAAGTCACCTTCTATGCATTCGGCACCTCATACCCTCCAACGCTTAGATTCGAGGACGAATCTCCTTAAAGCGGGATGGGATGATACGAGCGTGGACCCACCCATACCCGCACACATTGCACATGAAAGGCCTCCCGCTTGGCCTAGCTTCGGGAGCCTAAGGGTAGACGCGTTCATGCCCAGCAAGGCCTTGATGGTGAGCGCACACCAAGCCGAGGACCTCACTCACCTATTCGCTTAGTCTAGGCCTAGACGCACGGACTTATGGGATGGCCAGCCCACCCATGAGCTTTCTCCGCCTAACCCTCGCAAGCCATTAGGCCAACCGCTTAGCGCTTGCTGCCATGCCTAAGTCCATCTAAGGAAGGAGCTTCTTTTTTGACTTGTCTTTGATTTGAATGTAATCTTCATCATAGGCCAATTATCTAGGATAGATTTAGGGTTCTTAAAACCTTCCTTTTATCGTTGGATTAGTTTTAGAGATCCTTGCATACTTAGAAACAAGGTTGCTCAAGCAAGACTTAAGAGGGTTTGTTAGGTGTGTAAGTTCTTATATTGTTAATCATCAATACATACTCCTTTTCCTCCATTATCATCCGCTGCAAGTTACTCCCTTTCCCTTTACATTCGTCCATCCTTCCTCTTCCTATTCATGGTTACCATCCTCCCAACGAGGACTAGATCCATCGTCACCCAATTGGCCATCTTCGTCCTCCATCGGAACTGAGACCATACCAACTTACACTACAAAAAGTCCATTCCGATGGAATTTTCCCTATAAATAAAAGGAATGAATTGTTCATCAACTCAAAGAAATAATTTAAGCAATCAACCCAAATAACTAATCAACTACAAATAAATTATTCCGATGAAAATTAATTGTTCATCAACTCAAACAACTAGTTTAAGCAATCAACCTAAACAACTAAAACAATCAACTACAACAACAAAATTAACTAATAAATATTCCTTAAAATTAAAGCGGTACAGTATTTCAATTAATAATAAACCTAACCTTTTGAAGCTAAATCGAGAGCGACGTAAAAAACTATAATTATTTGATCAATAATGCGCTAATTCAAGAAACAAATAAATTTATAGTAGAAAATTATTTCAACAATATATTTTGTATACATATAAATTTGCAATTTTTAATAAATTAATTTATATTAAAATTAAAACCGCCTAATTGAAGAGGAGCCAAGTTGTGGTCTGGTGATTAGCGGCCAAAGTCCAGCGTCAAGGTGGTCAGGACGTGACACCTACAGTCTCGACAGATCCGTCCAAGGTTGTCAGGACAGGTGTCGAAAGGTCATTGTGCCTGGCGTGGAGGTTAGATCGGATGGAAGAAACTAGAGATGAAAGGTTTCGGGGTGGCCGGGAATACAAGTTTCGGTAAGGAGTGGTCGGGACCACGAGTTTCACCAAGGGGTGACCGACGTTAAGAGGAGCGGTAGTCGCGGGGGGGGGGGGAGGGGGTGGGGGGTGGGGAGAGGGAGAGAGAGAGAGAGAGAGAGAGAGAGAGAGAGAGAGAGAGAGAGAGAGAGAGAGAGAGGTACACAAGGCTTAGTGATGTAACCCTTGCATTTCAAAGGAAAATACCGTCGAAAAATGGGTCTAAGTGAAATGACACTTTTCATCTTTTTGACGAAATAGCCGTTGAAATGATACAATAAGTTATCGACGGTGATTTCCATCGCAAACGTACATTTTCGACCGAGTCTGCTGTAGAAAATTAATTTTATTATGAATTGTAATTTAATTTCTAATTAAATTAAATTAACTATGTAAGAAATTATATTAAAATTTTCTTATATTATGATCATATATATATAAGGTAGTTTTCTTAAATGATCGATTACACAAAATTATATATTATTATATGCTGAATTAAATATCGATCTAATGTAATACAACCTATTTTGTTTGAAACGTAATGAGTAATTAATAAACAGAATTTATAAAACTAATACGTTATGAATTAGTTTTATATATATATATATATAGTACAACCTGTTTAGTTTGAGTAATTAAGGACTGTTAATTATATAATATAAATAATTTTCTCATTATTGTATATATCATTGTTAATTTCAAAATTAGTTAATTAATAGGGTACTTAATTACTATCTCTTAATTGTATACGTTATTTAACCTATTTTTAAATGTACATTAATATAGATTCTAAATATAACAACTACAATAAAATGACACAAAGAATGGAAATTAAATTTCTGACAAAATGTGTTGTCGAAAACACTACATGGCGACGAGCATAGCCGTCGCAAATGGTTTTTGATAGAAAGATCGTCCCAAATGGAAATCAGTTTCAACGGAAAAAAACTGTCAAAATTAATTTTCCTTGTTTGACGGCCATTCGGTCACAAAAGAATTAAAATTTATGAAGGACATTCAATCAAAAACTTTTTTCGATAGCGTCTTTCGTTGAAATCAAAGAGGTTCATCGAGGGCCTTTCTCCTTGAAATTATTCCTCTTCTATAGACGACCATCGGTTGAAAAAGTATCACGTTCGCAATGAGTATAGCGGTAAAAATATTTTCGACGGGGTTTTCCCTCGAAAATGTTTCATGCTAATTTGGGGCGCCAAAAATTTTGCGTTTGCGTTCAAATATTTCGACGGGGTATAGCGATCGAAACATTTTTGATGGAATTTTTCCTCAAAAATATTTTGCGTTAATTTGGGGCGCCAATAATTTTGCGTTAGCACCCAAATATTTCGACGAAGTGGTCGTCGAAACACGTTATCGATAGAGATGGCGTCGATTTGGACATCATTTCTATCGATAATGCTAGAGTAGATTAACAACAAACAAAAAATTCCTATGAAATATTCCGACGGAGTCTTTCCATCAGAATGGCGTTGTCGGTGTTAGGCACTTTATTTGTAGTGGGTTTATGAGATGATAAATTGGAAATTCTTGTTTGATACCTTTGTTGATGCTCATTTCCCTCATGACTTGATCTTAGTTGTCATGCATTGTATTTCTTCATCCTCTGTGTAGGTTTTGTGGAATGGATGACTTACTGAAATAGTTTCAACCTGACGAAAGGTTGTCACCTTATTTATTTGTTCTCTATCTAGAATTCCTCACCCATAGCATTCATAAAGCAATCATAAATGTTGATTGGGGGTCTATACATCTCTCGAGTGGATGACCAACCCTCTCACATTTGTTTTTCGAGGATGAACTTATCTTATTTACCGAGGCTATATTATTGGATCAGGTGACGGTAATGCATGAGATCTTAGTGGAGTTTTGTTTGTCGTAGGGCAAAAATTAAGCTACGCGAAGACTCATATTTATTTTTCTAAGAATGTGACTCGAGCTACGCGTGATCCTTTGAGTACGAGAAACTCAAGATTTGGGCTGCTATTTGGTGGTTCCTTTGCTACACAATTGGGTTACAACCACCATTTACAGGTATGTTTTTGATAAAATGAGAAGCAAGATAGCTAATTGGAATGCCTTTCATCTCTCGCTAGCTGGAAGGGTTTTTTTGCTCCATTTTTTTATTAGCCACGTCTTCTTTTGCTATGAAAATAACTAATGATTGGACTTAATTTGTGGTGATTCTACTGATATGAGTACAATTTCCGTTCTTTTTACAGAAAGCAGTCCTGGAGCATAAAGAGTAAAAAAGGGGCAGAAAAGAGCTATTTCTGGGCAAAGTGGAGCAAACACCTTTCTTGACTGGTCTCTTGACCAAGAGGAGCCGCCATGGCTGGCAGAGAATCCCATCCTTCGAGCGATACTTGAAGTCAGAAGTCTCTTGGGATTGCTAGTGCTGGCCTATCTGAAGAATAGTTAGAGCGACATCCATCCTTCTTTATTCCGCTTGTAGACTTCTATTTAGAGAGGAACAGTGATCAAATAAAATTAGTAGTTTAATTATGATTTATTTTCTTTCATTCTTTTTAGAGATATTATGGAGGGAGAAAACTATATATAGTCTCCCTAGAGGGGTCTTGGTCCGTTCTCTTTCATTTTACTTCTGTTTTTAATTTCAAAACTCCTTGCTCCTTCGTTTCTTGACAGAAATGGAGGATTTGATTTATGCTACCTTATCTTTTATTTTCTTCAAACATAAGTAGGAGTAGTTAAATATATCTTTCTAGTAGAAGCGTTTAAAGCATGATCATGAGTTTGCATGAGATCTAATTGTTCTTAAATAATCTTTAAATCTGTATTTAATTGATCTCCATTAGAAATGCATTGCACTTCCTTTTGATTTTAGATCTGGCCAGTCTAGAGTTGATTTCATTCTCATAAGTGTCATTCTTCTTGGTTACGGCAACCCTTTTTTGGGCCATTTACAGACCAAGAGGATCGAAGTAGATAGCTAGCCCTGAGAAGCTAATGAGAAAGGTTAATCTGATTTAGTCTCGATTGACAACCGAGGATCCTAGGTTTGGAGTTGTCTTCCTCTAATCGATCATCAATCAATTTTAGTAAACCCTTTAACAAAAAAGATGATAGTTGATTAGGAATCGTTTCTAAGCATACTTGAGATAATTTTGATACAAGTGGAAGTAAGGGTCATAAACGTACCTTAATCCTATAGCAACTCTGTAGATTGAAGATGAATACCTTTGCTTCAATGATTGCTACTCATGAATCATAGCTTGTAAAACTTCTACTAGGAATATCTTCTTTGATTGTTCGTTCTTGACTTGTTTGTTGACCAAGAGTTATATTCTTGGCCTGTACATTTTTACTTGCTTTATTTTATTTTCGGTCTTTAGTTTTTAAACAAAACCCCCCCTATTTCACCTAAGTGTTAGAACTAGTCTTCATATGCATTCACGAAAATCATACCATTACTCTCTGTGGATGAACCTCTTGCTATTATCTACAATTAATCTTGTGCTTAATAGGAAGTTGTATTTATTAATTATTTTTGACAGAGTCGACCCCCATCAAATTTTGGCATTGTTGTCGGGGAGTACGATTTACTGATCTTTGTGTTTTCTTTTTCATGACTAGGTCCTCTCGCAAGGAATTAATACCATTCAATCCAGAGCTGACCAGAGTATAGACAGAAAATAAAAGGAAAGTCAAAAGAAAGCGATTGATACCAACGAATACAACACCAAATTCGTCAGCAAATTATTTTCTTGATCGGGAGCACCCTCCTGACCAAGAAGTAGACCAAGAAGAACGAATCCTATAATAGCCATGATAGAGTAACCAGCCGAGCAGACTCTCAGGGAATTTAACCGAGGTGCAGAATAGACCACTTATTCATGCATAGATCTACCACCAGTAAATCATGATTGGGCTATCAAGACCAACATCATCCATAACCTAAAGAAATTCCATGTGTATTCCAATGAAAATCTCTACATTCATCTAAGAATTTTTCACTTGGAATGTGATGCACGTAAGCCTCGAGAGGTTCCCATTAAGAGAGCTAAGCTAAAAAAAAATTCATGGTCATTGGAGGAATCGGCGAAGAATTGGTACAACACCATCACTACATGGGCTCAAATGTAAACAACCTTGATTGAGCTTTAACTGTAGTGGTTTTTACCACTAGTACTCTTGCAATTTCGAATGGTATGTTATTGAGTTTGGTGTGAATTATTTGATTATCGCAGGAAACATCTTTGGAGAGGTAGGGAGCACAAAGAATGAGAATTAGGCATGATTTTGGGAAAATTTGGAGCAGACGGATTCTTGGTCGTTTTCTTGATCAAACTGGACATAAGCATCTCTTGGCCAAGACAGACTCGCTTGACCAATCCTTAAACTTGGAGAAATATACGATACAGATAAGCGAATTAGAGGCGCTGGCAAATGATTCTTCCCTGCCCTGACGATAGAGAGCGTTAATCACAGACGGATTGTAGATGCGCCCCACTATTTTTATTTTGATAAGATTCTTTTGAGAGGGAGAGAGTAATTCAAATACAATTTAGAGTTGACTAGGATCCCGTTTCCTTTATTTCCGCCTTTAGATATTTTCTAAGAGGAGGGAACTTTTTATATTCTTTCGATGGTTTTGAGCAGGGGATCTCCTCTCTGCCGTTTCTGGGTTTGGAACTTTTTCTTTGGTTTTCGGTTTCTATTTTTACATACTTTTTCTCATTCAGAAACGAAGGATTTTTAATAAATTCGATACATAGTTTACAGTTGCTTTCAATTGTGAGTATGAGTAGCTAAGTACATCCTTCTTAGTAGAGGCACTTTAAGCACGAGCATGGGTATGCATAAGAACTAACCGATCTTATTAATCTTTGAATCTGCATTTAATCAATCTCGCAATCACTTCTAACATGTTTCTATTTTATGTTAGATCTGGCCAATTTAGCGTTAAATAGATAATGCAGCAGTCATTTCTCTTGGCCATGGATTATTGACTAAGAGGATCAAAGTAGACACCTACGTGCTAGCGGAACATCTATGAAATGGTAGGGTGAAAGGTTAATCAGATCTAGTCCCGACTAACACCCTAAGATACTAATCTGGAGTTGTCTTCCCCTAATCGTTCATCATCCAACTCAATAAACCCTTTAACCAGTAAGGTGTTGGTTGGCTAGGAATCATCTCTAAGCATACCTGAGGTGGTGTTGATACAAGAGGGAAGAAGGGATCATAAGTGTACCTTGGTCCTATACCAACTCTGTAGATTGAAGATGAATACCCATGCGTTGATGATTGTAACTCGTGTCTCATAGCTTGCTAGCCTCTACTAGGAATTTCTCTCATATTTGGTTTCTGTTTTTGGATCTACTATCTTGACCAAGAACGCCATTCTTGGCCAAGACTATTTTATTATTTTATTTACTTTCAGTTTTAGTTTTAAGACAAAACCCCCAATTTTACCTAAGTGTTATATTAATTATTACAAGTTCTCTCAAAAGTCATACCATAACTCCCAGTGGATCGAACCTCTTACTAGCTATCTACAATTTATTAGCTTTTAGTAGTGAGTAGTAACTTAAATTTATTTTTTACGGATTCGACACCCATCAAATTTTGTCAAAAATAAATATAAGTTACAACTCACTACTAAGCACAAATTAATTGCAGATATCATGTAAGAGGTTCGATCCACAGGAAGTTATGGTATGACTTTTGTATGTGCTTGTAAGGACCAGTGATAACACTTAGGTGAAAATTGGGTTTTGTATTCTAAACTGAAACTGGAAAATAATAAAGCAATGAGACAGTCTTGGCTAAGAATAGTGTTCTTGGTCAAGATGGCAGAACTAGAAATGGAAATCAAATAGGAGAGAAATTCCTAGTAGAGGCTGGCAACTATGAGACATGAGTTACAATCAGTGACGCAGAGGTATTTATCTTCAATCTATAGAGTTGCTATAGGATCAAGTTACGCTTATGATCCCTGCTTCCCTCCTATATAAACAACACCTCAGGTACGCTTAGAGATGATGCCTAACCAACTAGCACCTTGCTGGTTAAAGAGTTTACTGAGTTGGCTGATGAACGACTAGGGGAAGACAACTCCAGACTAGTATCCTCGGGCGACAATCGGGACTGGATCTGATTAACCTTCCCCCTACATTTCGCGGATGTTCCGCTAGCGCGTAGGTGTCTACTTCGATCTTCTTAGTCAATAATCCATGGCTAAGAAGAATGATGGTTGTGTGATCTATTGAATCCTAGATTGATCATGTCTAATATCAAATAGAAAACATGTTAGAAATAATTATGAGATTGATTAAATACAGATTTAAAGAATGAGAAGATCGATTAGGTCTCATGCATACTCATGCCCATGCTTCAATTGCCTCTACTAAGAAGGATGTACTTAGCTACTCATACTCATAATTGAAAGCAAAATAACCAATGTAATAATAATCAAAATCCCTCGTTGCCGAAGGAATAAAGTGTATAGGAAAGGTGATAGAAAATCAGAGAGGAGATTCAAACCCAGTGACGGTCGACCCCCTTCTCAGAACCCTAGAAAGAGTATAAATAATCCTCTCTTCCTAGAAAATAGCTAAAGGCAGAAATAAAGGAAAATAAAATCCTAATCGACTCTAAATTGTATTTGAATGCCTCTATTCCTCAGCAAAGAATCTTATTAGAATAAAAAAGCGGGGCGCATCTTCAATCAGTCTGTGATTAACGCTTTCAATCATCAGGGCAGGAAAGAATCATCTACCAGTGCCTTTAATTCACTATCTGCTCCGTAGATTTCTCCAGGATGATGGATTGGCCAAGCGAGTCTCTCTTGGTCAAGAAGGAAACCAAGAATCCTTTTGCTCCATCTTTGCCTAGAATCATGCTCAATCTCCTTCTTTGTGCTCCTTAGCTCTCCCAAGCTGTTTCCTACAATAATTGAATGATTCACACCAAAATTAATAGCATACCATTCGAAATTGCAAGAGAACAAGTGCTAAAAATCACTATGATTAAGGCTCAATCAAACCCCCCCACACTTATTCTAGTGCTTGCCCCCGAGCATACTGACTCTATAACAAAACAAAATAAACCAAAACACATAAAAACATAAAAATCAGAAGGGTCCTGCGATTAACCATTCATCTCATCACATAGAATGCTCAAACACTTTACTCCACAACTCCAAAACCGTATTACTAAGGCCTAACCAATACCCCAAATATCCTACATATACATAGTCATAATTCAGGTGCTCTATGACAAAATCATGCAAACTAAAACACAACAAACTATTTGGCCTTCCTTTTCTTCCTATTCCACCTAAACTGTTCCCATATTTACCAGTATTTCACATGAATCTTTGATTCATTGAGTAGTATTTTGGATGCTCTTACTTCGTGAGGCAAGAACACCAGGACAAACTGCTTTTCTTTTATATGCTGCTGCAAAATTTTGAGGATAGTTCTCTGGATACTCTTGTTTGGTGAGACAAGAATACCAGAGCATTTTTATTCTTTTCAAGGGCTCATCTAAAAATTGCATGGCAATTCTATGTGTCAAAGATTTAGAAGGTGAGACAAAATAATTATGAATATTTAATTTGTAGATTCTGGTGTTAAGTACCAAAATCATGAGTCTATATTGTTGAGTGATGTTTGAAGAGTACCAGGAGTCGTACTCTTATAGGTATTGGAAATGTTAACCCAATTTACAGTAGTCTATGTAGTTGAGGGAAGTACAAGTAAAAGTCACCGAAATAAATTGAGGAAGATGAAGCAGAAGAAATGGAAGAAGCATAAAAGATCATAACGATATAGGATGAACCTTTCTTGACCAAGCAGGACATTAAGCGAGAAGAAATGGCCAAGAAAGTTGAGAGGAAGGCAAAGAAAGCGGAAGAAATCACAAAACAGAATGAAAAAAGTGGACGATGCACCTGCACCTGCCAGGACAAAAAGATAAAAGGAAGAAAAGGAATTTATAGACATATTTAAAAAAGTGGCAATTAACATGCCTATGCTTGAATTGATTGCTAAAATTCATAGTTATGATAGATTCCTTAAAAGTTTATGCTCTAATAAAAGGAAACTTCCAGGGATTAAACAGATTATCTTGACCCGGAATGTCTCTTCAGTATTTCAATCAAAACTTCCAGAGAAGTGCACAGATCAAGGCACATTTGACCTTCCTTGTAGGATAGGGAATAAGAAGATCGAGAAATCCTTATGCTATCTAGTAGTATGAGAGTAGTCATCCAACTTGCGTATCGATCAATTATACACCCCAAGGGAGTTGTTGAGAGCGTTCTTATCCAAGTCAATGATTTCATATACCCTGTTGACTTCTACATTGTGGACATGAATATGGACTTTTCCATAAACTCTACTGATGTCCTTTCTTAAGAACTACAAAAGCTTTAATTGATGTTTATCATGACTGTCTTTTGCTTGAATATTTTAGACAAACTATTAAGTTTAAAATGTATGACGCTATGAAGCATCCAAGGGAGATTCACAACTTGAATTTTATGGATGTATGTGAACCCCCAGCTGATGTAGTATACGAACTTAATGAGACTGGCCCTCTTAACTATGTTCTTACTAGGGGAATGGAACGAGAAAATCTGAAGTAGATGAAGGAAGAGCTAATCATTGGCAAAGATTTATTAGAAATTGTGCAGGAGCTTAACGTTTTAGGGCCTTTGTTTAAAGAAGCAATCAATTCTGAGCTTCCACAAGTTTATAATAAACTCCTACCTTCTATTGTGCAGGCACCAGAAATCGAGCTCAAGAAGCTTCCAGATCATCTAAAGAATGCCTTTCTTGGTCAAGAATCCACATTGTCAGTTATAATTTCTAGTAAATTGACCAAGGAAGAGGAATAACGATTGGTGGATTTGCTCCAGCAGTACAACGAAGCAATTGGGTGGATGATTGCGGACATCAAGGGGATATCACCAACCTTCAGAACCCACAAAATCCACATAGAGGAGGATAAGAAGACAACCAGATACCCACAAAGGAGGCTCAATCCTCCTATGATGGAAGTAGTCAGGAAAGAATCCTCAAGCTCCTGGATGCAGGAGTAATCTATCCAATTTCTAATAGCGATTGGGTTTCCCCTGTCTAGGTAGTTCCCAAGAAGACCAGAATTATTGCGATAGAAAATGGGGATGACAAGCAAGTGCCAACGAGAGTTTAGAATGGATTGAGGGTTTGTATTGACTACAGACGCCTCAATAATGTGACCAAGAAAGATCATTTTCCCTTGCCCTTTATCGATAAAATGCTTGAAAGGATAGCAGGTAAATCTCATTATTGTTTTCTCGATGGTTAGTCAAGATTTCATCAAATTCCTATGGCACCTAAGGATCAAGAGAAAACAACTTTCACTTGTCCTTTCCGAACATTTGCATACAAAATAATGCCCTTTGGTTTTTGTAATGCACCTGCAACTTTTCAGAGATGCACGGTGAGCATCTTTTCTGATTTCGTAGAAAAGAGTATAGAAGTTTTTATGGATGATTTCACCATACGTGGAGATTCCTTTGATCACTCTCTTAAAAACCTTGAAGCGATTTTAAAATGATGCATTGAAACTAATTTAGTTTTAAACTTTGAAAAGAGTCACTTCATGGTTGACCATGGTATTGTTCTTGGCCATGTGATTTCCAAGGATGGAATTAAGTTAGACCAAGCAAAGATAGAAATTATCAAAGATTTGTCTTACCCCTCTTCTGTTAGAGAGGTTCGTTCTTTCCTTGGCCACACAGGGTTTTACAGGCGCTATATCAAGGATTTCTCCAAGGTAGCAGAACCCATGTGCAAACTATTTCAGAAGGATGTGGAGTTCGCTTTTAATGATGCTTGCAAGGAATCCTTTGACAAGCTGAAAGATAAGCTTACTACAACCCCGGTGATTCAACCACCAAACTAGAGCCTACCTTTTGAAATTATGTGTGATGCAAGTAACTCAGTAGTTGGAGTAGTACTTGGCCAAAGGAAGGGAAAGGAATCGCAAGTGATCTATTATGCATCCAAAATGTTGGGTGAAGCTTGGAAAAATAACACAACAACAGAAAAGGAGCTATTTGCTATCATATTTGCACTTGATAAGTTTAGATCTTATTTATTAGGACCTAAACTTATCATTTTCTCTGACCATACTGGTTTAAGGTATCTCTTGACCAAGAAAAAAGCCAAGCCAAGGCTTATTCGATGGATTTTATTTCTCCAAGAGTTCGACCTTTAAATCAAGGACAAAAAGGGATGAGAGAACCTGGTAGTAGACAATCTAAGTAGGTTGATAAGCACAGAGATAGAGCTTATAGTTGATGAATTTCCTGATGAACATCTATACCTTGTAAAAGGGGTACTTCCATGGTACCACAACATCGCAAACTATTTGGCCAAAGGTAAGTACTACGGTGAGTTGACTCCTTTTTAGAAGGCCAAAATAAAAAAAATACTCAAGGAATTATGTGTGGGATGATCCTTACATATGGAGAATAGGACCAGATCAATTGCTAAGAAGATATGTACAATTAAATGAAATTTCTTCTGTCTTGTATCACTGCCACACTTCTCCTAGCAGTGGACATTTTAGTGGGAAGAAAACTGCCTATAAGATTTTAGAAGCAGGTTTCTATTGACCCACTTTATTTAATGATAGCAAAAGATTCTACTAAGAATATGAAGAACTGCAAAAAATAGGTAACATTAGTGCCAGAAATCAAATGTCTATGAATCCTATTATGTCATGTGAAATATTTGATCTCTGGGGCATTGATTTTATGGGACCTTTTCCCAATTCTGGAGGTAATTCTTATATTCTGTTAGCTGTTGATTACGTGTCTAAATGGGTAGAGGCTAAAGCCACTCAAACATATGACGCTAAAACTGTTATATCCTTTTTCAAATCTAACATCTTTAGCAGGTTTAGAGTTCCTCGTGAGATCATTAGTGACCGAGGAACCCACTTTTGTAACAGGATAGTTGAAGCTCTGTTCAAAAGATATGGAATTATGCATCAAGTGTCCACTGCTTACCATCCATAGATAAACAGCCAAGCAAAAGTCTCAAACAGGAAAATCAAGTCCATCTTGGCCAAGACAGTCAACCCCTCGAGGAAGGACTAGAGCCAGCGATTGGATGAGGCACTTTGGACCTACAGGACAACTTACAAAACACGTCATCCTTCAGAATGATGTATGGTAAGGCGTGTCATCTGCCTGATGAGCTGGAACATAAGGCGTATTGGGCCATCAAAAGCATCAACACGGAAATGGAAGTTGTTGGAGAACAAAGGAAGTTGGACATCTGTGAGCTAGAGGAGTTAAGAAATTAGGCCTTTTGAAATCATGTGTGATGCTAGCAACTCGGAAGTAAGAGCAAGTCTTCGCCAAATAAAAGGGAAAAAATCACATATGATTTACTATACCTCTAAGATGTTGGATGATGCTCAAAGAAACTACACCACAGCAAAGAAGGAGCTATTTGCTGTGATATTTGCTCTTGATAAATTTAGGTCTTATTTATTGGGAACTAAAGTTATCATTTTCTCTGATCATGCAACATTAAAGTTTCTCTTAGTCAAGAAGGAGGTCAAGCCTCGACTAATCAGATAGGTATTGTTACTTGGCCAGAGGTAAGTTTTACGGTAAGCTCTCTGCCTATGAAAAGGCTACGATCAAGAAAGACTCTAGACACTATTTGTGGGATGAGCCCTATATATGGAGGATCGGAACTAAACAACTATTAAGGAGATAGGTACAAAATCATGAAATTCCTTCTATTTTGAACTTTTGTAATACTTCTCCTTGCGGTGGGTATTTTGGTGGGAAGAAAACTACTTTTAATGTTTTAGAACCAGGTTTCTATTGGCCCACTCTATTTGCTGATTGTCTTAAATTTTATCAATCTTGTGCTGAATGTCAGAAGACATGGAATATAAATTCTAGAAATCAAATGCCAATGAACCCTATTTTATCTTGTGAAATATTTGGTTTATAGGGCATAGATTTCATGGGACCGTTCTCTATATACCTTTGGCTATTGATTATATTTCTAAATGGGTAGAAGCAAAGGCAATAAGAACTGACGATGCCAAAAGTGTTATCTCCTTTCTCAAAACCAACATCTTTAACAGGTTTCCAAGAGGGGTCATTAGTGATCGAGGAACCCATTTTTGAAATAGGATTGTCGCAGCCTTGTTCAAGAAGTACAACATCACGCATCGAGTGTCTACTGGCTACCATCCATAGACGAATGACCAAGTAGAGATATAAAACAGGGAAGTGAAGTCCATCTTGACTAAGACAGTCAATCCCTCAAGGAAGGATTGGAGTTAGAGGATGGATGATGTACTTTGGGCTTATAGGACAACCTATAAGACGCCAATTGATATGACCCTATACAAAGTATTACCAAGAAGAATTTCTTTGTTAGACAGAAAGTTTTACTTTATGATTCCAAATTTAGAATTTTTTTCTGATAAATTAAAAACTAAGTGGCATAGAGCAACAAAAAGAGACCAAGAGACTCCTCCGGACCCTCATGACCTCCCAGACTCAAGCTTCCAATGTGAACCAAGCTCTCCTAGAATATCTATTTTTCCTAACCCAAAAGATTAACTATGCCTACCTCAACAAAGCTCCACCATCATCCCCTCCACCACCCTCTGCTTGATGGCCTTGCCCCAAGTTGTCTCTTTTAATTTTAATTTTTGTTCTTTTATTTTCTATTTTGTTTTTATTTTTTTTGTGTTTTTCTCTCCTACACATTGAGGAAAATGTGTCCGATAAGTGTGGGGGGAGGGGTTTTGTCTTGTATTTAATTGTTACTATGCTTATGTGTTTTTACAGTGTTTTGTGTGTTTAAATATTAATGCATGCGTTAGTTAAATTTTTCTATTTTTAGGTTAGTTTTAATTCTGCATGATTTTTCATTTTGCTTTTTGTGTGTTTTTAGCATTATTCCTTGCATGTTTCATGTTTTACGTGTGCACAAAAATCATAACCCTCTTTTTCCCTTGAAAAATTGCCTCAACACATTAAATGCCATGACACTTCACTAGTCAAATCCATATTTTATTAACTGGGCAATCGTATGAGTGTAACATGTTCAATACCAGTAACTGCATATCTCTTAATGCTAGTTTAACTATTGCCTCTCACCATAGACCCATGATTAGTTTAGCTTGGAGCTTAGGAGAGTTATTGGAGGAACACCAGAAAAAACTTTCTTGGCAAAGAAATTGACTAAGAATTTTGTTTTATCACGCTAAATAGTAATTGAATCATCCAGAAAAATATAGAGTTGTCAGTTTTTAATTCTGCACTGGTTGATGAGTCTTTCAATTCCTTGCATGTGATTGTGGACACCATTGGAACTAACAGGATTGTACGGTGTTGGTAATTCGGTACCATCACCCCTTAAGTAGGCGAAACTCCCAAAGTGTATTTAGCTAATCCCTTATTACCGGGCCGAACAAGCTAAGCTCGTGGTATCCAATGCTTGAACTTTATGTGCTATATCAATTGCGAAGCAAAAGGAACAGAAAAGATTCAAGGAATTGCGCAAAGGAAATGGAAAAAAAAAAGAAGTGCAAATAGAAGACCTAAATGTAGGCATAACTTGACAATAATATGTGCTTATATGTTTAATTTTTTGTCCTGTGAATGCGCAATTGTGTGTTAGCAACTCTATATATTTCTAGATTAATTGGGTGAGACAATAATTTGTAATCAAAATGTTTTGTTCCGTCAACTTTGTCTTAAGTGCAAGGCTATCTATTGTGGTGCTATTGTGATGATCGAGATGTTTGGGGCATTGAATAGGGCCTGTTAATTTAGGATGGATTTGAAGAAGTGAAGTCTCTGTGTATTTTCTGTGTTGAGCCTGATTTTTGAGTCAAAACTTGAGTTACTGATTTTTAATTTGTATTTGTTTGTTTTCTGTTTATTTGAATGTTGGGGGGCAAGCATTGGTTTATGTGTGGGGGATTTGATTGGACTTAATTTGTGGTATTTTTTACCACCTGTTTTCATGCTTTTTGAATGGTGATTCTACTAATATGAGTACAATTTCCATTCTTTTTGCAGAAAGCAATCCTGGAGCATAAAGAGTAAAAAGGGGGCAGAAAAGAGCTATTTCTGGGCAGAGTTGAGCAAACACCTTTCTTGACTAGTCTATTGACCAAGAGGAGCCGTCTTGGCTGACATAGAATCCCATCCTCCGAGTGATACTTGAAGTCAGAAGTCTAATGCGATTGTGATTGCTAACCTATCAGCAGAAGAGTTGGAGTGGCATCAACCCTTCTTTATTCAGCTTGTAGACTTCTGATTAGAGAGGAAGACTGATCAAATACAAGTAGAAGTTTAATGAGGATTTATTTTATTTCTTTCCTTTTAGATATATTATGGAGGGAGGAAACTATATATAGTCTCCCTAAGGTTTTGAGAAAGTGGTCTTGGTCTGTTATTTTCTGTTTTACTTCTGTTTTTAATTTCAAAACTCCTTGCTCCTTCGTTTCTTGACAGAAATGGAGGATTCAATTTATGCTATTCTATCTTTTGTTTTCTTCAAACATGAGTATGAGCAACTAAATATATCTTTCTAGTAGAAGCGTTTAAAGAATGATCATGAGTTTGCATGAGATCTAATTATTCTTAATTAATCTTTAAATCTGCATTTAATTGATCTCTACTAGAACTGTATTGCACTTCCTTTTGATTTTAGCTATGGTGAGTCTAGAGTTGATTTGATTCTTACAAGTAGATAGCTAGCCTTGAGAAGCTAGTGAGAAAGGTTAATCTGATTTAATCCTAATTGATAACCGAGGATCCTAGGTTTGGAGTTGTCTTCCCCTAATCGATCATAAATCTAATCGATCATCAATCAATTTTAGTAAAGCTCTTAACCAACAAGGTGGTAGTTGATTAGGAATCATTTCTAAGCATACGTGAGACGATTTTGATACAGGAGGGAAGCAGGGGTCATAAACGTACCTTTATCCTATAGCAACTATGTAGATTGAAGATGAATACCTTTGAATCAATCATTGCTGCTCATGATTCATAGCTTGTTAAGATTCTATTAGGATCTCTTCTCTGATTGTTCATTTTTGACCTGTTTCTTAACCAAGAATTATATTCTTGGAATGGACATTTTTACTTGCTTTATTTTCTTTACAGTCTTTAATTTTTAAACAAAATCCCCTCTATTTCACCTAAGTGTTACAACTGGTCTTTATAAGCATGCACGAAAATCATACCATTACTCTCTATGGACGAACCTCTGGCTATTATTTACAATTAATCTTGTGCTTAATAAGAATTTGTATTTATTATATTTTTTACGGAGTCGACCCCCATTAGCCAGGCTTCCGATTGGCACTTGTGATGAATTAGAAAGGGTCACTAGAAGCTTTATGCGGGGACGAAGCATAGATGATAAGAAGCTACCTCAAGTGGCATAGAGCAAATTAGAAAAACCAAAGAATTCTTATGGTTTGGAGATGAGGGATCTGGCCAGGGTCAATAGTTCCTATTGTATGAAAATATGTTGGTATTGATTAGTGACAATGAAAAGCTTTGGGTGTGTGTTATACGAGATAAATATAAAGCTCCAGTTGGTATCCCAAATGAGCTTCCTACTCAAAGATCATTGTCCATATGGTGGTGGTGTCCATCTGGTAGGCGTGGCCTTTTAGCAGCCATCAATTTTTTTCTAGCATTGAAGCCATTGGATTAGGCATTTTTTGTGAGAAATTATGGCCGAATATTGTTTTGTATTTTCTTTTGTCCAATTTTGTTAAAAAAGAAAATTACTTATGGGACCGTAAATGTATTTAGCAAATGAAGAAATATTTTCTTATATATTACAGTGGGTATACAACTATATATATATACACATACTACTTTCTAACACCCCCCCTCAAGCTGGAGCATAGATATTAATCATGCCCAACTTGTTACAAAGATAATTCACTCGAGGACCTAGAAGATCACCCAGTTGTTCTCCTATCTTCACGTAATGAGTGGATATGAGGTTTTCCTGAATCTTCTCACGAATAAAGTGGCAATCCACTTCAATATATTTAGTTCTCTCATGGTAAACTGAATTAGAAGCAATGTGAAGAGCAGCTTGATTATCACACTAGAGTTTTGATGGTGATGAATGTACTATACCAACCTCAGCTAGAAGTTGTCGCAACCATAAAATCTCACAGGAGGATTGTGCCATTGCTCTGTATTCAGATTCTGCACTAGATCGCGATACCACATTTTGCTTCTTCCTCCTCCATGAGATCAAATTCCCACCAATAAAGACACAGTAGCCGGTTATTGATCTTCTATCAATCTTCGACCCGACCCAATCCACATATGCAAAACACTCAATCTGGTCGTGACTATGGTTACTATATAGGATCCCGAGACCAGGTGCCCCTTTCAAGTAACATAAGATATGCTCTAGAGTTTCCCAATGCTTATCTGTTGGAGCAGACATGAATTGACTGACAACACTAATCGTGAAAGTGATGTCAGGACGTGTCACTGTGAGATAGTTTAGTTTCCCAACTAATCCCTTATACTTCTCAGGATCATCAAATGGGTCACTATCATCTTTAGTGAGATAGACATTATACTACAGGGCTTGGTTTCCAACTTTCCTGTTTCTGCAAGAAGATCAAGAGCATACTTTCTTTGAGATAAGAAGATACCTTTGTTGCTCTTGGAAACTTCTATACCTAGAAAGTATTTCAGCTGATCCAAGTCTTTTGTACTAAACTTGGTATGCAAGAAAGATTTGAGCGAAGAAATCTTGACACTGTCATCTCCTGTAATGATAATGTCATCCACATACGCAACAAGCAAAAGAAAACCAGCAGCGGATTATCTATAAAAAACTGAATGATCACACTGACTCTTTTGCATGCCAAATTCTAAAACTACCTCACTGAACTTTCCAAACCAGGCACGAGGACTCTGTTTTAGACCATACAAAGCCTTCTTCAAACAAACCCAGGTGGTTGCTCCGTATAGACTTCCTCCTGTAGGTCACCATGAAGGGGCGAATTCCTAGAAGCGGCCAAAGAAATGAATAACCTCATAGAGGATAATTTGGCCACAGGAGAGAAAGTGTCTGAATAATCCACCCGATATGTTTGGGCATATCCTTTGGCAACAAGTCTTGCCTTAAGTCGTGCCACAGAGCAATCAGCATTGACTTTCAGTGCAAAGACCCATTTGTATCCCATAGCCTTCTTTTCCTTGGGCAAAGTCACCAAATACCAAGTCTAATTATCATCCAAAGTTGTAATCTCCTTGAGTATTGCATTCGTCCAACTAGAATGACTCAATGCTTCCTTCACTATTATAGGAACAATAATAGAGTCTAGAGAAGGAATCAACGCACATGTCGATGGAGACAAGCCATCATAAGAGACAAAGTTGGCAATTGAGTAAACAGATTTGGATTGTCGTTTACCTTTACGAATACTGATGAGTAGGTCCAGATCATTAGGTGGAGGACATGTATCAATTGGAGGTGCAAATTGTGCTCGAGGATCACTACTAGGTAGGTCTCCCATAGCCGAGAGATCAAGAGGCTAAATCATAACACTTTCTCCAAGTGGCTTCTCAGAAGTACCTGCAGAAGTAGGCTGGTTCAAAACAATATCTCTAGAAGACTGATCAAGAGTACCAAAAGAAGGACCCAAGGAAGTAGGTTGGTGCAGGACAACATCTCTAGAAGACTGTTCAGAGGTACCAAAAGAGATCGTGGGATAGACAAGCTAGTCATCATCACCATCATCATCCTTATCCTGTTGAGTGGGAGTAGGATGAGATGAGAAGAACGGTATCTATTCTGAGAAGGCAACATCAATGGACACTGGATACTTCTAAAGGTCTGGAGAGTAGCATCGGTACCCTTTCTAAAGTCGAGCATATCCTAAGAAAACACACTTTAAAGCTTTAGGATCTAAGTTCGTGATGTGAGGACGAACATCACGAACATAGCAAGTGCTACAAAAAATCTTCGGCTCAATGGGAAATAATGACGTTCTAGGAGCAAGGATTGTATATGGAATAACATCACCAAGAACCGCATAAGGCATACGATTGATCAAGAAACATGTTCTAGAAACAACATCAACCCAAAACTGCTTAGGAACCTTGTTCTGAAATAAGAAAGCACGAGCAATTTCCAAAAGGTATCTGTTCTTTCTCTCTACCACACCATTTTGAGCTGGTGTATCAACACAAGAAGATTGATACAAGATGTTGTGCTGAGTCATATAATTCTGAAAGGATTCTGACATGTATTCCTTAACATTATCACTTTTGAGAATACGAACAACTATACAAAACTGAGTCTTGATTTCAGTACAAAAGGCACAAAAATGAGAAAATACCTCAGAGTGGTTTTTCATAAAATATACCCAAGACATTCTTGAGTAATCATCCACAAATATGACAAAATATCGAAATCCTAGCTTGGAGGTTACAAAGCATAGACCCCAACCATCAGAATGAACCAATTCAAATGCTGAATCCACACGTTTATTAGTCCATGGACCCAAAGAAGTGTGATGATGATTCGCAAGATGACAAGATTCATAATCAAGAGAAGTAGCAGACTTGAATTGTGGACACACTTGCTTGAGGTTCTGCAGACCCGGATGTCCCAAACGACAGTGAGCTTCAAACAAGGAGGTAGCACTGAAACACGTAACTGGCTTTTGTACCTAGGGATCAAGAATGTAGAGACCACTAGACACATGTCCTATACCAATGGCCTATTTTGTCACACGATCCTAAAATAAATAGTAATCGGGGAAGAAAGAGATGAAGAAATTCAGGTCTTTGGTTAGCTTGCTCATAGACATCAAATTAAATGTCAACTCTGGTAGACTAAGCACAGATGACATGGTAATAACATATGTAGGTTTGACAGTACACCCACAATATTACAAGTGGTGCCATCTACAATAGTAAGAGGTGTTGGTGTTGTGAATTTCTTAATGCTCGAGAAGACATTGGGATTACCTATCATGTGCTCGTTCGTACCAGAATCAACAACCCATTGGTTAGAAGCAGTAACAAGACAGGTTTTACCTGTCTCTGCTGAACAAGAGGCTACCTTCACATATTTCAGATACTAAGAGAATTTAGCAAACTCATCTGCAGAGATAGTGACAGTCTTTCTAGAGGAGGATCTAGGTACCCCGATAAGATTAGCTGAGTTAATCCTTTCACAGTAATAAGCTAATTAAAATTTCTCAAAATTCAACCAAATACGCAACTAACACAGTAAGAAATTAATTTCCACACCGAGTGAGATAATCCCAGTAGCCACACCAAGTAATATACCCCAAGTAATTCAAGAGAATAAATACCAAATTTTAGAGCAACAAACGGACCACCACAGAGTCCACACCAACGGAATACAGAGCAAATATAGTGTGACTGAACACAAATCAGCCAACCAAGCAGAACTAGTAGTAGATTCATAGTACAAAATGAGCAAGTGTATGAGCAAATATCAACATGAATAAACAATGCACAAATGAATAGTGACACACCCGCCAACGCGTGGAGAGGAGCGGTGGAGGCTTCAGCCGCACTTGGCAGCGCGTGGCGCAGCAAAATGGAACGAGTCCACCTGCTCCTGACTCGTGACGTCCTTCCTCTCCTTTCTGTAGGGGTGGTGAGAACAGCAGTGGCCGGGAAATTACTCCGAGCAGAGACAATAGTGGTGATAGACCAGGAGCTTCGATTTTGCTCCGCTACCATGTATTTAGCAAATGAATAAATGTTTTCTTACATATTACAATAGGTATACAACTATATATACTCTATACCTTCTACTCTACTTCTACCATCTAACATATACCAATATATATATATACTACTTTCTAACAGTATGTATTGATATAATTCGTATTGTATGAAGTATATGAATTTCAATTTCTTTAAGGAATTATTTAACATGATTGGTATTTCAGTTTTAATTTTGTTAGAGATTTTTTTGTATAGTAGTTTCCCACCGGTCAGCGCACATGAGCAGGGGTTTGTATCTCATATCATACAGTAGTAGATTGCCGGATCTGATTTAGGTCTGCATCATTCCCTCTGCAGATTTATGTATGTCGGTGGTTGATCTTATGTTAGGCAGTTTAGGGCAATGCCTATGGCTAAGCTCCGATGCCGAGCATTTTTGTTTCTTCATTAAGGTTTGTTTGGGAGCAAATCTGATGTCGTATGGCGTGAGATGTGCATCTTTGTGGCCATTCTGGTGTTTTTTTTATTGTTCATGGTTGCGCCCCACCACCAGTAATCATTTTCGGTGCGTGGTGGAGGTATTTTTTTGTGGTTGTGCCTTGTGTGATGGTTTGTAGAGTCAGGTGTCTGTGTAGGACATGCAATGGTTATCGGCAGGGTTGAGATGGCTGCAACCGACATTGGGGTGGTAGTGGGAATTCGACAATGGACCCTACTAATTATTTTAGATCGGGTTGTAATATAGCTAGATTCGCTAGGATTTGTGTTGATGGGTAGGGTTTAAATGAGTTGTTTGGTTGGTTAGATATAATTCATACTAACCAGCTGAAGCCCAAACTCAAAGGTGAGAGTAGACCTTAGGCCGAGGAGGGCATGCACTGCACCTTAGCGCACGCACACAAACCCTAGTAGTGTTCCGTCTAGCCAAAACGTGGAAGAAGGGTTCCGATCAGTGATCCATGATAAATATAAGGGGAGTTAATCGCATGCACCAAGGGTTCGTACAAGCGCAATAGACGCATTCATTGGATCCAAGTGGGTTTGAGTGAGGTTATTTCGAGAGGCTGACCTTGTGACATGTCTTTCAACATGTTAGGAAGGTTTAGGCCAAGTTTCAGCCCAAACGCATGAGTAAAAGAGAAGATGGCTCGAGAGAGTATTTTGGTGCGCATTGACCGAGCCAAGGGTCAAGCGACTAGACCATGGCTAGACCAAGACCGAGCCATTGAGGGTGCTGAAGTCGGAAGACATCTAGGAGTTCTAGAATAATTAGGATGTAATTATTTAATTAATTATTAGAGTTATTTCTTATTTAGGACTTCTATTCCTATTGTATTTAGAACTTAGGCTTTAATTAGATTTACTAGTTTTACTTAAACTTAATGCCTATATATAGCCGATTGGATTTATTAATCAAAAAGACTTAATTTTGATCAAATTGATTGTTAAGATGTGTGTCTTATGAGAGCTTTGCTCTTGTGTTCGTGGACTCGAATAAAACCCTAGGTGGCGGTGTCAAGCGTACTCTTGGCGTACCTTATCCCTACGAACCTCACTTGTTGATCAGCGGACTTAGGTGGATTCCTAGCATTCCTTACTTCATCAGGCGTTGTTCAACCTTGACTTGGAGATTGCCAGAGTTAGGTGGATTCCTACCGATCCTTATATCGACGAGAAGAGTAGATTGAGTTAAATTCTGCACAACTTCAAACCTTCCAACAACGATAGTCAATTCTGTGCATCCTAGCTATCTATGATCGTATCAAGGGTAGCGAGGATCGTATCATGTGGTAGCAGAGCTTAGCCATTGCAAGGTTTGATTTATATCAATCTATCTTTACTTTTGTTTTGTCATTTTCGTTTTTGGTTGAGTCGGTTTAGAAAACAATTTTTCGAAGTCAAGTTTTGTGTCCTTCTAAAAACAAATCAGAAGTGCAATTTTTCTAAGTCAAGTTTTGTGTCCTTGTAAAAAGAGTTTCATTTAGAAGTTTGTTTTTGTCTTTTGTTTATCAAAAAGTGTCATAAAAATCATTCCCCAAAGTGTCATAAAAAGAGTCACAAAAATAATCCCAAAAAGTGTCAATTAGAGTAACAAATTGTCCCCCAAAGTATCATTTGGATTTTTCTTTTAATTTTTATCCTGAGTCATGATGGAGCAATCATACATCAAGGTACAGTAAGAGGCCATTACCCTCATGCAAAATCTGAACACGAGATTTGATGTAATCGAGCAAAAATAGCAAGCCTCGGATGAGCGCATTAAAGAGCTAACCGAGAGGGTTGTTGGCGGAATGCCAATCAGACTGAATCTGAGAAGACCTAGAAGTCCCCAAGGAGAAGAGGCAGATGATGAGGAAGACCATGAGAAGGGTTTCCTTAGGTAAAGACGTGAGCTATGAGTTCCGAACGCCAACTGATCGTCACTCAAATATATTTAAATTTATCCTGATGCCTAAATACACAAATAAAGGTGTACAGGGCAAGACAGGGTTGAACCACAGAGATTGAAGGACTAATGATTCAATTTAAATGTATGACAAAGGATAAATGCAACTGAAAATAAAAGTAACACTGGGGTGTTTTATGTCGATTAATACAATTAAGCGACGCAGATCAGAGAGCCAACAAGAGCTAACAAGACAAATAAATAAAGCAGTTATCAAGGGCATGAAAGTAAAACACAATCCAGGGCAAGATAATCAAAAGCAATTCGGGGGCAAGAAAATAATAACAATTCGAGGGCAAGAAAATAATAAAGGTAGTAAAAGAGATATTAGTCTGATGGGAAGGGATCTTAGCAAAAGGTGTTCTCGGGTTGCTTTCGGGTTAGTTAATCATCGACGCAAAGATATTTCATTCTCATGCCCTAGACATGCTATAGGGGTCTATCACCTCCCCACACTGTCACTGCTAAAGAGATGACCTAGACACCTCGCCATCCTTCCAAGCTCCTCCCCACACTGTCACTGCTAAAGAGGTAACCTAGACACTTCGTCATCCTCCCAGCACTTCCCCACACTGTCATTGCTAAAGAGGTGTCGAGGGCATGATAACGACAGATAGGCAAATACAACAATAAGAATATGTTAAACACAATTAGGCCTCTTAAGTAATCCTTGCAACCCTTGAAACACCCTTTACTAAGAAGATGAGCTTAGCCGCTTATGCTAACAAGTAATAAAAATAAATCTAATAAATCTAATAAATAACATATAAGTAAAGAGACAAGAAAGCGAATGAAAGCTTAATAAATACTGGCCGGAGCTTAAAAGCTCCAGTTTGAAGAAGGATTAATGGTGGCGGCTGCTCCAACAAAAGGGAGGTATAAATCCCCAGAAAAGAAACCTAAGAGGCGGCTGCCAAAAACTAAAAATGAGATCTGATGCCTAAAACCCTAAAACTAAATGTATATATAGTGTCCAACCCACAAGAGGACAAAATCCACCTAAGGGATTACAAAAAGACAAATTCCAGCTAAGGGGAAAGAGTGACAGCACATGGAGTGTGCTGGAATATTTTGGGATCTTCTAGATGCGCATGGAATCTTCTAGAAACGCAAGGAATCTTGTGGGAATCTTCGAAGATTCCTTTCTTTGGCTTTCGATTAAGAACTGATGCAGAAGCGTTGCGGTCACGAGACTGCTCACTGGTCTGGTTAGCGTCGGGGGCACGACGACTAAAGAGAATATTCTTGGGGATCTGCACGGAACCTTCTGGAAGACATCAGAGGTGACGCGTGGGAGTACGACAACGAAGACACGTGGAAATAACGCTTTTGGTCTGTCCAGGGCTCGACGATGGAAACCACGGCAATGCCTCAATGGCAAAGTTAGTGTCGCAGGCTCGACAACTTCTTTTCTTCTAGACCTCGATCTTCAAAACTCCAGAAATCCTACCAAAAAGGCTCGTTTTTGCTCTTCTCTCCCTTTAGGCACTGATCTGCAAAAAGATGAGAAAAAGGGCAACTCAGAAGTATTTTACCCTCGAAAAGGCTGGAAATAAGATAGAAAAACCTATAATAAAGACATGCTATCAAATCCCCACACTGCCCATTGCTCGCCCTTGAGCAATCACAAAACTGAAAACTACCTCTAGAAACAGACAACACAGTAACCACACACAGGGATATTATGCGAAGTTTTCTTGTCAAATCGACGTTTTCCCTTGTCTAACAGTGCCTATACCCAGGGATATTATGCAAGATCAACCAGTGTCTAGCTAAAGCATCCTAATCACACAAGAAAGAAATAGGCATGGAAGCTCAAGTGCTCACAGGGTGCTGGTGGATATTGTGACTACTAATGTCAAGGCCAAGATATGGATATAAGGTTTAGCAGGCAAAAATGGGAATAGTTAGGTCTAGACAAGGTGCTGGTGGTTCATACTTGTTCAAAATGTGATCAAACGTGTGTCTATTCACAAAGGTTTTTAAAAATTGGGCAGTGACAGAATTTTGGCAAAAATTTAACAAAATTCTAAAAATTAAAAATCCAAAAAAAAGTTTAAAATTTTTGCAACAAAACAAGCAGGTAAGCACACGAATGAAAACATAAATAAATCCCTCCCAACACTTAGGCAGCGCATTGTCTTAAACGCGGGAAGGGCATACAAAAGAGTTCAAAAGAAATTAAATGAGTACAGTACATAAAATTAAAGGAAAGCAGTAAAAATTGTTTTGAACCCTCCTCGAGGGCAAGAAAAAGATAAGGGGAGGAGAAAGGGGTGGAACGACATATGAGATACCTCTAGTGCGGCCTGTTTAATCATCGGGACCTCGACGTGTGCTGACGGTCTAGGCCTGGTCAGGTGGGTCTGCCTTCAAGGGGTGGAAACCTTCTTGTAATAGCTCCAATCTATTGTCTTGCACTTTGGAAATGAGACCCGTGTCTCTATTCTGGATTGCAACTACGCCATGATCATACATCTTTGTGACAAGGTAAGGGCCGGTCCATCGAGGCTTCAACTTTCTGCAAAAGAGCCTAAGATGAGATTTGTAAAGTAAAACATGTTGTCTAGTAGCAAAGGTCTTAGGAGAGAGCAACTTATCATGACGAGGCATCTTGCCCTTGATCGTGTCATAGGCATGATGTGGAGCTAGATTGGCATTGGGCGTCTTGGCCTTGAAGCGTGTCAAGGCGGTGTCGGTGTCAGTTGGGGTGGGGGTTGGTGCCATGGCTTTGGGGATATCATGAGTGGGTACGAAAGCTACCGGAGCTAGCTGAGGGGCGCCTAGGACTAGTGAGAGTGTCTTGACCTCGACGATTATGTTCCCGTCGAGGGCACGATGTGCAAAGCTGTCAGCGTTAAGATCAGAAACTTGTGTAACAATAGGGGTTAATAACATCAACAATTGAGTGCTTTGAAGTCACAAGTGTCAAGGCGAAGGTGTCCAGCATGGTGGGCGGAATACTCCTGTCGAGGGCAAGATGTTGAAGATCACCAGCATGCAAGTGAGAAACTTTCTCAACAATAGGATCGACGATATCAACAAAATTAACACTAGAGAACTCAGAAGGATATTGCATGGACTCCAGCATGTTGAACTTGATGGTCTCGCCGTCGAACTCAAGAGTAATGGAGGCATCATGGACGTCGATCTTGGCTTTTGCTATCCTAAGGAATGGTCTGCCCAGAAGCATGTCCGAGGCCTTGACAGATTGGGTATCCTCCATGTCAAGAACGTAGAAGTCGGCTGGGTATATGAAATCTCCAACTTGGACCAAGACGTCCTCCACGACTCCCTTGGGACGGATGACGGATTTGTTAGCTAGTTGGATCGTGGTCCCAGTGGGCTTAGGGTTTTCAAGGCCTAGACTGTTGTATATCGTCAAGGGCATGACGTTGATACCTGCACCAGAATCACACATAGCTCTACCAATATCAGTAGTACCAATTTTACATGGGATGGAGAACATACCTTTATCCTTGCACTTCGGTGGTAGCTTTCGCTGCATCGCGGCCGTGACATTCACACCTATCATGTTACACTTGTTAGCACACCAATTTTTTAAAAATTTAGCATAACGAGGAACATTTTTAATAGCCTGCAGCAAAGGGATGTTAACTTGCACTTTGTTAAACATCCCAAAAATCTCATGGTCTTCATCATGCTTCTTAGAGTTGACTAGCCTTTGAGGGAAATGTGGCTCAAGGATTTTATGGATGTATTCTTGAGTGAACTCATCTCGCTCATCACTATTTTTTTGGGAGCCCCTTGGAGATGGGATGCAGTCTACCATGACATCATTAACTTCGGGTTTCTTTGCTGGAAGTTATTTTTCTTCTGTCTTGGTCTCGACAGTTTGTTCAGTGTCGAGGCCTGGATGGGCAAGCTCAGATATTTCAACATCTAGGCCTAGATGCTGAGGTATTGTCGAGGGCAGTTGAGTGTCGCTGAGGAGTGTCATGGCACATACGTTATGCCTCAGGTTGGCTTCTGTATGCTTAGGAAGTTTGTCCCCATTCTTCATTTCATTCATTTCGGCAGCCATGATACTCATTCGCTTTTGCAAATCCGTAACAACATGCTTGAGATGAGATGCTTCATTAGCCGACGGGATGGTGAAAGTCTGACCTTGAGGAGGTTGATGTTGGTACTGATTGTTGTGGTAACTAGGCATGGGTATGAAGTTCTGCATGTTGAAGAGAGGAGGGTAATTTCCATACTGATTCTGCTGGGGCGGCTATCTAGGGCAAGACATCTGCTGGTTGGTTACCCCACTGAAATTGGGATGTCGCCACACTTGATTGTACTTCCGGTCGTATGGAGTCTGGTTGTAGTTACCCATGACATTGACTTGAATTTCTTCAGGAATAAAAGGGCAGGCGTCCATTGCATGATCCATAAAATTGCAAATCTGGCAAGTCTTGCCCTGGACAGGTTGTCTTACTACCATATTCTGTAGGATGCCCGTGATAGTAGTCAACTGATTTTGCATTGCAGCCACTTGGGCGCCTTGATTGTTGTTGTTACTACTTCCAGGGATGGAATTCTTCGCCATGAGCTCAATTGTAGCTTTGGCAGTAGCTGGGGTGAGAGCAGTAAGAGAACCGCCACTTGCGGTATTTAGCAAGGCCTTGTCATGGGCCCGCAAACCTTCACAAAAATATTGGATGAGGGCATGCTCGGTGAGGTTGTGATAAGGGCATAAGGCTTGCATCCTCTTGAAGCATGCATAATATTGATCGAGATTCTCCATATCCGTTTGAAGAATAGATACCAATTCCTTGCGAAAGACCATGGAAGTCGGATAATACTTGTCCGTGAAAGCTTTTGACATTTCAGCCCAAGAATGAATGGATCTAGGAGGGAGATCATAGAACCAGTCGAGGGCAAGATCCTTGAGGGACCACATAAAGGCACGGAGCTTGGCGTGTTCAATACTGACATTGATTGGCTTCATAGCCTCACAAATAGAGTGCAATTGTTGGAGGTGACGATGAGGGTTTTCTTTGTCATGCCCACGAAAGAGGGGTAGATGATGCATAACAGCGAACTTGAGTGTCCAATCATGAGGAATAACGGGCCAGACAATACAACTGTTGGGCACCTCGGGAGCAGCATTGAGGTCTTCGACGGACTGATGATTGGGTGGAGGCGGTGGATCTGCCATATCGGGTATCTCGAGGTAGACAAACTCTTTGTCGTCAAGGGCAAGATGGAAGATCGATGTCTTGGTGCAGATCTCCTGGTCATACAAATAAAAGAGAGAAATTAGTACCGTTCAATCCCCGGCAATGGCGCCAAAATTTGATCGTCACTCAAATATACTTAAATTTATCCTGATACCTAAATGCACAAATAAATGTGTACAGGGCAAGACAGGGTCGAACCACAGAGATTGAAGGACTAATGATTCAATTTAAATGTATGACAAAGGATAAATGCAACCGAAAATAAAAGTAACACTAGGGGGTTTTATGTCAATTAATACAATTAATCGACGTAGATCAGAGAGCTAACAATAGCTAACAAGACAAATAAATAAAGCAGTTATCAAGGGCATGAAAGTAAAACACAATCCAGGGCAAGATAATCAAAAGCAATTCGGGGGCAAGAAAATAATAACAATTCGAGGGCAAGAAAATAATAAAGGTAGTAAAAGAGATATTAGTCTGATGGGAAGGGATCTTAGCAAAAGGTGTTCTCGGGTTGCTTTCGGGGTAGTTAATCATCGGCGCAAAGATATTTCATTCTCGTTCCCTAGACATGCTATAGGGGTCTATCACCTCCCCACACTGTCACTGCTAACGAGATGACCTAGACACCTCACCATCCTTCCAGGCTCCTCCTCACACTGTCACTGCTAAAGAGATGACCTAGACACCTCGCCATCCTTCCAGGCTCCTCCCCACACTGTCACTGCTAAAGAGGTAACCTAGACACTTCATCATCCTCCCAGCACCTCCCCACACTGTCACTGCTAAAGAGGTGTCGAGGGCATGATAACGACAGACAAGCAAATACAACAATAAGAATATATTAAACACAATTAGGCCTCTTAACTAATCATTGCAACCCTTGAAACACCCTTTACTAAGAAGATGAGCTTAGTCGCTCATGCTAACAAGTAATAAAAATAAATCTAATAAATAACATATAAGTAAAGAGACAAGAAATGGAATGAAAGCTTAATAAATACCAACCGGAGCATAAAAGCTCCGGTTTGAAGAAGGATTAATAGTGGCGGCTGCTCCAACAAAAGGGAGGAACAAATCCCCAGAAAAGAAACCTAAGAGGCGGCTGCCAAAAACTAAAAATGAGATCTGATGCCTAAAACCCTAAAACTAAAGTTATATATAGTGTCCAGCCCACAAGAGGACAAAATCCAGCTAAGGGTTTACAAAAAGACAAATTCCAACTAAGGGGAAAGAGTGACAGCACATGGAGCGTGCTGGAATATTCTAGGATCTTCTAGATTCCCATGGAATCTTCTAGAAACGCACGGAAAGATTCTGAGAATATTCTTAGGGATCTGCATGGAACCTTCTAGAAGACATCAGACGTGACACGTGGGAGTACGACAACGAGGACACGTGGAAATAACACTTTTGGTCTGTCTCGGAAACCACGGCAAGGCCTCGATGGCAAAGTTAGTGTCGCGGGCTCAACAACTTCTGTTCTTCTAGACCTCAATCTCAAAAAGGCTCGTTTTAGCTCGTTTCTCCCTTTTGGCGCTGATCTACAAAAAGATGGGAAAAAGGGTAAATCATAAGTATTTTGCCCTCGAAAAGGCTGGAAATAAGATAGAAAAACCTATAATAAAGGCATGCTATCACCAACCCTAGGTGGAGACTTGAGTGTGAGCCACCGTGGCGCGAGCGCGAGCCACCATGGTATGACAACGATGACGATGAGCGGGACCCATACATGCACCCTCGTGGACCTAGAGACCAATCTAGATGAGAGCGTTGACATGAGGAGGTTGAGCGAGAAGACACCTATGAGAGGCAAGGAGCTAATGCAAGGTATGGAGAAGGGAGAAGGTTTGGTAGTCAACTTGATGGAAACCTTGGGAGCATAAAGTTTAAAATCCTTCCCTTTGAAGGGAAGGATTACCTAGACGTGTACTTAGAGTGGGAAAGGAAATTGCAATCTATTTTCCTTTTTGACAACTACTCAGAGGAGAAGAACGTGAAGTTAGCATCGGTGGAGTTTAATGGATACGCCACTTATTGGTGGGATTCTTTGAACCAATTAAGGGAGACAGACCGGTTGCAACTTGGGAGGATATGAAGATGCTAATGAGGAAGCAGTTTATACCCACACACTTTCAAAGAGATCTACATCAGCGCTTTCAAACGCTAACTTAAGAGAGTAAGAGCGTTAGTGGTTATTTTAATGAGATGGAGGTTGCCCTAGCAAGAGCACAAGTCATGGAGGATATTGAGGCGTGACTCTCCGTCGAAACGGGTCAAAAATAATAATAATTTCTGATGCCTAGATGCACAAACTAATTTGCGTATAATGGTAACAGGGTCGATCCATGAGACACTGAAGTATGAAATCTTACCCTAAATATACGATGGAATGAAATGCACACACGGTAACACAAAAAGGGGGGGGTTTATTGGTCAAACAAGTCGACCAAAGATATCGAGGGCACGATAGCTAACAAAGACGTCAATAATAAATCAAAGGAATTATCAAGCATAAACAAAACAGATAAGGGGTAAATGACTTAAAATCAGATAAAAAGGAATCTTAGCAAGGGAATTTTCCCAGGTTACGTAGAGGACTCGTCAATCATCGACGCACATATAGTCTATTCTCACATTATAGACATGTTATAGAGGCCATATACATTTAGGCCTCCTACTTTCCTCTTAAGAGAAGTTACTCCCCATTTTCACTGTTAATAAGGCAACCTTGACATTGCGGCGTCCTCCCAGGCATGAAGTGGGGAGGCAATACTCACAATGCCCATGAAGATAAGGAAAGACACATCTAGGGCTAGATGCCTCTCAAATTGTCAGACTCGCGACACCGCCCTAATCACTCACTTGCCCTAGACAGAACGGACCAAGCTAATGAGAATCCATCTAGTGTCTACTCTATTCTAAGGCTTCGCGTTAGTTATAACTAAAGAAATGACGAAGATCTAAGATAGTAAATTAAAAGGTGATCGAGCTCCTAGCAAAACCATCTAGATCTAGCATTAAAATGGCAAGTGAATAAATATAGCGAAGAGAATATATTAAACACGATTTGGTCTCGTGACTACCCTCATACAACCCTTAAAACACCCTTGCTAAGCTAAGAACTTAGCCACTCATAACAATAAATAGCAAAATAGAATTAATATAAAGCATAAAAGGAAAGAACACAAAGTAAAAGAAAATGCGATAGTAATAAATACTGGCCGGAGCTAATGCTCCGGTTTGAAGAGTATTTCCCGCGACAGAAGGAAATGGGAGTGAAAAATCCCAAAAAGACTAAACAGGAAGGTGAGCGGCTGCTCCCAAAATGATTCTATGATCTAATAATGAGTGATGTCCTCAAAACCCTAAAACTAATGTTTAAGTACCCTCACAACTCACTAGAAGACAAAGGACAGCTAGGAGGAGGGACAAAATGGGAGGACGCCTTAAAGGAATATTCCTAGGGTAGCCAAAGACAGGATAGGGATAGACAGGTTGGGGGTAGATTTATCCTTGGGCTTAAAATACTCAGGCACAATCCAAAAAGAAGTAAAGAATTCGAGGGAGAGCCCGAGGAATGTTGGGTGTTCAAGGAAGAACAGAGCTTCCCAGCCAATATTGCCCATGACTTCTCGCACACGAGGCCCTACATGCATAGCATCCAGAAATTCCATGTCTAGGCACGCACAGGGGCTAATGCCTTTGGAATGAAACATTTGTAGCTTATTCAGGGAACCTGGGATGACGAGCAAGGAGTAGACGCTGAAATAGACGTCTTGCCCTCAACAGAGGATGGTCCTTCGGGGCCGCGTGGCTTCTTGGTTGTAGAGTCCTTCGTCGTGCCCTTGCTTAGGTCAGCTCCTTTTCTCTTCCGATCAGTCAGCGTTTCAGGCTCTACTGGGAATTTCACTTTTCCCTTTCTCATCGTCGAATGAGCCCCGACCTATTTCTCAGTAGCCGTTTTCTCTATGGCTTCTCTCGCTTCTCTTTCTTCATCATCTTCTTCGCCAGCCCCTTCATCACTCTCGCCAGTTCGCTCTTCACCGGCGTTCAGCTGGTCAGATTCTTCCTCCTTCGATTCCTCATCGGCTACAGGTATCTCGATCTCCTCTTCCCCCTCAGATTCAGAGACCAGTACCTCTTTTATGACCTCTTCCACCGTCAGCTTACGGGCAACCGGTGGCGACGCTTTGGCTTTCTTAGGTTTAGAGCTGGTGCCTGTGGAACCAGAGCCTAGACACACCACCCGACTGGATCTGGTCATGGTGGATGTAGGTGGAACAGAGATGGTGATTACTAAGTCATCAACGGCCAGAGGAAACTCCTCAGCTCGCGAGTCAGTGGGTGGCGAAGGATCTGGGGGTTGTGGGATAGTGAAATCTGGGCTAGGATTTTTGCTTAAGGGAGGGGTGTTTGAGAGGGTTTGGAAGGATCCAGGCGAGGAAGGAGGTGATGAAGTGATGGGGCTGTGAGGTAATGAGCTTCTTTTGTGAGCTACGCGTTTCATTCTTAGCATGGGGAGTGGTGATGGAGGATGTGGCTAGGGTTTTTTTGTGTTGGTCAAAATAGAGATGATGTGTTTTCATTGAAGAGAGAGATAGAGATGGAGACAATGCGTGAGAGAGAGATACTGACACTGATAGGGAAAGGAATGGGAAAAAGGGAAAAATGTGGAAGAGTGGAAAGGACAGAGAGAGAGAATCACATTTTCAGAGGGTTTGATTTTGTTCTCTTACTAACGTGGCGCGCGGGGAGAGGAAGTGAGTTGTGTTCTCCCAAATCCCAACTGCCAAAAGCAATCCTTTTCAAAATTGAAAAGGAGGCTAAGAGACGAAAAGAGATAAAAAAGCGGAATAAATAAGGAATAAATAAATAAAAAAAGAGAGATAAAGGGGACAAGATTAATTAAGAAGGAGAATATTAGTGGGGATTAAATATGGGAAAATGGGAAGCATTAAATAGGAAAATAAAACAAACAACCTAATTAATATAAGTAACTAAAAAAATAATAAAAGCAAAGAGAGAAGTAAAACAAAAAATAAAAAGGAAAAGACTTAAAGGAACACGAAAGCGTAAAAGTTCTCGGCAATGAATTAAAAGGGAATACAAGGATGAGACGAAGCGCGAGGCCTCATCTTTGGTGACCTATTTTGACGTCCACAGGATGTCTAGGGTTGGATGGGTGGGTTCACCACCTCTTCTACCTCTGTTGTGAAGGGTTTGAATTCTTCGTAGAAGGGTTTCAAGCGATGGCCATTCACTTTGAATATCGTGTCCGAGTCTAAACTTTGGATCTCGACGGCTCCATGGTCAAATACGACTGTGACCCTGTAGGGGCCTGTCCATTTGGATTTAAGTTTACCTGCAAAAAGTCTTAAATGTGTGTTATACAAAAGAACTTTCTGGCCAACAATAAAAGACTTTGGCAGGAGCAACTTATCGTGATAGGCCTTCGCTTTGTTATACAAAAGAACTTTCTAGCCAACAATAAAAGACTTTGGAAGGAGCAACTTGTCGTGATAGGCCTTCATCTTGCCCTTGTAGATAAGGGCGTTCTCATAGGCATCATCATGAAGTTCCTCAAGCTCTTAGATTTGCAAGCGACAGTGAGTAGGTGCCTCTCCGAGATTCATGTTAACCTTTTTGATCGCCCAAAAGGCATTGTGTTCAATTTCTATCGGGAGATGGCATGGCTTGCCATAGACCATTCTATAAGGGGTCATCCCAATCGGGGTCTTGAAGGTTGTCCTGTAGGCCCAGAGAGCGTCGTCCAGTTTTGAACTCCAATCCTTTCGAGATTGGTTGACCATTTTCTCAAGGATGGACTTGATCTCTCTGTTGGAAACTTCGGCTTGCCCATTCGACTTGATCTCTCTATTGGAAACTTCAGCCTGCCCATTCGACTTGATCTCTCCCGGTTCCAAAAATGTGTTCCACGATCGCTGATGAGGGCTCGAGGCGTTCCAAATCGATTGAAGATATTAGTGTGCAGGAAATTCGCAACCACTTTAGAATCATCAATTTTTGTTGCCTTGGCCTCGACCCACTTAGAGACGTAGTCGACGATCAGCAAGATATAGACGTTGTCAAAGGAGTTCGGGAATGGTCCCATGAAGTCAATGCCCTAGATGTCAGAAATTTCGCAAGAAATGATATTGGTCAGAGGCATCTGATTCCGAGCGCCTATATTACCTGTTGCCTGACATCGAGGGGATGATGTGCAATACATGTAGTTATCTTTGAAAATCGATGGCCAATATAGGCCAGCCTCAAGTACTTTTATGGTTGTTTTCTTTGCTGCAAAATGGCCACCTTCTGTCGTTGAATGGCAAAACTTCAAGATCGAGGGCACTTCATCCATTGTTACGCACCTCTTGATGAGCTAGTCGGAACAATGCTTCCATAGATAGGGGTTGTCCTAGACATAATACTTTGATTATTTCCGGATGCATTGTCTTTCGGATGGTGAGGAATCGGCATGAAAAGATCCAGTAGCGAGGAAGTTAGCTATATGAGAGAACCAAGGAAAATGGACTACGTAGGCAGGACAAGAGCGTTCATCAGGAAAAGTATCACGGATGGACACATACGAATCATCCTCTTGGGCTGGAAGTCTGCTTAAATGGTTTGCCACCAAATTTTCTCTACCTTTCTTATCCTTGATCATGATATCAAATTCTTGTAGTAACAAGATCCACCGAATAAGGTGAGGCTTAGCGTCGGCCTTCGTTAATAGGCATCTAAGGGCCGAATGGTTAGAGTACACGATAACATGCGTGCCCAAGAGGTACTGCCTGAACTTGTTGAGGGCATAGACAACTTCCAAGAGCTCTTTTTTTGTGGTCGTGTAGTTTTGCTGGGCTGGATCTAATAACTTGGAAGCATAATAGATAACGTATGTCTCCTTATCTTTCTTTTTCCCCAAGACGGTGCCGAGGGCATGATTGCTAGCATCGCACATGATCTCAAAAGGGATGGACCAATCGGGGGCTCGAATAATGGGAGCTGTGGTGAGTTTAGTCTTGTGCAAATCAAACGAAGCCTTACAATCATCATCGAATATGAGCTCCACATCTTTCTAAAGTAGACGACACATGGGTTGAGTAATTTTTGAGAAATCCTTAATGAAGCGTCTGTAGAAACCAGCATGCCCTAGAAAGGAACGAACATCTGTTATGCAAGAGGGATAGGGCAAGGACTCATTTACTTCAATTTTTGCTTTATCTACTTCAATGCCCTTGCTGGAGACTATATGACCCAAGATGAGGCCTTGATCGACCATAAAGTGACATTTCTCAAAGTTCAGTACTAAATTGGTCTCGATGCAGCATTGTAGGATTTTCTTCAAGTTGGCCAGACATTCAGCAAAGGAGTTGCCACATACGGTAAAGTCATCCATAAAGACCTTAATGCCTTTTTCGATGAATTCAGAAAAAATGCTAATCATGCACCGTTGGAAGGTAGCAGGGGTATTACATAAGCCGAAGGGCATTTGTCTATATACAAATGTACCGAATGGGCAAGTGAAGGTAGTTTTCTCTTAGTCTTCGAGGGCAACTAGAATCTGATTGAAGCCTGAATACCCATCTAAATAGTAATAGTGTGTCTTGCCCGCGAGGCGCTCTAACATCTGATCAATGAAGGGAAGGGGGAAATGATCTCTCCTCGTGGCCACGTTCAAATGGCAATAATCAGTGCAAACTCGCCAGCAATTCTGAATTCTGGTTGGAATCAAAGCACCATCTTGCCCTGTAGTGATGGTGATGCAGGTTTCCTTAGGCCCTACTTGAACAGGACTCACCCATAGGCTATCAGAGATGGGGTAGATAACTCCGGCATCTAATAACTTGAGCACCCTTTTTCTTTACCACTTCCATCATATGAGGGTTTAATCTATACTGAGGTCGACGGACTGTCTTGCTAGCGTCCTCAAGATGGATTCTATGGGTGCATAGGGCTGGTGACAAGCCCTTGATGTCGGCTATTGTCCAACCGATGGCTCTTTTAAATTCTTCCAATAAAGAGATCAATTCCTTCTCTTCTGGTTCGTCCAACTTATTGGAAATAATTACTAGAAGAGATTTTTCAGTACCAAGATAAGCATACTTAAGGTACGAGGGCAGGACCTTCAATTCAAGAATCAGTGCTTGCTCGAGGGAAGAAGGGAGTTTCACATGATCATCATGATGTGGGCAGACAACAGGAGGTTCTGGAGAAAGAATAGGTTGCTCCTCTAAAGATGCAACGGTTGAATGCAAGTTAGCTGGTGTAACGACTGTCGAGGGCAAGTTCTCTAAAGTTTCTGGTGTAAGACCCCTTGTTGAGGGAAAGCTGTAATGGATCAACAAAATTTAATTCAGATATTTCATCGACAAATTGATCAATTAAATCATCATAATTGAGGCTAGAAACTTTAGAAGGATATCGCATGGATTCAAGCATGTTGAATTTAATGATTTGGCCATCAAATTCAAGAGAAATGGTAGCGTCATGGACATCTATCTTGGTCGTGGCGGTAGCAAGAAACGGTATGCCTAGAAGGATATCTGTGGCTTTAACGGAACCACCACCCTCCATGGAAATGACATAGAAGTCCGCTGGAAAAATGAACTCGCCGACTTGGATAAAGACATCTTTAATAACGCCCTCGGGGTAGATGACAGAACGGTCAACTAACTGGATTGCAAGTCTTGTACTTTTTAGGGGACCGAGGCCTAGACGGTTATAAATCGTCAAGGGCATGACGTTAATGCCAACTCCTAAATCACACATGGCCTTCCCAACATCAACTGTCCCAATCTTACAGGGGATAATAAACATGCCCTGGTCTTGACACTTAGGAGGAATTTTCCGTTTAATGTGGGTTGAAACATTGG
This sequence comes from Viola odorata, assembly GCA_963691705.1. NCBI lineage: Eukaryota > Viridiplantae > Streptophyta > Magnoliopsida > Malpighiales > Violaceae > Viola > Viola odorata. Next base: position 35,289,913 of record OY829538.1, read on the forward strand.
TGCCTACACTTATCTTGTTGACCCTGGCCATATGGCATTTGTTGATGCACAAAGTCTTCAAAAACTTAGCATAGCGGGGAACACTTTTGATCGCTTGAAGAAGAGGGATATTGATGACAACTTTGCTAAAGATATCAAAGATTTCTCGCTCTTCTTTGTCCTTCTTGGACTTGACAAGGCGTTCGGGAACAGGAAGTTCAAGGATTTGGTGAATATATTCTTGAGTGAACTCGGGTGGGTTCGGATCATTCCGTGGAGATCCTCTAGGGGAACGGATACAGTCGACCATCACATCTGGAATTTTTAGCTCCTTTTTCTTTTTCTTAGGCTTGAGCTCAGATTCTGGAGATTGTTCAACATCGAGGGTAGGACGGACTGGAGGTAATTCAAGACCACTTTGGAGGGTCATAGCGCACGCTTCATGTTTGGGATTCGCTTCCATCTGTCCAGGAATTCTACCTCTATTTTTTTATTCCTTCATCTCGGCATTAATCACACTCATTTGCTTTTGCATTTCGGAAATTATACTCTTCTGATTGATGGTGTCATCAACGGGTGGAGGGGCAGAAGTCTGATCTTTAGGTGGATGTTGGTAGTGCTGATTATGCTGGTATGGAGGTCTAGGCCTGAAGTTTTACACGTTGAAAGGAGGCTGGGGCTGGGTACCATATTGATATTGTTGCTGTTGCGGTTAACTAGGGCTGGACGATTGTGGATTGTGAGACCAGCTGAAGTTGGGGTGCTTCTAGCCTTGGTTGTAATTCTGGCCATAAGGGATGTTGTATCCCCCAACCGCATTAACTGAAATTTCTTCTGGAATATACGGGCATGTGTCCGTGGGATGATCTATAAAATTGTAGATTTGACAGGCCTTGATCTGGACTGGTTATCCTGAAGCCATATTCTGAAGCATACCCATGATGGTAGTTAACTAATTTTCCATGCCAGCAACTCGGACATTTTGAGAGTTACTTACCACTATTTCGGAGGCAACAATAGTCTTGGCCATGAGTTCAATTATGGCTTTCGCTGCAGCTGGGGTACGGGCACAAAGGGATCCACTGGTTGCGGTGTCCAGCAAAGCTTTGTCATTTCACTTCAAGCCTTCATAGAAGTACTAGATGAGGGCATGATCAGTCAGATTGTGCGAAGGACATATGGCTTGCATTTTCTTATAGTGTTCATAGTATTGCCCTAAACTCTCGTTGTCCTTCTGAACAATAGAAACTAATTGCTTGTGGGTCATGCTTGTCGTAGACGCTGGGTAATACTTATCAGTAAAGGCCTTGGACATCTCAGCCCAAGAAGTAATAGATTGAGGAGAAAGGTCATAGAACCAATCCTTGGCGGCGTCCTTGAGGGACCACATAAAAGCTTGCAACTTAGCTTGGTCGATATCGACATTAGTGGGCTTCATGGCCTCCCAGACCGAATGAAGATGCTGTAAATGGCGATGCGTATTTTCTTTAGGCAATCCGTGGAAAGATGGAAGGTGATGCATAACAGCGGACTTGAGTGTCTAATCATGCCGGACAACGGGCCAGATGATACAGCTACTATGAGCTTAAGGGCAACATTGAGATCATCTATGGTCTGATCATTCAGCGGAGGTGGCGGAGGTGGTGGTGGTGGTTGATCTTCCATATCAGGAATCTGGGAGTTGACAAACTCAGCGTTGTCGAGGTCTAGATGAAAGAAAGGAAAGCCTTCAAGAAAAAGACGGTCGAGATTATCCAGATTGGAGAGATTTCCGTCGAGGGCAGGATGAGGGATTCCTCTACGGTTAATAGTTAGTCCCCTAGCTTGCCTTCGAAGCCCTCTTTCTGTTCTAGTAAGCTCAAAATCAAGTGGTAGAAGTTCTGGAGCAGATCTCCTGGTCATACAAGTAAAAACAAGAAATCAGTACAAATCAATCTCCCAAGCAATGACACCAAAATTTGACTCGCCGTAGAAACAAGTAAAAAATAATAATAATTTCTGATGCCTAGATGCACAAACTAATTTGCGTATAATGGTAGTAGGGTCGATCCACGAGAGACTGAAGTATGAAATCTTGTCCTAAATGTACGATGGAATGAAATGTACACACGGTAACACAAAAAGGGGGGTTTATTGGTCAAACAAGTCGACCAAAGATGTCGAGGGCACAATAGCTAACAAAGACGTCAATAATAATTCAAAGGAATTTACAAGCATAAACAAAACAGATAAGGGGTAAATGAGTTAAAATCAGATAAAGAGGAATCTTAGCAAGGGAATTTTTTTGGGTTGCGTTGAGGTCTCGTCAGTCATCGATGCACAGATACTCTATTCTCACACTATAGACATGCTATAGAGGCCAAGTACGTTTAGGCCTCCTACTTTCATCTTAAGAGAAGCTACCCCCCATTTTCACTGTTAATAAGGCAGCCTTGACGTTGCGTCGTCCTCCCAGGCATGAAGCGGGGAGGCAATACTCACAACACCTATGAAGATAAGGAAAGACACATCTAGGGCTAGATGCCTCTCAGTTTGTTAGGCTCGCGACACCGCCCTAATCACTCACTTGCCCTAGACATAACGGACCAAGCTAATGACAATCCATCTAGTGTCTACTCTATTCTAAGGCTTTGCGTTAGTTATAACCAAAGAATTAATGAAGATCTAAGATAGTAAATTAAAAGGTGATCAAGCTCCTAACAAAACCATCTAGATCTAGCATTAAAATAGCAAGTGAATAAATATAGCCACGAGAATATATTAAACACAATTTGGTCTCGTGACTACCCTCATACAACCCTTAAAACACCCTTGCTAAGCTAAGAACTTAGCCACTCATAACAATAAATAGCAAAACAGAATTAATATAAAGCATAAAAGGAAAGAAGACAAAGTAAAAGAAAATGCGATAGCAATAAATACCGGCTGGAGCTAATGCTCCAGTTTGAAGAGTATTATCAGTGACGGCTACAAGGAAATGGGAGTGACAAATCCCAAGAAGACTAAAGAGGAAGGTGAGCGGTTGCTCCCAAAATGATTCTATGATCTAATAATGAGTGATGTCTTAAAAACCCTAAAACTAATATTTAAACACCCTCACAACTCACTAGAAGACAAAGGATAACTAGGAGGAGGGAAAAAATGGGAGGACACCCTAAAGGAATATTCCTAGGGTAGCCAAAAAGGGATCTGGGAGGAATCCCGTGAGAATCTTGCTGCGCGCGTCCTTGAGGAGATTTCTGCACTTGCTACTGCGAATCTGGGGCAAAATGAAGCTCTGGATGGTTCAAACGAGTGTCATGGGAAAGACAACACGGTTGGCATCTAGGGCTCGATCAAAGGGAAACCGCTAGGCCTCGACGCTTTGAGATCCACGGCATAATTCCACAAAAAATGGGGGTATTTCTACATCTTTTCTCTTTGAGATTAGATCTGTAAAATGTATGAATTCAAAGGAAAATTGGCAGTATTATGCCCAAGATAAGCCTATAAATGTAGAGGAAAATATGCATAAAATACATTATATCAAGGCGACTATGGTGAGGTTTTTGAATGGGTTAAATCGGGAGATATCTAACCGCTTGGAGTTAACAACGTACAACTCTTTAGAGAATATGTTGCATATGGCGGTGAAGATCGAGAGGTAAAGGAAGACAAGGTCTTACCCTAGCGATGAGCAAAGTAAAGCATTGGCTTGGAAGAAGTCGACATGGGAGAAAGACGAAAAGAATGAAGCACCGACTACAAAAGAGGCTAAGAGCGAGAGTTCTAGTGTGCCTAAAAATAATATTGGTGGTAGCACTCCTTCCATAAATCCTCAGGGAGTAAGAGGCATTAGTTGTTTTAAGTGTTCCGGTCGAGGACACATTGCTTCGGCATGCCATAATAAGCGTGTGCTTATGATCAAGGAGAATGGCGAATGGGAGAGCGAAGATGAACATGTGTTTGAGATGCAAAAAAATAAGAAGATTGAAAGAGATAGCGATTCGAATAATTGTGTGGTTGAAGAATGTGAAGATGAGAAGTTGCTTATGGTTAAGCGAGCCTTAAGCGCATAACCTAGAGTCAAGGAGAAAGGCTTAAAGCATTGGACTAATTTATTTAACACAAGGTGTTGTGTGAATGGGCGAGTGTGTTCCGTGATTGTTGATAATGGAAGCTTCACCAATTCTGCAAGCGACTTACTTGTGAGTAAGCTTAGCGTTCCATTGATCAAGCGCGAGAAGCCTTACAAGCTACAATGGATGACGAACGAAGGAGAAATAGAGGTGACACATTGAGTCTTAATTTTTTTCAACATTGGGAGCTTCGATTGTGATGTGTATTGCGACGTGGTACCTATGAGCGTGAGCCATATTTGGCCATGGCAATATGACATCAAGGCGGTCCACAAGGGCAAGAGCAACCGATACAAGGGTAAGAAGGGTGGACGAAAATATATCTTGGAGCCTTTCTCACCTTCGGAAGTATACAAGGATCAAGTATGGCTTACTAAGTCATATTGCGATTTTGTAAGGGAAAAAGAAGAGAAAGACTCAAAAGAATTAAAATTCCTTGAGCAAAACAGCTCGTATGAAAATAGAGAGCATGCGTTGAACAAAAGAAGAAGAAACATGTTGCTTGTGTCTAATCCTAATTTATTTGTTTCTACTTTTTTCTTGTGATCGTTCATTTGGGCCGCAAAAGGAAGGTGATGTGGGTGAAGGATTGGAGTAGTTTTTGGTGATTGTTGAGAGAGTAAGGATGAGCTTACACCAGACTTGGTCGCCTACTCAAGACAACAAGACAGTCGCATGGAGAGACGATGGTTTGACCCAAACCACCACCGCGCACAAGGACACCACCATCGGGATGGATGTCTTGGGTAAACCCTTACCTTGTTATGTTTCCTTTGTTGAGTTTAACTTGAGGGATATTGTTGGATTTAAGGAAATAGATTCGAGGGTGAATCATTTTCAAGGGGGAGGGAATGATACGATCCTAGGCCCACGCACCATAAAGCAAGGCGTAGTCGCACCATGGCATCAAGCCAAAAGGGCCATAGCAAGTTGAGCAAGGTTAAAACAATGTCACAGGGTTGAGAGAAGGGTTATCGCACAGAGAGAGCAGACCTTAGGTTGAGGAGGACATGCGCCGCACGTTAGCGCACGCACGCAAACCCTAGTAGCGTTTCGTCGAGCTAAAACATGGAAGAAGATTTCCAATCAGTGATCCATGATAAATACAAAATAGAAGGGTGTCTTAGGAGTGTCGTGGCCATGTTTGAGGATAAACGCACGACTGGATAGAGAGATCGCTCAGAGGGACTTAATCGCATGCACCAAGGGTGCGTACAAGCGTAACAGGAACGTTCGTTGGATCCAAGTGGGTTTGGGTGAGGTTATTTCGAGAGGCTGACCTTGTGACATGTCTTTCAACATGTTAGGAAGGTTTGGGCCAAGTTTCAGCCGAAACACACGAGTAAAAGAGAAGATGGCTCGAGAGAGTATTTTGGTACGCATTGACTGAGCCAAGGGTCAAGCGACTAGACCATGGCTAGACCAAGACCGAGCCATTAAGGGAGCTGAAGTCAGAAAATGTCTTGGAGTTCTAGAATAATTAGGATGTAATTATTTAATTAATTATTAGAGTTATTTCTTATTTAGGAATTCTATTCCTATTGTATTTAGAACTTAGGCTTTAATTCGATTTCATAGTTTCACTTAAACTTGTACTAGGCTTTGCCTATATATAGCCGATTGGCTTCATTAATCAAAGAGACTGAATTTTGATCAAATTGATTGTTAAGACGTGTCTTGTGAGAGCTTTGCTCTTGTGTTCGTGCACTCGAACAAAACCCTAGGTGGCGGTGTCAAGTGGACTCTTGGCGTACCTTATCCCTACGAACCTCACTTGTTGATCAGCGGACTTAGGTGGATTCCTAGAATTCCTTACGTCATCAGGCGTTGTTCAACCTCGACTTGGAGATTGGTGGAGTTAGGTGGATTCCTAGCTATCCTTATATCGATGAGAAGAGTAGATTGAGTTAAATTCTGCGCAACTTCAAACCTTCCAACAACGATCATCAATTCAACACGTCCTAGCTATCTAAGATCGTATTAAGGGTAGCGAGAATCGTATCAGTACCTATAGGCTATTACTGTGGTACCCCCGTGTAAAATGATAGCCATGTATACCTTGGTGTACTTTTGTTGCCCACATAGCCCATGAACATTACTATCAATACGTTTACTTATTCACTACGCAAACATAAGTATTTGATTTTAAATGAAGTTCGCATACAAAATGATATTTAGTCGTATCTCTCAGTTATTTTATTTATTTTATCATTATAATTACTTAACAAACATTGTGGGTGTTACTAATGACCGAGCAAGGGTTGGTCTCACTTAAAGGCGTGCCTACGCGAACCATTCCTCTCTTGATTGCGTAGAACTAATTATTCTTTTATGGAAATTTCTGCTACGTTTTCAACTACTTTAACAATTCAAACTACTTCACAACGTTTGTCCCCTCATATTATCAATTTTATGAATAGGTGTACTTCATCATATGTCATGATGTATGTATGCAATGGAACATAGTGAAACGTTACACTCACTCAGCAAATAAAACAATTTATAGAACGTAGGTACGATCTGGTGCATTAAATCCACCTTATTAATTTCACAAACCATTGTGATGAATATTTTCTACACAGAACAAAAAGTATGTACTATGCTATTATGTAATAGCGTAAATAATGTAATATGTTTCCTTACTTAAAATGGAAAGAAGCAACTTAACATTTCTTTATTATCCAGTTTACGGATTATATATGATCACTCGCTGACCGGTTGTCGAAGCCGTCAAAAATAATAAATATAACCTGCTGCTAATGCACACAAAGGATTGCGTATAATGGTAACAGAGTCGAACTCAGGGACTAGGGGTAGACGCTCACTTTAGTGTATGACAAAGTAACCAAACTGAAACAGTAACAAGGGGGGTTCTTGAAGAGTTTGTTGACTAATGACTAAGAAAGCAATAACAAACAGAATTAAAATAAGTAAGAAATCATTAGAGAGAAGGTTCTCGATATAAATCTATCTCCGGTTGCATTTGTGGTATGCCGGTCATCGGTGCAGGGATCGACTATCCCTGGCTAGTAGATGTGTTGTGGGCACCAGGTACGTTTAGGTCCCCTGCTTTTCTTCGTATGAGAAACTACTCCAAGGTACGTTTATGGGGTAATCTTAACACTTCGCCATCTTCCAAGGTACGTTTATGGAGGCAATACTTAAAGGCCCATTAAGCTAAGGAAAGAGACACCTAGGGCGAGACACTCAGTACATTTGAGGCACTACCCTAATTACCCGTTAACCCAGCTGAATGAGACTAGGAACCCGATTACTTCTAAACTAGTTGTTTACTTTACCCCATAGCCTCACGTTAGTTATTACTACAAGTATTACTTTAACCACCTAGATCTAGTTACTAGTTGATCAGGCTTGCAAACAATCCTAGGTAATTTGACAGTTTCATGTTAAATGAATAAATACAATCCAGAGATGTTTTAAACTCAATTAGACCTCACGGCTTCCCTTAGAAACCTTCGATGATTCCTACCAAGAACAAAGAGTTTAGCCGCTCATATTAAAAATAAAATAAATAAAGTCCATAATTAAAGAAGAAGAGAATGGGAAAAAAAAACACCTAAATATTACCGGCCGGAGCAGGGCTCCAGTTTATTGTAACAGAAGTAGAGAGGCGCCGGAGGCGGAAATTAGGGTCTGAAATCCCCAGTCAAGAAGCGTCCTGAAAACCTAATTACTAAAAGTAGTTATAGAAATTACAAAATAAAATACTAATTCTAATTGGAGTAGTTTTTCCTAAACGGTCTTCTTGCCAAGAGTCGGAGATTCCTTAGATTAATGAGCGAATCTTCAAATCTTCTTTTCTCAGAAGTTTCCATTTTCTGTGCTACCTTCTCTGCTACCGCGAACCCGCAGCTGCAAGGCCTAGATGCTCAAATCCGTCTGAAATCTAGTGAAACATGCATCTTTTTACAATTTACTCTCCAAAAGCCTAAATCTGCCAAAAGTAAGGAAACAAGGATATTTCAGTAGCATCATGATCTAAATAGGCTTAGAAAAGGATGGTAAAATAAGCACAAAATGCATCACACCACCCACTGAAGGCGTCAAAGATAGTTGTATGAATTGATGTGAAATAAGGGTTGTATTACAACTTACTCTACCCACAATGGGCTTGCAAATGGTGGTAAGAGGATCATCCTCAGAGACCTCTAAGATCGTGTAGTTTTGGTTGAATTCCTCGTCACTGAAATTGTTTGGTTGATTCTGAACTGAAAATAAAAGAATAACAATTGAGTAATAAAATAGGCTTGGTCAAAAGCTTGGCCAAGGCAGAGTGTTTGGAATAAAAACTCAAGTGATGGGAAATTCCTAGTAAGGGCTATCTGAGAGCTCCGGTTCTTATACTTTGATCATTTATTCAATGTTGTTTATCTCTACTTCCATAGTGTTGTTATAGAATGCAAGGACTCTTATACACTCATGCTTCCCTCCTCTTCTAATTACCTAGCAAGTACTCCCATTCCTGGTAATCCTAACCAAAGAGCAAATTGCAGGCTAAAGGGTTTACTCTTTTGGCTGCTGTCTTGACTAGTTGTTCGCTTCCTCAATGGCTTAGGGGAAGACAACACCTAGCTCAAGCTAGCTCTCAGTCGAGGCCCTAGGTTGTCAATCTGGTCTGAACTATATCACTTATTTCCTACCAGTCTTCGCGAGACTGGCTGTCTACTTAGCCTATCCGGTTTCGCTCATCCCCTTTTAGGCTAACTGTAACTCTTCTCTACTAAAATTTAAGAATGATCAAGTCTTACTTCTAGTAAGTAAGCAATTTGTTAAATTAGGAAATAAAGTGATTACGAATGTAGATACTATTAAGAATGTTTAGATCTCACAAAGCATAAAAGCATGGCTCATCAGCCCTTACCAAGATAGATCTTTACCCGGACATACTCATGAAAGAAAGATGAAAATTCGATTGCATAAAGAAATTAAATCTGTAAATTCTAGAATCGAAAAATCACAGAGCAGTGTTTGAAGATGATCTACATGCAAAGAGAGAAGAAAGTCCCCTTCTGAAAGGGTTTCCAGCAGCTTATAAGTTTCACTGCTTCCTAGTCCTACTCTAACTCTTTCAAAAGTAAAAGATAAGGATAAAAGAAAAGATACAAATCTGAAATATTGTTTGTTTTGAAATTTAAAATATTATCCTAAGCGGGAGATCTAGTTAAGTATTCTTGCTGATAATCTTCAATGCAGCAAATCCCTCAAATCTCGTTCCCTGATTGCAATCGCCAGCTCACATCCTCGCACTCCTCCCAAAGTCTCCTGCTGCAGTTTGTCTCTATTATGGCTTGGCCAAGACTGCGGGCAAGATAGCTTCGGATGTCTGATTTTGTGCTCTGCAGGTGATGTTCTCCTTTTTATCAGCCTCCAAGTAATTTCTACAAAAGTAGAGAGAATCCATAGAAATCAATAGCTTTACTGTCCAAATTACAAGTAATTAGATAGTAAAAGTATGAGATATTAGTGCTCAATCAAATTCCCCCACACTTAAATCATGCTTGTCCCCAAGCATACTAACTCAATAAACAAAACAAAACCAAATAAAATCACACAAAAGTAAAAACCAGAAATCATTTGTTTGATCATTCATCCCATCATATAGAATGTATCAGATGCTTCAATCCATAACTCCATTCCGCATTACCCAGGCCTAACCAATACCCCCAAACAGTCTAAATTTGTATAGTGTCATAATCAGGTGCTTAAAAACAAAATCATGCAAGTAAAATGAGACAACTGATTATACCATCGACCCTTTGCCACAGAGACCGTCAATTCTCAAGCAAACATACAATTATAGAAAATAGAAATGTAGCAAATAGTCACAATAAATCTTATTCTTCTTCCTTCTTCTTTTTTTTTTTTTTTGAAGACTGGCTGTCTTTTTCATCACCTTTTTTTTCTTCTTTTCTTCTAAGCAATACAGATATATATGTTTTAGTAATTTCATGAAGTAAATATGCATGCTCACTCACACCACCAAAGGTACTAGCTCCGACCCTTAAGGGGTTAGCACAACACCGACACCCAGAACTATGTCTCAAGACAAATGGGAGATGCTGCCGAACCACCAACTCCATCTAGGGTGAGGGCATGGTGGTGGAAAAAGAACACAAGCAATCATACAGTGGCAAGTGAAAAGTCAACACATATTGCAAAATTTGGCAATCTATGTACTAAGATCATGACAAATCAATTGGGTGTTCCCCTTGCACAGCCTTGGTGTTAAGCACCAGTATTATGAATCTATACGGATGAGGTGTTTAAAAAGTATCAGGAAATGTACTCTTACAGGTATTGGAAATGTTAACCCGTTGGAATGCCTTAGTAACATGGTATGGAATTATGACATCAAGTATCCTCATTTTCTATGTGATGAAATTAATATTTAAAATACAAAATGAATTCTGTTTTTTTTTTGAAAAATAACACACGGTCTATCTAAAAGCACACAAAAAATCAAAACAGAAAAGGCATGCAAAAGACTCATCTGATCCTAGAAATAGGAAAACATCCTAAAGTGTCTTGGCTTGTGACTTGGCCAAGACAAACTAAAAAAAATCAAGCATAAAAATACTGTAAAAAGGCACACATAAAAACAGAAAAACACATATATAATAGAAAATTCTCACCCACACTTAGAAGATACATTGTCCTCAATGTGTGTTGGAGATGATAAGAAAAAGGAAAATAAAATAAAATAAAACAATAAAGGAAAGCTACGACCTGGGGGCAATTTAACTTGGAGGAGGGCATCTTGAGGTGCTGGAGCGTCCAACTTCTGGTGGAGAGTTATCATGGAGGGTAGAAGGGAATTGAGGCCTGTCATAAATTCCCTCAAGAGGGTGTTTGTCTCCTACTTGTGGTCTTGTTGTTGTGCAAGGAGTGTTTGCTGCATCTAGAGCTGCTGAGTCAGAAGGCATGTAGCCCATGATGGTGGAGAAATTGATGAGGATGCTACAGGGTCTAGCTCATTCAAAGTATCTTGGCCGTGGGCTTGGCCAAGATTCTCTACTGACTCATTTGCTGCCTATTCGTGGGGAGTGGAATCATCCTCTGAATACCTGATCGGCTTGGATACTTCCATTTGGTAGATGGCTATTTTCGTCCCATTGGCCAAGCTGAATCTTCATCCTTGCTTCTACGCCTCTTCTTTGCAGTTACTCCTAAGAACAAGCAGAGTTAGTTCGTCGAGACAAATTTGAACAACATTTATTTAGAAATTGAAAGAAAAATAGATTAAAAATAAAATGAATGAAAGGATCAAAAAGCATGGGTTGCCTCCCATGTAGCGCCCTTAGTTAATGTCCTAGGCTTGACCCATCTTGTGATCTTTACTCGCTGGCTGGTGGCATCTCCACCACCTCTCTTCTCATCTCTTTTGGAAATCCTTCAAAAAAGGGCTTTAAACATTGCCCGCCCCTTAAACACGACTCTTGTCTTCTCATTCTTTATGTCAACTACACCATGTGGATAAACATTAGTGACTAAATATGGCCCTTCCCATTTTATTTTAAGTTTACTAGGAAATAATTTAAATCGAGAATTATAGAGAAGGACCCTCTCCCCCGCAAGGAGAGGTTTTTCTATAATTTTCGTGTCATGATAATTCTTCATCCTAGTTTTGAAAATGAGTTGGTTGTCATATGCTTGGTTACGTAGCTCATCCAGCTCATGAATCTGCAGTTTTCTCACTTCCCCATCTTTCTCATAACTCATGTTGCACTTCTTTACTGCCCAGTACGCCTTGTGTTTCATCCCTATAGGTAGGTGGCAAGCCTTTCCGTACACTAGCTTATATGGTGTCATCCTGATTGGTGTTTTATAGGCCGTCCTATATGCCCACAATGCATCATCCAATCGCTGGCTCCAATCTCGCCTTTCTAGGCCTACTGTCTTGGCCAAGATAGACTTTACCTCTCGGTTCGATACTTCTCCTTGGACATTGCTTTATCGATGATAGGTTGTTGATACCCTATGAGTGATGTTGTATTTCCTGAATAAAGAGTCAAAAATCCTATTGCAGAAATGGGTCCCTCGATCACTAATGATCCCTCTAGGAATACCAAACCTGTTGAGAATGTTAGACTTGATAAATCCAACAACAGTTCTAGATTCATCATTTTTAGTGGCTTTCGCCTCTATCCATTTAGAAACATAGTCTACAACCAACAATATATAACGATTTCCAAATGAACATGGGAAAGGTCCCATAAAATTAATGCCCTGCACATCAAATATCTCACAAGAAATAATAAAAGTCATGGGCGTTTGATTTTTTGCACTTATATTGCCCACTTTTTGGCATTCGGGACATTTTACAGAAAAGAAAACTGTCTCAAAAAATATTTGGCCAATAGAAACCAGACTCAAGAATTTTTAGGGTTGTCCTTCTAGCCCCAAAATATCCACTGCATGCATGAGAATGACAGAAATGCAAATTGGAAGGGATTTCATCATCGGGTACACACCTTCTAAGTAACTGATTTTACCCTATCATCCATAGATAGGGTTCATCCCAAATAAAATACCTACCATCATGCCTAATTTTTACCTTGTCTTGAGTGGTCAACTCCCGATAGTATTTACCTATGGCCAGGTAATTTGCAATGTTTGCGTACCATGGCTTTGTCTCGACCAAGAAAAGGTGCTCATCCGGAAACTCCTCTCTCACTGGTTCCAGATAATCCTTTGTCAGACATCTACTAAGGTGACCAGCTACAAGATACTTCCTTCCCTTCTTGTCTTTAATTTCCAAGTCGTATTCCTGTAAGAGAAGAATCCAATGTATCAGTCTAGGCTTGGCCTCTTTCTTCGCTAAGAGAAATTTTAATGCTGCATAGTCAGAATATACAATAACTTTAGTCCCTAACAAATATGATCTAAATTTTCAAGGGCAAAGACTATTGCAAACAATTCTTTTTCAGTTGTCGTGTAATTCTTCTGGGCCTCATCTAGTATTTTTTAGGCGTAGTAGATCACATGTGGATCTCTACCCTTCTTCTGCCCAGGAACAACACCAACAGCTACATTGCTAGCATCACACATCAGATCAAAGGGCAGGCTCCAGTCTGGTGCCTGTATGATTGGTTTTGATGCCAGCTTCTCCTTCAGCTCCTCGAAGGCTTTCTGACAAGGTTCATCAAAATTGAACTCTATATCCTTCTGTAACAGTTTACAGATTGGTTCTGTAATCTTCAAAAAATTCTTGGTGAACCGATAAAAACCAGCATGACCAAGAAAACTTCTGACCTCACGCAAGCATGAGGATTAAGGTAAATTCTTAATAGTATCAATCTTGGCCTGGTCCATCTCTATTCCCTTTTTTAAAACTACGTGGCCAAGGACAATGCCTTGGTCAACCATAAAGTGGCATTTTTTGAAATTCAAAACCAAACATGTATCAACACGACTCTTAAGAATATTTTTCAAATTGAACAAGCATTGATCAAAATTATCTCCGTAAACGGTAAAGTCATCCATGAATACTTCAATGTTCTTTTCCACATAGTCTGAAAAGATGCTCACCATGCACTTTGGAATGTTGCTGGAGCATTGAATAGTCCGAACGGCATGCGTTTGTAGGGCAAGGTTCCAAACGGGCAAGTTAAGGTTATTCTTTCATGATCCTTGGATGCTACTAGGATCTGATGAAAGCCTGAGTACCTATCAAGAAAATAGTATTGTGACTTCCCAGTCAGTCACTCCACTATTTGGTCAATAAAGGGCAGCGGGAAGTGATCTTTTCTGGTCATTTGGTTCAGCCTTCGATAGTCTATGCAGACTCGCCATCCATTTTGTATCCTAGTTGTCCTTTTCGTTTCATCCTCTCCTTCGACCACTGTGATGCATGTCTTCTTAGGTACCACCTGCACAAGAGAGACCTAAGCACTATCAGAAATTGGATAAATTACCCCAACATCAAGTAATTTAATTATTTCTTTCTTGACAACTTCCATCATTAGAGGGTTTAACCTCTTCTGGGGTTGTCTAATGGATTTCTTATCCTCTTCCACATGTATTTTGTGGGTGCATATAGAGGAAGATATTCCTCTGATGTCCGCCCTTGTCCATCTTATCGCCTCTTTGTGCTCCTTCAGTACATCAACTAATCTATCCTCTTCATCTTTTATAAGTTTACTCGAGATGATTACTGGTAGGCTATTGGTTTGGCCAAGAAAGGCGTACTTGAGATGATTCAGCAGAGCCTTCAACTCTATCTCTAGTGCCTACATAATAGATGGTAAGAGTTTAGAATCAGTGGCTTGCAATGATCGACAACTCCCTAAGGCTCTTGTTGTCTCACTGCTGGACAAAAACTAAGTTCTTCCTGGTCGCTCCCGCCTTGGTTGCATTTCAATATTTATTGAGAAATGTTGAAGATATCTCGGCCCATGTGGTGATGGTGTTATGTGGAAGACTATAAGACCAGTTCCTGGTCGAATCCTCAAGGGACCAAGGAAACTCCTTCAGCTTGGCTCTCTCTATGGGAACAGTGGCCGGTTTCAAGGTTTCACATTGAAGGTATAAGTTCCTTAGGTGTGTGTATGGGTTTTCATTTGAGTGGTCGTGAAATTTAGTGAGGTTGGCTATTATGTTGGTCTTTAAAGACCAATCATTTTGTACTAGGGCTAGCTGAATACAAGAGTAAGTCTCTTGTTTGGCTCCTCTACTCAGCTCCCTCATAGTCCGCTCTTATGGGTTCTCTGCCATGACTGGAACCTATTCTTCTTCTTGGCCTACGGCTTGGCCAAGCTCGTTGTTGGAGCTAGAGTTTGTCTGTGAGCCAGAAACTTCTGATTCGCTCTCCTCTCATAACTTCCTCTTAGCTTTCTTCCTGATATGTGTCTCGGTGCTGGTGAGCTCTAGGTTGTATAGGATTAATTCTTCTTTTGAGGACTTGGTCATTAACTAAAGAAAATAAAAACAAAACTACAAACCACCATTAGAAGTCCCCGGTAACGGCACCAAAATTTGATCGCTCGCCGAAGGCGTCAAAGACAGTTGTATGAATTGATGTGAAATAAGGGGTGAATTACAACTTACAAGTCTCATCGCTTCTCCATGGTCTTAAACCACATTAACCCCACTCAAGGTACTACTCCCACCAACTTCACTCGTAAAGGTCTCTCCTTTATAATTATTTGTTGCAAGTAGTGGGACAGTTGTGCCTAGGCCGGACTGCATGGCCGTTATCAGAACATGTGGACTGTTCTTTTCAACCATTCACACACCCTGTTAAAGCCCCAACTGTACCCTTCAGCGCGTCCCTAGACCATTGCGTTCTCAACAATTACTATATTTTCTCTTTCCTTGCCCCTCTTGTATCCTGCCTCATATGCAACTTTTGCTTTTATGCTCAACTCATCTTCAATCATCTCTGCAGGGTATTCTGCCTTGTCACACCCAAGAGCAGCGACGTTGTGCTCTCCTATAAATCTATGTTTCTCCTTACCATGAATGCGAATAACCTCAGTTAGTCGATTAATTGTCCTTCTATACTACAATTGATGGATGAGCTAATTTCCCAGGTTGTGCTGCAACTCTTCAACAAATTAAGCATTTGCAAGACGGGAAACACTTAAGTGTAAAAATACAACATAACATAACATTATTAGTTAACACAACTTATGTATCCATTACCTCCTCTTCTATCGCAATGGACTCTCCCAATATTAGCGGTTGCTCAGTGACCCTGGACTTTGATAGTAATGTTTGGGTTCTCACCATCACGTTCGTAATTCCTTCACCCATGATGGGTTCATTGGTCAAAAGACTGTTGATGTTGGGATTTCCATTTCTAGGTAACTTTTCGGTTGTGCTGTGATTAATGAAAACAAATATTATATGGTTGTGTTACGCTACAAATTCAATAACCCATTGCTCATATTGAATACAAATAACAGTACCTATGCAGTAGAAGTTTTTCCTCAACCTAGATATCAATCGGCCTATGCAACGATGAGGACAACTAATAAAGCACCTACCAAACGATCCATATCCAAAATCATACAAAATTTATAGATCTCAAATAGATGAAGATGACATTTTCTACTACTTTTAGATAGAGGTTCGATGCTAAGCTAGCCTAGAAGTATGCCTATTATATGAGTTCCGACAGCATGCCAACTAAAATGTAAATTCTTTCTCATAATTTGTGAATGACACAAAAAATAAACAAAACCGAGTGAAGAGTAAGGAATTCCCTTGCTTTATTAATCCAAAGACGCCGAAAATCGGCACACAAACTCAATCACAGGTCGTCTCTTTCAGGTCCGTTAACTCCTTTCTACTTCTAACATAACCACTAAAAATATCCATCAAACAATAACGGAAAAAATATCAGAGTCACCCACTTCAATCGACAAGAATTACATTAGATTAAAGGACAGAGATACCTAAAATAGACATGGGATTAGTGACGCTCAAGGTGCCTATGGAGTGGGGTGTGGACGGTCGAGGTTGATATTTGGGATTATATTTCGTTCAAACATGTTGGTGTGACGTCGCTGTCAATACAAGCTTCATTGCTCTAGATGATTTCGACAGAGAAGATGTCGGTCCTGTTGGTCAAGCCAGCGGATATTGCTGGTACAAGAAGAGCTACAAGTTTTGTACTTTTAGGGTTAGAAAAGGATAATATGAAGACAAGTTTGGGCTTCTCGTTTTGTTTCAAGGTCCACTCGACTTCTCGTATGGGATAAGCTCTATCATAGGAAATGTCACCATCCAACCCAACCCGTCAAGTAAACTACCCATTAACACAAACCTTACCCACCCAACAAAACTTCTCACAACCCGACCCGCCTAACACCCACAGACAATCATGTTATAACCGCACAAGACCACCACTCCAGCCGCTGGCGCAAATTTATCTGAAAACCCGCCGACTTTCAATGAACCGGCACCAACATTCAGCACACCAAAAACACTCACGGCAACCATAGGTAAGGAGCAAAAGAGCCACACTATTGCCCATCACCATCACACACGTCGTCACCACCGCCGCCAGTAAACATCAAAACTAATACCCTCCACCAACAACACAAACCTCATCAGTCGCACCCCTAACCAACCGCTAACACACAAATACCTACACCGTATGTCGTCAGGGCCGACCGGGACATAACCATTGCTCATTTACACCAGCGGGACTATAGTATATGTACGGTACAAAGGGAGGTTATACGGATGCGTACAATTCTTAAACTTTAATACAATTGAAATACGATGAGGTTTATACAAAGACGTATCAAAATATCAATACAAATATCGTACAAACTAAAGGGCAATGAGGTAAGTTTGTTATTTTACATTTCTGGAAACTAATTTACGAAATTAAGTTCCCTACTATTAATTTGCCAAATTTCTCTCCTCATCCGACGGCTCCTGTCCGAGACTAAAATGGAGGCCATTAATTGACCATATCAGTTGATGGATACCACCAGCTGATGGACATATAGCACGATCCTTGTTTTTTTTTCTTTAGGGGCTGGAATGAAAGCACTTTTTTGGTCTGATATTTGGGTGCCAGGGATCAATTGCAAACGGCTGAACAATGCTAGTATGGAGGCTCCTATTGATTTGAAAAATCGCCTTATGGAAATCTTTGTTACTAATCATGGTAGTTGGGATTAGGGTCTTTTTGCGCAGTTTTTTCACCTGAGCAATTGTGAACTTGATTGCTGCAATAGTCCTGCCCTTGCCTGTGTTAGGTCTGGATACCGTGTTTTGAGGGATTTCTTCCTCGAGAAAGTTTACCCTGAAGTCTACATACGAATCCCTTGAGGTTGCCAGTCACATCTCTCCATCATTTCCTTAGAATTTCATTTGGCGGTGGCAAGGACCACAAAAGGTGCGCATGTTTTTTTGGTTATTGCCTAATAATGACTTTATGATGATTGTTGAAAGAGTAAGGAGAGCGCTGGAAGATTCTTCGTTGTGTCCGGTATGCGAGACAGCAGATGAGACCTCGCTTCATCTATTGCTAGACTGTGTTGTCACGTCGCAATTTTTTCATTTTATATTGCCAAATCCGTACATTCCCCGTTTCTTTGACAACGCCCTCAACTTGAAGGATTGCATTTTAGATAATATGGCTCCCTCCTTGCCATTGTTACAAGCGATGCAGTGGTCATTGGTGTTTTTCAGCAGGATTTCAAACCGCTCATGGTGGTGGTATGCTCTCTCCTACATATGCAAATTTGGCCTCTAAGGCCATGGAAATATATACTGCAACTGCCGGCTAGGTGCAAGATCTTAAGTAAGTGGCTTGGAAGTGTCCTACGACCGTGACTGTTAAGTTAAATTTGGATGCCTCGTTAGCTCAAGGCTCATGTTGTGTATTTGGGGGATTTACTGAGAGACTCGAATGAGAGGTGGATTTCGGGTTATTTGGTTAACATAGGTGGTTGTCCCATTATTCGAACGGAGGTGCGGGCTATGTTTCATTGGATTCAAGTTGCTAAGTTGATGGGTTTTAGAGGTTGGCGGTGGAATGCGATAATAAAACTGTAGTGGTCATGATTCTTAGAAGATGTTCCCTAGTTTTAGAGTGCATGGCGCTTGTGCTGAGCATTTGGGAAGAACTCTCTGCGGTGAGTTCTTATTCCATTACTCTTTCGTGCAGATAAATTTCAGGCGAACTTTCTCTTCCACTTGGCTAGTTCATTCCCTCCGGAGTAATCGTGCTTGATCAAATCCCGGGTGGACTTCGAGTTTGGCTCAGCCATGATGCGATAGGAGTTACTTACTAGCGCTAAGCGTGAACCCTCTTTTTTTCTTGGCATTACCATTCTTTATGTAGCAAAATAAAGTAATTAAGGGTAAAATAAAGTACTATACTCTCTAAATTTTATTTTATATATTTATTTTAAAACATTAAAAAAATTAAATAATTAAGGGTACTTATTGCAACTTTAGTAAAATTGTGAAAAATGACAAGAAGAAAAATAGAGTTAGTAGATAAGTAAAAGTAATAGAACTTAAAATTAGATGAAGATTTTTTTACTTTTTAAGAAAGAATTAGAAATAAATTGTTTCCATAATAATTTAATAAGTCAATTTTTATGGACTATTCACCTACATTTGTTAGTAATTTGAAACTCTCAACACTTAAGTGAAACGTAGATTCATTGATTGTATTGTTGGTGGTAAATCTACTAATAGGGACTCAAACCCAGATTTGAATACCACCTCCATATATATGGAAAAAAACTCTTTAAGTAAAATGTTACAGGTTCAATTTTTTTGTGTGTAAAACTTACCATGTGGTGTGCACTTACCCTAAGAGGGAGTGCAACTAAAATTAGTATTAATCTAGCATGGATACCTCTAGTTTACACCTATATTTTCATAACCGAACTAGGAGCTCAAAATGGAAGGGGTACAGGTTCAAAGTTTTTACGTTTAACCGAGGTTCGACATATATAGTTATATATATATTTATAGTATATTTTTTCCACAAAAATCTAAATTGCATTTTTTTTATTTAGCCATCTCATGCAATATTTATATGTATTATTAAATCAAAACTAATTAAATTATTAAATAAATAAATTTATACATGAAATAATTACTTTATGACCTTAGGTTTCATTTCCACGGTGATTAGTGGGCACGAGAGAGAGTGATGTTACTTTATTTCCTTAAGATTTTCACGTTTTATTTATTAATTTTTTTTAAAGGCATGATACGATGTAATTTTGACCAACATTGAAGGCATGTAGTGAACCTCCAAAACCAATTTTTTAACGGTTATTCAACGAATTCATCAATTTTTTAGTGGTTTTTAGACTAGTTTACCGGTTTTTTAGAGGCTTTCATAAAAAGTAATTGTTCGCCCATTTTAGGATCGGCCAACCGCTAGGTTAGAGGTTTTAGGGGGTTCGATCCTGAGAACATAGGTTTACACCTAAATTTACAAAATATTTCTCAAATTATTAGACTCGTAGCTTATATATATATATAGGTAATAAATATATACGACAGCGTAAGCAACAAAACTTTCATAATTGAAACTTTAAAGTTTCATAAATACATACTTAATTCATCGTAATTTAGTTATACATAGATACTTTAGAGAACGTAGCTAGTAACATTACGACATTCTATGAGACATTTAATTAAAATAGATTTATGTGAATTTCAAGTTTATAGTACAAATTAAGTATCCAACTTAAAATTTCATAAATATATACTTTATTGGTCGTAATTTACTTATTCTTGCATAATAATTATGAGAGTAGAGCACCACTTCCCTGCGGGACCAGGTGTTGCGCTGGTTGTCTCGACACTAGATCATCCATTATCCAGCTCTATGGGATTGAACAAGTCAACCGAGAGTATAAGCGGCGGAGCAAGTGCGAACAGTACAAGTTCAGGTGATTCAAACAAAGGTTAGGCAGAAACCACAATAGCACTGATCGTCAGTCAAATATACTTAAATTTATCTTGATGCCTAAATGCACAAAGTAATGTGTATAGAGCAAGTCAGGGTCGAACCACAGAGATTGAAGGACTAATTTGCTAGTGAACTAGTATGACAAGGCAATATGCAACAAATCTAACCAAAGTAACAATAACAGAGGGGGGGGGGGTTTTATGTCGATTAATAAATTAATCAACGCAGAGTAGGGGAGCTAACAAAACAGAATTGGAAAGTACTTATCTAGGGCACGAAAGTAAATCGTAATCCAGGGCAAGAAACGTAAAATGTAATCCAGAGCAAGAGATGTAAACAGATCGAATGCAGAAAAAAGTAATGAAAAGGATATTAATCAAATGAGACGAGATCTTAGCGAAAGGTGCTCCCTTGGGTTGTTTTCTAGGTCGGCTAGTCATTGGTGCAGAAGTTTTCCAGACTCATGTGCAGATCTGCTATAGGGACCGCGTTTCCACACCGCATCCCCTGCTTGTCACCCCCCGTTTCCACATATGAGGTGACCTTGACGTTCAGCCATCCTCCCAGCTACCTTCCTTGTCATCAAAAGGTAGCCTTGACCGTCCGGCCTGTCACGGCTCGAAGTAGGGAGGCTAAATTCAGAACGCCCATGAAGGAGAGGTAAGACAGATCTAGGGCGCGATAGCTCAGCTTGTCAGACTCATATCGCATACCCTAGATAACTGTTTACCCCTAGGTGAGGCCTCTCGCGCTGCCTCCCCTAGGTGCCTGCTCTAACTCCAGGGCTTCGCGTCAGTTATAACCCTGGAATATGACGTTACTCATGCAGAAATACTAAAAGATGATCAAGCTTTTAACATTTCTAGACAAGCATGTAATGAAATCGATAAACAGTCATGTGTCACAAGAGAATATGTTAAGCATGCATTAGACCTCTTAGCCGAACCCTACAACGCGTGGAACACCCTTCACCAAGAAAGGGGTATTTAGCTACTCATACTATAGTATAAACAGTAGGTATATATAATCATACAATGATAGAACAAGGAAAGTAAAAAGGGAGTAGAGTAAACCGATAGATTAATTAATAATCAAAGAGGAAAGTTGTTGACAATGGCTGCTCTTGGAAGAGGAGATGATTCCCAGAAAATAAGCACTGAAATTAATGTAAGAAATTATCCCTTGGAACAGTCGTCCTTACAAAACCCTAAAACTATGCTTATATAGCCTAAGCCTAGCTAGGAGACAAAAATAGCTAAGGGGAGAGGAAGGATCAATGAGGGCGTGACAGCACACGTCCTTGCAAAAGGAATATTCTAGGATTCCTGGCACGTCTGGCATCCTCTGGAAGCGCCTGGGATTCCGTGCGGATCTCAGAAGATGCTCTTTGGAAGAAGGCTCAGAACTGTCGAGGCCTTGAGACAGCGCACTAGTCTGGTTCGCGTCGAGGTCTTGACAACGTTCTTTCTTCTAGGCCTGGAAAATGGAATTCCTCAGAAATGCTCTAAAATAGCTTCTTTTCGGCCTTTTTCCTTCCTTGATGCTAATCTGCAAATAAGATTGAAATGAGGGTCAAATCGCAACATTGAGCCCCCGAAAGGGCTGGAGAGGAGGGTAAAATCTAGACTATGAAACGTGCTATCAAACATCCCCACACTGCCCCTATGCTCGCCCTCGAGCATAAACAAAATTGGAAAACACCTCATTCCTAAACATACATAATCAACTTCCAACACCTAGAATTGGCATACCATCCTACAACCTACACCCAACCAGAACACATCCAGACCTAGAAAACACCTGCATCAGGCTGATAGAATAACGACCCTATCAACCAGACTTTTCCATATCTAGCCTAGTCACCAGCAGTCCTCACAAAGATGCGTATTTGCACTCATACTCAGAATAAAATATGTGTTTAAGCTAGCACTCATGAATGCAATTAACACAACACAGGCATGGTTTGCACATCAATCCGAGTACTGTAGAACACGTGCATGGGCAATCAACAATCGGGAAAACATCGCATCAGCAAGAAGAAAGAAATAGGGTCGAAGGAGTTAGAAAGGTGAAAGAGGGGAGTAGGAGATGAACAGAAGAGAAATGAGGGGAGAAAAGAAGGAAAGAAAAGAAAGAACCAGGCAAAACCTGGTTGGATCCCTTGGCTGGGAAAAAGCGAAAGGCGAGGTAGCTTTCATCGAGGGCACGAGGTGATTCGGGGGCTAGACAAGGATCTTCTTTCGGGGCCTTGAAAGCTATTCAAATTGAAGCTTCAGATGCGGATTTTTCTTTGACGCTAGGTGCCTTTCTCCTCTTATTTTGAGATTAAATAAATTTTATTTTTATTTTTTTTTTAGAGTAGAAGAGGAGATGGCCCTTGATTCGGTTCCAGCATCGATGGTGACTTCTTTTTTCGCTTCCCCACACTTGAATGTTTCAAGGGGCTCGAATTGTATGAATGGTCTAGGGCTCGAAACTCTCTTATCTTGCCCTAGACTCCTGCTTTTTGCTCTGAAGTCTTTTGTTTTTATCTTCCTTCCCCACACTTAAACTCGCCTGCTCACTTTAGGTGTCTAGCGCTCGATGTTACCCTCAACAATTGCTACCTCACCTGCCAAGGAAAAAGATCAAGAAAAGGCGAATGGTTAGGAAAGAGTATGAAAAGAAGGGGAATGTCGGGGGCTCGAAAAGAAAAGAGAGAGAGATGGGAGAAAAGAAGGGAAGAGACATTGATGCGAAGTTTTCTGTCATTTCTAAGCTTTCCCATGTCCTAACAGTGACTATACCCAGGGATATCATGCAAACTTAGACTGCGCTTAGCTAAGCATTTTTTCTCAAAAAATAAAAGGCATGAAGTTCAAATATGCTCCGGGATCAAATTATGACTACTGGTGTCGTGGCCTAAATATAGATATAAGGGCTAGCAGGTCTAAAAATGCATGTTCAGGCGTAGGTGCTATGGATGTCATGCTTTTTCTATGCATCGAAAGTTGAAAAACACATGCCAAAAATGAGGGTTTAAAAATTTTCCTAGCATGGCTAAAAATAAAATTCGAAGATCATGCAATCATGCAGCAAACGTAAAAATAAACATGCAAACACACAGGCAATAAATAACTCCCTCCCCACACTTAGGCAGCGCATTGTCCTCAATGCGGGGAGAGTATAAAAAAGAGTTCAAGAAATATAAGTACAGTACAAAGCAAAAACAGTAAATTGTTCAGTGCCCCTTTCGGGGGCTGGAGAGATGAAATTGTTCGGGGGAGGGTTACTGGGGTGGAAAATTTCTCCGGGCAACTTCAGCCGTCAAAGCCTGAAGTTCCCGCAAGATAAGCTGGAGAAGCCTCGTCTGGGTCGGGTCATAGACGATGAGATGGGTCGGGGCTGGCTTCCTGATGCAGTATGCTGGCCTTGTCGAGCTGCTTCTGTTTGAGGCACTTGCTTTTCGGGGGCTGGGGGAATGGCATTGGAGCGGGGGTCCGAAAGATCTGGATAGTCAAAGATACCGCCATTCTTGGTCCCGAAAACCTTCTCCGCTGCTGGGGCACAACCTGGATAAAAGCTCAACACACCACTTGAATTTCCAAGCGCCTATGTTGGTCAGCGAGGCCTAGATCTGTGTTTACCTTTCGGATAGCCCAGAAAGCCTTGTGCTCTATCTCCACCGGGTATAACCCTGGAATATGACGTTACTCATGCAGAAATACTAAAAGATGATCAAGCTTTTAACATTTCTAGACAAGCATGTAATGAAATCGATAAACAGTCATGTGTCACAAGAGAATATGTTAAGCATGCATTAGACCTCTTAGCCGAACCCTACAACCCGTGGAACACCCTTCACCAAGAAAGGGGTATTTAGCTACTCATACTATAGTATAAACAGTAGGTATATATAATCATACAATGATAGAACAAGGAAAGTAAAAAGGGAGTAGAGTAAACCGATAGATTAATTAATAATCAAAGAGGAAAGTTGTTGACAATGGCTGCTCTTGGAAGAGGAGATGATTCCCAGAAAATAAGCACTGAAATTAATGTAAGAAATTATCCCTTGGAACAGCCGTCCTTACAAAACCCTAAAACTATGCTTATATAGCCTAAGCCTAGCTAGGAGACAAAAACAGCTAAGGGGAGAGGAAGGATCAATGAGGGCGTGATAGCACACGTCCTTGCAAAAGGAATATTCTGGGATTCCTGGCACGTCTGGCATCCTCTGGAAGCGCCTGGGATTCCATGCAGATCTCAGAAGATGCTCTTTGGAAGAAGGCTCAGAACTGGCGAGGCCTTGAGACAGCGCACTGGTCTGGTTCGCGTCGAGGTCTTGACAACGTTCTTTCTTCTAGGCCTGGAAAATGGAATTCCTCATAAATGCTCTAAAATAGCTTCTTTTCGGCCTTTTCCCTTCCTTGATGCTAATCTACAAATAAGATTGAAATGAGGGTCAAATCGCAACATTGAGCCCCCGAAAGGGCTGGAAAGGAGGGTAAAATCTAGACCATGAAACGTGCTATCAAGCACCCAGTGAGCATTTTGAGCTTCCATGCCTATTTCTTTTCTTGAGTGATTAGGATGCGTTAGCTAGGCACTGATTGATCTTGCATGATATCCCTGGGTATAGGCACCATTAGACATGGGAAAGCATCGATTTGACAGAAAAACTTCGCATCAATGTCTTTTTCTTTCTTTTCTCCCTCTCTTCTTTTTCTCTTTTTATGCCCCCAACATTCCCCTTCTTTTCATATTCTTTCCTGACCGTTTGACCCTTTTTCTTGATCTTTTTCTTGGCAGGTGAGGAAGCGATTGTCGAGGGTAACGTCGAGGGCTACACATCCAAAGGACATGCAGACCAGTTCAAGTGTGGGAAAGCAGAGAAAGCCAAGACTTCAACGCAGAAATCAAAGTTCTAGGGCAAGAAAAGCTCAAAAATTTCTTCAACCCTAGTTCAATTTAAAGTAGAGTCGAGCTCCTAGAAAAATTCAAGTGTGGGGAAGCCGAAGAAGTCGATCACCGATGCTGGAAGCAGATCTAGGGCAAGAAATAAAAGAAAAAAATCAAAAGCCTCATGCCCCAGAAGATTCAGAGTTTCAAATGGTTCGTGCCCTCTTTTATTTTAAAAATAAATAAATAAATAAAATAAAATAAAATTTCAAAATAAAAAAGGGGGCATTACACAAACAAAATATATTCCGCATCCAGCGGTGCAGCAAGAAAAGAACTTCCTGCCCCCAAAGATGAAGACCTCAGTCTAGCCCCCGAATCACCATCGTGCCCTCGATGAAAGCTGCCTTGTCACTTCGCCTTTTTCCTAAGCCAAGGAATCCATCCAAGTTCTATGTGGTTCTTTCTTTTCTCTCAATCTATTTCTTTTCTCTCTTCATTCCTCCTCACTTCTATTTCGTTTCTTCCTCCTTTCTTTTCATTTCTAGCTCACTTTATCCCTTTTCTTTCTTTTTTTTGATTCGTTGTTCTTTCCGATTGATGATTGCCCATGCATGTGTACTACAGTACTCGGATTGATGTGCAAGTTTGAATTTGTGTTGTGCTTTGTGCATTTAGTTTTGAGTGGTAAACACTCATCCTTCCTTGCGAGAGTGAGTGTAAACACGTATCTGGTGAGGATTGCTAGTTGAGGGCCTGATGTGGGAAAGTTTGATCTTAGGGGTCGTTATCCCTCTAATTTGATGCAGGTGTCTTCTAGGTAAGGGTGAGTTTGTGCGAAGTATAGCTTGGTACTGGTTTGTATTTGTGTGTGATTAATTATGTTGTCTGTTTCTTGAGGCGATTTCCAGTTTTGTGAATGCTCAAGGGCAAGCATTGGGCAGTGTGGGGATGTTTGATCTCGTATTTTTATTATAGGTTTTTCTCCCTTATTTTGGCCTTTTCGAGCGCATGATACTTCTTATTTACCCCTTTTGCCCATCTTTTTGCAGATCAGTAGCTAAAGGAAGAAAAGAGCGAAAGCAAGCCATTTTGGAAGGATTTCTGGAGCTTTCAAGCTTTAAGGCCTAGAAGATCGGAGCGTCATCGTGCCCTCGACGCCAACCAGACCAGTGAGCAGTCTTAAGCCCTTGACGTATCCGCATCGGATCAAAGATCAAAAGTCAAAGAAAGGAATCTCCGAAGATTCACAAGGGATCCTAAGCATTTCTAGAAGATGTCAGGCGCTGCCAAAGACCCCAGAATATTCCCTGTCCTGGGTACGCCCTTCCTATGTGTTGTCACCCTCTCATGAGCTGACACTCTCTCTCCTTTAGCTGTATTTTATCCCTTAGCTAGTTTTTAGGGTATATAAGCTAAACTTTAGGGTTTTTGTAAGGACGGCTGATCTTAGGACATACTCTCACTTTTACATAAATTTTAGGGATCTGTCTTCCTCTTTTTTAGCACGGCCGTCAGTTTGTATAAGGGAAAGCATTGATTTCCTCAATCGATTTATTCTAATACACTTCTCTTTTATTTCTCTTAATCTCGTTTATGTTACTCTCTCCCTCTACTTACTGTTTATATTTATTTGATTATGAGTAGCTAAATACCATCTTCTTAGTAAAGGGTGTTTCAAGGGTTGTAAGGTTCGGTTAAGAGGCCTAATGCATGCTTAAGATATTCTTTTGTCATATTCAGTTGTTTATCGTTTTATTTCCATGCTCATTTAGAAATGTTGAGGGCTTGATCAACTGTTAATATTTCTGTGTGAGTACTGTCATTCTCTTGGTTATAACTGATGTGAATCCTTGAGTTAAAGTAGACACCTAGTGGGGACATCGCGAGAGGTCTTTCGTCTAGGGGTAAACGGTTGTTTAGGGTATGTGATGCTAGCTTGACACACTGAGATGTCACATCCTAGATTTGTCTTGCCTCCACTTCATGGGCATTTTGAGTAGTGCCTCCGTGCATTCGTGCCTGGGAGGACGGTGAAACGTCAAGGTTACCTCATATGTGGAAACGGGGGGTAGCTTTTACCTACGAAGGTAAGTAGGGGGTATTGAGTGGAAACTAGGTCCCTATAGCAGGTCTATTCATGAGTTTGGACTATTTTTGTGCCAATGATTACCTGACCTGAAATGCAACCCGAGAATACCTTTTGCTAAGATCTCTTCCCATCAGATTAATATCTCTTTTACTGTTTTTCTTATTTACTTGCCCTTGAACTGTGTTTAGCTATATTTCCCTTCATTGTTCTTTACTTTCATGTCGTCGAATATTTGTTACTTTTGTGTTGTTATTCGCAGTTTAATTATTTGTCTTATTAGCTCCCACTTCTGTGTTGATTGATTCGTCAATCAACATAACCCCCCTCCCCCCCCTGTGTTACGTTCGTATTTGGTAACATTTCTCCTCTGTCATACATTGAAACTGAAATATCTCTGTGGTTCGACCCTGTCTTGCCCTTTACACATTTATTTGTGCATTTAGGCACTAGGAAAATATAAGTATATTTGAGTGACGATCACTCAACAATTATCCTTTTTGATTTTATTCCTTACTCTCTATTTTCCTATTTTATTTTATTCCCATTTATTCCTTCCCTTTTATATCTTATTCCTTTTCTGTCACGCTTTCCTTCTTAATTTGAACTTTGAATTTCTTTAATTGATAGGGATTGGAGACAGTTAGGATTCTGCGTCAGTTGAGATTTGATGGGCCCCAATCACCAGGTGCCACATCCGCATGAGGACAACGACTAGTCCTCGCCATCCTTAAACAGGGAGTGCTTTCTTTCATGTTTCATTATTAATTCCCTTTTCGTCTTCACCTTTCTGCCTTCTCTCCTTTTACTTTTAAGACTCCCTCTTCCCAACACTGACTCTGCAATTCTCCATAGCTTGTTCAAAGAAAGTTGCTGCTAAGGCTGATCTACCTTCCGGTCAACGTTCTCAGGCCGCTCCGGTCGTTGTTGTCCCCACCACACCACCAGCGGTACCCATCCCTATTTCCACCGTTTCTATGCCACCTCATGTGGCCACGGCTCCAATCTCCCCACGGTAGCCGCAGACGACCACTCCAGTCGCTGCTACTACCCCTGTTGTTGTGGCGACAAGAGCACCAGCTACGACTACGATATCCTCCACCAAAACCCCCTCCGTTATGACCAAATCCACAAAACCAACCACTCTAGTACCCACTATCACTCCATCACTTGCCCCTTAGCCCAATTCCAATACCCCCATCGCACCGCCACCACCTGTGGTGGAACTCGTCACTCCAGCCGACAACGACGAGATGGCTATTACCTCCTCTAGTGAGTATGAAGATGACTCTGAGGAGGGATCTGAGGACTCCAATGAGACTGCCACCATCCAGCACCAACCGTCCACTGCGACATCCACTCCGCCGCCGAGTGCCTTCGGCACGGCGGCCGATGGTGTTGCTGCCTCCACTGGTGTCGATGTTGCCGCTTCTAACGAGGAAGAGAGCGGTGATGAGGAGGACGATGACGAGGCAGAGGATGGTGAGGATATGGAGGTGGATATCCAGGGCGAGTAGGTTGAGCCCTCTATTTCTGATGATGAGATCCAAGTGACTGGATCTATACCTGCTCCCAGCGGTTTGCCCCCGAGCCGGGGCATGACTTCCTGTGGGCGACTGATTGAACCCACCTCCTACGCCGAGGGGCAGACAAATCTGAAGAAAGTCAAACTGTTGGTGCTTATAGAGGATGACTAGGATGACGACGAGTATGACCCGTCAGCGATGGAGGAGACGGAGGAGGAGAAGAGGTTCCCCTGTCTCGACCTAAGCGCAAGGCCCCTACTACCCCCACTGTACCCACTCAGCCTCACAAGTCCTTGCGTACCTTGAGCAGCAAGGGCAAGACGACCATCGTTACACCCGCTGCACGATCAACCCATGCCAGAACAAGCACTCCCGTGCCCTTAGCCCAGATGATACCTGACCTTTCTTGATTACATGGCTGGTTAGATTTTCCTAATAAACCTAGTAACGATAGACTACTTGCTTTAGATGGAAAAGTCTTGCACCTTGCGCTTTGCTTGATTTTGAATTGCTTGACAATATGGGTGTGCCTGCTCGTGTGCGCCAGTTGATTAGAAATATTGGGTGGGATGTTCTGTTGATTTAGAGCATCCCACATTTTTAGAACTGAGTCATGAATTTTTCACATCTTTTTGGTTTGATGGCGATAGGTTAAAGCAGAAAGGAAAGGGTGGTATGCATCTAGGGGAAGATAGAGTGGTTAACTTAGTCAATGAGTGGTCCCGCCTCTCATTAGATCAGTTCAATGTGATGCTAGGGTTTGTGCAGGAGTCTGACCTGGGTGCCCCTTGGTACCTAAGTGCATTCGCAGCCTATCCCGCTACCTTCGATGTGGACGAGACCTTTATGAAGCTTACTGGCGACCCCAGTGCCAAGTATAGCTCCTGCAAGTCTAAGGGGCACCAGTTTGTTGACCCTGCCCTTCGCATCCTACACAGTGCCTTGCCATCACCTTTGCTGGCAAGATGAACTCCTCGGGCACGCTGTCCATACAGGAAGTTTTCTTCCTTTGGTGTATGCATAACAACCATAAGGCCAACTTAGGATATTGGATTGCTACTGAGTTGCATGCTATCATTACTAATAACAAAAATCTTGTCCTCGGTTTCCTTATTAACCGACTTGTTGTTGAACATCGTGGGTTTGTTGTGTCTAGATGTGATCTCTACTCACCCGTTAGTTTCAAACTGCTCAATGCTCGTACCCTTGATGGTATGGGCCATCTACACTTGACTGGTGGTGTTTTATATTTTAGTGCAGGCTACACAGGATCCTAGGATCGTATCTACATCGCAAGTAATGACATCGTCTTTGAGTGGCCAAACCTAGTAGCTAAGGTTCCTCCTACAACCTCTGCCTCTAGGACTGCTGATGAACGTCTTGGGCAAGATGCTTGTGGCTCTCCTGCTACTGCCCAGACCCCTCCTACCTTTGCTCAGACCAACGCCCTACTGCGCACTATGATCTCCCTTCTCGAGACGCTTCCTAAACAACTAGCATCGAGGCTGCGACCTCCTGCTAGCTCATGATCTCTTCTCTAAACTCAACCCCTTTTGCCTTTGGGTTGTTCTTATACATTTTAATTGTTGGTGAACTCCTTTTATTTTCCTCCTTTCCGTACTTTTTCGTGACCTATGTTTGAGTCCATTTTTTCAGCACCCAGGACGATGCGCTGCTTTAGTGTGGGGAGGGGACACTTATGTTTGTTTGTGTTTGTTTAGTTGACTGCATGTTTATTACTAGTTTACATGACTGCTTGCCCTTGCAACTGCATGTTTTCTTGAATTGGGGTTTTTTTTTAGTAAACTTGTTTTCAAATGCCAAATCAACACTATCCCTGTTTTCAAAATACCTTAGATGGAATGCACAGATTAGACCCACTATACGCGGAAAACTTCACCCACCCACAACACCAACTCCACTTGCACAATTGACTGCCTGTTAGCTCTTATGACTGCATCTAGCTCGAGTAGCTTGCAATCACTGAATTATACCCATGTGAGTGTTTTGAGACTCCATGCCATGTTCTTTTATGTGTGATAAATGCATAACTAGTTACTAGTTAATTTCGCATGAGATCCCTAAGCATGGACACCATCAGACATGGGAAAGCAACAATGTGATGAAAGACTTGCACTTTGCATCCTTCTTCTCCATTTTTGTTCTTCTCCTCTTTTTATCATCTTGCCCTAGCCATTCATATAACTCCCTTTTTTTCTGATCTTCTCACCCACTTAAGCTTTTTTCCTTTGTTCTCTCCTTAGCATGTGAGAACCAATTCTTTCGAAGGCAACAAGCAACATTTGGGGACTAGACGGAGCAAACATTTAAGTGTGGGGATCACTAACAACTAGGTCGAGGTGCTGGAAGCAGTCATGCGATGAGCAATCTACAAATGACGAATATTTGCTACTCCAGCCAAACAGAAGAAAAAGAAAAACATTGTATATGCTCCGTTTTGCTCTTCAAAATTAAAAATAAAAATAAAAATAATTAAAATAAATTTGAGAAAAAAAGGAGCACGAACGAAAGCAGAGGAAAGCATGAACAAAAGAAGAAGACTGCCAGTACCACCACAAAAGAAAGATCCTCTACAGCAGACTCACCCTCTTCATCTAGCCCTTGCTGTTGCCGGTTGAAGAATGCTTTCTCACCACCGTCTCTTTGTTTTCCAACTAAGGAATCTTTCTAACTCTGTTTGATTCTCCCTCTTCCTTGTCTTCTTCTTCTTCTCTCCATATTTACACCCATACGTTCTCCTTCTTTTCTCCCTTTTGTAAAGTCTTTTTGATTGATTGATTGCCCATGCATGTGGATTTTAACTCGGATCGCTATTGCAAAATTAAACTGCGTGCTGCGTCATTCGCATTTCAGGAGCACTAAACATCTAGCCCTGGTTCTGAGCGTGAGTGCAAACACTGTTCCCTTGTGAGGATTGCTCGCGGCTAGCTGATGTGGGAAAGTCTCTCCCTTGGTTTCGTTATTCCTTGGGATTGATGCAGATTTTATCTAGGCAGAGAGAGTATGTTTATTGGTTGAGGAGTATGTGTGCTACGTGTGGTTCTTCTATGTGCATTGAGTCGAGGCTGTTTGTTCCTGATAAGGGGGTATTTTTAAGTGTAATGCTCGAGGGCGAGCATTGGGGTAGTGTGGGAATGTTTGATATAACGCATTTAGTGCATATTTTTCCCTCTTTTTCTAGGCCTTTTTAGATCTTGATGCTACTAATATTGCCTTGTTTTCCCACTTTTTATAGATCTAGTCTTTTGAGGAGGGAATTCCTAGAAAATGCACTATTCACTAGATTTTGGACGGAATCGAGCAGCTAGGCCTTGCAACTGCGTGTTCGAGATAGCAACAGAGTCCGAACATAAAAAGGAAACTATTGAAAGAAGGAAATCTAGACGATCCGCTCATTATTCCCAAAGACTCCTAATTTTAGCAGAAGACGGTTTAGAAAAATTACTCCAATCGGACTTAGGATTCTATTTTTGTAATTCCTATAAATACTTTTAGTAATTAGATTTTAGGGGCTCTTCATTTTTGGCGCAACCATATACTCTCTCATTAACTCTCACCTCCGGGGTACTCTGTTCTTCTTGCAATAAACTGAAGCTTTATTAGTCATACACTGAAGTGAGCGTCTACCCCTAGTCCCTAAGTTCGACCCCATTGCCACTATACGCAATTCTTTTGTGTGCATTAGCAGCAGGTTTTCTTTATTATTTTTTACGGCTTCGACAACCGGTCAGGGTCATTGCTCTATAATCTCAATTAAGTTTAGGTTATCATGTTTTCTATAAAAACATTATATAGAATTAGGTCTTACACACTACATGTTTGCTCACTTTTAATTAAATCAAGCAAAAAATAGAGAGCTTTGCATGTAAAGTATGTTAATATTTGTGAACATTCTTTCTTGAATTTCACTTGTAAAATATCAATTAATGTTATGTTTTGAATTAAATTTTGGTTAATTTGGATAACCGAATACCGAACCAAATTTATTTTGAAATTTTAGTTCAGTACCTATAACTTATTAAATAGGATCAGTAATTGAGATTTGCTAATTTGGTTAACCGGTTACCGAACCGAAATTGCTAAAATTTACCGAACCAAACCGAATGACCACCCCTAGGAAAAAAAGAAAGCCAGTTTTGTCTTAGAGTGGTGGACAATTCCTTTTTTTTTTTAACCAGGATAAATCGGAACCGAGATGACTCAAATTTATAGGGCGACATATTTGACCGATATCGTTGTTATAGACCGGGGTAAATACTGGGATTAAACTACAAGTTTTTCATCCCATCTTTAGATATGGGATGTGACGACGATTTTGTAAAAAATTAGGCGTGTCGTGAATTTGTTTTATAAATCAACAAAATTACGATATTTTTTATTATTCTTTATTTATAATAAATCAAAATCTCTAGGGGTGCTCATCGATATTACCGAACTTCCGAAGTTTCGAACTTCTGATGTTCGGTAATACCGAACTTTTTAAAAGTCATACCGACCCGAATTCCAAATAACCCATACCGAACATAAATTTCCGAATTAAAATTTCAGTAAATTGCGGATTCCCGAAATTTACTGAAATTTCCGAAATTATTTCTAAGTCAGAATCAAAATTCATAAATTCATTCGTAAATACATAAATTCATAAATTCATAAGTCCAATACAATCCGATGAAATACATAAAAGTGACATATTCAATCTTCTGCCAATCCATATCAAAACATCAAAACATCAAAATGACACATTCAATCTTCTGCCAATCCAAAACGCACATAACACACACGTTCATCAAATTTCAGATTAAACCCAGTACAAGCAAAACCCTAGAAAGAAGAAATCGTGAAAAAAATAACAGGACCCAACTAAAAGAGAAGCTAAATTACTCACTTGACAGCCGCGGAGGATTGGTGGAGGCGAGTGGCGATCAGCGAGTGGCGTTGGAGGTGGTTGTCGAACTGGCGAGTGGAGGTGGCAATCGGGATTTGAGAGAGAAGAGAGAGTCGATGGAGACGCGATTTGAGAGAGAGAAATATGAGTCGTCGATGGAGGCGAGTGGCAATCGGCGAGTGGCGTTGGCGGTGGCTGTCGGACTGGTGAGTGGAGGACCGGAGGTGGCAATCAGGATTTGAGAGAGAAGAGAGAGAGAGCGAGAGAGAAGAGAGGATTGGTGGAGGTAAGGCGATCGGGATTTGTGGTGTGTAAGAATGCAGAACTGGGTATGGGCCAAGACTTGGTGAGACACAGACATGGGCAAAGGCCTAATGGCCCTAACCCCTTGGGTCAAAATTTCAGAAAGTTCGGATCCAATATTGATCCCGTACCAAACCGAACTTATAGTTCAGGTATCGTCTACCGATACCGAAATTACCGAAACTGAAATTGAAAAACTTTCGGGTCGGAAAATTAGAATTTCGGGATTCGGTAATTTTTCACACCCCTACAAATCTCTAGTTCAATATACGCAACACCACTCTACGTATATTCTTCAATTTTGTGCCTTGATTTTTTTTGAAAGGTGGTAGTATTATTAAAGGTTGCAAAGAAAATGACGCAAGATCAGTTAGTCCAGTTTTAAAACGCCCTCGGCGACCTCCTAATATCACTCCCAGTGTAACAAAACGAGTTTACTCTACCTCTACACCAATCGAATACAACCCTAATAATTTTGTGCCTTGATATATTGGCAAAAAGTGCACAAAGATTTGTGTGCTTTGAGTTCTTAATTTTCTTATTTACTATATTCTCAAAAAATATATATTATAATCTATTCTCAAAAAATATATATTATAATCTATTGAAAAGTAATCTAGTCGAGGAATATTTGTATGAATTATTTAATAACTCAACTGTCAAATCCAGTTAAATCATTGACTCGACCATTAGATTTAAGTTGTTCAATATCGCAAATGCTCTCGTTGAGAATGGAAGTAGGGAGTGCATCAAAAAGAAAGTATTGTGGGGTCGTTTTAGATCTAGTATAAGAAACCAATTCGTCATTTTAAACTGCATTTTAGATGATAGAAAAATAAAACAAAAATTAAAGCCATACCCTAGAATAAAAAAAGCAGATCCAAATCCAGCATTGTTCATACCTGTGACAAATTTTAAGGAACACAAGCAACTGTTATGGTATTCTACATTTTATCAACAAAAAAAAACTATGGTATTATACAATTAGTTTCTGCTGCTCGTGACATCCATGTAAAGAGCCTTCAATCCATCACAGTACAATTCTTTCACATTGATGACTGGAACTTTTTCTTGAAAAAATCTTTCATGAATTTATTGTTCTAGCCATAGTAAAATAATCAATTAGCCAAAACCAAAAACCAGCTAGTTTACAATCTTCAAGCTTTTGATTTACTTCCTCAGCACCAGTTTTTTGTACAGATCAAGGATATCTTTCTTCTTTGGACTCTTCAACTTGTCCAATTCAGCAGTAAAACCATGTTTATTGAGTTCTTGCCGCAATTTCACCACAGTTAATTTGGTATGATCCACTGGAACATCCTCCCTGCCTTCTACGTTTGACTTCACAATGAAATTCCCAACCTCTCCTGCTGGGTATTGCTGCATGAGCATATTGTTCTCTGCCTTTTCTGTTTCCATGCCTATCTCGTTGTCAATCTCTACATGTTGGACCAAATGAAAACCACCAGAGGGAAATTCTAGCCTTGGACGTTTCCCATGAACAGTATTTTTCAGATTTGGAGACGGAGTATATTGATTTAGATGGCCAGAATATGACACCATATGAAGTGAATCAGTTTTGTCAAATGGTGTTTGTAGTGGTAAGGCGTATGTTTTTCCCATCATCTTTTCCAGCGCGTGTGTCGCCGGCTCAGAGTCCAAGCTGTTCTTGAGAAGATGGATTGAGCTTATGTTTTGCTGAAATTTAGCTTTCAATGACTCTATCACTTGCTCTCTCTTTCACCATTGCTTCTAGTAAAGTGGCCTTAGATATTGCATTAGATTCAGATTCACGAGACCTCTCAGCTTCCCTGGCAAGAACCATTTTCTCTCTCTCCAACATTTTGATATGCCGTTGTGCACTTTCAATCTGGGTAAGCCTTTCTACTGCAAGCTGCTGTGCATCATCAAATGCATTTTGAAAAGTTAACAAATCTTCTTGTGATTTTTCAGCAAACTCCTTTGCAACCTTAATTTGATCTTCTGTGGCATTACACTGTTGATGTGCTTCCTCAAACCTTTTTATCTCAGTTTGGTACTTCTCCTCCAGTTGTTGTTTTTCATGGAACAATCCCTGAGCTTCTTCCTTCATTGTCTGAGCCACAGCATTCACAAACTCAGATTTCGCAGTTAAATCATTGATTTAAGCCTTAAAGTTTTTGATTCTATATCAAGTTTTGTTTCAGCAGCACCAATATCCCATGCATATAAACATGAAATGGTTTTCCTCGTTTCTTTCTCTTTCTTCATAAATATGTACAAAGAAACTGATATTTGACTATATCCGACTGAGATTTTAGAATCGGTGGCCATTTTAAGAAATGGTCTGTACACCCAAAAATTTTAAGATATACTAACCTTCAACTCAATCATCAAAGTGTTTAATCTTTGCTCCGCATTGTCAAGCTTCACTGCCTTCTCCTTCATCTCTATATCCTGTCATTTAAAGTTCAAGGAGATGATGACAGAATTTCATCAAGAGTTAGTAAAACAATAAAAGCATCTCTGAGACAGTAAAGAGGTTTTTGAACTCAGAAGAAAGATTCTGGCCTTAGTGTTTTTCGGACCAAAATAAAGCTTCACAATATTATGTATGTATAGGGTAAAACTTATCAGATTTTGACATTAGAAATTATATACCCATAGCATACATAAATAGGCATGCGAAATGAAGAGAAAGAGGGGCACCACCTTTTCTGCCAAACTCTTAGAGAACTTGGCCATCAAAGCTTCTTCTCTGTATTTCGTGTCCTCCACTTGGCATTCTTGCAAAATAGCTGCCTTCTCCATATCAGCCTTGGCTTCATTAACAGCAACATCATGCTTTTCTTTCCATTCAGAAGCTTCACTAACAGCAGCATCATGCTTCTCTTTCCATTCAGAAGCTTCATTATTAGTAACACCATGCTTGTCTTTCCATTGAGTGACCTCATTAACAGCAACGTCATGCTTCTCTTTCCATTCAGTGGCCTCATTAACAGCAACACCATGCTTCTCTTTCCATTCGGCAGCTTCATTAACAGCAAAATCGTGCTTCTCTTTCCATTCAGAAGCTTCATTAGCAGCAACCTCATGCTTCGCTTTCCATTCAGTGGCCTCATTAACAGCAATATCATGCTTCTCTTTCCATTTGGAAGCTTCATTAACAGTAAAATTGTGCTTCTCTTTCCATTTGGAAGCTTCATTAACAGTAAAATTGTGCTTCTCTTTCCATTCAGAAGCTTCATTAGCAGCAACCTCATGCTTCACTTTCCATTCAGAAACTTCATTATTAGCAACATCATGCTTCGCTTTCCATTCAGTGGCCTCATTAACAGCAATATCATGCTTCTCTTTCCATTCGAAAGCTTCATTAACAGCAAAATTGTGCTTCTCTTTCCATTCAAAAGCCTCATTAGCAGCAACATCATGCTTCTCTTTCCATTCAATGGCCTTGTTCCTAGCCAGCTGAGCTTGTTCATGAGCAGCTGCAAGTCTTGCTTCCGCCTCGCAACTCCCAAACTTGAGAAATTTTGCATCTACCTTAACCTGATTCTGTGTCTCTTCATATTTCTTTTGCCACTCCAAGGATTCCTTCTTTGCTGCATCCAACATTGCAAGTGAACCAGAATATCTCTCCTCCAATAACCTACACTTGCTCTCCAGGTCAGTTATACGACTCATATAGTGATGAGAGACCTTCTCTAAGTCACATATAGCATCTTCATAATGCTTTTATAGCATCTTCATAATGCTTTTTGTATTCTTTTTTAAGCTTTTCACTTGCTTCCAGCTGCTTTTGAAGTAATTCAGACTTCTCTGCCGAAACTCTATCTATCATCACCTTAGCATGGACGAAAACTGGACCTTGCAAACTGAACAGAACAGCATAAAAAATAAGCTGCAGCACAGAAAAAAATTTAACAGCTAAAATTCACTAGTTTCAAGTTACAACAGCCTTTAGCCAACTAGAATAGTCGATAACACACAAAATGCAATTTCCATCGAGGCCAAAGATGTAGTCCTAATTTGACAAAGCAGGTCATCTTATGTACTGAAGAATGGACTTATAGTTACTCTCTCTGCCCTCTCAATTAGGAACAAGCTTTTACTATTGTCAAGACATCTCAGCTAATGAAGAAAGAAACACCCTTTTGTTTACATTTTCACAGGAATTTATGGTAAAACCCAGTCAAGATGAGTTTGATGCTTAAATAAGAGAAGTTAAAACCAATCCACCGACAGGGTCCAAGGTTTACTGGTTACCAAACCACCCAGCTATCAGTACATAAGAAAAAAAATGAAAGATGATCAATGGTAGAAAACAAACAAAGCCCACCTTTTTTTAAGAAAAGACAAAAGCTTCTGCCATTTTTCAGAACCATGAACTGATTCCTCGTACTCGGAGAGAAGACCATCAAGAACCTACACAACACAGATGATTTGAAATTGGGATTAATACCATTCACATACAAAATACAATCTGATCACCACTTTCAATTGCATTTCTCCCTTCCACTCTCATTAAAACACATAAGTCAATAGTTCATCAGGACACAGATAAGTGATATTCATGAATATAATAATAATACAACGGAAAACGCAGAAGAGAAGAGAAGAGAAGAGAAGAGAAGACAATACAATACGCGTACCGAGAAGACATGTTCGATTCCAGCATCGGACACAAGGCAAGCTTGCTGCAATCTATTCTCCATGCTCTGTACGGCATGAAGATACTGTTCATCATCTATCTCCTTACACGAAACAGGAGAAGAGGAAGAAGCAGTGGCTTCCTTTTCTTTCATCCTGGGCAACAAACAAGATTGTCTGGTCATTTTAGGCGACAACTTTGGGCTTTGTATTTATACTTAAATACTTGCGTGTTTTTTCTCTCTTTTTTCTATTTGTTTTGCTGTTATGGGCTCGTTTTTATTGAGATGTAGACTTGCGAATTGGGCTTTTTGGATCCAATTCATACCAAATGTATTTCCACTTTGTCTGCAAGCCAGTTCAACGACATGTAATACAATATTTCAATTTCGCTGGATGTTCGAATCGTCGCGCATTATTTATTAATGAAAGAGAAGAAAAAAAAGGTTCGAATGATCAATCCATGAACTTTAAGGATTCAGGAATCCTACTAAATTACAGTAACCCATTGGTGAATAGAATTCCTATTACACTTAGTATTTGAGAAAACTATGTATATATCAGCAGCTAGAATCATAGAGCTGCGTGCGTGCGTGCGTTCGTTCTGTTCTCTCTTTCAGCTTCTACTCCACCATGTTACCATTATTCTCTCTGCATACCATTGAATACTACCATGAGACAGTCAGCCTCGATACCGAGTGGTGTTTACCTACAGAACACAACGTAGACCAAAAAGTAGCGATCCTTCAACTCTCCATCGATCAAAGATGTCTCGTCTTTCAGCTATACCACGCAGATTACATTCCCCATTCTCTCAGATCTTCTTGGCAACGAGCGTACACTTTCGTCAGGAAAGGGGTGAAGCAAGATGCGGAGAAACTTTTAGAAGACTACGTATTGCGAGTAGCCAAGACCAAGGATGTTGGTTACTGGGCAGCTAAAAAGTATGGTGACAGGGACATTCGGAGGATGGGGCTGAAGGCTTTGGTGTGCGAATTTCTTCAAAAACTGATCAAGAAGCCAAGGCAGATTACAATGAGCAAGTGGGATGATGAGCAACTTACTGATCCTGAGGTGGAGTATGCTTGCCTTGATGCCTTCGTCTCGTACATGCTCGGTGTGTTTCTAACCCTGCCCAGGCCTGAAATCCTGTACCTAGAATACTTGGACAATCCTGAGAGTCAAAACAAGAAACCAGTACTCCAGTACGATGAATTTATGTACACTCTTGATCCTGAAATCAGGAAGTATGCAATGCCGTACTTGGACTACATTAGAAGTCTCGGATCAAATTGATCAGCATGCCTTAGATGTTGCTTCTTTAATGAAATAAAGATCTCTAAGACTGTAACTGGAAACAGCATCCCTTTCTCATCTTTTGCTGCGATTGTCTTACTGTGATCGTGAACATGAGGTCAAAACACTATTGAAACTGACTGCAACTGGAAAACCATGTTTCTTCATCTCTTCTTTTTCCAACAATTGTCTTGATCAATGAATACAGCAATTAGTGATCATCAAGTTATACTGCAAGTACAAAAACATTGAAACACAAGCATAATGAAGCAAATATTTACACATTAGCCACAGAATTTTGAAGTTAATCAAGTCCCTCCTGTTCTATCCTCTGAATCAAATCTCTTTACAATCCTTTTATTGACTAAACTACAATCATAGATACCAAGTAGGGTATGGCTTGAGCAAAAGTGTACTAGAAACTCTGCATATCATAATGGCTTCCAGAATACC
Organism: Viola odorata; assembly: GCA_963691705.1. NCBI lineage: Eukaryota > Viridiplantae > Streptophyta > Magnoliopsida > Malpighiales > Violaceae > Viola > Viola odorata. Next base: position 35,330,516 of record OY829538.1, read on the forward strand.
ATAATCCATCATTACAAACGTAAGACTCTAAATTGAACACACACAAACTGCAGTAGGTTGGGCTCAAGCAAAACCATCCTTCTAGCTGACCCGAATACAGCTAATAACCCTTGCTCAAGAGTAGTCAATCATGAAAAGGAAAAAAGAAAACTACACTATTATTTGGATGCCCGTGTATGATCAATCCACTCTTCATTCTGGGGTTGCGCGAGAAACACATAAAATTACTAGCCTACAGAATTTTGCTTCCAACCAACCAACCAACCAGTCAAAAAAATCAATCAGTAGGACTCTCAAGAAAAAAACAGATAATTCGCACGAACAAAACAGCTATAATCATCAACCATAATACAGCAGCAATGGAAAATGATTAAGCTCAAGACAATAAATTATTTTCATCCACAACTTATTATCAAACCCAAAACAGAGAAACTATGTAATTAAAAGTAAAATCGAAATAGATAATAGCAAACTTTGGGTGTGATCTGATAGCTATTGTTTCTTCTTCTTGCGAAATATGTAAACATCAGCCTCTTCGTATGCATAATCGGGATGTAAATCCTGGTGCGGTACTTTCTCAATTTCAAAGACCACAGCACTCATTTCCCAAAATAGCACATCAGCTTCCGGTGACCTCACCTGATACCCCAACAAAACGACTCCATCATCCTTGACTAATTGCTCAAATGCACGCACAAGCTGTGGCACAGATTCCTCAATGTACACCACATCAGCGGCAATCACGAAATCGAACGGCGGATTCACCGCCTTGATGTGGTCGTCGTTGTTCCAATACAGAATGGACGTCTTCAACATCTTGGCGAGGGTTTTCTTGTTGCGCTTGAGGTTGTGCTTCAGCGCGGGCATGACTGGCGCAGTGTCGGTGAGGATGATGCCAGTGAGGCCGAGGAGGTAGAAGGCCATGCCAGCAGCTCCACAGCCGGCACCAAGCTCGACGGCGCGGCGGGAGCTGAAATCTAGGAGGGTGGTATAGGGATTAGGAGAGGTGGTGGTGGAGGAGGGAATGGACGGGGCCCAGCGTTCGACGAATTTGGCGAGGACGAGAGAGCAAGGCCAGACGGAGGTGCCGACTTGGAAGGAGGCGTTGTCTTGCTGGAGGGAGAGGAGCTTGTCTCGGATTGCGAGCTCTATTACTGGTGAGTCTGTGAATTTCATCTCTTCTTCTTCAGTTTTCCTTTCTCGTTGTGTTATGCACGGTGGGGTTTTAGGCATTTTGCTCATTTGGAGCTTTGGACCTTTTGGTAAATCTGGCATCAAGGGAATGATGGACTTTGGGCTTTTTATTTTAAAGGGCCCTTTCAAGTTTCAAGATGTTAGGATTGGCGTGTGCAATTATTTTCTGGGTTGATGTTAAGCAAGGGTTTGTGCCTTTGTGGGTATTGGGTAGATCTAATTTTTAAGTTGCATATATTTACACATGGAGGAATAGTCAAGAGGAATGACGTGGTGGTGCCACGTCATTGCATAATTATAAGTTTGCCACCGTTTGTAAATTTACGAAAATATCACCATGTCTCCTTCTTCATACCCTCTCTTCCTCTTCCCGATCTAGTGTTTTTCTTCCTCTTCCTCTTCCTGATTTTCTGCTCCTCCTCCATTCACGACCTCCCTTCCTCCCTCCTCCATTCCGCGGCCGTCATTCCTTCTCCCTTCTACCTGTCGCAATTGTTACTTCCTCCTCCATACCCGTGACTTCTTAGGTAATGGACTTCACTGTTTTTTCTTTTCTCGCTTTGTAGCTTTGGATGTAACTAATAGTTAAAACTATGATGACTTCTTAGGTACTGGAAGTTGTCACTTTTGGTGCATCCCGACAAATGTTCTCACCCTCAAGCTAACCAAGCTTTTATTAAACTGAATAAAGCTTTCAAAGACCTACAAGATCCAGATAAGGTGAGTGTCATTCTCTTTAGGATATCATTTGTGCTTGCTTTTGTGTGTGTTTTTGTTGTACTTGGTTGCTCCCTATGCATCTCCATGCTGGTTGATCAATTTCTCAATTGGCAGTTTTTGTGAGATTGAATATGCTTGTCTGTATTTTTGGTGATTGTGTTTGTTACATGGCCTCCTTCTTTCATGATTTCTTTACTTAGTCACATAATGCACATTTTTTGTTCATTAAAATTTGTACCCTGTTCAATCTTTTACTCTGCCACGGTAGCTAATGGATTTAGCATTACTTAGTGTGCTGAAACTTTGACAAAGAACATAGTCTCGGTCTAAAGAATAGTAAACATGCTTATACCAGGTCTCTAATTTATTACTAACGTTTGTCCATATCTGTTGTTTTAAATTTACTGATGGTCTAAATAAATTTCGAAGACATTTATTATACAATCTTAAGGAATCTCTTTCTTCTTGTACAGGTTGCTATTCTTTCTAGCTCTCTGTGTATATTGCGTGTGTTTCTGAAGCAACTCTTGAGTTGTGGAAGGATATCTGAAGGAAGGTATTGTTGACAGCTACACATATTTTCCTTCTTTATTCTTTAAAATTTCAACTGCATAATTCATTTAAGTTTGATCTTATCCTTGAAATAATGTTTTGAGGTTGCCCTATTCAAGGTTTCTTTCATTTGATTCAATTTGGACCAAACTTTATTACACATAATACTTGCTTTTTTTTTATTTTTGTTAACTTCTTTATGAAGTAACCTTGCATCCCTGTTGTTTCATCTTAATCAGAAACTGATAAAATGTCAAATATTATGTTCATTATTTGTATTAGTCATAAAAATTAAAGTTCAATTAACTGGTTTGATGCAACAAATAAAGTATGTTGGTTGCTAGTAAAAGGGAAGGGGCTAAGAACATCATGTTATTACATCACACTACAGTCAGTTGTTATGCATTTGTTTTCTAATTTTTTTCTTTTATTTGTTATGTTTGGCACAGACCTGAATGGTTTGTTGTGTGAGATCATGTGTTATGGGCATCTTTGCAAAGCTTGTTCACTTATATGGTTCCCTATGGCCATCATTTGATGCATGAATCTTTGAAGTTGAAGTTGGGCTTCCTTTTTTTTACTTTTAAATTTAAACGGAATTGACAATATTTGCACAGTTTAAACTGAATTTCCTTTTCCCTGTAAAGTTTAAACTGAATAAAAACATGTTGCACAATTTCAATTGAATGTTGAGAGATCCTTCCCCTTTGACAACCTAATTTTCCCCTGCTCTGTTAGCTCAACTTAGACCCTATATGTCATCATCACGAACTCACGTGCTAAGTAAAGTATGATCAATTGGATTGTTTTTCTATCTTAAGTTTGGGATGTAAATATGGGCTTTGGGGTAAATCTTTGTTATTCACCTCCATTTTAGTTCTGACATGGCATACATTTGGCTGAGTTCTTTACATATATTTAGTGGTCTGCTATGGCTTATTGTCTTATTGATTGGTGTCCCTAAATGTTGGTTTATTATGACTGTTATTGCTGATTTTTAGGGTTGTAAGTGTTGGTTTCTTTTCTACATTATGAACTATTTTTGTTTCATATCTCTTTTGGATTTCAGTAGGATGTCAATAAACTCTCCATCCTCGATCTCTAGTAGTCAACGTCGTGAATGCAGACGCAACTGAGTGTTCACGTCACTTGGGAAGCAAAAAGCAATCTTGGATTACGAGCCGCCAATCTTATGCAAGTGTGGGTTGAAGGCATCAAGATGGATATTGATAAGAGCCCAGTAGCCGCACCCAAGCACGGACCGGTCACACGAAGCCAAGTCGTAACCGCGTTGCTCTTGAAAGCCCTAAGGACCGAGGAAAGCCATGTCAAGGCCACGGACCGTTGGAGCCTTTGCCTCTACGCCAATGACTGGACTCGCAGCCTCACGCCCGAGTCCGAGTCCGATCGCAAGCCCAAGGCCACACCCAACGCCTTGGCCTCGACTCGCAGCCTCACGCCCGAGCCCGAGCTCCATCGTAAGCCCAATGCCGCATCTAGCATCTTGGCCTCGGCTCGCAGCCTCACGCCCGAGCCCGAGTCCCGCGCGAGGGTCGCACCTCAGCCCAGCATGCAGGCCGCATCTTTGGCCAGCGTGAAGGCCGCGCCCAAACCCAGCAGGAAGGCCGCGCCTTCGGCCAATCTCAAGGCCTCACCTCGGCCAATGGCCAGCGCCTAGGCCCATCAGAGCCGAGCACATCTCCAAGGACGTGCTCTTCAAGTTAAGACCCCTTTGTCCAAGGGTAGTATGGGTTTTTCCCTTGTAAATATCTACTCTATAAATAGAAGGGCTTAGCCTTCTATTTTCCTTGCTTTTGATTTTGATGAGACTTTCTCTCTTGAGCCATAAGCCAACTCCTACGATTAGCTCTAGGAAAGGATCTTAGATCCACTTCATCTTTCTTTGAAGCCACTCTCTTGCTAAGACTAGCTCTATCCAAGGGACGGTTGTAATCGGAAAACCCTCAATCGTCTTAATCTTTCTCTAAGACTAGCTCTAGGGAGGATTAAAGCCTTTGGGCCATATTTATAAATAATCACTTCGTTTCCATTTCCAAATATACCGCTGCCCCTTCCTTACTCCATACCATGTCCGATCATGTCAAAACCTCAAGAATACCGAAGTCAACCAAGCCACGAGACTAGATACACGCTCCAACAAGCATCCGGGTTCACGACGGGCTTGGACCGTATCAAGTGGTAGCGGAGCTCCAGCCGTCTCAAGGTTGCATTTTTAATCATCTAGAGGTATTTTCCACGGTCCAAACTTCATCCCGAGTCATTCTTAGCATTTTCGTTCATTTGGGTCTTTTGAAGTTTTTCCTTGAAATTTCGCATTTTGATCTTCCAAGAACGTGTTGTTTGAGTGTTTTTGTGTTTGTCTTGGATTAATTGCTGTTTTCTTCATCTCTTTCCTTCAAAACCGAAATGATTTGAGGAGTTGTGTTCTTGTGGACTTTCTTACAAGTGTAAGGATGCCAAGTGTCTTGGTGGCCATGAGAGCCATGTGCTAGTTGTTTGTTTGCTAGTGTATAAAACTAGGTTTATATTTTGCCACCTCACCTTGCTCTTTCACCAAGTATTTGGTGATAGAATATGCATAAAATATTCTCAAAGATATTTTAAGAGCATTCTTACTTGCCAAGTCACATGACACGTCACCTTGGAAACGCCACCTCACCTTGATTCCCACGTCCTCCTTGTTTGGCACCTAGTACTTTACCTAAACTACTTGTCTTGCATATTTTTCAAGAACCGAATGTTTGTCATACACACCTAAGCTCTCTTGCACTCATCTTTCAAAAAAATATATATATATAGAAGGGATAAAAAAAAAAACAAACAAAATCAAATCCCTACATCAAAAAAAAAAAAAATGTTGAAGAGAGTCAAAGCAAGAGGCTAGCGTGTTGCATTGCATGAAAGTAGCCGCATTAGAGGAGAGGTTTGTAAGCACATTATTCCTTTATCCTTAGTTTGCCGTAGCTTTTATTTTCCTTTTAATTCTCGAGTCTTTGAGCTAGCTTCCTTTGAGTCTTAGTGTTTTCCTCCTTGCTTCTTCATTACTTCTACTCTAGGCCTAAGGGTTGCGCATCATTACACTTTCGCCCAACTTCTTAGTCCTTCCTACCATTTATTTCGTGCTCTTGTTTTCTTTGCAAATTCCCACACCCCTCTTTGATTCTTAGGGTCATAGTTGGTCTAGGTGTTGGTTGAGGCTTGACGAGAGAAAATAGAGTGGCGTGAGAAGGAGAGAGCATTAGAGCGAAGAGTGAAACACGAGGGAAACACGCGAGGGAGTGAACTAACCTTTATATATTGCAACAGTTGTGTTTGTTCTTTGTGCAGGTACCATTTCAATGGCTCACATCTCTTCCGAAGGAGATTCTAATGAGGCTTCACATGTGGGCCGATTAGAGGATAAGGAGGTTGGGGAAGGAGGGGAAGAGTCTAATCGCAAGTCGCGCTTAGTGGACAGGGTCAACAAAATGGATGGCCAATTGGAGGATGTGGGCAAACAACTTTCGGACCTCGGCCAAACCATGAAAGCCATGATGGCTGCCATCACCCGCCTAGAGGTGAAAGCCGCACCTACCCCCACCCTTCCACAAGCCCCACCTAAACAACCTCTTACCCATTTCCACCAAACCACCCACCCAAAGAACCCTAAAGACACCGACTACTACGCCTTCAACCATCCCCGCGCCGAGTTTGTTGGAGGGAGGGTTGAGAGCTGCTCTAGTGACGACGGTGAGGCATTCCATGCGCCCCTCGCGAGGCGCCCCAAACCTCCGAGGCACACAGCCGAGACACTAGCCACACACTACCAATCTGAACCCTTACCCAAACCCGCATCCTTCCTAGACACCACAGTCATGGCCACCCACAATACTGACCCAAACCTACCTCTACACCGAGCCAATAGTTATGTGCCTCCCCGACAACAACGAAGGCCCCTACCCGAGACACCGCCAAGGCCGCGAACACCACCCGTAGAGCCCCATGGGCACCCGGAGTATGAGGAACCATTTTGGGGGAGGGAGCCACGACCACAAGAGGATAGGTACGATAACAACAACAACCCCAAGCTGAACTTGCCTAGCTACGATGGTCAAGATGACCCCGAGGCATACTTTGATTGGGAAAATAAAATGGAACGAGTATTTGCGTGCTATAACTACACCGAAGAAGAGAAGCTAGTTTGCCGTGGTAGAGCTAACGGGAATGGCAGTCAAATGGTGGGAGCGAAGCTTAGTCACGAGGAGACTTGGAGGGCTTAGACCCGTGACCACTTGGGGAGAATTGATAACCGAGATGAGGCGACGGTTTGTGCCGCCCCATAATGTAAGAGACCTCCATCTTCGGCTCCAAAGCTTCCGACAAGGGTCTCGAAGCGTTAGTGAGTACCACAACGAACTCATGACCTTAGTAGTGAGGGCTGAGATTAGGGAGACAACCGAGGCCACGATGGCTCGCTTTGTGGGAGGGCTACATCGGGAGATTGCCGATACGTTGGATTTTCACACCTACGCCAACATGGAGGAATTGTATCATCTCGCCACCAAAGTGGAACGGCAAGTGAACCGAAAAACCAAACAGCAAGCTACTTTCCGTAATCCTTCTCCTTCTACTCCTTCGTCGGCTTACAAGAAGCCATGGACGAACAACCCAAAACCAGTCACACCTACCCCAAACACTTACCGAGCTCCATTCAAACCAAACACCCACCCTAACTCGATACCACCTAAAGCAACCCCACCAAATGCCCAACCAACACGAACCCAAAACCGAGACATCATATGCTTCAAGTGTGGGGGATGAGGCCACATGAAGGCCGAATGTGTGAATCGGGTCATGATAATCCAAAAGGAAGGCGGCGAGTGGTTTAGTGAGGATGAGGGCGAAGATGAAGGGGAGAGCCCGAGAGAGGAAGACGGCGAAGGATGCCCTAGCGATGAGGAAGAAGAATACCCCTATGTGGAGGTCCCTTAATGTTTACTTGTGAGGAGGAGTTTGAGCTTAAAAGGGAGGGGGGACGACGCGTCCATTGCCCAAAGAGAGAACCTTTTTCACATGAGGGAGGTAGCCAATGGAATGGTGATTTCGATCATTATAGACAATGGAAGTTGCGCCGATGTGGCGAGTGCTCTCTTGGTCCATTCCCTCGGCCTTGCCACTACCAAACATCCTCTCCCCTATGTCCTCAACTGGTTCAATGATGGAAGCACAGTCAAGGTCCAGCATCAAGTCCAAATTCCTTTCATCATAGGCGACTACAAGGACGAGCGCCTATGCGATGTTGCCCCAATGCACGTGAGCCACCTTCTCCTAGGGCGACCATGGCAGTATGACAGGAGGGCGATACATGATGGCCATAGGAATTCTTATAAGTTGGAACATGAGGGCCTTAAGTTCCAAATCCCACCCCTTCCACCGAGTCAAGTTTATGAGGACCAACTTAAACTTGAAAAGGCATGTGCCACCTTTGAAATCTCGGCAACACTTCAACGAAAAAAGGACAATGAGTGGAGTGGAGAGAAAATGGTGAGCCGGGAACAAAAGGGAAAATCCGGACATGAAAATAGCGAGCATGTCCCGAGTGAAAAATGTGAGCTGAGTAGAGAGAACAAGGGAGACTCGAGGGGTAAAACCAAACTTGAAAAAAATAAGCAAGTGTGTGAGGCCCCTAGCGAGGCAAGTGGAAGGAAAAGAGTGGGTTTGAGGGCTAAGGGGAGAGATATTAGGCTTGCGCTAGTCATGCGCAAACCATGCATTCTCATTCATTTCAAACCTTTTGTCTTAACTGCTTCTCCCGCTAACCTCTCTGTGCCCCCAATCTTGCCCCTCTTTTGTTGGATTTTCAGGATGTTGTTCCCAAGGACCTTCCCGAGGGCCTGCCGCCTACGAGGGGAATCGAGCACAAGATTGACCTAGTGCCCGGTTCTACCTTGCCCAACAGACCATCCTACAGATGCAATCCGAAGGAGACCCAGGAATTGCAAACCTAAGTTGATGACTTGTTGGCCAAGGGCTTCATTAGGGAAAGCCTATCTCCCTGTGCAGTCCCTATCATCCTAGTGCCTAAGAAGGATGGGAGTTAGAGGATGTGCATGGACTGCCGTGCCATTAACAAAATCACTGTAAAGTATTTGCATCCAATTCCTCGTTTAGATGATATGCTTGATGAACTGTGTAATGTGAAAATGTTTTCAAAAATTGATCTTGTTAGTGGGTACCATCAGATTAAGATGCATGAGGGTGATGAGTGGAAAACTGCTTTTAAAACCAAGTTTGGCCTGTATGAGTGGTTGGTCATGCCGTTTGGTTTAACAAATGCCCCAAGCACCTTTATGCGCTTAATGAATCATGTGCTGAGACCTTTCATTGGTCGTTTTGTGGTAGTTTATTTTGATGACATACTTGTTTACAACACCACACCAAAAGAGCACTTAGAGCACTTACAACAAGTACTCTTGACTTTGCATGTTTATAAAACTTTGAAAAAACATTTGAAGTGGAGTGTAACGCCAGTGGCATTGGGATTGGAGCAGTGTTAGTCCAGGAGAAACGCCCAGTGGCGTTCTTCAGCGAGAAGCTGAAAGCTGCTCAGCTTAACTACTGCACCTATGAGAAGGAGCTATACGCACTAGTGAGGGCGTTGACAGTTTGGGAGCACTACTTGCTGCCGCGGGAATTTGTGGTGCACACTGACCATCTGAGCCTCAAATATCTGAAGGGTCAGGGTAAACTCAGCAAGCGGCATGCGGTGTGGATGGAATTTATCGAACGTTTCTCCTACCACATCAAGTACCTGAAGGGAAAGGACAACGTGGTAGCTGATGCGTTATCACGGAGGTACGCATTACTCACCTCCCTTCATTCTAGACTCTTAGGCTTTCCACACCTTACTTGTTTGTATGCTGCTGATGTGGACTTTGGTGATGTATACCTTGCTTATACCCATGGTGTTGTAGGTCACTATGCCATCCGTGATACTTTCTTGTTTCACAAAGGTAGATTGTGTATTCCTATGTGTAGTACACGAGAGTTGCTTGTGAGAGAGGCACACGGGGGGGGGGGGGGGTGTTTAATGGGTCACTTCGGGATAGAAAAGACACTGTCCACTCTCAAAGAACATTTCTATTGGCCTAAAATGAAAAAGATAGTGTCCCGTGTGGTTAGTACTTGTATTGCATGCAAAAGGGCCAAGACAAAAAGCATGAACCATAGACGCTACATGCCTTTACCCGTGGCTGCGCACCTATGGTGTGATATCTCCATGGATTTCGTCCTAGGTTTACCACGCACTAAGCACGGCAAGGATGCCTTATTTGTTGTTGTGGACCGCTTTTCCAAAATGGCTCATTTTATACCTTGCCACTCTACTTGCGATGCTTCACATGTAGCTCACTTGTTCTTTCGTGAAATCGTTAGATTGCATGGCATGCCTAGAACGATAGTCAGTGACAGGGATAGTAAGTTTTTGGCACACTTTTGGCGTGTTTTGTGGGCCAAGTTGGGCACCAAACTTCTGTTCTCCACCTCGTACCATCCTCAAACGGATGGGCAGACCGAGGTGGTTAATTGCACTTTGGGTAATATGTTGCGTGTTTTGATTGGCCAAAACCCCAAGTCTTGGGAGGAGTGCATACCGTTCATTGAGTTTGCTTACAATCACACTATGCACACCACTACTCATTTTTCTCCATTCGAGCTCGTCTATGGGTTCCAACCGCTTACCCCCATAGACTTGCTCCCTTTGCCGTTATCCTCTTGTGCTAGCTTAGATGGAGCGGCCCGAGCCGAGTTGGTAGGAAAGATTCATGCAGAGGCCAAGTCATGCATTGAGGCCATCAACGCCAAGCTCACCAAAAGGCGGGACGCCGGCCGCCACATTCGCACCTTCGAAGTAGGCAAATGGGTGTGGGTTCATTGGTCCAAGGAGCGTCGGACCAACAAACTTAGCCCTCGTGGAGAAGGGCCTTTTCAAATCCTTGAGAAAATAAGCGACAATGCTTACATTCTAGACCTCCCTTCCTCTTATTGCAACACTCATCATACCTTCAACATTAATGACCTTACCCCTTTCTTTGCAGGAGACATGGGCGAGGGACTCGAGGAGAGTACCAATGCGGATTCGAGGACGAATCCAATTGAAGGGGGAGGGGATGATACGAGCTCAGTAGCCGCACCCAAGCACGGACCGGTCACACGGAGCCAAGCCGTAACCGCGTTGCTCTTGAAAGCCCTAAGGACCGAGGAAAGCCATGTCAAGGCCTCAGACCGTTGGAGCCTTTGCCTCTACGCCAATGACTGGACTCGCAGCCTCACGCTCGAGTCCGAGTCTGATCGCAAGCCCAAGGCCACATTCAACGCCTTGGCCTCGACTCGCAGCCTCACGCCCGAGCCCGAGTCCCGCGCGAGGGCCGCGCCTCAGCCCAGCATGCAGGCCGCATCTTTGGCCAGCCTGAAGGCCGCGCCCAAACCCACCAGGAAGGCCGCGCCTTCGGCCAATCTCAAGGCCTCGCCTCGACCAATGGCCAGCGCCTAGGCCCATCAGAGCTGAGCCCATCTCCAAGGACGTGCTCTTCAAGTTAAGACCCCTTTGTCCAAGGGTAGTATGGGTTTTTCCCTTGTAAATATCTACTCTATAAATAGAAGGGCTTAGCCTTCTATTTTCCTTGCTTTTGATTTTGATGAGACTTTCTCTCTTGAGCCATAAGCCAACTCCTACGATTAGCTCTAGGAAAGGATCTTAGATCCACTTCATCTTTCTTTGAAGCCGCTCTCTTGCTAAGACTAGCTCTAGCCAATCGTCTTAATCTTTCTCTAAGACTAGCTCTAGGGAGGATTAAAGCCTTTGGGCCATATTTATAAATAATCACTTCGTTTCCATTTCCAAATATACCGCTGCCCCTTCCTTACTCCATATCATGCCCGATCATGTCAAAACCTCAAGAATGCCGAAGTCAACCAAGCCACGAGACTAGATCCACGCTCCAACAAGCATCCGGGCTCACGACGTGCTTGGACCGTATCAATATCTTGGACTGACAAACACCCAAGTCAGCGTTTCTACAAGTGTGCTAGACTAGATAAATATGGTGGTTGTGGCTTCTTCCATTGGGAAGATAAACCAGTAACAGGTTGGGTTCGTGAAGTGATAATGGAAGTTGAGGGATCGTGAGAAAGAGTTGGCCGAAAGAAATGCAGATTTAGAAGCTGAAATTGCAAGGGGGGTGATATAAGCATTGGTAGTGAAACAAGTATGTTAGATGAGCTTAGGTGTGTGAAAGAAGTAGTCAATCAAGTATATAAAGTAGTAAAAATTATATGTATATGTCTGGTTTGTATTATTTTTTGGTTTATTATTTGTCGCTAGATTTGAGTCGTTAATTACAATGTAGAAGAGATTTATTATATGATCCATTTATGTAAAGAAAATCTTTTCAAAACAGGTAGCTTTTGCTAACAAGTGCCAATGTATTTAGCTTAAATGACTTGAAATGACAGAGCTATTGCATCTTTACTAACCTATAACTGCTCCATTTAGTTACCAAGTTCCAAACATTAGCGACACCATATATAACAAGTGTCAATGTATTATTTTCTTTAATGTGAATCTTACGTATAATTTAAAAATTTATGAAAGTAAAATGAAAAAAGAAAAAAAGTTACATCATTTCCATTTTCATTTAGGTCTTGACGCCAATCATTTTATTATTATTATTATTATGTACTAATAATATTTAACAGTCATATTGTATTTTCATATATTTTTCAAATATTAACTCTCTTAAGTTGGATTTTGACAAGCAAATTTGGGACCACTTTGAGGAAAGAATCTGGAAATCTGTTTCAGAGCATCAAAACAGAAAGCAATATGAAGAATTCAAAACAATAAATTGTAACCTAAATCCTGAAATTTAATTGGCGTCCACTGCACCACAAACATGAAAACAACACATATAATGTTTTGAGGCAACGACGTCATCATGCCGGCCTAAGGCGTAATCACGCCAGCAATGAACAACAAACACCCCAAGCTACTGATCGCGACGTAATTACGTCGCCCTCTTGGCCGTAATCACGCCGAACCTGGTTTGCCCCTCTTGGAGCCTACTGCTTGTGGCATGAATTACGTTGCCCTCTTGACGTAATTACGTCGTCCTAGCCTGCACCACATCAGACCCTACTGCTTCACTTACCCTAGGCCGGATCAAGCAAGATGACTTCAAAATATCAATTCCAACAAATTGAAACCAACCCAAATGCAAGAAATACTAAAGCATCTTCGTTCAAGTTTTTCACAAAAACATCCATACCTGATCTACATGAGTAACAATACAGAAGTATTAATTTATAACCAGAATTGCATGCCGACTACACTACCTAGGAATAGGCTTGATGATTTAGTTTAGGTCGTTCTCTCTTGTTACTGCAAGTGCAAGAGGGGCATTTGTACTGCTTCATATGCTCAGCCCTAGCTGGAGTGATCTTCACACACTTCCTATGGAACCACTTCTCGCATATGTCACAGTAGATCCAGAATTCATCAGATGCATAATTATCTCCATAAGCACCACATAACGTCTCTCCATGCTCATCCTCGTCTTCTTCATCATTATCATCATTCAGCTATAAATTCCAGTAAGTAAAAATTTAGTTGTCATCCTACAACATTTATAACACAAAATTCCAAAGAAATAAAACATTCATACCAGACTCTCTTGAGTTCCAAATTGATTAACAGTTGATGGTTCAGATGGTCCAAATTGACTCTCTTGAGTTCCAAATTGATTTTGTGACTCAGAATGATCTTTCTTGCTTTTCCTTGCTTTAGCACTCTATTAGAAAAAAATATTATTGAGAAGTTAAACATCATATACATACAACATATAGAAAATACATTATTGAGAAGAAATAATTAACTAAAAACCTTTCATACCATTTTGTTTTTCATTTTTTGTTCTAGTGTTGAAATTTTTCATTTGGATGGAGGACGCCCTTTTGTTCGCACCTTCAAAGGACTCGAAAAATATTTGGCAGTCTTCTGTCATGATCGTTGAAGAGGTTCCTGTGGACTATTTTTTCCAATTAGTTGAATCACTGAGTGAGAGTTTTGAAGTTGCCTCATCTAAGGATGTCAATAGAAACTCATAATTCTCTACAGACTTAGCTCCAACCTCTACAACATTAGCCCATTGTGAATTCAAATGATTGTATCTCACTCTACATTGATCATCCCTATCGTCATCATAACAATTCTTGACATGTATGTTTGTGTCTAACATCCTCCAATGATGCAAGACATATTGAGATGGAACATGATGTATATTTTTCTGAATTAACACCTTCACAATATGTCTGCAAATAATTCCTTTAAACTGAAACAAACAGCATGAGCAACATAATTCTAGATCCGCCGCATCATAATACACAACATAAGTAACTTTTCTTCTTAATGCACACTCTTTGCTTCTCAATATGTCAGTTATTTGAAATGTCAAAACACTGGAACCGCACCCGTCAATTTCGTGAAAGGAATCATGCAACAGTAATAACAATAAAGTCAAGATTGCCAGTCATAATTAGCTAAAGTAAAAAGAGAAACTCTTAGAGCATAATAAAATTGATTCGCACCTGTCAATGAACCCAAGATTGACGGACACCACACCTCGCACCTCATCCTAAAATAACCAAAATAGTTCATTTGTGCAGGCATCTTGAAATTGTTTCTCAAAGCTGAAATCAGTTATTAGAGGAATATGGGAATTGAACGAAGCTAAATTTGCTTTATTTTCTTTCTCAATCTTACTTTTCAATGCATTATCATACTGCTCTACAAACTGCTTTAGAGACGTCTTCGGACCAACATACCCATCAAAGAATGCATTTATACTTTCACTTCTTTGGGTTGTAGACATTCCGGCCCAAAAAAATTCTCTTACAAACACTGGAACCCAACGATGATGATCTTCATATAAACCACTTAACCATGTATTTTCCTGGAGATCAAAATCATTAATCATCTTACCCCAAATCTCCTCAAATTCTTCCACCTCGATAGACTCGCAGACAACTTTTTTTAGCACTTTTTTAATTGGCTTGTAATCATGACGTGATCCAAGCTTCTCGGGCAACTTATTTATTATGTACCACAGGCAAAGACGATGGTGAGAATTAGGGAACACAGATTTGACAGCTTTTTGAATGGACCTGCATTGGTCAGTAATAATTGCATTTGGAGAATTTGACATGTACATTAACCAAGCTTTAAACAACCAGATGTATGTATTTGCTTCTTCATTTGAGAGTAAACCACATCCCAATAGTACAGTCTGCCCATGGTGATTAACACCAACAAATGGTGCAAAAGGCATGTCATATCTATTAGTTAAGTATGTTGTATCAAATGATATGACATCACCAAAAGTTTCATAGGCTGCTATAGATCGTGTATCTGCCCAAAATACATTTCTTAATCGACTATCATCATCTATATCAAGCATATAAAAGAAATTAGGATTCCTTTTTTGCATGCATGCAAAATACATGCTAAGTGATGCTGCATCTCCAACTCCAAGCCTAATTTGTCTTACTTTCAGTAGATGATTTCTACAATCTTTCTTAGTAAATGTCAAATTCTCATACCCCCCTACTTCCACAGCTAAAGAATGAAAATTATTACTTACACGTATGCCTGCTTGATCATTTGTTTCAAGCCTCCTCTTCGTATACACATCCATATCTTTATTACACTTAAAGAAACGTATTTTTTTGGGACTCAACAAATGATTATGGTCAAGAATAACACGAGAAACTGTGAACTCTCCTTCATCATTAATAATAGCGTTGATTTTAGCATTACAATTAATTTTTCTTTATGGCCTTGATTTAAAAGCATTTTTTGCCTCAGATTTCCATCCACCTCCTCTACTACACTCAGCAGAATATTACCTCAACTTCCCATTATCATCTTTCTTGATACCTTTTCTCGTAATACCGAATCCCATTGCACGAGAATACTCAAGATAAAAATTGTAAACTTCTTCTGATTTGAAGACCATACCTGACATCGGAATCAAACCCTCATCAGGTTTTGACATTTGAGTCTCATCACTTTGAGGTAAAGACTCTCGTTGATGCTCATCACTTTGTGGAAAGAACTCCATTACCTCCGCCGCAAAAGACTTATTGTAGTATGCCGAAAATCAGTGTGAAGAATGCCTGAAAAGGTAATAAGTTAAAAAATTTACACACCCAGATTGCAAAATATAGGCTCCCTCTTACTCAAACAACAATGCAAAAAACCCATATACTACCACAAATTCCACCTAGGATCTAGCATCAGTCAAACCCATAACTCCTATCCATAGAATGCAATAAATCTTACCAAAATAAAGCAATTAAAAAACTTTTTTTTTTACTTGGTAATTTTGATTTTATCCCAGTGCTATAGTTTGAGTGAAATTTTAAGGGTAATTAGATAATTTTTTAGTAGAAAAATATAAATAATTAATTAATAAAAAAATAGAATTGATGTGCAGTGAAAACTTTTAAGAATTGATGTGCTTTTTATGGGATTAAAAAATATTGTTGGTGTTTCAGCTGTGGAATATTCGTAAGGGTATCTTGTAATCCTGTTCATAGAGTTTTTCACTTATGCATATTCTTTTCTAACCTTCAATCACTTTCCTAAAATATTTTTAAAGTACTCAACTTGTATTATTTTTATTATAATTTTAATTAACTTTCTTATCTTTAATTATTCTTGTGATTTGCTTTGCCTTGCACCACTCCAAGTATCATATTTATGTGGGATTAATTAAAAAGGAATTAATAAATAATTTAATTTGGCTAAATGTTGCTAATGAAACATAAGAAGGCATGACAAAGGATTATATTGCACAGCTAAATGTTGCTATGTTTACCTCTACAAGAAGGGAAGAGGAAGAGCACGGGTATGGATGAGGGAGGAAGCAGCAGTCGCGAATGGAGGAGGGAGGTATGGAGAAGCAGACGCGGTGGCTATAGAGGAGGAGCAGCAAATCAGGAAGAGGAGAAGAGGAAGAAAAACCCTAGATCGGGAAGAGGAAGAGAGGGTATGAAGAAGGAGACGCGGTGGCATTTTCGTAAATTTACAAACGGTGACAAACTTGTAATTATGCAATGACGTGGCACCGCCACGTCATTCCTCTTGGCTATTCCTCCTGAATAGCACTACCCTTGTGAAATATGTAAACATCAGCCTCTTCGTATGCATAATCAGGATGTAAATGCTGGTGCGGTACTTTCTCAATTTCAAAGACCACACCACTCATTTCCCAAAATAGCACATCAGCTTCCGGTGACCTCACCTGATACCCCAACAAAACGACTCTGTCATCCTTGACTAATTGCTCAAATGCACGCACAATCTGTGGCACAGATTCCTCAATGTACACCACATCAGCTACAATCACGAAATTGAACGGCGGATTCACCGCCTTGATGTGGTCGTCGTTGTTCCAATACAGAATGGACGTCTTCAACATCTTGGCGAGGGTTTTCTTGTTGCGCTTGAGGTTGTGCTTCAGCGCGGGTATGACTGGCGTAGTGTCGGTGAGGATGATGCCAGTGAGGCCGAGGAGGTAGAAGGCAATGCCAGCAGCTCCGCAGCCAGCACCAAGCTTGACGACGCAGCGGGAGCTGAAATCTATGAGGGTGGTATAGGGATTAGGAGAGGTGGCGGTGGAGGAGGGAATGGACGGGGCCCAGCATTTGACGAATTTGGTGAGGACGAGAGAGCAAGGCCAGACGGAGGTGCCGACTTGGAAGGAGGCATTGTCTTGCTAGAGGGAGAGGAGCTTGTCTCAGATTGCGAGCTATATTACTAGTGAGTCTGTGAATTTCATCTCTTTATAGAGATATGCCAGGAAGTAAGGGATAAATTTTAATTATATGAAGACAATTTTAGTGACAATATTTGTAGTGAGTATAAAACTAACAACTCTTTAGAATTAAGTTAAGTAGAAAAAAAATTGTTGGTTTCCCCAGATTTCCTAAGTAAAACTCAAATACTTATATTAAAATATATAAAATAACTAAGTTGAGTTTTATTATTATTCTTTAAAGAGAAAAAAATTGCATCTCATACTTTTTTTTTATTTAATAAAAAAGTTTGTTGCATTGAGAGAGTCACAAATGGGATGGAGATCCACGACAACCCATCCTAGATTGGGTAAATAGTACCCCACTAGTCGTACTTTTTGTATGCAGTGCAATTATTCGCAATCTTTTTTTTTTTTAAAGATTATTCTTTATAACCTTTGAATTTATTATTGTATTTATCTTTGGTCAAGAGCTTTGTATTTATTGGTATTTTGTCTCGGTGAGCTTTTATGAATTCTGGACAAAAAGGAAAGTAAAGTGGTACAAGAAAATACCACATTAGAGAAAAACAGAAATTTGGTGCAAATGTGCATATAAAAACATCACCACTTGGGAGTAAGTTGTCACATTGTGTAAAAGTCAAGTTGGGCCCTTTAGAAGTCATCCTCAATAAAGTGAAAATTTAAAATAATAGTGACAAAAAACAATTATATATTGGGTCCTTAGTTTTGGGCCCGTGGGCAGTGTCAAAACGGCGTCTTTTTGACACGTCATCGAACTAGCCGATTTGACTGAAAACCATCCGGTTCGTCAGTTTGTAAAAAACCGGTCGGGTCGACCGGTCCAACCCGGGTCATATGCAAATCTGGTCCGATAGCTGAATCGGACCGGAAATGTGAAAAAGCCCGGTTGAACCGGCCGGACCGGCCAGTCCGGTCCGATTTTGATAACCAGGAACCAAGGGTTTGTGCCTTTGTGGGTACTGGGTAGATCTAATTTTTGAGTTGCATATATTTACACATAATCATCGGAGCTATTTATTCTTTAAAAAAAATAAAACTTGAACATGACTGAGAGTTTCAGTTTTTTTTATTATTATTATTTATACCAATGAGCAGAGGTATTCATCAACCCGCATAATCCACCTAACTCGTTTAACCTGACTATACCCACACAAAACCAGCCCTATATTTATTGAATGAGGGTAGTGGGTAGAGTCAAGTTTAAAAAATAAAAATAAAACGACCCGCCTTAGCAACTGTCTTCATATTTAATATAAAAAAAACATATTTGACACATATAAGCAAGTACATGTGAAAAAACATATGATTTTAACAAAAACAAATCTACTAATAACATATAAATATAAAAACAATTCTCCTATGACAAAATTTCCAACTTTTTTCTAATTTAAAATATGATATAAAATTTTAGTTTGAAAACGTAAATATTAATAATTATATATATTAACATCATATTGCTCATGTTTTTAAATTAATCCTTATTTTTTAAATACTAAAATTGTGATTATAGAAATAAAATTAATATCCGCTCAATTCACTTAAATAATATTCAATCCTATTCAACCCAACTCTACAATTGTTTTAGAATTTGAGTGTAGGGACAGATATACAAATTTCAAAACTGACTAGATACGGGTTGGATGTCAAGTTTGACAAAAACTTTACCCAACCCTACTCGCGAACACCCCTCCCAATGAGCTAGTTGTAGCTCATTGGTTGTTTTGGTGTTGGTAAATTTATTGTTTCCTTATCTATTTACATTCATATTTTATTTTTTATGATAAATTTAATAATATACCTATTTTAATTTCATTTATAATTAATATCATAAATTTTCAAACTTTTCATGCCTAAATTAATTAATTAACATTTAAAATATACAATTTCAAACCTTCTAAGTATATGTAAAATTAATTTATTACAAGCGAAATATTTAGTAATTATTAAAAAATTTACTTAAAATGTAAACGATGTCTATTTTTGGTTTTCTAATTTTTACACATTTAGTTAAAAACATGAAATTGCAACAACACCTAATATTACGTTCTCTTACTCATATTTATTGGTGGAAATTAACAATTTTAGACTCACTTTAAATTTTAAAAAAAAAATCATGTGTGCGTCCCATATTTTCTATGAGAAGCGATCCATATGTAATATACACCGGGTGCATCTAATAATTTCTCAAAGAGGTCCTATATATTCTATTTTATTTTGGAAATGAAGATCATCATTAAGATAAATCATTAAAAATAACAGGTGCGATCACCTTGGAGCATACCCCTACCCAAAAAAATTCCCAACAGGAAATTAAAGCAAAATTAGCTAAGACATGAGCCGGGATGTTAAGATTCCGAACGTGGCAAAAGGAGCATGTCAGGAACAACGAGACTAGATGGGCTACATCGTATAAGATTAGACTCGTATACCCAAGCAAAAAATCCCTCTCTAAGGGCCTGTACGATCTCGACACAGTCGGACTCAACCACGACAGATTGAAACCCTGTATTTCAAAGTGGCCAGGATCACCATAGCCTCAGTTGTGGCCACCCCAGCATAGATGGGATGTGCACAACCCCTGCTAGAATACAAGAGCTAGAGGAGTATCTTGCTAGGAAGCCAAGACCGAAAGATAAGGAACCAACAATCGCGTCTATGTTCAGTTTGATCTGCCCCCCATGGGCGGGGACCACCTAGAAGTCTGAGTCCCTACTAGGGGAACATCGACGTTGGGGAGGTGAGCCTCCTTGTAATTCGATAAAATCTTGTCACCCCTCAAAATAACCGCCTGAGGAGTCTCATCCTCCAACCGAAACACCCTATTATTCCTAGATTTCTATAGAGACCATAGGAGAGACACTACTTCCTCTAATTCATATACCTCCAGGACCTCCCTCAATCGAAGCAGCCAATCCCAAAAAGGTAAAATGGATATCGCCATAATTTTATCCTAGATGACCACACCTTCCTACACCTTCATGGCGAAGGGGCAACTAAACAAGAGGTGATTGGTAGATTCATCCATTGCAGGTTAAAGGGTTTACTAGATTGGCTGATGATCGATTAAGGGAAGACAACTCCAAATATAGTATCCTCGGTTGTCAATCGGGACTAAATCAGGTTAACCTTTCACCCTAGCACTACTCTGGGTTAGTTCGCGGTAGATCCATCAACGCTAGGTGTCTACTTCGATCCTCTTGGCACGTAAGTAGCCCAAGACAGGTTACTGTGACCAAGAAGAATATAGGTTGTGATAATCAACTCAACCCTAGATTGGCCAAATCTAAAATAAATAAATAAAACACAATGAAGTTATTATGAGATTAGTTAAATACAGATTAGAAGATTAATAAAATCAATTAGGTCTCATGCAAGCTCATGTTCATTCTTTAAACGCTTCTACTAAGAATGATTTGTTTAGCTACTCATACTCATGTTGAAAAGAAAATGAAAAGATGCAATTGAATAAATCGAAATCCTTCATTCCTGTGAAGAAACGAAGGAGCAAAGTTTTAGAATGCGAAAGAGATGTAAAAATAAGAGAAGGGACGAAGACCTCCTTCTCAAAACCCTAGGGATATATAGTTTTCTCCATCAATATTATCTCTAAAATAAAATAAAATAAAATAATTACATCTTAATCAAACTGTAATTGTTATCTAATCACTCTTCCTCTCCGATTAGAAGTCCATGATGTCGAGATAAAGAAGGTAGGACGCAACTCCAAGGCTTCTGTGGATAAGACCAACAATCGTTATCGCTGCAGGACTCTTCTGCAAGTATCGCTCGGTAGGGCTGAATTCTTCTGCCAGCCTAGACAACTCCTCTTGACCAAGAGGCAAGTCAAGAAAGGCGTATGCCCTCATATTGTCCAGAATTTACCAGATTCTGCTCCTTTTCTCTATTTGTCTTCCAAATCTATTTCCTGCAATAATCATGGAATTCATATTGAAATCAATAGAATTAACAACTAAAAATGCATGAAAACAAATGGTAAAACCGCTACAATTTAAGCTCAATCACGTATTCTTTTTAAATAATGTCAAATTTTTATTTATCTAGTCTACTGACATGATGCATTTTGTTTGTATTTTTCCTTCCTTTCCTAGCCCCTTTTAGATCTTGATGCTACTAATTTGCCCTTGTTTCCTTACTATTTGCAGATCTTGGCTTTTGGAGAGGAAATATCAAAAAGATGTGTTTATCACTAGATTTCGGTCGGATTTGATCAGCTAGGCCTTGCAGCTGCACGCATGCGGCAGCGAAGGAATCCAGCACGGAAAAGGAAAATCCCTGAATTAAGGAAATCAGAGGATCCGCTCCATTACTCCAGATTTGTCCTCATTTTCGCAAGAAGACAATTTGGGAATCAACTGCAATTAAATCTAGGATTTCCCTTATTATTCTCGGAGTTTCCTTCTTTATAATTTTCCTCTTTACAAACCTTTTTAGATTTAAGGTTTCGGATCCATCTTTTGTTATCATCTTCGGACACATCTTCCACTTCAGAATTTCTGTCACCACACCTCCGCCTCCGGCGTTTCTTATTTTTTGTTCAATAAACCGAAGCTTTACTCCGGTAATAATAAAGAGTTTTCTCAATTCTCTTCTTCTTCTCTTATGCAATTTATTTATTTTAATTATTTCACTTTTACTATGAGTAGCTAAATCTCTCGTTCTTAGTAGGAATCATCAAAGGTTGCTTAGGAAGTCGTGAGGTCTAATTAAGTTTAATACATCCCTGGTTTATGTTTACTTGTTTAATGAATTCTTGTCAAATCTAGTAGGACTGTTACGAGCCTAATCAACTAGTAGCTAGGCCTAGACGATTAACGCCATCTCTGTAGTAATAACTAACATGAGGCTGCAGGGTAAAGTAGACAACTGGATCAGAGTTATCACGTCGCTAGTCCAATCTGACTAGGTTAAACGAGTAATTAGGGTAGAGCCTCGAACGTACTGAGTGTCTCGCCCTAGGTGTGTCTTTCGTTAGCTTAATGGGCCTTTGAGTATTGCCTCCACAAACGTACCATGGGGGACGACAAAGTGTCAAGATTACCCCATAAACGTACCTTGTGGTAGTTTCTCGTAAGAAAGAGAGCAGGGGACCTAAACATACCTAGTCCCCATAGCACATCCATTAACTAGGGCTAGACAATCCTTGCACCGATGATCGACTGACGGAAAATGCAACCGGAGATAGATTTCTACTGAGGACTCATTTCTCTATTTGTTTCTTATTCATTTTAATTCTGTTCGCTATTGCTTTCATAGCTATTAATCAACAACTCTTTTAACCCCCCCCCCCCCCTCCCCTCCCCTCCCCTCCCCTCCCTCCCCATTGTTACTATTTCGGTTTGGTTTTCTAAGTCATACACTGAAGTAAGCGTCTACCCCTAGTCCCTGTGGATCGACCCTGTTGCCACTATACATAATTTATTGTGCATATTGTTAGTAGGTTTTATTATTATTTTTGACGGCTTCTTCAACCGGTTCAAATTTTGGCGCCGTTGTCGGGGACTAACGGTACTGATTTGTTTCTTTTGTTTGTGTAAGTAGGACGTCTAGACCTAGACACTTAAAACAACATGGCAGAATAACCATGAGTCATGAACCGCTAAACCATTGAGGGTCTGAATGCTGCCCCTAACCACACCAGCAGCTGTATCGCCTGGCCTGCTGTCCAGAATGATTGGGTAATTAAGGCCTCCATCCTCCATTACTTGCCCAAGTTGCATGGCACCCTTGAGGAGAACGCACTCCGACACCTACAACAATTACACTCCATCTGCGAGGCCATGAAACCTGCTAACATGGACATTGATCATGCTAAGTTGAGAGCCTTAATGTGGTCACTTGACAGCGAGGCCAAAGATTGCTTTTATGACCTCCCTACCCTATCCATCACCTGCTGGGCCGAGATGTTCAAGACCTTTACATATACATACAAGTACTACCCAACCTCAATGTCTAGTGTTACTCGCAAGCAGTTGGTGTCCATTGTTCAAAAGGATGAAGAGAATCTCGAGTAGTACTATGAGCGATTTAAGAAGATGCAAGCTCTCTGCCCCTCGCACAACCTCGCTGACCACACACTCATCCAGTACTTCTACGAGGGGTTGCAGGGGGATGACAAGGCCTTGCTAGACGCTGCCAGTTGCGGTTCCCTTGTTGCTCTTACACCAGCCATTGCCAGGGCCACCATTGAACTCATGGCGAAGAACAACATGCCCTCAGAAAGAGCCACAACCACCCAAGACTTGCGTGTTGCTGCTATAGAAAAACAACTCACCTCCATCTTTGCTATACTCCAAAATATGGCAACAGGATAGCCTGTCCAGGCTAAGACACACGAATTTTGAAACTTTTCTAACCATCTGACCGACGCATGCCCTTACATTCCTAATGAATTCCAAGTTAATACGGTTGGTAATTATAACGGAGCTCCTTAGCAGTTTGATCCTTATACCAACAACTATGACCAGGGTTGGCACCATCCTAACCAAAGTTGGTACAATAATCTGCAATCGTCTGGGCCTAGTCAGTCACCGCAGCAGTACCAGTACCCAAACCAGGAGCAGTGCCCCAGTCAGTCACCGCTCAACCTCTAGCACTTTCAGCACCCAACTCCACCTGAACACCTGACCACTGAGGTACAAAATCTTAGAAGTTTTCTTGATATGCAATAACAATTGAGTGTTTTGACTGCTGAGATGAAGGATATACAGAACCAAAGATGCCTGCCACCTCAACTAGAACTCAACCCGCAGCATGTTGTCTATGCTATGTCACTCCGCAGCGGTACCAAAATACCATCCCGTGAGCATCCAAGCCTAGACGTTGAGCTACCTGAGCCTGTGCCCGATCCAAAGGAAGCCAAAACAGAAGTAGAAAAAGAGAAACGTGTTCATCACGCCAGACGATATGACTCCCCAAGAAAGTCGAGGCAAAACCCAGAATTCATCGAAGAGTTCATTATGAAGGTTCTTGAACCTCCTTTTCCTCAACGTCTGGTCAAATCCAAAAAGGACACGGAAGACCGTGAGATTTTTTATATGTTTAGTAAAGTGCAAGTTAACATCCCTTTGTTGCAGGCTATTAAGCACGTTCCTCGCTATGCTAAAATTTTAAAATCTTAGTGTGGCAACAAATGCAACATGTCAGGTATGAAAAAAATAAGCATAGGTGTAAACGTCTCGGCCTTGATCCAACGAAAGCTACCTCCCAAGTGCAAAGATAAAAGTATGTTTACCATCCCATGTAGAATCGGTACCACTGATATCAGTAGGGCTATGTGTGTTTTAGGTGCAGGTATCAATGTCATGCCCTTGACGATATACAACAGTCTTGACCTTGGACCTCTCAGCCCCACCAAGACCACGATCCAACTAGCGGACCGATCTGTCATCCAACCCGAGGGTGTTATTGAGGACGTCTTGGTGCAGGTTGGGGACTTCATATATCCAGCTGACTTCTACGTGATTGAGATGGAGGATAACTAGTCCGTCAAAGCCTCCAACATATTACTTGGATGACCCTTCCTCCGCACCGCTAAAGCCAAGATCGATGTGCATGATTCCTCTGTCTTACTAGAATTCGACGGTGAATATGTTAAATTTAATATGGATGATGTTATGAGACACCCAACTGAACTTTCTACTGTGAACTTTGCTGATGTTGTTGACCCTATTGTTACATGTGTTCCCGACCTTAACACTGACAACTCTCTACAGCTTACCCTAGATAGGAACATCACGCCTGATGCACTAGTGGAGGCCGAGACACACATCACGATACCTTCAAACTTGAAAGATGTCGCGGTTGCTCTAGTCACTTGTGAACCCATTCTAGCCCTGGATAGGAGCATTATGCCAGCCATACTAGACAGCTCGGCCTTGACGCTTGTAACTCTACCCGAGTTGTAATAAGTTGTTACTGCTTTGGAAGAGGTCTCTATTCTTCAAAAGGATACGGAGAATCTCGACTAGCATTACGAACGCTTTAAGAATATGCAAGCGTTATGCCTTTCCCACAACCTAACTGAGCATGCCCTCATCTAGTATTTTTGTGAAGGTTTGCAGGCACATGATAAGGCCTTGCTGAATGTAGCCAGTGGCAGATCTCTATGTGCTCTCACTCTAGCTGCTGCCAAAGCTACCATTGAGCTCATGGCAAAGAACGCCACCCCTGCAAGTAGCAACAACAATGATCAAGGCGCCCAAGTGGCGGCAATGCAAAACCAATTGACTGTTATCTCGGGCATGCTCCAGAATATGACAGCAACCCAGTCTGCCCAGGTCAAGGCATGCCAAATATGCAATTTTTCGGACCACCCCACGGACGCATGTCCCTTCATTCCAAATGAAATCGCTGTCAATGGGGCGAGAGTCCAAGTTAATGCCATGGGCAACTATAACCAAGCCCTGTATGGCCAAAACTATAACCAAGTGTGGAGACAGCCGAATCCCGATTGGGTTAACAACGCTCAATCATCCTGCCCTAGTGGACAGCCATAACAACATCCGTATTGTAACCACCCTCCGCCTCTCAACATGCAACATTTCAAGCCTCGACCAACATACAATCAATATCAACGCCAACCCCCTCAAGACCAGACCTTCACAGTCCCACCTATTCCTGACCCCGAACAACAAAAGAACATCAATGATCTTGAGAAGATGAGTATCACGATGGCAGAAATGAAAGAGTTGAAAAACCAAGGTAGATCTCCAGGGCAGATAGAAAATAACCCAAAACACAACGTTTGGGTTATAACTCTTTGAAGTGGCACTACCTTGACTCCTCCACTACATCAAGGCCTCGACATTGAAAATTATCCAGAGTCTGAGATCCAGACCAAGACGAAAAATCAAAAAAAGTCAAGAATCTTAGAGGTCATGGATGAGCGAATCCGCTCTCCAAGGAGATCTCTACAGAATGATCCAAACCCACTTGAGTTTACCCAAGAGTACATTTATAAGATTCTCGAACCTCCTTTCCCTCAAAGACTAGTCAAATCGAAGAAAGAAATAGAGGATCGTGAGATCTTTGATATGTTTAGCAAGGTGATCGTCAACATTCCACTCCTATAGGTAATTCCTGAAACAATTGTGCACGAACAAGTGCAAATTAGCCGGCGTCAACAAGATAAGCGTGGGGATTAATGCTTCTGCCCATATACAATGAAAGATTCCTCCCAAATGCAAAGATCAAGGGATGTTCATTATTCCCTACAAGATTGGCACCGTCAACATTGGTAAATCCATGTGCGATTTAGGAGCAGGCATTAACGTCATGCCCTTCACAATCTACAATAGTCTTGGCCTCGAACCTCTTAAAACCATGAGGCTCGCCAACCAACTTGCTGACCACTCTGTTGTTTACCCTGAGGGTGTTATAGAAGACGTCTTGGTCAAAGTGGGTGAATTTCTATTCCCAGCAGACTTCTACGTCATCACCATGGAAAATACATATTCAACTAAATCATCAGATGTACTTCTAGGGCAACCGTTCCTAGCCACTGCCCGAGCCAAGATCGACGTCCATGATACTACCATCTCCCTCGAATTCGATGGCGAGATCATCAGATTCAACATGTTGGAATCCATGTGATATCCTTCTGAATTTTCTACTGTCAATTATATTGATTTGATTGATCCTTTTGTTGATAAAGTTGCTGAGTTAAATTCTACTGATCCTTTACAATTTACCTTGGATAAGAGTCTTACACTGCCTCTCGTAGATGTCTTAACCTCGACGCTCGCTACCCTGCCAAAGTTGCATTCCATTGTTCCATATGACCCCCAGTCATATCTCCCATCTGTTCTGATCACATTAAGTTGTCACCGTCTATTGAGCAGGCTCCTGACCTCGACCTTAAGCCTTTGCCCTCCCATCTCAAATATGTTTACCTTGGCATCAACGACTCCCTTCCCGTTATCATCTCTAACAAGCTCAATAATTCTGAAGAAGCCCAGTTGATCTCCTTATTGAAGGAATTTAAACAAGCCATAGAATGGACTAACGCAGATATCAAGGGCTTGTCGCCAGCTTTATGTACTCATCGAATCCATCTAGAGGACACTACTAAAATAGTCCGCCAACCTTAGCGCAGACTAAATCCACCTATGATGGACGTGGTAAAGAAGGATATATTGAAGTTGTTGGATGCAGGTGTCATCTACCCCATTTCAGATACCCTCTGGGTGAGCCCTGCTCAAGTCGTGCCCAAGAAAACCGATATCACTATCACTATTGGGCAAGACGGTGAATCCATCCCTACAAGAATTCAGAATGATTGGCGAGTTTGTATTGATTATCGCGGTTTGAATACGGCCACCAGGAAAGATCATTTCCCTCTTCCCTTCATAGATCAAATGCTAGAGCGTCTCGCGGGCAAGACCCACTACTATTTTCTGGATGGATACTCTAGATTCTATCAAATTCCTGTTGCCCCCAAAGACCAGGAGAAGACTACTTTCACCTAACCCTTTGGCATTTTTGCCTATCGGCGTATGCCCTTCGGCCTCTGTAATGCCCCCGCCACGTTTCAACGATGCATGGTGAGAATTTTCTTAGAACTTGTTGAAGACGGCATCGAGGTCTTTATGGACAACTTCACAGTCTATGGTAACTCCTTTTTGGAATGCATGTCTAATTTAAAAAAGTGCCTACAGAGATGCATTGAGACTAACCTCATATTGAATTTTGAGAAATGCCACTTCATGGTCGATCGAGGGCTCATACTTGGTCACATCGTCTCTAGCAAGGGCACAAAAGTGGACAAAGAAAAAATTAAAGTAATCGAGACCTTGCCCTATCCCACCAGTATCCGTGATGTGCGCTCTTTTCTTAGGCACGCAGGCTTCTATCGAAGATTTATCAAGGATTTCTCAAAAATTGCCTAGCGTATATGTCGTTTATTGCAAAAAGATGTTGATTTCAAATTTGATAAAAGTTGCCAAGCTGCTTTTGATACTCTCAAGAATAAGCTCATTTCTGCGCCTATCATTCGTGCCCCTGATTGGTCACTTCAATTCGAGATCATGTGCGACGCGAGCAACCAAGCGTTAGGAGCTGTCCTGGGTCAGAAAAAAGATAAAGAGACTGATGTCATCTATTATGCCTCCAAGTTGCTAGACCCTGCTCAGCAAAACTATACCACCACGGAGAAGGAACTTCTAGCAATCGTCTACACCTTGGACAAGTTCAGACAGTAACTCTTGGGTATGAAAGTAATCATCTACTTGGACCATTCCACCCTCAGATGTTTACTCAAGAAAGTGGATGCAAAACCCCGTCTCATCCGCTGGATTTTATTGCTCCAGGAATTTGACATCGTGATCAAAGACAAAAAGGGCTCAGAAAATTCGGTAGTTGTTCACTTGAGCAGACTCTATACCCAAGAGGATGATTCGCTTATTCCTATCAGGGATACCTTCCCGGATGAGTGCTTATGTCTTGCCCACACCATCCAATTCCCATGGTTCTCTGACATTGCCAATTTTTTTGCTACTAGCTCCTACCCCGCAGATGTCTCTCCCTCCGAACGAACTCGGATCAGGAAGCAGTCCAAATATTACATTTGGGATAGCCCATATTTATGAAAGCATTATTCATACCAAATCATCCGTCGTTGCGTGACTATGGATGAAGTGCCCTCAATCTTGAGATTTTATCATTCATCAACAGAAGGGGGTCATTTTGCTTCTAAAAAGATCGCCATAAAGGTTTTGGAGGCTGGTTTCTACTGGCCATGTATCTTTAAGGATAGCTATCTCTTTTGTGCATCGTGCCCTCGATGTCAACTCACGGGCAATATTGGAGCAAGGAATCAGATGCCCTTAACCAATATCATCTTTTGCGAAATTTTTAATATTTGGGGTATTGACTTCATAGGCCCTTTTTCCGAATTCTTTCGGCAATATCTACATTCTCCTTGTCGTAGACTATGTCTCCAAGTGGATTGAAGCTAAGGCAACTCGAACGGATGACTCTAAGGTGGTAGTAGATTTCCTGCGCACTCACATCTTCAAAAGATTTGGTACACCTCGAGCCCTGATAAGAACCGTGTGGTGACTTCTCTCCTAAACAAATATGGGGTCCATCATCAAGTCTTTACCGCTTATCACCCCCAAACAAATGGTCAAGCTGAAGTTTCAAATCATGAGATCAAGTCTATACTCGAGAAGACGGTCAACCAACCTCAAAGATTGGAGTTTGAAGCTCGATGACTCTCTTTGGGCCTATCGAACTGCATTCAAGACCCCGATAGGGATGATGCCCTACAGACTTATTTATGGGAAATCGTGCCACCTACCAGTTGAGATAGAACACAAGGATTTTTGGGCTATCCGTAAAGTCAACATGGATCTTGGGCATGCCGGTCAGCACCACCGTCTACAGATTCAGGAATTGAAGGAATTGAGAGCCAATGCCTACGAAAATGCTTTAATCTACAAGGGCAAGATAAATGGACATCACGATAAGCAGCTTCTTCCTAAATCTTTTACTGTTGGACAAAAGGTATTATTGTACAACTCTCATCTTCGCCTTTTTGTAGGAAAGCTGAAATCTAAGTGGACGGGACCCTTCATAGTCAAAGAAATTTTCGATCATGGAGCTTTTGAAATCCAGAACCCTGACACAGGCACTATTTTTAAAGTGAATGGCCACAGGTTAAAACCATTTTATGAAGGATTCAAACCCTCCACAGTGGAGGAGATGGCGGTGGCTAGCCCACCCGTCGAGCCCTAGACAACCGGTTCCACGTCTAGGCCTCGACATTAAAAGAGGCCATGAAGAAAGCCATTCCACATGTCGCCCCACTCTTTCCTTTATTTTTATTGTCTTTTGTTTAATTCCAGAACTTTTCCACATTTTACTTTTTTTTTAGTTTTAGTTTTATTGCATCAGTCAATATAAATTAGGATTTTCTTTTTTTTATTTAGGATTCTCTTCTTATTTTTCTCTACTTTTCTCTCCCCTTTCCTTTTCCAAGTTGATTTTATTTCTTTTTATTATTATTACCTCCTTTATTCTCTCTTTTTGTCCTCATCTATGCTAACCACTTATTTTTTAAATTGAAAAAAGTTACTTTTAGGCGGTTGGGATACGCTCGGGCCCGTTGCTCCACTCTCCCCAATGCGCCACGTCGACACCAGCAGATAAAAAGCAAGCCCTCATTAATAAGGGTTATGCTATTTGTGTCAGACGCCAAGTCTCTCTCACACGCTCCCTCTCCATCTTCCCTCACCCCAGCTATCTCCATCTTCACTCAAACACTCAAACGCCTTTAACAATGGTCACCATAAAGCAAGTCGCCCACAAGATACCCTTAGGCAGTCGTCCGAAATCCATACCACATAGCCCTGAAGCCTCAAATCCCACCTCCTTCTCTCTAGAATCCTCCGATGACTCCGCTCCGCAACCCACCCTAGCACAAACCACACCCACCCTTTCACCAGCAGCCATAAACCTCAAAACTCAACCAGAACAAGCAGCCTCCTCCTCCGGGGAGCGCAAGAATAACACTAACGAGCCCACTCCTCCCAGATCTGTTCCAGTGGCATCCGCTATGACAAGATCCGGGAGAGTTTTAAGAAAAAAACTCCAATCTGTGAGTAGTCCGGCGAAGAAGAAAGCCTCCCTATTAAAGGATTTGAAGGAGATGATAGTGGACGAGGCATTGGCTGAGGTTATGGTATCAGCTGAGGAAACGACACAAGTTCCACAAGGAGAGGAGCAAGATGACGGTGATGGAGACGATGAAGTGGACCAAGATGTCACAGAAATTGAGGAGGAAATGGTTAAAGAAAAGACCGTCGAGGGCACACTAGCAACAACCAAGAAAATCAAAACTCCAACCCAAGCAGAATAGCCAGCAATGGTGGATTCACCAATCAACAAAAAGAGAAAGCAGCAGTCAGTCGCCAAGGGCAAGGGCAAGGCCTCGACGAGCATGGGCTCACCGTCAGTCACCCATTGAGGGCAAGACTCCAGTTTCTTCTTCCGCCCCTTAACCCACTTCGACCCAGGTAACTTCTGACCTTTCCATCCTACATGCCTGGTTAGTTTTTGATGATAAGCCTTCTATTGATAAGCTGCACTTTCTCAACTCCAAAGGCGTTAGCCCCTGCGCTAGCCTGGATCTAGATTTCATGAGCAAAATGGGACTCGAATCTCGAGTCCAAGAGCTAGTAGGCAACATCGGTTGGGAACCATTGTTCTTTTTAGAACACCCAACTTTTTTGAGCTTTCACTCGAATTTTTTACTACATTTTGGATTGCGTCTGAGCATTTTAAGCCCAAAGGAAAGTTTGGACCTAATTTATCTACACCCGATGTCATCAACTTTCGTTTGACAAATAAGTGGTCCAAGCTTTCCCTTAATGAATTTAACTGCATGCTTAATTTTGTTAAACCTAATGAGTTGAAATCCAGCGCTTATAAAAATGCCTTAACTGTCATCCCTGCTGTTTTTGATGTCGATGTTGCTTTTCTTGAGCTAACCGATAATCCTGCTGCTCAGTTTAACCCAAAATCCTCTAAAGCCCATGAACTTACAAATCCTGCCTTACGAATCTTGCATTAATTTCTAAGCCTCACCTTCGCAGGTAGATTTAATTCATTGGGCTAGTTATCATTGCAAGAATTTTTTTTCTTGTGGTGTATGAAGCACAAACGTAGAGTCAATCTAGGATTTTGGGTGGCTTCAGCCATAATTCATGTTCATAATAGCTCTCGTGGTCCCCTTTTAGGATCTCTCGTGACTTTGCTTGTTGTCAATATGCATAACTTGGATTTGAACTCAGGTGACCTTAGTGAACCCCTTGCTTTTAAGGATTTAGACCCTTGTACCCTTGATGGGATGGGGCATTTATGTCTCTCACAGGGTGATTTGAGTTTCTTTGCAAGATGTACTCCACCCGGGGAGAAGGTGGTACGGGCCAAGTGTCGTGGAGAGGCTTGGCCTATGCGATGAAGACCCGGATCTAGTCTTTGGCTCGATTGGCTCGGATGGATGCTTGGCTTAGAGGCTTCATGGTGTAGTTGTGCGGCTGTTTAGTTCTTTGGACGGAGAGAGGCAGCGGAAATGTAAAGAAAATGATTTAAGGAAAGCTTTAATGGAAAAGGGACGATCTTATATATATTCAAGCTCAAGGCTCATCGATTACAAGAGGTATGCACAAGCAATCGGAATGGAAATGGCTAATACTTAGATCTATGATCCTTAGAGAAACGAGAGAGATAAAGGGGCATAGGGCTTAAGAGAATAATCTCATTAAACCAACGCTGCCCAAAATATGAGGCAAAGGTCTTCTATTTATAGGCTAAGTCTCGGCTAGGTCTACCCTAGGTGGATGACGGGTCGCTGCCTTGGCCATGTGACAGGTCGTGGCCTTGGCCACGCGACAGGTCGCGACCTTGGCTGAATGACGGGCTGTGGACTTGGCCGCGTGACATGCGGATGTCTCGGTCGTATGACGGGTCATGGCCTTGGCCACATGACAAAGCGCGGCTTGGATCGTATGACGGGTTGGGGCCTTGGCCGTGTGACGGGCCTCTTGTACGGTCTTGACGCTGAACTTAAGTGTAGCGTTGAGCGAGGCTAAGTCATAAGTCGCGGCCGAGGCTTTGAGCGACGAGGTGCCTAATGGTCATGTGGCCTTGATGCCTGCCTTGAGGCGAGGCCTTGGGCGAGGCCGAGAGGCCAAGTCTTCGCGAGGCCTAGTACGTGGCCGAGAGACGCGATAAAGCGGGGCCTTGATGTGGGCTTTCGGCAAGGCTTTGGGTGAGGCTTTGAGCGGGGCTTTGAGCAAGGCCGACACATCAGTTGGGACCTTGGGTGTGCCGTGGGACGCCGGCATGCACAAATCGCAGCTCGGGCCCTTGAGTGTGTCTTTGGACTCCGGCTCGCACAAGTCGCGGCTCGGATCCTTGAGGCCAAGTCTTGGGGTCTCGGGCTCAGGCCATGCTTCACTTAGGGACTCGGGGCAAATGCTTAGGGACTTGGGGCCAGCACTTAGGGACTCGGGAGTGGCCAAGATGAGGCTCGGGTCTTCATGGCCATGACTTAGGTAATCGAATTTGGCCAAGGCGTGGCTCGGGCCATTGGGGCCGAGGCCGAAAGCAAGCTGGCTCGTATCATCCCCTCCCCCTTCGCAATGATTCGACCTCGAATCCAAGTCTTCCTCCCTTCGGGCCATGGTCAAGTTCCTCCTCATGACAAGGCATTGGGGCACTTTTATAAGTTCGCACCCATCATGGTCTGTGCTACCCTCTTCCTTCTAAACCTCCTTTGGGCTGCTCAATTCATCTTGGTCATCCTCACTAACCAACTCACTGCCCTCCCTCATAACCATGGTCATCCGATTGGGGCACTCGGCCTTCATGTGGCCTTTGCCACCGCACTTGAAGCAAGTAATGCTTCGAGTGGGTGTCCTAGGTGGGTCATTTGTGGCGGTGTTTGGAGGGGCACTTGGTAGGGTGGCTACGACTGCTTTGGGTGGGTTTGGCCAAGTGGCTATGGCTGGTTTGGTGGTGTTTGGCCACGGCCGTTTGTAGGTGGCCATGGCTTGGGGAGTAGTATTTTGAGAGGGCTTTGGGGCCTTGAGCCTTCGGTTCACTTGCCTTTCAACCTTGGTCGCAAGATGGTGGAGTTCATTGAGATCGGTATAGGTGTGAAAGTCCAAGGTTTCGGCTATGTCTTGGTTGAGGTCGGCCACAAAGCGAGCCATGGTGGCTTCGGCCGTTTCCCTCAATTCGGCCCTCATGACCAAGGTCAGCAACTCATTGTAGTACTCGTCCACACTCTTGGACCCTTGGCAGTAGCTTTGGAGGCGGATGTGTAGGTCTCGGATGTAATAAGGCGGGACAAACCGGT
This sequence comes from Viola odorata, assembly GCA_963691705.1. Taxonomy (NCBI): domain Eukaryota; kingdom Viridiplantae; phylum Streptophyta; class Magnoliopsida; order Malpighiales; family Violaceae; genus Viola; species Viola odorata. Next base: position 35,364,764 of record OY829538.1, read on the forward strand.
GGCGCATCGCATGCACGAGTTCACCCCACATGGCCACGGGCCTTATCCCTCCCAGCCGTCGCGTGATCAGGATGCGATCCCACCACTTGACAGCCATGTCGCGCAGCTCTACCACATCTAGCTTAAGCTTCTTCTCTTCGGAGTAGTCATAGCAAGCGAACACTCGCTCTATCTGATTTTCCCAATCAAAATAGGCCTCATGCCCTTCTTGGCCATAAAAACTAGGGAATTCAATCTTTGGGTTTCGGTGATCCCCTCCGACTTGTTGATTTCTAAGCCCTCTTCCCCCATTTGGTTCCTCATATTCTGGATGGCTCAGTGGTTCCACTGGTGGGCCATTCGGTCTCAGCGGGGCCACGGTCTCATGTCTAGGCGGTGGTCGAGGAGGCACATAGTCATTGGCCCTATGTGGTGGCAGATTGGGGTCGGTGTTTCGGGTGGCTTAGACAGTCGTGTCTAGGAAGTGAGACACTCTAGGTGGGGGTTCGGAATGGTGGTGTGTCGGTGGGGGATTGGCAAAGGGGCCCGTGAGTTGTAGGCAGCCAATTAGAGGGCCAAGTGCGGCCTCTCGTTTGGCACGGGCTTCGGCCGTGGTCCTTTCTTCCTCAAAGTTGGCTCGGTGTGGGTTGAAGGCATAGTAGTCTATGTCTTGAGGGTTCTTTGGCTAGGTTGTTTGGAGATAGTGGACGGTGGGCTATTTTAGGCGTTCTGGGTGATGGGGTGGCTAGTATGGTGGTGGTCTAGTGGTCGGTGGTGGGTCATTTTGTGTGGGCGGACTGGTTGGGGGTGGCAGATTGTTTGGTGGGGGAAGGGCTATGGTATGGGGCCTACCGGTGAGGGCTTCCAACAACGCAGCAAACCGAGCGTCCTCCCTCCTTTCCCGGGCTTCCTCCCTCCTGGCCCTTTGCGCATCCCTTTCGTCCAATCGCCCTATGAGAGCGGCTATGGCCGCATGGGACACGGCCTCCTCTCGGCCTCTCCTTGGGCCACCATCATTAACGGACTCATTAGAGTCCACCGAATGGTCTCGGCTATGAGCCATGACTTAGGGGCAGTTGCACAATAAATCAACGCAAGGCACACAAGGCCACAAACCAGCAAGGGACAAAGCACAATATATAGGCACAGAAAGTCTAGGTGTGACGCGGCTGTTCTAATTAGACGTAGACTTAGACTTGGGAGAACACTAATTTGAGTGATACGGATGGACTAGACAAGACTCAAGATGAAAGACATGTAGTGTGTTTGATAAGCGGAAAATGTTTGAGTGATAAGAGCTTTGGACTTTTGATAAGTGATAAGCAATTTAGGTGATAAGCGCAAGTGTACATATCAATGATTGATGAGCATGTGAGGTAATAAGATCAAGTGTGTGTATCATGGCAGGAATATAAGTGAGTGTGGTTATAAATGATTGTTGAGGCTGATTTATAGTATTTTAGGGTTGGGGCCGCCGGCCTTGCACATGCTAGGATGACTCACACAATGACTCACACAACAAGACAAAACGTACTATTTGGACCACCTTGACACTTGTCTAGCAATTTGAGAGAAGCAAACAAAACTCTATGAACACCAACTCGGTTTTGTGTGAAGGAGATGTGTAAGAGCAGATTTAATCTAACAAAAACACATAAACATATGAACAATGCGTTTAAGATGGATCAAACATGGAAAAATGGCCAAAAACTCAAAAATACCCACATGACCGAAAATGACTAGAATGACTTGGGGATGATTTTCAGCCGTAGGAATACCTCAAAAATGATGGAAATGCAACCGTGAAGACAGCTGGAGCTCCGCTACCACCTGATACGGACCAAGTGCCTTGGAGAGGCTTGGCCTATGCGATGGAGACCCGGATCTAGTCTTTGGCTCGGTTGGCTCGGATGGATGCTTGGCTTAGAGGCTTCATGGTGTAGTTGTGCAGCTGTTTAGTTGTTTGGACGGAGAGAGGCAGCGGAAATGTAAAGAAAATGATTTAAGGAAAGCTTTAATGGAAAAGGGACGATCTTATATATATTCAAGCTCAAGGCTCATCGATTACAAGAGGTATGCACAAGCAATCGGAATGGAAATGGCTAATACTTGGATCTATGATCCTTAAGGAAACGAGAGAGATAAAGGGGCGTAGGGCTTAAGAGAATAATCTCATTAAACCAACGCTGCCCAAAATAGGAGGCAAAGGTCTTCTATTTATAGGCTAAGTCTCGGCTAGGTCTACCCTAGGTGGATGACGGGTCGCTGCCTTGGCCGTGTGACAGGCCGTGGCCTTGGCCGTGTGACAGGCCGTGGCCTTGGCCACGCGACAGGTCTCGGCCTTAGCTGAATGACGGGTTGTGGACTTGGCCGCGTGACATGCGAATGTCTCGGTCGTATGACGGGTCATGGCCTTGGCCACGTGACAGAGCGCGGCTTGGATCGTATGACGGGCTGGGGCCTTGGCCGTGTGACGGGCCTCTTGTACGGTCTTGACGCTGAACTTAAGTGTAGCGTTGAGCGAGGCTAAGTCACAAGTCGCGGCCGAGGCTTTGAGCGACGAGGTGCCTAATGGGCCTGTGGCCTTGATGCCTGCCTTGAGGCGAGGCCTTGGGCGAGGCCGAGAGGCCAAGTCCTCGCGAGGCCTAGTACGTGGCCGAGAGACGCGATAAAGCGGGGCCTTAATGTGGGCTTTCGGCAAGGCTTTGGGCGAGGCCTTGAGCGGGGCTTTGAGCGAGGCCGACACATCAGTTGGGACCTTGGGTGTGCTGTGGGACGTCGGCACGCACAAGTCGCGGCTTGGGCCCTTGAGTGTGCCTTTGGACTCTGGCTCGCACAAGTCGCGGCTCGGATCCTTGAGGCCAAGTCTTGGGGTCTCGGGCTCGGGCCATGCTTCACTTAGGGACTCGGGGCAAATGCTTAGGGACTTGGGGCCAGCACTTAGGGACTCGGGACTAGCCAAGATGAGGCTCGGGTCCTCATGGCCGTGACTTAGGCAATCAAATTTGGCCAAGGCGTGGCTCGGGCCATTGGGGCCGAGGCCTAGAGCAAGCTGGCTCATATCAAAGGTCTTTGGCACGAAGTATGGAGGCCATTTCAACTACCCTGATCATTCAAGGCCCCGACTTCCAACAGCCCATCCTGCCCATATCGAGCACATCCGTCCTGCCCCCGATGCTGCTCCAGCAACCAACCCCTCCGGTCCAACTATTATTCATGCCCCTGCAGTTGAGCATTTGCTACAGTCAATCCTTACCGAGCTTCAAGCTTTGACGGCTAAAGTTGTGAGGCGCAACTTGCCTCCACCATGATCCACCGTCAAACAATTTCTTTTTTG